>OU342745.1:197825341-198427997 GCA_910589775.1 Avena eriantha
ACTCATATGGTGTCATTTCAACCTATCACGATGGTGCTTTTCAGTGAAAGCGGGGTAGTCTCTAAAGCTTCAATCCTTTAAAACACAATGGCAGTTTATAAATGACACCTTTGATATTACCATGTCAAACATGGTTTGATTTCATCTCTCGAATATGCCATACTCCTATGGTTTACGGGAAACACAAATCATGGAACAATCCTCAAATCTTAAGTGTTTTGCTAACATGTAACTCAAATATCTTCCTTATGACCAAATCATTAAACTCTTTTATTTTCTTGTTACAATGATTTTTCAGTTCATCTTGAAGTCTTTGAACAATTTTCAAATGTTTCATACTTCTTCCTTATTAAGTAAATATATAGATATATTCACTCAAATTGTAGAGAAAGCATATGAAGCAAAAAGATCCATCGCATATGGCTACACATAATGGACTATGCACATCAGCATGCACAATTTGCAATAAGCTAGTCATCCGTCCTCTTTAGCCTATGAACGGAGTTTCAATTATCTCGAGGAAAGTCTCACAAGCGTCAATTGATCAAAATCAAAGACTCCAAAAATCCATCAACATGGATTTTGTTCTTGTTTTATTTCCAATTAATTCAAACAGCGATGTGTCACTTCATAAGTGATCTTTCAATCATTTGTGTTGCGACAATTTTAGCAATAGTGTTTATGGATGTGATTTCTCCCACTAGACTTGTAAAAGTTCATCCATCCTTATGGAATACGGTAATTATTTGAACAACACTTTTTCTCTAATACCGGAACAAAATAACAATTATTAAAACAAATCTTGAAGGCTAGGTTTGACAACAACGAAAATCACAATAACACTTTATTTGTTTTCGATGAACATCATCACTTATTCTCTTGCTAGTTACTTAAGAGTCGTTGCAGTCATGAATTGTGTTGTTCTGTATGATACTTCACACCAACCAATTCGGTATCCAATACCGGTATCCAATACCTAAGAACCACATTGTTAAAAAAGCAAGGAATACAGCCATAACATGTATATCTTCTATATACCTAAGTTGGACATCTCCAACCTTTTATTTTTTGCCAAATATTTATAGATTCTCTTTTAGCAATTCCTTTTCTTTTAAAAGAATCTATCAACATCAATAGTGGTGTCATTCACATGACACATAGTACAAAGCTTGTATATAGTCAAATACTAATACCTTTGGACTTGCACTTTGAAGTGGATCACCATCATCAAATGTTTGGCATTCTTTCAAAAATCCATTCTTTAGTAATCTTTTAGTGTAGTAAACATTTTACTTACATTCTATTCATCCTTATCATGACAACTTTCATGATGAAGCTACTATAGCCTATAAGGAAGAATGATGAGTATAATTTTAGTTCCCGAAACCTTTTGGGAGATTCAGATGCCTAGCATCTCCATCCTTCACAAATTCTCATACAATATGAGAACATGTATTTGCTAAATTATACTCTATCATAATGCAACCAAAAACATTGTTTCAGATATAAAATATCTTGCACACATGATGGTTTTTGAAACAATTTTTCAGCTCCTAGATAATCTTGATATTAAAACAACTTTTGAATATCAATAATTATGGAGGCAAACATGATACTTTAGATACTAACATTGGAATTCTTAGTCTTGATTTAATACTACTTATTAAACTTCATGGAGTAAATAGAGTTTGCTGAAAGTTTGCAATAGGACTTATAAACTTTTAATTGACATTCAAAAACAATACGATACCAGTTCGTAAAGTAAATATCCAGAATTCTATAGTTCTATTATCTCAATTAAAACTAAGCATAAGGTAGTGAAAAGATGCCAATGACTACAAAAAAATTATGCAAATTCACTTCGATTTAGTTTATGACAATGAGTTTGACTAATCCAAATTAGAAATGAACTCCCACTCAAAAACGCCATCCCTCATGCCTTTTGGTGATTACATGAACCAAATCCACTACACCAAGTCTGATCATCACGTGAGTCGGTGGTAGCTTCAAAGGCGAGCATCTATATGGGCATCATATCAACTATATGACTCATGCTTAACCTTTCGGTCCGTGTTCCGAGGCCATGTCTGTACATGCTAGGCTCGTCAAGTAAGAACCTTAGTACCCCCGCGTGTGTAAAACTATCTTACACCCGTTGTATGAAAGCGTGGAGTCGAGTACAACCCGATCATCCGTGATGTCTCGAAACACGATCCATAGAACGGTGCATACTGAAGGAAGAACACATTTTATCTTGATATCTAAATGAGGGATCATCTTACAATGCTACCAAATGCGCTAAACTAGCAGTATAAGATGCAACCATCTAGTGTGTAAAGTGAGATGATATGGTCCATGCATTCGATCTCTATCATTTTCATTATGGTATGATCTTTATCATTCCTTTTTGTGTAAGACCAAGGTCTATGAAACTTACACGTTCAGTGTGTTGTAAGAGTATCTATTATACATCTACTTACAACATTACCATATCATGACACTAGCCCAGCAACGATCTAAACTAGACGCCTCTAATTTATCAATTGCATGTTTTACGTGGCTTAGCGCTTTCGGAGATAGAACCGGTCTTACCTACGAACATGAACCACAACGAGGATAACCAAGTTATTAGCAACTCATTGTGAATCAGATATTGACTACAGTAGGAGAGATAGACACCCGCCAGCCACTTATGCAAAACTAGTTGCATGTCAGTCGTGGAACCGGTCTCATGTGCGATGACATGTAAGGTTGGTCCGGGCCACTTCATCCCACTATGCCACCAATATCCAAAATACATGAAAGAAGAAATTACATGATCATCATCACCCACATATAAACATATGTGTACTACCCGTGCAAAGCACCTACGCATAGATCAGGCTCTGATACCACTATTGGGTTCGCAGCATAGAAAACAAAAATTTCCTACGATGGGAACTATACGCCAAGATCTATCTACTAGATACAAGCAACGGGTGGATATACATCCATAGAGAACTTACCCTCGAAGACAACAAAGCTTTGTTAACGAGTTGGAACTCGTGGATCATGTAGTCGTACACTTGCCGATCTCAAGATCGTGATGAAGTCTAGCAGGTCCGGCTCCAGCACGTCTATCAGATCCAGCTCCAGCAAGTGTAGCACCGCAAAGTAGCGGTGCATCCGTGATCGCACACATGTCCGGTACCCCGACAACCTCCGTCCCTCACTCCAGCGAAGCAGCATAAGCAGCAACTCCTTTCCAGACAAAGCCACCAGGAACATGTATCTCGCTAATCCGAGACCATGGGGGAAAAATACTAGAGGGGGAGAGAGATCCTTCACGAGGAGGTGTGAGTGTGAAGGTGTGAGAGCGGGGCCTTTTATAGGAGGAGGGGAGGGTACCCCTCCCCATGGCCGGCGCCCCAAGTGGTGACCCCTCACTTCCTCATTCATGTGGTGGTAACTCCCTCCACATAAATTTGCCCCTTCACATTCTCTTTTAAAGTCTCCAATTTCAATGCATTAAATTTCTCCAAATTTAATGCTCTCTCTCATTTAATAAAACTATTTTATTAATTTTATTCAGAATTTTGTTAATTACTTTAATTAACAAACATTCACATAAAACCCCTGCAACATTTCAATATTACATGCAGAACCAATTTCAGCAATTTCACCCGAAACAGTTTCGGTGTCTATTGAAATAATTCCAGCTCTTTCTTAAATCTTTATCTAAAACATATTTGCTCCTAAATGGTGTTGGTATCCCTTAAGTGTGTCACCCTACGGTTCGCGAATAATGTAGACATGATCGAGACCCCTCTCTGATCAATAATGAGCAGCGGGACCTGGAGATTCGTACTGACTCCCACATATTCAACGATGACCCTTGTGATTATGTGAACCTTTAGCGTCGTAACTAAATCCCTTTGTCTCGCGATATATTACATGTCCGAGATTCGATCATTGGCATCCAAATACCTAGTTTGATCTCGTTACCGACATGCACTCTTTTCTCGTTCCGTGATATAACATTCTAGTGATCACATCACTTGCTTGCAAGCTATCTTAATATTATATCACCGAGAGGGCCTAGAGTATATCTATCCGTCATCGAGATGGAAAAATCCCACTCTTGATCCACGAGCCTCAACATAACACCTTTGTAGAACTGAACCCACCTTTATAGTAACCCTGTTACGGTGTGACGTTTGATTTTATCAAGATACTCTTCCGGTGTTAGCCATTCACATGATCTCATGGTCTAAGGACTAAGATTATTTCGTATGATGTTATAGAAATATAAACATAATGACTCTTATCTAATGCTATACTTCGGATGAATGTTCATTACATCATTCCACCAATGTTGTGACCTCGTTATTAACGACATCCAATGTCCATGATCAGAAAACCTTGATCATATTGTTAATCAACGAGCTAGTTTATAAGAGAGGCATAACTAGGAACTTTCCTTTTGTTTATTAAACACACATGTATTAATGTTTCCAAGTTAATACAATTATAGCATGCAAAATAAACATTTATCATAAACAAGGAATAAGATAATAACCACTTTATTATTGCCTCTCGGGCATATTCCCTTCAAGACATACGGTATTTCGGGACGGTGAGGACACAAGTTTACCAAGGTTCGAATCTACCGGCATTGGATGGATCCTACTCCTGCTAGCAATCCAGTAATATGGCAGAGCCGGAATATGAGTTACAAGGGTTTCGCCTATGCGAGTTTAGATTGTAGACCATTGTGAGGGTTGGGTGCCTTAAAAGCTGTCCCTAGGACGGCTTATATAGATATCCGGCCTAGGGTTTACAAGAGAGACCTATCCAGCTACGACTAAGAGTCGGTTACAAAGTACATCTTGAACTACAAGTAACACTATGGGCCTATGTCGGTAAGTCTTCTGGGCCTTCCCGTAGCCAGATTGGACTCTGTCTCTTCTCCCTGACTGGGCCGCCCGTGAAGCACAGCTCTAACCCGAAGTGGGCCACCCTGGTTAGTGAGGCATAGTAAGGATACCCGGAAAGTATATCTCCAACATCAACCAAACCCACCGCCGCCCATCGCCATGCCCCATGCTGCCGCCGTCGTGCCCCAGGCCACCCGCTATAGAAACCCTAGGCCGCCCGCCACCACGCCCCCAGGCTGCCCCGCGCAGCTGCCGGACCCTACCACACCACCGATCCGGCCCTTTCCACGCTGCTACCGTCCCTTCTCCCCGTGTCATGGCACCCGCACCTCCCCTCGTCTTGGAGCAGGAGGCACGGATGCGAGGTCCATGGCCTTTACCGTGAGTAGGGCGAGGCGTCCATGGCCTTTGCCATGAGCAGGGGACATGGGCGTGGTGGCCATTGCCTGGATCGTGAGTTGGGACCCCCACCTGGCCCATCCTGCTCGCGGCGGCATCCCGCATGTCTACGGCTAAACGCCGCCGCCCCCGTGCTCGCGGTCGAGCTCTCCAGCGAGAGACACGCTAGCTGTCCGGCACAGCGGCACACAGGAGGTAGGTGGCGCGACCGCGCGATAGGATTCTGTTAGATAATTGGATATTTTTTGCTGACATGTGGGGCCCACTTCAATTCAGTAAATTTTGCCACCTCAGCCCAGAGAAATAGGTCCCACCTGTCAGTTTCCCTATCAATTCGCGTTCAATTGGAGTTTAGTGTATTTTGTGAGCTCCCGAGTGCTACGAAATCGTAAACTGATAGATTTCCGAAATTTTTCTCGAAAAGTGGTAGTTTTATGCTAACAACTACTCGGTGGTACCTAAGATTGTTTCATATCCATAGTTACATACCAATCTTCTCCCATACAACCTATTCTTCCCCAAATCCCCTCTCTCCGGTCTCCCGGCCTCCCAAAAAATCTCAAATTGAACACGAGTTTGTGTAAGAAATCCAGAGGAACTGCAATTTGGAAACCCAAATATACATCCATCGCATTCCCTTAGTTGGATTTTTAGCCCAAATTCGTCTTGGAGAACAAGCTCGTCTATGCACAAGGTCGTATTTTGTTCGCGATTCAGTCGAGTCGAGCTCGCCACCGTAGTACTCTATAGTTGGTTGCGCTTGTCCCTTTGCCTCTCTTTCGTTGGAGGCATATGAGTGAGGGGTGGGTACTATGGATGGAAGCAGAGCTGGGGTGGAGGAGCGAGGAGGATCGAGCCAGGGCCGCTCCTGGTCATTCATTTTTTGTAGCATTGGCGACCTTGTGATCCATCCCCCCATCCTCGGCGTGCTTCGGCGGAGCTCAACTATGGCAACCACCGGTGGTGCTCGACCCCATCGATGGTCCTTGACGGCTCACCCGCTAACGTACCCCTGACCTTCGTGCCGCCGCTCCTCCCTGCATGGCTCGACCCTTCTTGGCATGCTGGAAGTGATGGTGGTGCTGTAACATCCCAAAACTACTAATCAAGTTTAGCAAGTCCTAATCACCCAATTTGTGGTTAACAAAAACTTTTATCAAGAAAATGAATATGAATGCATGTGTGTTTGAATTACTATAGAATTGAGTGTATATGCCATGCTTGATTGTTCTAAAGGATGTGAAATGGTTTAAAGGTGAATGCTACATCATCTAGGCCATTTACAAACAAAACCAAAAGAGAAAGAAATCAAATATGAATAAATAAAGCAAATGGTAATTTTGACAAAAATAAACCACTAGGCCACTTTGTGTGTTCCTAGAAGAGAAATCTTAACAGAAACAATTCTATTTATTTTCACCCCTTGCTAGACCAAGTGAAAGTGTATCAAGGCCCACTTTACAAACTTACAAAAACATCTTTCAAATCAATTTAATGGACAGTTGAAAATTGAATCTAGTTCATATGTTAAGATCCCACTTTTTCAAAAACCCATCAAATGAATTCACCTTGACCTCTCCAAGCAAACCTAGACTCTCAAGCTTAACTTGTGATCACGCAAATAATTTGAATCAAAAATTCCAAAGTATCTTTCATGCGGCCATTAACACAAACACCTTTTCTGCACTAATTAAACCCTGGCCTAACATCTCAGTTTGCCACAGTAAACCTCGACCATTTGGTCCCCTCTTAACCCTCTGGTCCCCTCTGAGTCCAACCAGCACCCAGACCAATCCCCCCCTTCGCCGTGGAGCACAGTGGAGCACCGCCCATTTGTGGTCATCGCCGGCTGACCATGGCCAGCTCGCAGCAGACCACCCCGCGCCCATCCAGGATGCCAGGAGCTACGCCGCACCCTACCGCCACCCCCTGTCCACCCCACGGTCGAAGCCAAGCCCTGGACCACCCTAGTCACACAACACACCGCCTCTTTGTGCCATGTCTAGAGTGCGCCAGAGCGTCGTGCCCGACCAGCCCCGCCAGCTTGCGCCTTGCCCTCACCATGCACGCGTAGCCTCGCCATGATCATGCCACCCCGGCAGACACCCCCGTTCGCCGTCGCATGACCCGCAGCTGTCGCACGTCGCCGCAAACACTTCTGCCACCGCTCAGAACACTGCACGCTCCCGACCGAACCGCACAGCCCCACGCCGCACCATTACACCCATAAGAACTGCCAGGGAGCACCGCACCCTCCTACGCCCCCGCCCATGCCATTGGCCTCCTGTAGGGATGCCACCGTCGAGCTCACCGCTGCACCGCTCGGTCCCCTCGCCGCGCTATAAAAGGAGGCCACCCCTTCCCCATTTCTTCATACCATTCCACTCACCACCTCTCACCGACCCTCGCCCACTTCTCCCCAGAGCAAGCGAGTACCACCGCGCCGGAATTTCACTGGAGCCCGCCGCTGCTGGAGGAGAAGGGCGCCAGCGATTCCGACCACCCCAAGCCTGTCGTGACCGCACCTCGCCTCTACCACGTCAATCACCCCTGTCGCCAACCCTAGCTGGAGCCCAAGTGAAGCCCGCCAGACCCCCACCACCGCGTTAGGGTTGATTCCTCGCTGGAGCTGTTCGTCGTCGATGATGACGCACGGCCGTTAGATTAGAGTTTGATCACACGGCTCAAATGTTGAATTTTGCTTTTTAGTTAAAACTCTATTCTGTGCCTCGATTTAAAAATCAATTCATAGGGTTTCACTAACCCAAATGGCCTGATTCAAATTTTGCTATAAAGGTAATTAAATTATCTATCCAAGCCCGTTGGATTTAAATCATTTGGAGTTAGAGATAATCTATAGCAAAAATAACAAGACAGAGACTTTTGCAACTTCAAACATTTTTCAAAAATCAACCATAATAGCTTTTGAGTTGATTCCAACTCTCAAAACTCACATTTGATAATATCTATCTGAATAAGTAAAAATATTTAGGTTTTCATGCAGTGACATTGGACTAGTACCATATAATGCTATTAGGGTATTTCTAGTCACTTTAAATCTATTAAATAATAATCTTAAACTTTATAAAATGTGACCAACACTTAAATCACATTCCCATGTATTAGAATATGTGGTGATGACATGTGTCCATGTGATCCCATATTCTATTTGGAGAATAGTAAATCTTAATTAATTTCAATGAGTAGAAATTACTTTTCTAAAATAAAATGAATAAAACTAGTTCTTTATTCCATGGGATGAATGTGATGATGCTAGATCATCAAGTGTGAGCCTTAGTGTGCTAAATAGTAGTAATTAAGTATTGTTTGGTGATTGTGTACCCCGTATTTATTTATAGACGATAGTACCGACTAAGGATACGAGGAGGAGGAGTACTACCAAGAAGAAGAAGAAGAAAACTTCAATCACTACACCAACCAAGGCATGCCATCATTAACAATGCAAGTTAGCATTATACAAGTTTTACTCGCAAGCCATCACTACAATGCAAGCTAACCCTTGCAAGCTTGATAACCTAAGCCAGATGCTTTAGGCATGCTTTGGTTATACCATTTTTGATTTATACCAATCCCAAGTTTTACTTGCAAGCTTTACTCTTTTACTTTACCAAAGTTCTTTACTCTTAGTTAGTGCTTTGTGAGTATTTGGAAAGTAGTATAGATAGCATAAATATTATAAAACTAGGCCTATCTAGTTATACTTAGATGTCATTCTATGACATGAGATTGAAGATTAGCACCCCTCTTTAGTGAACACTCTTAACTTAGTGGCTAGTGCTAAAGCATAAAACATGATCACTTTAGATGGGAATACTTGGTGAAAATGATTATGAAAACCTTGGAATGATGCTTCATTCTATTGAGATGTTTTGACATGTGTTGAGAAACACAAAGGATTTTTATGATGAAAATGTTGAGGCATGAGCCTTACCCCTTTATAAAAACTGATGGTTGGGTTCGGATGCGATACCATTCCAATTTTACCGTACAACCACAACACCTGAATTGGGCAAGGCTTAGCCGGAAGTTTATGTGCCTTAGTATGGGTTCCCTCGCGGGAGAGGTTTGAGCTGAGGCTACCTCTTTATGTGTGTCCACCTATGTAGTGCCCAGGATGGCAGATGGCCATGGCTGGGAGGCCAAGCTCATAGGGGAGGTGCCTATACTAGGGTGTGTAATTAAGAGGTTATGATTGATTATCTGCATACTAAGTATGATGATCAGGGTTATCCCTGACGGATGTATCGAATTTTGTGGTGAAAGTGTACCACCTCTACAGAGTGTCAAACTATTCGAATAGCCACATCCACGGTCATGGACAGTTGGAGTGGCCATATTGTTCCGTCGTCGGATGTTTTCAAAATGACTTGTGAAATGAAGTGTGACTTTGACTTGACCACAACAGGGTTGTGAACATGAAAACTAAGTTCCCACTTAGGTGATTTAGAACATTAAATTAGTTTTCTTTACTTCTAAACTTAGTTTAGATAAATCTGGCTTTTTGCAAATAAACCTAGAGCTTAAGATTCCTACTAGAATGACCTTACTTGTTAGTGATAGTTTGCGAGTACTTAAAGAGTACTCATGGCTTTGTCCCTAGCTATTCCCGTGGCCATACTATGAGGAGGACAATCAGGAAGATGGACAGCAGGACGGCTACGACAATTAGGATCATCTCCCATCGTCAGTATTGCTTGTGACCCTGAAGATGGTGCCCACTACTACGCTTATTATTCCGCTGCTTTGATTGTATTAAGACTGGATCATGAGATCCTTTATTTGTAAGACCTTATTATGGTTTGTAATGGATGATGTACTGTGATATCCAATCTGCTATGTCTCGCAAAAATGGTAATCCTGGGATTGCGAGGTATGGCATAACAGGCATCTGGGATTAAAAATCCAGGTGTTGACAAGTTGGTATCAGAGCCATCCTGACCATAGGAGACCCTAGATAGAATGGACGTCCGAACAAAACCTTAGTTTCATAACAAAAGGAGTGAGTCTTTATGAAAACATATTCCCATTCTTATCCTTGAGATTCTTTCAAAAATTCATGTTCCTAAAAAATTCTTGAAATTCTTAGATAAAATTTGACACACTTGATCACTTCACTAACTTATGAAGGAAATATGCCCTGAGAGGCAATAATAAAGTTGTTATTATGTATTCCTTGTATATTATAGATGTTTATTTTGCATGCTATAATTGTATTGATCGGAAACGTCAATACATGTGTGTTTAATAAACAAAAAGGGTTCCTAAGTATGCCTCTCTTATAGACTAGCTCGTTGATTAACAGGATGATCAAGGTTTCCTGATCATGGACATTGGATGTTGTTAATAACAAGGTCACATCATTTGTGAAATGATGTGATGAACATTCATCCGAAGTATAGCATTACGATCAAGTCATTATGTTTACATTGCTATAACATCATACGAAGTAATCTTAGTCCTTAGACCATGAGATCATGTTAATTGCTAACACCGGAAGAGTATATTGATAACATCAAACGTCACACTGTAATAGGGTGACTATAAAGGTGGGTTCAGTGCTACGAAGGTGTTATGTTGAGGCTCATGGATCAAGAGTGGAATTTGTCAATCCCGATGATGGATAGATATACTCTGGGCCCTCTCGGTGATATCACATTAAGATAGCTTGCAAGCAAGTGATGTGATCACTAGAATGTTATATCACGGGAACGAGAAAAGAGTGCATGTCGGTAACAAGATCAAACTAGGTATTTGGATACCGATGATCGAATCTCGAACATGTATTATATCATGAGACAAAGGGATTAAATTACTAGTGTTAAAGGTTCTCACGATCATAGAAGTCATCGTTGAATGTGCAGGAGTCATTATGGATCTCTAGGTCCCGCTTCTGATTATTGATCTGAGAGGAGTCTCAATCATGTCTGCATTATTCGTGAACCACAAGGTTCACACTTAAGGGTTGTCGGACACCATTTTGGAGCACATATGTTTCAGACGAAAGGATTGCAAAGCGCAGGAATGTTTTCGTTAGAAACTGGAATTGTTTCCGGTGAAATTGCAGAAAGTGGTTATGCATGTGATATTGAAATGTTGCAAGGGGTTTTATCTAATTGTTTGTTAATTAAAGTAATTAACAAAATTCTGAATAAATTTAATAAAAGAGTTTTATTAAATGAGAGAGCATTAAACTTAGAGAATTTTAATGCATTTAAAGTGGAGACTTTAAAAGAGAATGTGAAGGGGCATTTTAATGTGGAGGAGTTACCACCACATGAATGGGGGGAGGTGAGGGGTCACCCCCATGGGGCGCCGGCCATGGGGAGGGGTACTCCCCCTCCTCCTATAAAAGGCCACCCCTCTCACCCTTCTTCTCACACCTCCTCGTGAAGGATCTCTCTCCCCCTCTAGATTATTCCTCCATGGTCTCGGATTAGCGTGATACATGTTCCCGGTGGCATTTCATCTGGAAGGAGTTGTTGCCTCTGCTGCATCGCTGGAGCGAGGAGGTGGAGGTTTTTCGGTGGCTTGAACATGTGTGCGAGGACGGATGCACTGCTGATTTACGGCGCTCGGACTTCCACACGATCTAGAGATCGGCAAGTGTATGACTACATCAACCACGAGTTCCTACTCGTTAACAAAACTCGTTGTCTTTGAGGGTAAGTTCTCCATGGATGTATGTCCACCCGTTGCTCTATATCTAGTAGATAGATCTTGGCGTATAGTTCTCATCGTAGGGAAAATTTTGTTTTCTATGTTGCGGACCCAACAGTTGTATCAGAGCCTGATCTATGCGTAGGTGCTTTGCACGGGTAGTACACATATGTTTATATGTGGGCGATGATGATCATGTTATTGCATCTTCTATGTATTTTGGATATTGGTGGCATAGTGGGATGAAGCGGCCCGGACCAACCTTACATGTCATCATACATGAGACCGGTTCCACGACTGACATGGAACTAGTTTTGCATAAGTGGCTAGCGGGTGTCTGTCTCTCCTACTATAGTCAATATCTGATTTACAATGAGTTGCTAATAACTTGGTTATCCTCATTGTGGTTCATGTTCGTAGGTAAGACCGGTTCTATCTTCGAAAGATCTAAGCCACGTAAAACTTGCAATTGATAAATTAGAGGCGTCTAGTTTAGATCATTGATGGGCTAGTGTCTTGATATGGTATTGTTGTAAGTATATGTATGATAGATACTCTTACAACACACTTAACGTGTAAGTTCCATAGACCTTGGCCTTACACAGAAAGGAATGATAGAGATCATACCACGATGCAAATGATAGAGATCAAATGCATGGACCATATCATCTCACTTTACACGTTAGATGTTAGCATTTTATACTGCTAGTTTGGCGCTTTTGGTAGCATTATAAGATGATCCCTCATTTAGATATCAAGATAAAATGTGTTCTTCCTTCAGTATGCACCGTTCTATGGATCGTGTTTCGAGACATCAGGTGATGATCGGGTGTACTCGACTTCGCGCTTTCATACAACGGGTGTAAGACAGTTTTACACACGCGGAATACTAAGGTTCTTACTTGACGAGCCTGACATGTATAGACATGGCCTCGGAACACGGACCAAAAGGTTAAGCATGAGTCATATAGTTGATATGATGCCGATATTGATGCTCGCCTTTGAGGCTACACCGATCACGTGATGATCGGACTTGGTGTAGTGAATTTGGTTCATGTAATCACCAAAAAGACACGAGGGATGTCGTTTTTGAGTGGGAGTTCATTAGTAATTTGGATTAGTTAAACTCAATCTATCATAAACTTTACAAATTCAGTTGTAGATGGCACCACCTGCTTTTAATTTCAATGTGTTCATGGAGAAAGAGAAGCTTGTTGCGAATGGTAGCAACTTCACCAACTGGGCTATGAATTTGAGGATTCTCCTCATTGCTGTACAAAAGAAATATGTGCTAGAGGCGCCGCTAGGCCCCCCACCAGCTCCTGATGCCCCTGACGAGGAAAAGAATGTCTATATGACTCGTCAGGAGGACCACAACTTAGTTCATTGTGGCATACTGTATGGGCTAGAGCCAGAACTTCGAAAGCGTTTTGAAAATGGCAATGCCTTTGATACCATGGGAGAATTGAAAATGATTTTCGATACCCATGCTGCCGTAGAGAGTTATAATGCTTCTGAAAAGTTCTTTAGGTCCATGTTGGAAGAGAACATCTCCGTTAGTGAGCACGTACTCAAAATGTCTAGGTACGTCGATAAGTTTGTGTCCTTGGGAATAACGATTCCCATTGACTTAGGCATACATCGTGTTCTCCAATATCTGCCACCTAGCTGCAAGAGCTTCGTGATGAACTATAATATGCAGGGCATGAAGAAGTCTCTTCCCGAGCTTCTATCAATGCTTAAGACTGCAGAAGTGGAGATTAGGAAAGAACATCAAGTGTTGATGATCAATAAGACCACCGGTTTCAAGAAGGACAAGAAAGGCAAGTAGAAGGGAAAGAAGGGCGGAAAATCTATTGTCGCACCTGACAAGAAACCCCGAGCTGGCCCTAAGTCTGATACCGAGTGCTACTATTGCAAGGGGACTGGCCATTGGAAGCACAACTGCCCCTAGTATTTGGCGGACAAGAAGGCTGGCAAGGCAAACAAAGGTATATGTGATATACATGTTATTGATGTGTACTTGACTAGTACTCGCAATAGCACCTGGGTATTTGATACGGGATCGGTTGCTAATATATGTAACTTGTTTTAGGGGCTGTGGAACAAGCGACATCTAGCAAGGGATGAGGTCATGATGCGGGTCGGCAATGGATCAAGAGTTGATGTGATCGCCTTCGGAACACTGCCTCTCCATATGCCATCGGGATTAGTGATAAATCTAAATAATTGATATTTTGTGCCTGCACTGAGCATGAACATTGTATCCGGATCGTGTTTGATGCGAAGTGGTTATTCCTTTAAATCTGAAAACAATGGTTGCTTGATTTATATGGATAATATCTTTTATGGTCATGCACCTGTGTTGAATGGTTTATTTCTATTGGATCTCGATAGTAGTATTATGCATGTTCATTGTGTTGATGCTAAAAGGGTTAAACTTGATAATGATATATCTACATATATGTGGCACTGCCGTCTAGGTCATATTGGCGTTAAACGCATGAAGAAACTCCATTCTGATGGACTTTTGGAATCACTTGCTTTTGAATCATTTGATAAATCTGAGCCATGCCTTATGGGCAAGATGACTAGAATGTCGTTTTCCGGTTCAATGAAACGGGCGACAGATTTATTGGAAATCATACATACTGATGTGTGTGGACCAATGAGTGTGTCGGCGCAAGGTGGATATCGTTATTTTGTTACTTTCACAGATGATTTGAGTAGATATGGGTATATTTATTTGATGAAACATAAATCTGAAACTTTTGAAAAGTTCAAGGAATTTCAGAATGAAGTGGAAAATCATCGTAACAGAAAGATCAAATTTCTGCGGTCCGACCGTGGAGGAGACTATCTTAGTTACGAGTTTAGCACACATATGAAAAATTGTGGAATAGTTTCACAACTCACGCCTGCCGGAACACCACAGCGTAATGGTGTGTCGAACCGTCATAATCGTACTTTTATTGGATATGGTTCGATCTATGATGTCTCTGACTGACTTGCCACTGTCATTTTGGGGTTATGCACTGGAAACCGCTGCATTCACTTTAAATCGGGCACCATCTAAATCCGTTGAAATGACACCATATGAATTATGGTTTGGAGACAAACCTAAGATGTCATTTCTTAAAGTTTGAGGATGTGATGTTTATGTGAAGAAACTTCAGCCAGATAAACTCGAACCCAAAGTGGAAAAAAGGGTCTTCATAGGATACCCTAAGGAAACGATTGGGTATACCTTCTATCACAGATCCGAGGGCAAGGTTTTTGTTGCCAAGAATGGATCCTTTCTTGAGAAGGAGTTTCTCGTGAAAGGTGTGAGTAGTCGGAAGGTAGAAGTCGAAGAAGTTATTGAACCTTCTCTTCATGAAATGGCGAGTAGCGCAGCACCATAAGTTGTTTCAGAGTTGACTTCACCTAATGAAAAGAGAGCTAATGATATTGATCATGAAACTCCGAAAGAGGACACTACCGAACCTCGCAGGTCAAGCAGGACACGTGCATCTCCTGAACTGTACGGCAATCGTGTTATGAATTTCATGATTGATGAAATAGATGACCCTCCGACGTATGAAGTAGTGATGATGAACCCGGATTCCAACAAATGGCTAGAAGCCATGAAATCCGAGATGGAATTCATGTACGAAAACCAGGTTTGGACCTTGGTGGACTTACCTCACGATCGAAACGCCGTTGAGAATAAATGGATTTTCAAAAGAAAAACTGATGCTGATGGTAATGTGACCATCTATAAGGCTCGACTTGTCGCAAAGGGGTTTCGACAAATTCAAGGAGTTGACTACGATGAGACATTCTCTCCCGTAGCGATGCTTAAGTCGGTTAGGATTATGTTAGCAATTGCTGCATATTTCGATTATGAAATATGGCAGATGGATGTCAAAATTGTGTTCCTGAATGGTAATTTTGAAGAAGAGTTGTATATGATACAACCTAAGGGTTTTTTCGATCCTAAGGATGCTGATAAGGTATGCAAACTTCAGCAATCCATCTATGGACTGAAGCAAGCATCCCGGAGTTGGAATCTCTGCTTTGATGAGGTGATCAAAGAGTTTGGATTTGTCCAAACTTATGGAGAGGCTTGTATTTACAATAAAGTGAGTGGGAGCAATGTGGCATTTATGATATTATATGTGGATGACATATTATTGATTGGAAATGATATAGATCTTTTAAACAGTGTTAAAAGTTATCTAAACAGCAAATTTTCGATGAAAGACCTTGGTGAAGCTTCATATATATTAGGCATTAAAATCTATAGAGATAGATCAAGACGCCTAATTGGGCTATCGCAGAGTACATACCTTGATAAGATATTAAAGAAGTTTAATATGGATGGAAGTAAGAAGGGGTTCTTACCTATATTGCAAGGCAAGACATTGAGTAAGAATCAAAGTCCAGCTACGGCGGAAGAAAGAGAGATAATGGATAAGATCCCATATGCCTCAGCCATAGGCTCTATAATGTATGCCATGCTATGTACAAGACCGGATGTGGCACATGCTATTAGTTTTACTAGTAGGTACCAATCTGATCCAGGTTCGAAACACTAGATAGCGGTCAAGAATATCCTTAAGTACTTAAGAAGAACTACGGATATGTTTCTTGTATACGGAGGTGAAGAAGAGCTAGTCGCTAAGTGTTATGTCGATGCTAGCTTTGACACCGATCCGTATGACTCTAAGTCTCAATCCAGATACGTATTTCTCTTGAACGAAGCAGCAGTTAGTTGGAGGAGTTCCAAACATCCTGTGGTGGCTGGATCAATGATGGAGGCGGAATATGTTGCTGCTTCAAAAGCGGCGCAGGAAGCGGTTTGGATGAAGGAGTTCATGATGTGATGAACATTCATCCGAAGTATAGCATTATGATCAAGTCATTATGTTTACATTGCTATAACATCATATGAAGTAATCTTAGTCCTTAGACCATGAGATCATGTTAATTGCTAACACCGGAAGAGTATCTTGATAACATCAAACGTCACACTGTAACAGGGTGACTATAAAGGTGGGTTCAGTGCTAAGAAGGTGTTATGTTGAGGCTCATGGATCAAGAGTGGAATTTGTCAATCACGATGATGGATAGATATACTCTGGGCCCTCTCGGTGATATCACATTAAGATAGCTTGCAAGCAAGTGATGTGATCACTAGAATGTTATATCACGGGAACGAGAAAAGAGTGCATGTCGGTAACGAGATCAAACTAGCTATTTGGATACCGATGATCGAATCTCGGACATGTATTATATCATGAGACAAAGGGATTAAATTACTAGAGTTAAAGGTTCTCACGATCACAAAAGTCATCGTTGAATGTGTAGGAGTCAGTATGCATCTCTAGGTCCCGCTTCTGATTATTGATCTGAGAGGAGTCTCAATCATGTCTGCATTATTCGTGAACCGTAGGGTGACACACTTAAGGGTTGTCGGACACCATTTTGGAGCACATATGTTTCAGATGAAAGGATTGCAAATCGCAGGAATTTTTTGATAGAAACCGGAATTGTTTCGGGTGAAATTGCAGAAAGTTGTTCTGCATGTGATATTGAAATGTTGCAAGGGGTTTTATGTGAATGTTTGTTAATTAAAGTAATTAACAAAATTCTAAATAAATTTAATAAAAGAGTTTAAACTTAGAGAACTTTAATGCATTTAAAGTGGAGACTTTAAAAGAGAATGTGAAGGGGCATTTTAATGTGGAGGAGTTACCACCACATGAATGGGGGAGGTGAGGGGTCACCCCCCATGGGGCACCGGCCATGGGGAGGGGTACCCCCCCCCCCTCATCCTCCTATAAAAGGCCACCCCTCTCGCCCTTCTTCCTCACACCTCCTCGTGAAGGATCTCTCTCCCCCTCTAGAATTATTCCCCCATGGTCTCGGATTAGCGAGATACATGTTCCCGGTGGCATTTCGTCTAGAAGGAGTTGCTGCTTCCGCTGCATCGCTGGAGCGAGGAGGTGGAGGTTGTCTGGTGGCTTGAACGTGTGTGCGAGGACTGATGCGCTACTGATTTGTGGCGCTCGGACTTCCACACAATCTTGAGATCGGCAAGTGTACGACTACATCAACCATGAGTTCCTACTCATTAACAAAACTCGTTGTCTTCGAGGGTAAGTTCTCCATGGATGTAAGTCCACCCGTTGCTCGGTAGCTAGTAGATAGATCCTGGTGTATAGTTCTCATCGTAGGAAATTTTTTGTTTTCTATGCTGCGGACCCAACAACTTACTCATCCTAAATTCTTATAGATGGAAGTTCAGTATTGCAAGTTCTACCAGTTGGGCAATGGAGGCCAACTGATCTTTGAGAGGGATCTAGATGCACTGTCAGAGTATCTGGAGCGCCCGCATCCGGAATTCTTCAGAGCCCAACTCAATGATCACATGGAGGAGATCTATAATGGCTGATAGTTGCAGATCTCAAAGGCAAGATAGAATCACCAACTACGGACAAGATCCAATTCACATTGAGGGAGAATAACTGGCTAGATGGATTAGCCAGGGCCATGCATGAAGCTCTCTCCCATCTTTGTGGGCAAAGCATCAACTTGATCCAGGGAACTAGCTTTGCTCACTTCGCAAGGCGTGATTCTATGGGAATGCCATTGGAGATGCCAGGACATCCAGAACTAAAGCACTAGGTGGAAAATCTCGACTTCCTATTGTATGATAGGCAGAAGGAATTGGACAATGCTCGATCCTACGCCAACCACAACCTTGCCATTGCCGCCAAGAAGGATCAGACTCTGGCCATGCTCGTCAAGGATCGCCAATCACTTCATCATCAACGCGAGAAGAAGGATCGCACCATTACTAGTCTTCGCAAGAAGGTGTCCGACCTCGAGAAGACCATCTGTGAGTAAGAAGTCCAACTGGAAGCAAAGGAAGAGGAAGAAGGTGAAGACATCCAGGGAGATCTTCACTCGTACCTCAGTGATGACAACGACTACCTAGAGGATGATGCCATGGATTTCTACGCTGATGATGAGGATTTCGACTTCATTGATGATGATTAGATGCACTTGATCACTACCGTAGGAAGGAGTTGTACCGGTCCCATTGTATCGTAGTTTCACAGAATGGTTCTTAAAACCATCTGTTTTCCAATTGTGTGTGGTGTGTGTTTGTATGGTGTGCTTTGAATGAATGAATGAGAAGAAGAAGTTAGTTTGCAAAACCTGAGTCAAACTCAAAGTTTAAATGCTTTTGAAACAAAACCATGGACCTTAGAAATTTCCCTGTTATCTCATTATCTATCTCAATCTTCAGATGACTCGTGGAAACCTCGGAGGAAGCAGCTCATCGCAGGACCCGATGTTGCAGATTCTTCAGATGCTAGTTTCCGACCGTGAAGCTAATAGAGCCGAACGCCAAGCCAATCTAGCCACTCTACAACAGATAGCTCAGATGGCCCACAATAATCAAGGCCATGGAAACCAAGATCATCATCGATCCAAGCTTAAAAACTTTCAGAATACCAATCCCCCTATCTTTAGTACGTCTGAAGACCCTTTAGATGCTGATGACTGGCTGCAAACAATGGAGAACAATCTGGGAGTAGCAGGAGTTGAAGGCAACGAGAAAGTTCTGTTTGCCACTCATTATCTGGCAGGACATGCAAGAGCCTAGTGGAATAGCACCGTACCATGAACAACAGTCAGGTGATGACTTGGGAAGCTTTCAAGATTAAGTTTAGCCGCACCCATGTGCCGCAAGGTTTAGTCACCAGAATGAGATATGAGTTCAGGGAACCGAAGCAAGGCAGGATGACGGTAGTTGAATACCGTGACAAATTTCTGTTGCTAGCTAGATATTCCCCTGATGAGATCAACACTGAAGCCAAGAAGAAGGAGAGGTTCCTGAACAGATTGCATGATGAGATGCAGACCGTTTTAGTCAACATCCATTTTGAAGACCTCGAAGAGCTAGTCGACTCTGCCATCCAGATGGAAGGGAAGATCAACCAAGCTAATGACAACCACAAGCGCAGGATGATGCACCAGAGTGGATCCAACAGTCACCAGAAGTATCGCCCTAACCCGTCTGCAGGATATGCCCCAAGAAACAATAGACCCCCGATGTCTCGTCCAAGCTACCCCAATCATAGCGGAGGAAACCTGAAGTCCGGAGGAAATAACAACAACCCTGGCAACTCCAACAATTTTAACTGTGCACCGCCCAAGTCCAACAACAACAACAACAATACCGCTCCAAGGACTGGAAGCAATGTTGTGCCTGTTGCTGCCAAAGACAAGTCCCAGATCACTTTCTTTGAATGTGGAGTCAAGGGTCACTACTCCAACGTGTGTCCTAAGAAGCTTGCTGCAGCCACCATTGTGAATGCACCCGCTCAGCAACAACGTCGTGTTCAGCCTGGAAGGAGGTTCGCCCCAGGGAATTCGCTCAACCGCAACGGTCGTTTGTTCCACATGAATGCTGAAGAAGCCCAGGAAGCGCCATATGTTGTGGTGGGTATGTTTTCTGTTAACTCAGTACTTGCAAGAGTGTGGTTTGATTCTGGAGCATCGCACTCATTTGTTACAGAAGAATTTGCATGCACTAGTAAGATTCAACCAACAAAATTGAAGCGTGTTATGATAGTTCAAATACCTGGTTCAAGCACCAAAGCTAGAAAAAATTGCAAGGTTGTACCTATCAGAACCCATGGAATAGATTTTTATGCCAATCTAATAGTACTTGGAACTAAAGGTTTGGAAGTAGTACTAGGAATGGATTGGATGTCGAAACATAAAGGATTGATCGACTGTGCCAAGAAAGCAATAACCATGACCAGTAGCTCTAGAGTATCAGTAGAGCATGTATCTAAAACCTTACCCCGCCAGTTCAAATGCAACAAGAGTCTAGCGCAACTGACCCTTGACCAAGTCAGAGTAGTCTGTGAATACCCCGACTTATTCCCAGATGAATTTCCCGGTATGCCCCTAGATCAAGATATTGATTTCATCATTGAACTAATTCCTAGAACCGGCCCCATAGCTCAGAGACCCTATAATACGAACCCATCTGAATTAATGGAGCTGAAGAAGCAACTTGATGCTATGTTGGCGAAAGGTTTGATTCAACCAAGCGCATCGCCATGGAGATCACCTGTTTTGTTTCTGGACAAGAAAGATGGAGGTAACCGTCTATGTACGGATTACCGGAAGCTGAATGACATCACCATCAAGAACAAGTACCCCTGCCTAAGATTGAGGATCTATTTGATATGTTGACTGGTGCCAGAGTGTTCTCTAAGATTGATCTTAGAACTGGTTATCATCAACTCAAGGTTCGTGCAACGGATATTCCAAAGACTTCCTTTACCAACAGATATGGATTGTATGAGTATGCGGTCATGTCTTTCGGATTAACCAATGCCCCCGCTTATTTCATGAATCTCATGAATAAGATTTTTATGAACTTTCTGGATAAGTTTGTCGTTGTTTTTATCGACGATATTCTTATCTATTCCAAGTCAGAAGAAGACCATGAGCTACACCTAAGAACCATCCTTGAAACCCTTAGAGAACATAAGTTGTATGCCAAGTTTAGCAAATGTGAGTTTTGGTTGAAGGAAGTAGGATTCCTAGGACATATCGTGTCGGCGGGAGGAGTAGCTGTCGATCCCGCCAAGATCAAAGATGTTTAAGCATGGAAATCCGTTGAGGAGCATCCCGCCATATGGCGTGTACATGGCCGCCAAGAAACTGAAGCACTACTTTGAGGAGCATCCCATCCGGGTCATATGTGAGGCCCCCATATCCGAGATAATGAGTAACAAGGATGCGAGCGGCAGAATTGCAAAATGGGCAATTGAGCTAGCTCCTTACGCACCGCAATATGACATACGAGAAGCAATCAAATCTCAAGCTGTGGTGGACTTTTTCGTGGACTGGGCTGAGGTGCAGTACGAACCACAGCTTCCTGATCCGAACTATTGGCGAATGCACTTTGACGGATCAAAAACCAAAACCGGGCTAGGTGGCGGAGTGGTACTCACGTCGCCAAAAAAGGACCAGTTGAAATATGTGCTGCAGATCCATTTCACGGCATCAAACAATGTCGCTGAGTATGAAGCACTTGTGCATGGGCTCAAGGTAGCAAAAGAAATTGGCATACGTCAGATCATATGCTTTGGCGACTCGGATTTGGTAGTGCAGCAAGTGTCCGGAGTGTGGGACGCCCTTGATCCAAACATGGCACTATACAGATTTCATGTGCAGAAGATATCTTGTTACTTTGAGGGATGCGAATTTCATCATGTACCCCGGGTGGAAAATGAGGCTGCCGACATGCTGTCGAAACTTGGGTCAACCAGACAAACAATTCCACCAGGTGTAGCGTTAGAGAACCTCAAGAAACCATCCATCAGGCCATCCCCAGAATCTGAGTCGATCTATGTCCCGGAGGACACCGAATCCGGAGCTGTGCCCATGGACATTGACACAGGAACTGGTGCGCGAAACTCGGGGACCGCCTCGGCAAACCCGGGGACTACTTTGCAAGACCCGGGGACTGTTCCGCGTGATCCCATTGAAGTTCTGCCAGTGGATCAGATGGAGATAGACGAGGATGTGTTCCCCGTGCGACCAATACCGGCTTGGGCACTACCTATATTTCGATTCCTGTAAGATGGAACCTTACCCACTGAGGAGGTGCTGTCCAGGCAAACACAGAGGAGGGCAAAGGCCTACACGATCATCAATTCCGAGCTATACAAAAGGAGTGTGACCAATGTCCTCCAGCGGTGTGTTGACCCGGAAGAAGGGCTTGAAATCATCCAAGATATACATCAGGGGGAGTGCGGGAATCATGCCTCATCCCGAGCCTTGGTAGCAAAAGCTTTCCGGCACGGATTCTACTAGCCAAATGCCTTAGAACAAGCGGAAGATCTGGTGAGAAAATGTAATGGTTGTCAGAGGTACGGTACCAAGACACATATGCCAATGTCGGAACTTAAGACCATCCCAATCACTTGGCCATTTGTCGTATGGTGCTTGGATATGGTTGGCCCGTTCAAACCAGCAAGGGGAAATATGACTCACATTCTGGTAATGGTGGACAAGTTTACGAAGTGGATTGAGGTAAAGCCTATAAAAAAATGTGATGGAGCTATGGCAGTAACGTTTCTCAAAGATATCATCTTGAGATACGGCTACCCTCACAGTATCATAACTGATAATGGCACAAATTTTGCGAAAGGAGCATTTGCACGTTTATGCCGGGATAAGAAGATCCGGCTGGACGTAGCCTCAGTAGCCCACCCCGCATCGAACGGACAAGTGGAAAGATCCAACGGATTAGTATTATCCGGGATAAAACCCCGGCTCATTGAGCCGCTGCAGAGATCAACGGGGTGCTGGATAGAAGAACTACCAGCGGTACTGTGGAGCTTAAGAACAACTCTGAATCGATCAATAGGCTATACGCCATTCTTTCTGGTATATGGGGCAGAAGTTGTATTACCAGCCGACATAGAGCATGATTCGCCTAGGGTCACCCAATACACAGAAGCCGAAGTGCAAGAAGCCCGGCAAAATGATGTTGATCTACTAGAAGAAGCGAGAGAACTGGCATTGTCCCCGTCAAAGCCAACATGGTAGCGGATGCTCTTAGCAGATTGCCGTGTAGACTAAACACCATGATCAAAGAAGCCCAGCCAACTTTGCATGAAGAATTGGAGCAAATTAGAATGGATCTAGTTAGCAAAGGATTTTAGCTAGCATTGAACTTCAACCCACTTTGATCAGTCAAATCAAGGAAGCCCAGAAGGGAAATGCAAGTATCGACAGAATCAAGTGTCGTATTGGTATAGGGAAGGTACCCGGATTCACCGAAGATGAATAAGGAGTTTTGTGGTACAAAGGACGTATCTGTGTGCCACCAGATTCGAAGCTGAAGCAAGTTATCTTGCAAGAAGCTGATGATACTCTTTATTCTATCCATCCCAGAGGAACGAAGATGTATTAGGATTTGAAGGAATAATTTTGGTGGCACAAGATGAAGAGAGAAATCGGAAGCTACATAGCCAAGTGTGATATCTGTCAGAGAGTCAAAGCGGAACATCAGCGACCCGCAGGACTTTTCCAACCATTACAGATTCCGGAATGGAAATGGGATTCCATCGGAATGGACTTTATCACCGGTTTGCCTACTTCTAGTAGGGGAAATTACTCTATTTGGGTCATAGTTGATAGACTGTCCAAGGTAGCCCATTTTATACCTGTCAAGACCACCTACTAGAGTTCAAAGCTAGCAGAGTTGTACATTGCTAGAATCATCAGTTTGCATGGAACCCCCAAGACCATAGTATCAGATTGAGGAACCCAATTTACCTCAAGATTTTGGCAGAAAGTCCAAGAAGGATTGGGAACCAAGTTGAATTTCAGCACAGCTTATCACCCATAGACCGATGGACAAACTTAAAGAGTCAACCAAATCTTAGAAGACATGTTGAGAGATTGTGTTCTAGAGTATGGATCAAAATGGGAAGATTGCCTGCCTTTCGCAGAATTCTCATAGAACAATAGTTATCAAGCCAGTTTGCAAATGGCCCCCTTTGAATTCTTATATGGAAGAAAGTGCCGTACCCCCTTGAATTGGTCGCAAGTAGGAGAGAGTCAGATTTTCGGACCCGACATCCTATGAGAAGCCGAAGAGAAGGTTCACAAAGTCCATGAGCACCTCGAGACCACCCAATCTAGACAAAAGAGTTATGCTGACAAGAGACGTAGAGACCTGACCTTCAATGTCAGAGATTTTGTGTATCTAAAAGTGTCGCCTTTGAAGGGAACGCAACGTTTTAGTCTGAAAGGGAAGTTAGCCCCCAGATATATTGGAGCCTTCAAGATTCTAAATGGCCGAGGAGAAGTATCTTATCAATTGGAGCTGCTAGAGGAGATGTCAGCCATCCATAATGTGTTCCATATCTCATTACTTCGCAAATGTCTAGAAGTTCTGGAGAAGACCGAAGTTTTCAAGAACATCGATCACTAATCCATAGATATCAACAAGGATCTGACGTATCGTGAAGTAGCCATCCGTATCTTGGAAGAAGCCTTTAGAACCACCAGGACCCAGAGTATCAAATTTCTCCATATCCAATGGAGAAACCATACTAAAGAAGAAGCTACCTGGGAGTGAGAAGATTACAATAGGACTAAGTTTCCAGATCTCTTTAGTTCCTAGTTTTTCTTAAATCTTGGGACGAGATTTTGTTTAAGGAGGGAAGGTTTGTAACATCCCAAAACTACTAATCAAGGGTGTAACATCCCTCCTAGGCATGCTAGAAGTGATGGTGGTGGTGTAACATCCCAAAACTACTAATCAAGTTTAGCAAGTCCTAATCACCAAATTTGTGGTTAACAAAAACTTTTATTAAGAAAATGAATATGAATGCATGTGTGTTTGCATTAGTATAGAATTGAGTGTATATGCCATGCTAGATTGTTCTAAAGGATGTGAAATGGTTTAAAGGTGAATGAAACATCATCTAGGCCATTTACAAACAAAACCAAAAGAGAAATAAATCAAATATGAATGAATAAAGCAAATGGTCATTTTGACAAAAATAAACCACTAGGCCACTTTGTGTGTTCCTAGAAGAGAAATCTTAACAGAAACAATTCTATTTCTTTTCACCCCTTGCTAGACCAAGTAAAAGTGTATCAAGGCCCAATTTACAAACTTACAAAAACATCTCTCAAATCAATTTAATGGACAGTTGAAAATTGGATCTAGTTCATATGTTAAGATCCCACTTTTTCAAAAAACCATCAAATGAATTCACCTTGACCTCTCCAAGCAAACCTAGACTCTCAAGCTTAATTTGTGATCACTCAAAAAATTTCAATCAAAATTTCCAAAGTATCTTTCATGCGGCCATTAACACAAACACCTTGTCTGCACTAATTAAACCCTGGCCTAACTTCACTATTTGCCACAGTAAATCTCGACCATTTGGTCCCCTCTTAACCCTCTGGTCCCCTCTGAGTCCAACCAGCACCCAGACCACCCCCCCTTCACCGTGGAGCACAGTGGAGCGCCGCCCATTTGTGGTCATCGTCGGCCGACCACGGCCAGCTCGCAGCAGACCGCCCCGCGCCCATCCAGGATGTCCAGGAGCTACGCCGCACCCTACCCCCCTGTCCACCCCACGGTCGAAGGCAAGCCCTGGACCACCCTAGTCGCACAGCGCACCGCCTCTCTGCGCCATGTCCAGAGCGCTCCAGAGCGCCGTGCCCGACCAGCCCCGCCAGCTTGCGCCTTGCCCTCACCGTGCACGCGTAGCCTCGCCATGATCACGCCACCCCAGCAGACACCCCCGTTCGCCGCCGCGTGACCCGGAGCTACCGCACACCGCCGCAAACACTTCTGCCGCCGCTCAGAACACCGCACGCACCCGACCGAACCGCACCGCCCCACGCCACGCCATTATGCCCATAAGAACTGCTAGGGAGCACCGCACCGTCCTACGCCCTCTCCCATACCATTAGCCGCTTGTAGCGATGCCACCGTCGAGGTCACCGCCTCACCGCTCGGTCCCCTCGCCGCACTATAAAAGGAGGCCACCCCTGTCCCCATTTCTTCACACCATTCCACTCACCACCTCTCACTGACCCTCCGCCACTTCTCCCTAGAGCAAGGCGAGCACCACCGTGCCGGAATTTTACCGGAGTCCACCATTGCTGGAGGAGAAGGGCGCCAGCAATTCTGACCACCCCAAGCCCTGCTGTGACCGCGCCTCGCATCGCCGTCGTCTACCACGTCGATCGCCCCCGTCGCCGACCCTAGCTAGAGCCCAGGTGAGCCCCGCCAGACCCCCACCGCCGCGTTAGGGTTGATTCCACGCCGGAGCTGTTCGCCATCGATGATGACGCACGGCCGTTAGATTAGAGTTTGATCGCACGGCTCAGATTCACTGATACCATTTCGCTGAGTTAGTCACGCTAACTGCTGGACCCCGCCTGTTAGTAGTCCGCTGCGCCACGTAGTGCAGCTGGGCCGGTCTGTTTAGCTTCCCGCGCTGGCTTGGAAATTCAAATATTGAATTTTCCTTTTTAGTTAAGACCCTATTATGTGCGTAGATTTAAAAATCAATTCAGAGCGTGTCACTAACCCAAATTGCCTGATTCAAATTTTGCTAGAAAGGTTATTAAATTATCTATCCAATCCTGTTAGATTTAAATCATTTGGAGTTAGAGATAATCTATAGCAAAAATAACAAGATAGAGACTTTTGCAACTTCAAACATTTTTCACAAATCAACCATAATAGCTTTTGAGTTGAGTCCAACTCTCAAAAATCACATTTTACAATATTTATCTAAATATATAAAAATATTTAAGTTTTCATGTAGTGACATTGGACTAGTACCAAATAATGCTATTAGGGCATTTCTAGTCACTTTAAATCTATTAAATAATAATCTTAAACTTTATAAAATGTGAACAACACTTAAATCACATTCCCATGTATTATAATATGCGGTGATGACATGTGTCCACATGATCCCATACTCTATTTGGAGAATAGTAAATCTTAATTAATTTCAATGAGTAGAAATTACTTTTCTAAAATAAAATGAATAAAACTAGTTCTTTATTCCATGGGATGATTGTGATGATGCTAGATCATCAAGTGTGAGCCTTAGTGTGCTAAATAGAAGTAATTAAGTATTGTTTGGTGATTGTGTACCCCCGTATTTATTTATAGACAATAGTACCGACCAAGGATACGAGGAGGAGGAGGAGTACTACCAAGAAGAAGAAGAAGAAAACTTCAATCACTACACCAACCAAGGCCAGCCATCATTAACAATGCAAGCTAGCATTATACAAGTTTTACTTGCAATCCATCACTACAATGCAAGCTAACCCTTGCAAGCTTGATAACCTAAGCAAGATGCTTCAGGCATGCTTTGGTTATACCATTTTTTATTTATACCAATCCCAAGTTTTACTTGCAAGCTTTACTCTTTTGCTTTACCAAAGTTCTTTACTCTTAGTTAGTGCTTTGTGAGTATTTGGAAAGTAGTATAGATAGCATAAATATTATAAAACTAGGCCTATCTAGTTATACTTAGATGTCATTCTATGGCATGAGATTGAAGATTAGCACCCCTCTTTAGTGAACACTCTTAACTTAGTGGCTAGTGCTAAAGCATAAAACTTGATCACTTTAGATGGGAATACTTGGTGAAAATGATTACGAAAACCTTGGAATGATGCTTCATTCTATTGAGATGTTTTGACATGTGTTGAGAAACACAATGGATTTTGATGATGAAAATGTTGAGGCATGAGCCTTACCCCTTTATAAAACTGATGGTTGGGTTCGGATGCGATACCATTCCAATTTTACCGTACAACCACAATACCTGAATTGGGTAGGGCTTAGCCGTAAGTTTATGTGCCTTAGTATGGGTTCCCTCGCGAGAGAGGTTTGAGATGAGGCTACCTCTTTATGTGTGTCCACCTATGTAGTGCCCAGGATGGCAGATGGCCATGGCTGGCAGGCCAAGATCATAGGGGAGGTGCCTATACTAGGGTGTGTGATAAGTCCATTTTGCATCACTATTCTATGTCAAAATTCTCTGTTATTCATTGATATATTTCATATTAAGAGGTGATACTTATGTTATTTCATCTGTTTTTGCATGGTTGATGACTTTTGGAGCATGGACCGCTGTAGTCAGGATTCTGATGGAAAAGGTGTTGTTTGGAGGCAAAATTCGCGAAGATCAGAAAATCCGGGAAAATATACAGAAAATCCTATTTTTCTAGAAGGTGAAGTTTGCCTGACGAGGGAGTGGAGATGGGCCACAGGGGGCCCACACCACCCCCTGGCGCGGGCTGCCCTAGGCCGCGCCACCAGGTGGTGTGGCCGCCATGGCCCACCTCTGGCTCTCCCCTCTGGCTTATATATTCCTCCTGAAACCCTAAGACTCAGGGAGCGACCACAGAAAGATTCCACCGCCTCTGCGGGGCGGAAAACACCGAGAGAGAAAGATCTCTCCGGCAGACAGATTTCTGCCAGGGAAATTCCTTCCCGGAGAGGGGAGATCGTCGCCATCAACACCACCATCAAGCTGGACTTCATCGGGATCATCATCATCATCACCACCATCATCACCATCAGCACCATCATCACCATCTCCATATTGTTGTAACAATTGAGTTGAATCTAGCATAGTTCTTAGGGGAAACTTTCCTGGTGTTGATTACTCTTTGTAGTTGATGCTATTGAGTGAACCGTTGAATTATCGTTTATGTTTAGATTGTTATACATCATTATTCCATCTCTGATTATGATCCATATGATGTGTTGTGAATAGTTCATTTTGTTCTTGAGGACATGGGAGAAGTCATGTTGTTAGTAGTGGAGTTATGTTGAGAAAGATTCAATAGTTTGATATTTAAGTTGTGGTGTACTTCTTCTAGTGGTGGCATGTGAACGTCGACTACATGACACTTCACCTATATGGGCCTAGGGGAATTCATTGTGTATTTGGCTACTAATCGTAGGGGTTGCCGGAGTGATTGAAACCTGAACCCCCGTTAGGAAACCATTGCACAAGGGACGTAAGGGTCTTAGAGTTTAAAGTTGTGGTTAGGTTTCTACCTTAATTACTTTCTTGTACTTACGGATGTTTGCAAGGGGTATAATCACAAGTATGTATTAGTCCTAGGAAGGTCAGTACATTAGCACAGGTTCACCCACACAACACTTAGAAAGCTAAAGAAGATTAATCAACTATATGTAGCGAAAGCACTTGACAGTCTTCCCATGTGTCCTCGAGAACGTTTGGTCATCTTAAGTAATACAACCGCCTTGTCCTTTGCTGCATAAAGGATTGGGCCACTTGCTGCATTTATTCTTATTGTCTTTTATTTAATCGTACTTTGTTTACTTGCATTATCAAAAACCCTAAAAATCCGTTTGCTAAGTATTTGCAAAGAATTCCTGATCCATACCACTAGCCAGCACCTTCTGCTCCTCGTTGGGTTCGACACTCTTTCTTATCGAAAATACTGCGATACACCCCCTATACTTGTGGGTCATCAAGACTATTTTCTAGCGCCATTGCCGGGGAGTGAAGCGCTATTGGAGAGTGGAACTGGTAAAGGAAACTTCTACTGTGAGTATTGTTTACTTCTGTTAGTTGCTTTATTTTCGTTATGGATAATTCGCTGAGTTTCTTATTTGGTAATGCTACTACCACTCCTAAGGTAGTAGATGAACCACCACCTACTGAGAAAGATTCTTTTAAAATATCTACAAGAATTATTGATCGTGTTATGGATAACTATTATGTTGGAGATGGAACTGTCCATCCCGGTGATCATTTACTCTTTATACACGAATTATGCGGGTTGTTCAAGTGTGCAGGTATTACTACATATCAAGTTAAGAAGAAGTTATTCTTATTATCACTGAAAGGAAGAGCTGAAGAATGGTGTAAGCTACTGAAGAATGGTCAAGCTCTGGAATGGGAGGAAATAGTGCCTCTCTTTTATTCAAAATTTTATCCTCCTAGTGAGATTCATAAAGATCGGAATCAAATATACAACGTTTGGCCTCTTGATGGAGAGAGTACAGCTCAAGCTTGGGGAGATTGAAGTTACTAATTCTCAAATGTCCCATTCATGAGCTCCCCAACAATATTATTATCAATAACTTTTATGCAAGACTCCCTCTACATGACAAGGATTTATTGGATGCTTCTTGTGCTGGATCATTCATTCGCATGGAAAAAGAAGCTAAATGGGATCTTCTGGACCGTATTCAAGACAATGCTGAAGCATGGGAGAATGAAAAAGGTAGAAAGTCAGGTATAAATTATGATTATGAATGCATTGAATCTTTTATGGGAACTGATGACTTTCAAAATATTAAAAATGCTTATGGTCTAGACTCTCAAGCTATTGCTTCTTATTTTAAGGCTTTTGCTTCCTATATTGAAGTGCCTAAAAAGAAGTGGAATAAGTATCATGAACCTTATAAAGATATTGCTAAGAGTGTTCCTGCAAGAAATACTGAAGTTTATACTGCTAATCATGTTTACCTAAACCTTACATTGAGAAAATGCCTTTCCTAGTTAAGATAAAGGAACATTTTATGATAGCTAGTATGGTTAATGAAAGTACAAATAAAGCTGTTGAACCTGATAAACAAATGGATGATGAAACTATAATAGCAAATGTGAAAGACTTTGTTACTAAATATGAAGAAGAGGGACACACTATCCTTTGTAAGGATACCTCTAATTTTTTTCACAAAGTAGTGTTATGAGAACTAGTATTCCTGTGTTTTCTGTTAGAATAAGTGATCATTGTTACGATGGTCCTTGTGATAGTTATATTGTTAAGTTTATGCATGATACTGAAAGTTACTATGAGAGAGGGAAAAGTGTTCTTATGTATCTCAATAATATCAAGTTTCCTCGTTTTATGCTGAAAGTTTTTATGTTGCACTTCTTTTGCCTTCCTATGCTAGTAGCCTCTAGTTTCAACAACTTGTTTGTTTACAAAATTCCCTTGCATAGGAAGTGGGTTAGACTTAAATGTGTGTATTTGTGCTTCTTAATGCTCTCTTTCACTTCAATTCATATTCCTATGTGAGCATCTTTGAAATCATCATGCCCATCTTAATGGCTATAAAGAAAGAGCTTTTTGGGAGACAACCCAATTTGTTTTTTCTTTTAGTTTGTTTTTGTTTCTTTGAGTCTTGGAAGTTATTACTTCGCTAATAAACGCTCCTTATCCTTTTTGTTTAGTTTTTGTGTCAAGATCAACCTCTAATGAGAGAGAAGTAAGATTTGGGGAAGTTGATGTCCCGAAACAGATTTTTGTGCTTCACCGTAAAATTTCGTGAGAGATCTCTGTATGTTGTATTGAGCTGTAATTTTTTGTGCTTCTGCCCCAGGTTGTTATTTAACTTTCGTTAGTTTTGCACTTTTTGATTTGAGCAACAGAAGATGTTGTTAAACATTGATCTTTACCTGCTGGTCTGTTTTGATAGATTTTGCCACTCTTGCATTTGCTTCTTTATTCGATTTCCTTTTTGAATTCTTTTTGGGTCTTCGGAAGGAGTTGCTATAGGATCTTATGTTTTGATTGTTTTCAGTTGAAATTGAACTCAAAAGGTTTTATCATTTCCCTTATACTAAAGTTGCTAATGAGAACTGTGTGAAGTTTTGTGTGAAAGAAATTTCTAGGTAATGGATATAATGGTGTAATAAGGAAGCGAAAGGTTTCTTGGCTCGAGTAAAAAGTGTATGAAGATGAAGATATTGATGTTATTCAAGTGGTGACTCCGGAAGAATCTATCAAATACCAAATCCAGAGACCTGCAGAGTTCGTTTTCAAATAGGTAACAGTTCTGGTAAGAAAAGTTCCGCGAAAATACTATCCAACTATATTTTTGCAGTTTTTAGACAATAAGGAAAGCTACGAAGCGAAAGAGGGACGGAAACGGAGCCAGGGTGGCTCACACCACCTTGTGGCGCGGGCCCTCCCTAGGCCGCGCCACCAGGTGGTGAGGCCACCCCGGACTCCGTCTCCGACCCGTTTTCTCCCAGTACCTTCCTTTTGTTGTGAAACTTCGAAATATATAACCCCCGAGATCCCTCGAGGTTCGTATATCGTGTTCTCGTCGTGTTTTCGTTTCGATCTGTTTCTGCTAGGAACTACCTTTGAAAGTTTAGAAGCACAATAGTGTCCGCCAAGGATAAAGGAAAGGAGCCTATGGAGGAGGATCTCCAAGACCCCGGGCAGGAGAAGGAGATCAAGAGTGAAGGTGAAGAGGCGGCAAAGCACACCCGTACTACCATTGCAAGCATTGGAGTGGTGACAAACCCAACCATTGGAGGGAAGCCTCCTCATCACCGTTCGGATCCCTGGCCACTTCCTCCACGCACCAAGAATACTTTCCATACTCTTATCCATGAGCATCAATACCAGAATATGCCCAAGGGGAAATTACCCTCCAATTGGGATTTGCCTCGTTCTAGCTATGCAGGGAAAGAAGACTTCAAGGAGGTAGAGTGAGGGGAAATCGCAAGAGCTGGGATTCTCAACCCGACATGATCATGAGCCGCGTTGAGCAAAACTCACAGCTTATTCGAAATCTCACCTTCGAGATTGAGGACTTGGGGAAATTGATCAAAGAGCTCATCAAGAGGATACCACCACCACTGAAGTAGTAATTCGTCGTCAGGTTTAGCATCCCCTTGGTTTGTTCAAAGCTTGGGGGAGTGCCGCGGTATCACATCACTATCTTCTATCTTTTTACCTTTTTAGTAGAGTCATATCATGAATAGAGAATTTATCATGTAGGATGGTTTGCATTATGGAAGTGTCACCTCTCTCGTTAGATATGTATCCCTTGGTGTGTGTTGCCGTTATGGAATATCAATGAGAAGTTCTATCATTTACTCTTTTGCTTAGCTTATATTAGTTTTCAATTCGTGGTTATATGATTGATCTTGTTGTTAGTATTGGTCTCACTTTGGGATCATTAAGTTAATTTACTTGGTTTTGGCAAACCTGGCTCGGTCAGTATCAACACTATTTTAGAGAGTTGAATGAAAAGATAAAAGTACTCTAAAGGAAAAAATAATTTCATCATCTTTCTTTCTTGATTTGCTCATAAGTTTAGTATTCTCTAGTTAAGACCTTTTGTGTTTCCAAGAAAGATTGCATATTTGTTTTTATCATTTGTATGTTTGTTTGCTTCCTTCAACTCTTATACTTGCTACCCAGCCTTGCTAGCCAAAAACTTGTACTGAGAGGGAATTCTTCTCGTGCATCCACTCCTTAAAACCAAAACCTTTGCCATTTGTGTCCACCATACCTACCTATTAGCATTATTGCTATTCCAAGTAAATTCTTGTTTTTATCTACCTTCCAAATTAAACTTGTTATGTGAAAATTAGTGATTAAAGCTCTCATGAACTTAATGGCACACTTTACTTTCTTGCACTTAATAAACTTGAACCATTGTGCTCACCTATGATGCGTATATGCTTGTGCTTTGTAAGTTGTGAATTAGCAGAACCATGCTATCATGGGGAACGCTTTCAACATTGCACTGGTACTTTGTACCTAGTTGATATCATGTTCTTTTGTCTATGGATGTCGTCGGTGTGAAATGAAAGGGGAGCTTGTAAGTCCATGGAGTTATGCATATGTGTTAGAGAAACGCCTGGGCCGCTGGTCTAATCCATGCTGACATGGTGGAAACCTATAATATAACCATAATGAGCTGTCTATGAAGCATTCTTCTTATAAAAAAAAGAGTCTGATATTGAGAAAAAAGAGAAAAAGAAAAAAGAGATATTATGAAAAGAGGAAAGAGAGAAAAAAGCACCATATTCCCATGGTAAATAAGAAGATTGCTGAGATGCTTGTTGTCTGCTTGCCTTGTCATTTTGATATGGGGATTCTTCCGTATCATCGGCAAGGGGTACCCCATTGGCGGTTCTCTATGATACACATATGCTTACGATGACAAGCACTTACCGGTGACTAAACTTGAGTAGCATGAGGACCGGCCCTCGTATTCAAGGGACATGAGATTCTCAATTTACAACTTGTCAAGCATATCCTCATATTTGATCACTTTAACCTTAATCACCTAAATATGCCTATGATAGGGGCAATGAGAGCTGAAAGCTAGTAAGTATCATAATTTTTGGGAGCTCTTTATGAAACTTGCATTCCCTGCTTCCCTCTACGAAGGGCCTTTCTTTTACTTTGTACTTGAGTCAGTAAACCTATTCCCTTCTATCTCGGCAAGTATTTTGAGTTGTTGTGTTTCATTCATTCATATGATGATTTATTCAATCATGTTTCTTATGTTCCTTGTTTTGCACATTGCTCTTATCTTGGTGTTTACTACTTTGAAAGCTATCATTGAAAACCATCTATTTGTGAACTCCAGCAAATTATCAACTATTCTTTGACCAAGAGCTAAGTTTGCCATTACCAATTATGATTCACTTTATGTATCTTTATTGTGTTTCCTTTACTTATTGCAAGTTAAGTTATATAATAGTGAGTTTTCTTCTATTATGATCTATGTATTGATGAATGTGATGCTTCTTGTCCGTATTCTTTTATCGACTCTTCACTCCATAAACCCGAGGCCATGTTTACTGAGCTCAGTTTCGCTTGGGCACAAGCGAAGTCTAAGCTTTGGGGGAGTTGATACGTCCATTTTGCATCACTATTCTATGTCATAATTCTCTATTATTCATTGATATATTTCATATTAAGAGGTGATACTTATGTTATTTCATCTGTTTTTGCATGGTTGATGACTTTTGGAGCATGGACCGCTGTAGTCAGGATTCTGATGGAAAAGGTGCAGTTTGGAAGCAAAATTCGCGAAGATCAGAAAATCCGGGAAAATATACGGAAAATCCTATTTTTCCAGAAGACGAAGGCTGCCAGAAGAGGGAGTGGAGATGGGCCACAGGGGCCCACACCACCCCCTAGCGCGGGCCACCCTAGGTCGCGCCACCAGGTGGTGTGGGCGCCCTGGCCCACCTCTGGCTCTCCCCTTTGGCTTACATATTCCTCCCGAAACCCTAAGACTCGGGGAGCGACCATAGAAAGATTCCGCCGCCTCTGCAGGACGGAAAACACCAAGAGAGAAAGATCTCTCCGATAGACAGATTTCTGCCGGGGAAATTCCTTCCCTAAGAGGGGAGATCGTCGCCATCAACACCACCATCAAGGTGGACTTCATCGGGATCATCATCATCATCACCACCATCATCACCATCAGCACCATCATCAACATCTCCATATTGCTGTAAAAATTGAGTTGAATCTTGCATAGTTCCTAGGGGAAACTTTCCCGGTGTTGATTACTATTTGTAGTTGATGCTATTGAGTGAACCATTGAATTGTCGTTTATGTTCAAATTGTTATACATCATTATTCCATCTCTGATTATGGTCCATATGATGTCTTGTGAGTAGTTCGTTTTGTTCTTGAGGACATGGGAGAAGTCATGTTGTTAGTAGTGGAGTTGTGTTGAGAATGATTCAATAGTTTGATATTTAAGTTGTGGTGTACTTCTTCTAGTGGTGTCATGTGAGCATCGACTACATGACACTTCACCTATATGGGCCTAGGGGAATGCATTGTGTATTTGGCTACTAATCGTAGGGGTTGCCAGAGTGACAGAAACATGAACCCCTGTTAGGAAACCATTGCACAAGGGATGTAAGGGTCTTAGAGTTTAAAGTTGTGGTTAGGTTTCTACCTTAATTACTTTCTTGTACTTACAGATGTTTGCAAGGGGTATAATCACAAGTATGTATTAGTCCTAGGAAGGTCGGTACATTAGCATAGGTTCACCCACACAACACTTAGAAAGCTAAAGAAGATTAATCAACTATATGAAGCGAAAGCACTTGACAGTCTTCCCATGTGTCCTTGAGAACGTTTGCTCATCTTAAGTAATACAACCGGCTTGTCCTTTGCTGCATAAAGGATTGGGCCACTTGCTGCATTTATTCTTATTGTCATTTATTTACTCGTACTTTGTTTACTTTCATTATCAAAAACCCCTAAAAATCTCTTGGATAAGTATTTGTAGAGAATTCCTGATCCATACCACTAGCCAGGACCTTCTGCTCCTCGTTGGGTTCGACACTCTTACTTATCGAAAATACTGTGATACACCCCCTATACTTGTGGGTCACCAGTGTGTAACTGAAAGGTTATGATTGATTATCCGCATACTAAGTATGATGATTCAGGGTTATCCTTGAGAGATGTATCGAATTTTGTGGTGAAAGTGTACCACCTCTGCAGAGTGTCAAACTATTCGAATAGCCATGTCCGTGGTCATGGATAGTAGGAGTGGCCATACTGTTCCAGCGTCAGATGTTTTCAAAATGACTTGTGAAATGAAGTGTGACTTTGACTTGACCGCAACAGGGTTGTGAACATGAAAACTAAGTTCCCACTTAGGTGATTTAGAACATTAAATTAGTTTTCTTTACTTCTAAACTCAGTTTAGATAAATCTAGCTTTTTGCAAATAAACCTAGAGCTTAAGATTCCTACTATAACTACCTTACTTGTTAGTGATAGTTTGCGAGTACTTAAAGAGTACTCATGGCTTCGTCCCTGGTTATTCCTGTGGCCAGACTATGAGGAGGACTATCAGGAAGATGGACAGTAGGACGGCTACGACAACTAGGATCATCTCCCATTGTCAGCATTTCCTGTGACCCTGAAGATGGAGCCCACTACTACGCTTATTATTTCGCTGCTTTGATTGTATTAAGACTGGATCATGAGATCCTTTATTTGTAAGACCTTATTATGGTTTGTAATGGATGATGTACTGTGATATCCAATCTGTTATGTCTCGCAAAATGGTAATCCTGGGATTGCGAGGTATGGCATAACAGGCATCTGGGATTAAAAATCCGGGTGTTGACAGGTGGCCTGCAGCATGCCACCTCCGCGCTTGCTTCTGCAGCGAGGCATTTGTCCTATTGAGTACGACATGCCTAGCTTGTCTGCATCGCCTAGCCATGACCTGCGCAGCCCCGATACCTCCAGCCGATGCCATGACGCTCCCTTCTAGTGCTATCGTCGCCACGCCCATCTCGTTCGCATCGCCCATCCATGGCCGGCACAGCCCGCTCCCTCCAGCCAGCACCGTCATGCTCCTGTCCAGCGCCACCATGGCGCCTGCAGTGCATCCTTCCGGACCAACAGAACTAAGAAGATAATGTGGGGGGAAGGAGCAGACACGACTCGCCGATCATCGACGCGCGAGCGCAGGCGAGATGGACATGTGGAGATGGAGTGGCTCAAGATCTGGGAAGCGGGGGAGGCACGCGGCTGAGACAGGGTGGCAGCGGGGAATTTTTTGGAGGGAGGTAGGGAAGGAGCAGTGAGGTTGTGGCGTTTTTTGTCAAACGAAATCGCCCTTTCACTCAGCGGTGGCATTGTGTGTAATATCTCCAAACTACCAAGGGTAAAAGTGTCCAAGAACCGGCAGGCAGAAAATTTTCTTGCGCGATGAACAACGCTAATCTTTTTAATAGTATAGATAAACCTTTCCAAAGATTTTGAATTCTTTTGAATCTTTTCTAGGGAATTTAAACAGAGGCTTTTCAGCACTTAAATGGAGACAAGAGGGAGTAGAAGAATAAAAAGGATATGCCCACGTACCAATTTAGGCATGGTACTAGAATAAAGAAACATTGGCAAACAAAAACAGAGATGGAATTAATGCAAAACATTTGTATTTGAAAATAGTGTCACCTCCCATTAAACAAGAAGGGCCCCATTTGTAGAAACCAAAATAAATGGGTGGAGATAGGAGAAAAATAAAACATATATGGTGATGTGACAAACAACAATACAAGATACAAAAATAAAATAAAATGCAATGCAACTTATCACATGCGACATTTTAAAGTAGGATCCATGCAATGTGCATGATGACCATGATGATGCTCAAATGCAATGTGGCATGATGACATGAGCATGTGATCATGATGATGCACAAAATAAAAACACCAAACAATTTTCTAGTAGTAGTTTTACCTAGGGTGATACACATCGGAGGACGCCGGCGGGCTAAGCCCGTCTGACCGACGATGGAAGCGGGGATCCTTCCTCGCGTGGTGGCCTCTCCCTGCAAGAAGCCCCTTGGGCGCTAGATGGTTGTCGCCCTGACGGCGGTCTGATGGCGGCGGGGTCTAGAAGCCGGGGAGGCAGCCTCGGGCTTTGATGGCGGTTCTCCCTCAGTGGATGGTGGAGCGAGTCGCATCTACTAGCAGGGGTGCGGTCCTAGGGTTTCTCTCATGCTAATACGAAGATCTACCTCCGGCATGTTTCCGTAGATCTGGTGGCAGTATCGTGTTCCGGAAGACTCCGCCGACGAACTCCCATGGCGATTCATGTCTGGAGATTGCTGGAACGAATGAGATTCGGTCATGCGCAACCATTGGTTTTTTGACCGTTTGGTTTCAGAGGGATCAAGCGAAGCTCTGTAGTCTCTTGCCATCATGGAACATGTCTTTAGTTCCATGGTGAAGTCAAGTGTGCGAAGAATTTCATGAAAGCCAAGATTTGTGGACTAGCTATGGTGGCTCGAATCCATTTGGCGATGAGGAATTGGCTTGATGATTCGTAAATTGTAGCAGCGGCATTGGAAAGTGGGGGCGGCAGTACAGGAGGAGTTCACAGTCTTACCTTGAAGGGAGAAAAACTAAGATCTGGCCTTAATTGGTCGTGCTTGACAATGACCTTGTTGAAGCATTGTTTTATGAGCGAGGACTTTCTCCAGGATGAAAACCTATGATCTTTGATCGGGCGATGACGGTGTTTGTGCTCTGTTTCCTTCTTGAAAGCATTGCTATTGGAGATGTTGGACTTCTGGTGTTGTTCCGGTGGGGTTAGTGTCGCTGCTACTAAGGATCTAATCGTTGTAGCATGACTTTTTTTTAATTCTTCTTTCTTTTTTAGCTATATGCATCTGTATTGCCAATAGGGTATGCGTTGTTGTAGAGGCTGAGTGTAATTATCCGTCTGATATTAATATATGCTTATTTCGAGAAGAAAAAAGCACTTAAGAAGAAATTACCAGTGTAGTTAGTACGAATATTACATAGCAAGCGAGGTTAATCTGCGTCATCCTTGCTTTTCCAAGCTAATAATTCATTTTTCTCATTTTTCTCCTGATTTTGTATGATCTTTATGTCGGGGATCGGCGCAGAAAACAAAAATTTCCCTACGAAGGATCCCCGGAAACTTAGCCTAGGATCTATCTATGTAGTAATGCGGTAACGGCCGATGCGTAGAGAATACATACCCTTGTAGTCTGTACGCGGTTAACGTTCTGCGGGGAACGTGGTTGATGTAGTCGTACTCGAAGCCGACCTCAAGGTCGCGAAGCTCCTCGCAGGTCACCCCTTGCTCCTTCTTGATCCTCATCATCTTCATCGTGCAACAGCTCCAGTTCACGACATTTAAGCGCCCCAAGTGTTGCGCCTCATGTCTTCGTACACATCCGGTGCACGATGAGACCTTCGGCTCCCCGATCCCGCCGGGAGTGCGGAAGTGATATCCGGCTAGGAATCCCTGCAGCGCAACGGCGTGCTGCAGGTGTGCCTCGATCGCACAGCCCAGACTTGGGGCCATGGTCACGAGGTATAGAGAGGGAGAGAGAAGGAGAAAGTCAACCAAAGAACTTCTCCAAAATTGTGTGTCTAATCCCACCCATGGGCACCCCTTTATATAGGCTAAGGGGGTGTACCTTTCTCAAAGGCTAAGCCATGTGGGACTAATTACTAAAGGAAAAAGGCAGCAGAAATTTGCACTTCATAATGGGATGATTTTAGCTTAGCCCAATAGCCAACAGGAAACAGCGGCTGAGAGGGGGCTGGCTGGGTGGGCCTTGCGCGGCCCACCCCGCGCCTGCTATCTCCCGCCCAGCAGCAGCAGAGGCCGGTGCCCCCGCCTGGGCCGGCGTCCGCCCTCGCGGCCTGCCTGGCAGCCCGGGTTGGCCGGCCTGACGCTGTGGCCCGTGAGCGGCGGTAGCTAATCGCCGCCCACTACCCGCTGCGCCCACTTGGCACGTCCGTGGCTGCGGCCTAGCGGCGGCCTGCCCGCCAGGCAGCTCCCCGTGATCCCCACTTGGGCCGGGTTGAGCTGGCCTGGCCGCGGCGGCGGCCAACTGGTGCTCACCCTGTGCGGCGGCAACTATTTGCCGCCCACGTGGGCTGGCTGTTTTCTTTTATCCTTTTCTTTTTCTGCGGTTTTATTTCTAGGCTATTTCCCTCCGGGATTTAGCCTAATATAAAAGTTGCTTTTATAAATCTTAATCTAAATATTATTTTATAATATATTAATTCACAATTAACATATAATAAATATATATTTAAATTCCCATTTATCTGAAAACACTTTTCGGGACTTTTCCTTTATTCTTTCTCCGAACAACTTAGGATCTCTCCGCGGAACGATTCCGGCTTTCTCTCTTTCTCTATTGTGATTCTGTCTTACGAATGATCGCTCTCATCATACCCTTAAGTGTATCCCCTCACGGCTCGGGAATGCTCTAGGCATGATTTGTATCAATGATCAACAGACGGACCAGGGATATCCATGTGACCCCTATGCATTCCTGATGACAATGTCGTTTGAACCGTCTAAATGTAGCATCCTCTTCCTTTTGTTTCTCGATACAACTTGTCCAAGATCCGATCAATGGTATCTTATACCTTGTTCAATCTCATTCACAACAAGTTCTGTTTTCTTGTTACCGTGATATTACATCCCCGTGACCTAGTCACATGTTGCAACATATATGGATGTAATCTCACCAAGCCGGCCGTATGTATCTTTGCCCGTCATGTGGGTGAACAAATCCCGGTCTTGCAGTGACATGTCATCTACTGTTCCTTCGGAATACCCAACATACACCTTTATAACCACTGTATTACCAGATGACGTTTGATGCAGTCAAAGCAGCCTAGGGAAACAGTGAGTAATATGAGCTCACGATCTAAGGAGAAGGAGTCTAGGTATAGATGTTGCAATAATGAACTGTATGACTTGATCGTGTTGCAATCCTTCAAGGAATGTCCAACCACATCATTCTCCAATGGCATGATCTCGTTGTCAGTCAGCATAAATGCCCATGATCTTGAAACCCAGATCATCTTCGTGACCAACGAACTAGTATGAATAGAGGCTACTAGGGACTTAGTTGTTTCATATCACACCTGTACCAATGTTTCTACTTGGCACAGTTATAGCACAATATGAAACTATTATAAAGTAATTGAGATATGATAATAAAAACCTATTTCTTATTTGCCTCTAGGGCATATCTCCTTCAGTCTCCCACTTGTACTAGAGTACAAATAAACTAGCTTGTATTTTACTCATATAAACCATATAACATATGCGTTTACAGATCATGCATGCTCATGGGAAACGTCATGTCCATGTTCTGTTTTACCAGATCATTATGTCTTTTGCAAATCGTTAATGTCTTCCTAATTTTGACATTCACACCATTATCTTATAATGGGTCGAAGTATTTGTTTGGCAACAAAGTGAGACTTTTGTTTCTAGTGTTTATGATGACGGTCGTTATTCACTGTTGTCATCTAAACTTCGAAACACACTTTGCTATCCTTTGTGTATATACTATAGTCATGGCAGCAGAACGAGGTCTGATTCCAGGAGCTTACAGTGACGTTAGATCAACCTTGAGGGCTTTCTTATGGGCACTGGGCCCTGGGACACATCATTCTACGTTAAAAGCGAACTAGCCCCGCCACAACATTATACATCACATCAGATGGAGCTTTTATACTTCTATATCTATGTAGATCCTAGTGCATGAAATGCAACTATGCCTCTTACATTGCTTCTTGCCATTTAGGTACAAACTTAATTCTGGTTTAGTGATCAACTCAGGAATCACTTAAAGACATGTTCTTACAGTTAAGACTTTGTCTTACCAACTAGAACCTTGGGTCACTTTATGTCGAGTATACGACATGGCTATATAGAAGAACCTATGACTGGTGCATAGGAGATGCAACACATCTCTTTCTTTCAACCATAGTCGCAATACTTAACTCAATGCTTCATATAGTAAGAACTACTTTCTCACCTAACTTCTTCAGAACCTTGCTTAGGACATTCTGAACATCTTTCATAATCAAGTCCAGGAAGCATTCGACATTCAGTGTTTATTAAACTCACCAATCTATCTTGATAGATATCATTGTTTAATAACTTCAACTTCATCCTAACTTAAATATTATTAACACCAATCACATCATTCACATATGTTGTCCACATATCCCAGAATGATTTCACGCTCCCACTCAAATATGACATTCATGTTTGAGATCCAGGGATTTCACTTAGCTCCCACTTAGAATAAATCAGCTACATATTATGAACTAGCCAAGCTGATTTTCTCCCACTCAAATCTAGGTCCTCTCGATAATCTTGGACATTCCAAAAATTCTTTGATCACTATCAAAACGAGAATCCCACTAGCGAGATTTCAATGACTATTCATTTCTCGTACTCAGGTCCATCACGCTTCTTTGTATTTCATAGGTATGTCTTGTTCAAAACATGACAAGTGAATCAACTATAATTCCACAAACTTGTAGAATATATAGTTGAATCCTACTTTCTTTAGTAAAAGTATTCACTTGAAACTTTATGATCATTATCATTAGTTTCTCCTCTATTTGTAGAGTTTGGATTCATGAAACAAATTTCGCTGCGCCACTCAATAATTTGGAGGCAAGGTCAAATACCTTGTTTTGATCTTTTACTTTCTTCCTCTTGTATCTTCATCAAGACACGTCAACTTAGGACAACAGAAGGTTTGCCCCTTGTGGATGATGCATTCATAGCTACCTAAGAATGCTCTACAAAGACTTGTTTATTCGCCACGATTTTGACTTGTCGAAATCTCTAGAAACTCGAACGTGCCATAACACTTATGGTGTTGTTTCCACAAATCTTTAGATGTTCCTTTGTATTTCAAATGAGCGTTTGCTTATTTCGATGTTTAACTCTAAATGACAACTATAACCCTGATAAGAGATAATATGTATCTAATACAAAATGATTATGATGTTTGGATATATCAACAAAGTTTGAATTCATCCAATTATCATATTTTGTGAAACATCTTTCACAAGTTCCTTTTATACTAAACTTTAACTTGAATACTTTTTGTCGTGTCGATCAAATCGAAGAGACTTGTTAATTCAGTTAATTCAATATCCCATTTAGTTATGAACTCATTTGAACAATTCAAATCATTTCAAACTTCATGTTTCATTAAGTAAATACGCTTATTAACTTAAGTCCACAATAAATGATTTCCACTACTTGTTGAAAATATGATACATCATTATGTATAAGTTTCAACATCTCTTCGCATATCACCGTTTTACCAGAATGCGGAGTTTCAGTCATTCTGCCCAAGAGGCATCGTTTTGCAAAGTCTCTAGATTATGCATCTAGGACCCCGATCTTTCATAAAGAACATGCAATAACCAAAATGACTTAAACTGTAGTGTCATTTCATTATTAAGCTTTGGATATCTTTTAGCATTCTAATCCTTTATAAATGTTTAAACTATTATCATTAACATAGTGATGAGAATAACTTTTTTGTAATCGTAATGTGACCATAAGGTATTGTTCATAAGAATAGTACAAACTGGTTTGTAACTTGTTCATATGAATAATCGTCTTGCCAACAGCAAGACAGACAACCTAGGATTACAAATCTATATTCAAGTCCACTGATCCAAATGATAATCATTGAGGAAAGAGGTGATGTTGGCCATCAACTGTTTTGCTTGCCGTCAACAAGTCACGTTGCCTCAAAACTAGCAATTCTCAAGCAGATCATCCTGTTTTCACAAAATGGGACAAGTATCAAATACTTTGCAAACTGCAATGAGTTTTGCAAAAACCACATTTATAATTTGTATATCTTACATATAGTTTTCCATCTATGATTCCATTTGCAATCAAGCTCTTCTAAGAGTTCTCAACTCTAATGCAAGATTGCTAAGTGTTTCTGCAAACATTCTGGAGTCATCGGATTATCTCCTAATGATTATTGTGTCAAGAAGAGAAGATCACCTTTTACGAGGATATCCCCCAGGTGTGGGTGTTAATCTATGAAGTTGGACCCTTTTGCTAAGTTCCAAATCAAGCAATATATTCCCATGGTCGCAAAGGACCTCAATGGGATAGGCTAAGATCTACTAAGATATTTGCAAATAGACATCTAGACTAAGTTTATAATAAGAGATCAATTTATAATTGGTATCCACTAAAACAGTCATCCCCTAGACGATTTTAGTGATCGCATGATCCCTATCCTATGCACCTCCCCCGATCGTCACGGCCATCAGTGCATTATCAAAGGTAGACATTCAATAATGTCAATCACATCATCCATGTGACTCATGCTCGATCTTTCGATCTCTTGTGTTCCGAGGCCACGCTTCTCTAGCGTGCTAGGCTCGCCAGATCTAACTTGTGTGTATTCGCTGTGCAACATGGCTTACACCCACTGTATGCAAACGTAGATATGTCTGACACCCAGGCATGTAACCCTGGATCGCCTCATACCGAAGAACTTTCTTGGTGGTGCACACACAAGGGGAACACGAAACGTTGGAATTCAATAGGGATTATCTTATTTGCTACCGTTGAGTATCTAAATACTAGCACACAATAAGATGTAAAAACTGGTATCAACATCATATGTATAATGTGATACGATATGGTCTTTCTTCTTGCGCCTTGATCTCCATCGAGCGCTCCGGCATGATCTCCATCTCGCCCTTGGTTTGACACCAAGTCCACGATGCCTCCACTAGGTCGTCCATTGGAACGATGACTATTACTATACTACTTAGTAACAGAAAAGTAAACTACTTTACCTTCGTATCGACCAATGCCATATCATAATAACATGCCCCCTGCAAAATAAAGTTAGATGCCTCTACTTTATCTATTGCAAGTTTTACGTGGTTGTTAGGGCTTTCGCACTAGAACCGTTTCTAAACTACGAACTTTCCAACCACAACATAGATCCAACAGTTGTCTCTACTACACCCCTTTCGGGGCCCTCCGTTGTAAATGCTATATCAACTATCGAATGAGAGACAGACACCCGCTAGCCACTTATATGGTACAAGCCGTATGTTGAGCGTGGAACTAGTCTCGCGTACGAATACGCGTAAGGTCAGTCCGGGCCGCTTCATCAAACAAACTGCGATATAAACAAGTACACGTTAGAGGGTAACAACTAAGGGATCAATGCCCGCACAAAACTTGTGCGTACTGGCTGTACAGCACTCCTACGCATAGATCGGCTCTGATAACACTATTGGGGATCGGCGCAGAAAACAAAAAAATTCCCTACGAAGGATCCCCGAAAACATAGCCTAGGATCTATCTATGTAGTAATGCGGTAACGGCCGATGCATAGAGAATACATACCCTTGTAGTCTGTACGCGGTTAACGTTCCGCGGGGAACGTGGTTGATGTAGTCGTACTCGAAGCCGACCTCAAGGTCGCGAAGCTCCTCGCAGGTCACCCCTTGCTCCTTCTTGATCTTCATCATCTTCATCGTGCAACAGCTCTGACTCATGACATTTAAGCGCCCTAAGTGTTGCGCCTCGTGTCTTCGTACACATCCGGTGCACGATGAGACCTTCGGCTCCCTGATCCCTCCGGGAGTGCGGAAGTGATATCCGGCTAGGAATCCCTGCAGCCTAACGGCGTGCTGCAGGTGTGCCTCGATCGCACAGCCCAGACTTGGGGCCATGGTCACGAGGTATAGAGAGGGAGAGAGAAGGAGAAAGTCAACCAAAGGACTTCGCCAAAATTGTGTGTCTAATCCCACCCATGGGCACCCCTTTATATAGGCTAAGGGGGTGTACCTTTCTCACAGGCTAAGCCATGTGGGACTAATTACTAAAGGAAAAAGGCAGCAGAAATTCGGACTGCCTAATGGGCTGATTTTAGCTTAGCCCAATAGCCAACAGGAAACAGCGGCTGAGAGGGGGCTGGCCGGGTAGGCCTTGCATGGCCCACCCCGTGCCTGCTATCTCCCGCCCAGTAGCAGCAGAGGCCGGTGCCCCCGCCTAGGCTGGCGTGCGCCCTCGCGGCCTGCCTGGCAGCCTGGGTGGGCCGGCCTGACGCTGTGTGTAACATCCCAAATTTTGCAATTTCATATGTTACTAGTAAGCATGCATCATATCATTGCATCATGGCATCACATATCGAAAAATTTGCATCGGGTAATTCTTAAACCCCATAGTCAATTATAGACAAAAGGGGGTAAAACCTTTTGAACCACCAAAACATTTGCAAAAGGGTTATTTTATAGTCCTATTCTAACCCTCTTCTTTTTACAAAATTTTAGAGACCAATTTCGTCTAATTCGGAGTCCGTTCGCAAAATTTATTAAACAAATAGCAAATCATAAAATAATAAAAAGGAATAAAAAAACCTAATCTAACTGGGCCGGCCGAGCTAGCCCGGGGCTACCTGCCGCCCGCCTGGCCGGGTGGGCGACGCGCAGCCGGCCCGCTAGCCGCCAGCAGCCCGCCCCGCGCCCGCAGCCGCCGACAGGCGGGGACCACTTGTCGGCTGCCTCCTCCCCGAGTCCGGGTCGAGCCCGACGCTGCCGCCGCGCCAGCACAACCGCCGCCGAGGATTCCGGGGCAGACTCCGCGACCCCCGCGCCAAGATTTCGCCCCTATATAAGCCGGGCACGCCTCCCCAAGCAAACCCTAGCCTTTTTTCTCCGCCGCCGCCGCCGATTGCTCGCCGGAGCACGGCCGCCTCCACCGCCAGCAGCCGCCGCCCGCCGTCGCCTCGGGAAGGGGGGGACCGCCGCCGCCCCCGGGAACGTGACCGCGACGAGGAGCCGGTCCTTGTCGTCTAGCTTGCCGGGCCGGAGGAGCGCCGCCTCCGCCGCCGACCATCGCCGGAGGAGCGCCGCCGTCCGCCGTCACCGCCAGTCGCCGCCCACGGTAAGCAGCCGCCGCCCTTCCCCCTCTCCGACCGTCGGATCTAGATCCGACGGCCCCAGATCGGTCAACCGGGCCAGCCAACCGCCTCGCGCCGCGTGGCCACGCCATGTCGACGTCGCGTCGCCACTGTGTCGCGTCACGCGTGCCCGGCGGACCACACGCAAGCCGCCACGTGTCGCGCGTCTTTGGCCTTTTCCTTTTTCTTTTAAAATAGGCAGAATTAGCCCCAATCTCGTAAAATTCATAGAAATTCGAATATTAGTCCAAAAATTGCGTATGATATACCGTTGGATTCATATTTTCGAGTAGAACACAGATCTACAATAATATTACTGTTTTGACACAGAAATTTTGCAGTAGAATTAAACGTTTAGATTAGAGTATTTTAATTCTAGAAAATTATCCGTAGCTCCGTTTTAGTTGATTCTTGTTGCCTTGCCTTTGTATCGTCGAGACCTTCTGTAGAAAATTGTCATATCTTGATTAGGGTGTTCAGATCTGTCTCGAGGAAGATTAGAGTTATAGATCTAGTTTTGAGCTTGGTAAATTAGAGTTTAACCCAAAATACTTAAAATCTGTGGGAAATCAATTCTAATGACATCTCCAACTCAACAACACCCCTGGTTAAAACCCTTGGTCGAAATCAAATCCATCCTTGCATATTACCATGTTGCATGCATGCATAATTGACTTCGTGACTTGTTTTGTGCATTTTGTAATTAGACCCATGTTTGTTTCGTTAGATTGCTCGGAGTGCGCTGAGGAGTACTGTTGTGTAGATTGCTGCTCGGATCAAGGCAAGTTACACCACTTGTTCATGTTATGTCCCAGTTTTGACTATGCATGTTTTACTCTTCAAATTCTGTAGTATCCATGTGTAGGATTTTGGTAGAATTCCTTAGTATTATTTTGCAAGTACGGTTTTGTAGTATGCCATGAGTAGCCCTATGCTTAGGATTTTCCATCCCAATAGGTCATCCTATTCTTCTAAGTTATTCTTGCTATGCTATATACTTATATATATATCAAATACCGTTGGGAGGGTTCGAAAAGACTCAAGAATTTTCTAAGTATGATAGCTCTCTCGAGCGAACTTTTCTTCTCCAAAACCCCTTCAAAATAAAACTAAGTTTTCTTCTGGGCGGAATGGTTGTCGGGTCAACGAGTGGGATTTTGGTGGAGGACGGCCGCCCAGGAATCAAAGAAGTCTGCCACGTTTAAGAATTCAGAAGCTTCCCGTGCAACCACAATACATATGGGCTCTGTCTTGGCTTTGTACTTAGTGGGAAACCTCACCGGGGTACCAACATTTGGAGGTTCTTGGCACGGTTGGATCCAACTGGTAGAGGGGCTACTAAGGGAAGGCTTCGCCATGGTCTTGTCTGTAAAAGGACTTGATCGTGGATTGTGGGGAAAGTGCACAACCTCTCGAGAGTATTGCAATCTGATCGATCAGCCGTGTTCACGGAAACAGAACAACATTTAGCATCTGAAGGATGGACCCTCTGGAAGATCTTCCTCTCTCTCTTTTCCAAACTTAACGTTTTATAAACCCCAGGGCGTGGGTAATATCGCCATTGGGTGGGATTTTGGGAACTTGGTGCGTAATATCCAAGTGCTAGGTTGATTTGGGCACTTGGTGAGTAATATCCACGTGTTCCATTCAACCCTATACTACTTATCAAAGTTTACAAAGTAGGGAAAACTTTCCTCCTCTTTTCTTATTACACTGGTAAAATTGGCTTTACGCAAATGAACCCCAGAGCCTACTCTTAGCCTTGCATGTAGAGATAGTCTTACTCTTTCCTTGGTGTAATTTGCCAATACATTCAAAGTATTGACCCAACTTGTTGGTTGCACGTCTTATGTGCAGAATCCGAAGATTGAAAGGTGCGTAGGGATCGCGGGTCTTCACGCAACTAGCCTGAGGCGTTGATGGACTCAAGTTTTATTTAGTTTCCGCTGTTTTATTTGAGCTAGCTATAAGCTATGCAAGTTGTAATAATTATACTCTGGATTATTCGTGTAATAATGACTTGTGTTTTACATGATATTCATCGACTGTGAAGTGCTAGCTATTGATCCAGGGACTAGCATGTTAATCACAGGGACTTAGGATCCTTAACGATCCGAGGTCGCAACAGATGGTATCAGAGCACAAAGTTGCCTGTAGGACGTGACCCCTAGGATTGGAAACCACATTTACCATGTGTGTTATGCTTTCTATATTCTTCTAAGTTATTTGTACTCTTCTAGTATTTCTCTTCCTTATCGCCTTGTGTCTAATTTTCTCTCTCCTAACCTAAAGATGACGGCCTTCTACTACGACACCGCCGAAGACATCAAGTGCCTGCGCTTCGGGGAATGCCTTCTGGACATCATCAAGACACTGCAGTTACCCATGCCATCAATCAAGGGATGCGTGTTGAGGAAGATGCACAAGGAAGGATGCTGGGCGATTGAAGTCATCTAACCGGGGCGCAGTCAGATAGAACCCAAGACGGAGGCCATTGTACTCAATGTCACTAGCGACTCCAAGGAGAAAGGACTTAGCATTTGATTGCAGGAGCTCATTGGACGCCTTTGCGGACGCCACCATGAAGAGGTTGAAGGCCACTACATCAAACTCTTTGGAAGACGTGATGAGAAGGGAGTTCCAATCGAGTTAACCCCGGAGGAGAGGAAGACATGCAAGCGTCGAAGAATCCAATATCAAGACTTGGAGTTCCACATCAGTGACCTTCAGAAGGGGAGCTGCCTTGAGATCGTGAGGAATGACGAGCTTTGTGCCCTAGTCAAGGAGAAGGACGAGAAGATCGAGGAGCTGGAAGAGAAGATCAGGTCCCTAGGAGGGGAGCTCACCGCCCAAGACAAGCGGTTCTCTAATCAAGAGAAGAGAGTGCAAGATAAGAACAAGAAGATTAGGGAGCAAAGTGTAGTGCTCGCAAAGAACGAGCTGGAGTTCAAGAACCTTGCCACCATGATGAAGGACCTGCGAGCAGCTAAGAGGAGCTTGGAGGAGAAGATCACGCCCGTGACTATGGGTTCAAGTTTGATCAAGAAGCTACAGAAGGAGAAGAAGGAACTCCGAGCGAAGCTGGAAGCTGCTACCCAGGAACTGCAAGAGGTGAAGGAACTTCAAGGAAGGCTTGAAGCTGCAACACCGGAGCCACAGGAGATGAAGGAACTTCAAGAGAAACTTGAAGCCACGACGAGGGACATGGAGCTATACAAGTCACTACTGGAAAAGGAAGGCTTCGTCATTGAGGATGAGGAAGTGGATGATGAGTAGAGTAGTTGGACCACCATTAGTTCTATAGTCGAACGTTATTCGCGATTGTAATGAGTACCAAAAATCTTATATTGGTTAGTTAATCTTGGTCGAGTGTGTGGATTTTCGTGCTATGTGTGCCTTGCTTTTCACATGTGTTTTCTTCTCTTGTTTACATAAGGGTAAGAGTTTATTCCTTAGACTTTCTCTCTATTTCTTAACTCGCCTCCCAAACTCTCCAGATGGCGAGACGTGGAAACAACAATAACAACATGCCCCCAGAGATAGCACAACTTCTAAACTCCTAGAATCAGCTGATCCAACTCCTCACTCAAAACATGCAAAACAACAACAACAACAACCCACCACCTCCACCGCCTCCACCGCCCCAACAAGATCGCTTGACTCGGTTCTTGAGGTTGAACCCTCCAACTTTTTCAAGTAGTTCTGAGCCAATTGTGGCAGACGACTGGCTCCGCACCATCAACAAGAAGTTAGACACCGTCCAAGTTGTTGGAGCTGATAGGGTGCGCTTTGCCGCGCACCAACTTGAGGGACCAGCTGCTGAATGGTGGGATAACCACCAGGTCACCCACCCTGATATTGAAGCTATCACCTGGAACCAGTTTGAAGCAGCCTTTCGTACTCATCACGTAGCCGCGGGAGTCATGTCACTTAAGAGACGTGAGTTCTGCGACTTGAAACAACTACACCGCTCTGTCTCCGAGTATGGGGACCTTTTCAACAAGCTGGCACGTTATGCACCTGATGATGTATCCACTGATGCCAAGAGACAAGAGGAGTTCTTGAGGGGACTTAATGATGAAATATCTATTCAGCTTGTGGCTCTGAAGTTTGATAACTATCAGGAACTTCTGGACAGGGTAGTCGTAGTTGAAGCAAAGCAAAGGAGTATTGAGAACCGGAAGAGAAAGTCCACCTCACACAAGCACAACTCTACCCCATATCAGAAGCAACGCACCTCGTCACCACCACCCCACAACCATAATGGCCACAACCACAATGGTCATCGTCATGGAGGACATAACCACAATGGCCATAAGCACCGCAATGGAAATGGCAATGGGAAGGATCTGAGTGAAGTGACATGCTTCAAGTGTATCAAGACAGGGCACTATGCGACTGCTTGTCCCGAAAAGGTGAAGAATGGGAATGGAAATGGAAATGGCAACGGACACAACCATAGCAATGGAAATGGAAATGGGAAGAAGCCGAACCCGTTCGTTAAAGCCACGGTGAATCATGTCTCCGTGGAGGATGCTCGTGAGGCACCTGACTCCGTGATCGGTAAGTTCAAGCTTAACTCCACACCTGCAGTTGTTCTTTTTGATACTGGTGCATCGCATTCATTCATATCAAGGGTATTTGTGGATAGAGGCCAGATACCTACGGAGACTATTAGTACTCCCCTAAGGGTAAGTTCTCCTGGAGGAGAAATAGTGGCAAACTCTGGATGCCGTGGGTTAGAACTAAGAATTGGGGTGCACACCTTTCCCACCAGCCTAGTCATTCTGGAATCACAAGGCTTGGACATAATTTTGGGCATGAATTGGATGACCGAGTATGAGGGAGTCATAGATTGTGCCAAAAGGACTATCGCAGTCACGACTCTGGAAAAGAAAAGGATCCGCTTTAAGTCAGCTTTCGCACTCGAAGGAAGCATGGTGCACTCCCTTAAGGGGGTTAGCTTGGAGGATGTGCCAATTGTGAAGGAGTATCCAGATGTGTTTCCGGAAGAATTGCCAGGGATGCCTCCCGACCGTGACATCGAGTTTCTCATTGACTTGATGCCAGGTACTGGACCAATAGCAAAGAGACCATACAAAATGGATGTGGATGAGTTGAAGGAACTTAAGAAACAGCTCAGAGAGCAGTTGGACAAAGGCTTCATTCAACCAAGTGCATCATCTTGGGGACCACCTGTCTTATTCGTGGAGAAAAAAGATAAAACCAAGAGACTAGTCGTGGACTACCGGTCGTTGAACGAAGTGACAATCAAGAACAAGTACCCTCTACCCAATATTAACGACCTGTTTGACCAGTTAAAGGGAGCTAGTGTGTTCTCCAAGATCGATCTCCGATCAAGATATTTCTAGCTAAAGATCCGGGAACAGGATGTACCCAAGACAGCTTTCACCACAAGATACGGACTGTATGAGTACACCGTGATGTCGTTCGGCTTAACCAATGCTCCAGCATACTTCATGACTATGATGAACAAGGTGTTCATGGAGTACTTGGATAAGTTTATTGTGGTATTCATTGATGACATACTCATATACTCCAAGGACGAGAAGGAACATGAGAGGCATCTACGCCTAATCATGGAAAAGTTAAGGGAACACAAGTTGTATGCTAAATTTAGCAAATGTGAGTTCTGGTTGAAAGAAGTGGGATTCCTTGGCCATATTGTGTCGGCTAAAGGAGTTGCCGTGGACCCAAGTAAGGTAGCTTCCGTGATAGAATGGGAGTCTCCTAAGAATGTGGGTGATATTAGGAGTTTTCTGGGCCTTGCGGGATATTACCGAAGATTCATTGAAAACTTTTCCAAGATAGCAAAGCCCATGACAGAGTTGCTGAAGAAAGAGAAGAAATTCCTATGGACCGAGGCATGTGAAGCAAGTTTTCAAGAGTTGAAGAAGCGCCTAGTAACAGCACCGGTTCTGTGCCTCCCTGATATCCAAAAGGATTTTCAAGTCTATTGCGACGCTTCCCGGCAAGGACTGGGTAGTGTTCTGATGCAAGATGGAAAAGTAGTGTCTTACGCCTCTCGGCAACTTAAGAACCATGAGAATACCTACACCACGCACGATTTGGAACTAGCTTCAGTTGTGCATGCGCTCAAGGTATGGAGACACTCCTAATGGGCAAACATTGTGATGTGTTCACGGATCACAAGAGTCTCAAGTATATCTTCACTCAAAAGGAGTTAAATATGAGGCAGAGGAGATGGCTTAGAGATCATCAAGGACTATGACTTGGACCTGCAGTACCATCCTGGAAAGGCCAACGTTGTGGCTGACACCTTAATCCGGAAAGTCTATGTAAATGGACTTACCGTGGGAGAACTTCCAAAAGATTTGTGTGAACAATTCAAGAACCTCAGGTTGGAAATAGTTCCGAAGGGATACTTAGCAACTATGGAGATAGTGCCAACACTTCTGGATCAAATCAAAGAGGCCCAGAAGGGGGACAAAGAGTTGGAAGAGATAAGAGCCAATATAAGCAAAGACAAAGAAAGAGGGTTTCATACGGATGAACAAGGAACACTTTGGTATGAGAAACGTCTGTGCGTTCCCGATGACCCTGATATCAGGAAGTTAATCCTTCAGGAAGCTCACGATTCGCCTTACATCAATTCATCCCGATAATACAAAGATGTACATGGATGTGAAAGATAGATTCTGGTGGAACAACATGAAAAGAGAAATTGCTGAATATATCTCCTTGTGTGATGTGTGCAACAGAGTCAAGGCCGAGCATCAAAAACCCGCAGGACTGCTGCAGCCATTGCCTGTGCCCGAATGGAAGTGGGACAAGGTAGGCATGGATTTTATCACAGGACTACCTCGGACTCGATCTGGGTATGACTCCATCTAGGTAGTGGTCGACCACTTCACAAAAGTGGCCCACTTTATTCCCAGTAAAGACCACCTATACAAGTGCTAAACTTGCCAAGATTTATATGTCAAAGATCGTAAGTCTTCACGGAGTGCCCAAGGGGATTGTTTCTGATAGAGGTACCCAATTCACCTCTAAGTTTTGGCGGCAGCTACACGAATCTCTAGGGACACGACTAGAGTTTAGTACTGCCTTCCACCCGCAAACCGATGGACAAACGGAAAGAGTTAATCAGATCTTCGAGGACATGTTAAGAGCCTGTGCGCTGGACTATGGGTCTAGTTGGGATGAAAATTTGCCATATGCGGAATTCTCATAAAATAACAGCTACCGAACTAGCATCAAGATGGCTGAAGTTCTCTATGGCAGAAAGTGTAGGACTCAGCTGCTATGGAGTGGGGTTGGAGAACGTAGTCTGTTTGGACCTGAACTGATCAAGGATGCCGAAGAAAAAGTGAGACAGATCCAAGACAGGTTAAAAATAGCCCAATCCAGACAAAAGAGTTACACTGATTCCAAGCGCAGGGATGTGACTTATGAAGTGGGAGACCGTACTTATCTCCGAGTTTCACCACTACGAGGAGTTAAGAGATTCGGAATCAAGGGTAAGTTAGCACCCCGATTCATAGGGCCCTACAAAATCTTGGGTCGCAGAGGGGAAGTTGCCTATCAGTTGGAATTACCCGAAGTGCTAACGGTTCACGATGTTTTCCATGTGTCGCAACTGAAGAAGTGTCACCCAGAAGTGGCTGAAACCCCGCTAAAGGATACAGTTCCGATTGGAAGAAGTTCAATTGGAAAACGATCTCACCTATGAGCAAAAGCCCACCAGGGTTTTAGAAACAGCCGAGAGAATCACTCGTACCAAGACTATCATATTCTGCAAAATTCAATGGAATCACCATTCCGAGGAAGAAGCCACGTGGGAACGTGAAGAAGACCTGAAGAAAGAACACCCACACCTATTTGCTAACCAACCTGAATCTCGGGGACGAGATTCTTCTTAAGGGGGGTAGGTTTGTAACATCCCAAATTTTGCAATTTCAGATGTTACTAGTAAGCATGAATCATATCATTGCATCATGGCATCACATATCGAAAAATTTGCATCGGGTAATTCTCAAACCCCATAGTCAATTATAGACAAAAGGGGGTAAAACCTTTTGAACCACCAAAACCTTTGCAAAAGGGTTATTTTATAGTCCTATTCTAACCCTCTTATTTTTACAAAATTTTAGAGACCAATTTCGTCTAATTCGGAGTCCGTTCAGAAAAGTTATTAAACAAATAGCAAATCAGAAAATAATATAAAGGAATAAAAAAACCTAATCTAACTGGGCCGGCCGAGCCAGCCCGGGGCTACCTGCCGCCCGCCTGGCCGGGTGGGCGACGCGCAGCCGGCCCGCTAGCCACCAGAAGCCCGCCAGCGGCCCACCCCGTGCCCGCAGCCGCCGACAGGCGGGGACCACTTGTCGGCTGCCTCCTCCCCGAGTCCGGGTCGAGCCCGACGCCGCCGCCGCGCCAGCACAACCGCCGCCGACGATTCCGGGGTGGACTCCGCGACCCCCGCGCCAAGATTTCGCCCCTATATAAGCCGGGCACGCCTCCCCAAGCAAACCCTAGCCTTTTTTTCTCCGCCGCCGCTGCCGATTGCTCGCCGGAGCATCGCCGCCTCCACCGCCAGCAGCCGCCGCCCGTCGTCGCCTCGGGAAGGGGGGGACCGCCGCCGCCCCCAGGAACGTGACCGTGACGAGGAGCCGGTCCCTGTCGTCTAGCTTGCCGGGCCGGAGGAGCGCCGCCGCCGCCGCCGACCATCGCCGGAGGAGCGCCGCCGTCCGCCGTCACCGCCAGTCGCCGCCCACGGTAAGCAGCCGCCGCCCTTCCCCCTCTCCGACCATCGGATCTAGATCCGACGGCCCCAGATCGGTCAACCGGGCCAGCCAACCGCCTCGCACCGCGTGGCCGCGCCATGTCGACGTCGCGTCGCCACTGTGTCGCGTCACGCGTGCCCGGCGGACCACACGCAAGCCGCCACGTGTCGCGCGTCTTTGGCCTTTTCCTTTTTCTTTTAAAATAGGCAGAATTAGCCCCAATCTCGTAAAATTCATAGAAATTCGAATATTAGTCCAAAAATTGCGTATGATATACCGTTGGATTCATATTTTCGAGTATAAAACAGATCTACAATAATATTACTGTTTTGACACAGCAATTTTGCAGTAGAATTAAACGTTTAGATTAGAGTATTTTAATTCTAGAAAATTATCCGTAGCTCCGTTTTAGTTGATTCTTGTTGCCTTGCCTTTGTATCGTCGAGACCTTCTGTAGAAAATTGTCATATCTTGCTTAGGGTGTTCAGATCTGTCTCGAGGAAGATTAGAGTTATAGATCTAGTTTTGAGCTTGGTAAATTAGGGTTTAACCCAAAATACTTAAAATCTGTGGGAAATCAATTCTAATGACATCTCCAACTCAACAAAACCCCTGGTTAAAACCCTTGGTCGAAATCAAATACATCCTTGCATATTACCATGTTGCATGCATGCATAATTGACTTCGTGACTTGTTTTGTGCATTTTGTAATTGGACCCATGTTTGTTTCGTTAGATTGCTCGGAGTGCACTGAGGAGTACTGTTGTGTAGATTGCTGCTCGGATCAAGGCAAGTTACACCACTTGTTCATGTTATGTCCCAGTTTTGACTATGCATGTTTTACTCTTCAAATTCTGTAGTATGCATGTGTAGGATTTTGGTAGAATTCCTTAGTATTATTTTGCAAGTACGGTTTTGTAGTATGCCATGAGTAGCCCTATGCTTAGGATTTTCCATCCCAATAGGTCATCCTATTCTTCTAAGTTATGCTTGCTATGCTATATACTTATATATATATCAAATACCGTTGGGAGGGTTCGAAAAGACTCAAGAATTTTCTAAGTATGATAGCTCTCTCGAGCGAACTTTTCTTCTCCAAAACCCCTTCAAAATAAAACTAAGTTTTCTTCTGGGTGGAATGGTTGTCGGGTCAACGAGTGGGATTTTGGTGGAGGACGGCCGCCCAGGAATCAAAGAAGTCTGCCACGTTTAAGAATTCAGAAGCTTCCCGTGCAACCACAATACATATGGGCTCTGTCTTGGCTTTGTACTTAGTGGGAAACCTCACCGGGGTACCAACATTTGGAGGTTCTTGGCACGGTTGGATCCAACTGGTAGAGGGGCTACTAAGGGAAGGCATCGCCATGGTCTTGTCTGTAAAAGGACTTGATCGTGGATTGTGGGGAAAGTGCACAACCTCTCGAGAGTATTGCAATCTGATCGATCAGCCGTGTTCACGGAAACAGAACAACATTTAGCATCTGAAGGATGGACCCTCTGGAAGATCTTCCTCTCTCTCTTTTCCAAACTTAACGTTTTATAAACCCCAGGGCGTGGGTAATATCGCCATTGGGTGGGATTTTGGGAACTTGGTGCGTAATATCCAAGTGCTAGGTTGATTTGGGCACTTGGTGAGTAATATCCACGTGTTCCATTCAACCCTATACTACTTATCAAAGTTTACAAAGTAGGGAAAACTTTCCTCCTCTTTTCTTATTACACTGGTAAAATTGGCTTTACGCAAATGAACCCCAGAGCCTACTCTTAGCCTTGCATGTAGAGATAGTCTTACTCTTTCCTTGGTGTAATTTGCCAATACATTCAAAGTATTGACCCAACTTGTTGGCTGCACGTCTTATGTGCAGAATCCGAAGATTGAAAGGTGCGTAGGGATCGCGGGTCTTCACGCAACTAGCCTGAGGCGTTGATGGACTCAAGTTTTATTTAGTTTCCGCTGTTTTATTTGAGCTAGCTATAAGCTATGCAAGTTGTAATAATTATACTCTGGATTATTCGTGTAATAATGACTTGTGTTTTACATGATATTCATTGACTGTGAAGTGCTAGCTATTGATCCAGGGACTAGCATGTTAATCACAGGGACTTAGGATCCTTAACGATCCGAGGTCGCAACAGATGGTATCAGAGCACAAAGTTGCCTGTAGGACGTGACCCCTAGGATTGGAAACCACATTTACCATGTGTGTTATGCTTTCTATATTCTTCTAAGTTATTTGTACTCTTCTAGTATTTCTCTTCCTTATCGCCTTGTGTCTAATTTTCTCTCTCCTAACCTAAAGATGACGGCCTTCTACTACGACACCGCCGAAGACATCAAGTGCCTGCGCTTCGGGGAATGCCTTCTGGACATCATCAAGACACTGCAGTTACCCATGCCATCAATCAAGGGATGCGTGTTGAGGAAGATGCACAAGGAAGGATGCTGGGCGATTGAAGTCATCTAACCGGGGCGCAGTTAGATAGAACCCAAGACGGAGGCCATTGTACTCAATGTCACTAGCGACTCCAAGGAGAAAGGACTTAGCATTTGATTGCAGGAGCTCATTGGACGCCTTTGCGGACGCCACCATGAAGAGGTTGAAGGCCACTACATCAAACTCTTTGGAAGACGTGATGAGAAGGGAGTTCCAATCGAGTTAACCCCGGAGGAGAGGAAGACATGCAAGCGTCGAAGAATCCAATATCAAGACTTGGAGTTCCACATCAGTGACCTTCAGAAGGGGAGCTGCCTTGAGATCGTGAGGAATGACGAGCTTTGTGCCCTAGTCAAGGAGAAGGACGAGAAGATCGAGGAGCTGGAAGAGAAGATCAGGTCCCTAGGAGGGGAGCTCACCGCCCAAGACAAGCGGTTCTCTAATCAAGAGAAGAGAGTGCAAGATAAGAACAAGAAGATTAGGGAGCAAAGTGTAGTGCTCGCAAAGAACGAGCTGGAGTTCAAGAACCTTGCCACCATGATGAAGGACCTGCGAGCAGCTAAGAGGAGCTTGGAGGAGAAGATCACGCCCGTGACTATGGGGTCAAGTTTGATCAAGAAGCTACAGAAGGAGAAGAAGGAACTCCGAGCGAAGCTGGAAGCTGCTACCCAGGAACTGCAAGAGGTGAAGGAACTTCAAGGAAGGCTCGAAGCTGCAACACCGGAGCCACAGGAGATGAAGGAACTTCAAGAGAAACTTGAAGCCACGACGAGGGACATGGAGCTATACAAGTCACTACTGGAAAAGGAAGGCTTCGTCATTGAGGATGAGGAAGTGGATGATGAGTAGAGTAGTTGGACCACCATTAGTTCTATAGTCGAACGTTATTCGCGATTGTAATGAGTACCAAAAATCTTATATTGGTTAGTTAATCTTGGTCGAGTGTGTGGATTTTCGTGCTATGTGTGCCTTGCTTTTCACGTGTGTTTTCTTCTCTTGTTTACATAAGGGTAACAGTTTATTCCTTAGACATTCTCTCTATTTCTTAACTCGCCTCCCAAACTCTCCAGATGGCGAGACGTGGAAACAACAATAACAACATGCCCCCAGAGATAGCACAACTTCTGAACTCCCAGAATCAGCTGATCCAACTCCTCACTCAAAACATGCAAAACAACAACAATAACAACAACCCACCACCTCCACCGCCTCCACCGCCCCAACAAGATCGCTTGACTCGGTTCTTGAGGTTGAACCCTCCAACTTTTTCAAGTAGTTCTGAGCCAATTGTGGCAGACGACTGGCTCCGCACCATCAACAAGAAGTTAGACACCGTCCAAGTTGTTGGAGCTGATAGGGTGCGCTTTGCCGCGCACCAACTTGAGGGACTAGCTCCTAAATTGTGGGATAACCACCAGGTCACCCACCCTGATATTGAAGCTATCACCTGGAACCAGTTTGAAGCAGCCTTTCGTACTCATCACGTAGCCGCGGGAGTCATGTCACTTAAGAGACGTGAGTTCTGCGACTTGAAACAACTACACCGCTCTGTCTCCGAGTATGGGGACCTTTTCAACAAGCTGGCACGTTATGCACCTGATGATGTATCCACTGATGCCAAGAGACAAGAGGAGTTCTTGAGGGGACTTAATGATGAAATATCTATTCAGCTTGTGGCTCTGAAGTTTGATAACTATCAGGAACTTCTGGACAGGGTAGTCGTAGTTGAAGCAAAGCAAAGGAGTATTGAGAACCGGAAGAGAAAGTCCACCTCACACAAGCACAACTCTACCCCATATCAGAAGCAACGCACCTCGTCACCACCACCCCACAACCATAATGGCCACAACCACAATGGTCATCGTCATGGAGGACATAACCACAATGGCCATAAGCACCGCAATGGAAATGGCAATGGGAAGGATCTGAGTGAAGTGACATGCTTCAAGTGTAACAAGACAGGGCACTATGCGACTGCTTGTCCCGAAAAGGCGAAGAATGAGAATGGCAATGGAAATGGCAACGGACACAACCATAGCAATGGAAATGGAAATGGAAATGGGAAGAAGCCGAACCCGTTCGTCAAAGCCACGGTGAATCATGTCTCCGTGGAGGATGCTCGTGAGGCACCTGACTCCGTGATCGGTAAGTTCAAGCTTAACTCCACACCTGCAGTTGTTCTTTTTGATACTCGTGCATCGCATTCATTCATATCAAGGGTATTTGTGGATAGAGGCCAGATACCTACGGAGACTATTAGTACTCCCCTAAGGGTAAGTTCTCCTGGAGGAGAAATAGTGGCAAACTCTGGATGCCGTGGGTTAGAACTAAGAATTGGGGTGCACACCTTTCCCACCAGCCTAGTCGTTCTGGAATCACAAGGCTTGGACATAATTTTGGGCATGAATTGGATGACCGAGTATGAGGGAGTCATAGATTGTGCCAAAAGGACTATCGCACTCACGACTCTGGAAAAGAAAAGGATCCGCTTTAAGTCAGCTTTCGCACTCGAAGGAAGCATGGTGCACTCTCTTAAGGGGGTTAGCTTGGAGGATGTGCCAATTGTGAAGGAGTATCCAGATGTGTTTCCGGAAGAATTGCCAGGGATGCCTCCCGACCGTGACATCGAGTTTCTCATTGACTTGATGCCAGGTACTGGACCAATAGCAAAGAGACCATACAAAATGGATGTGGATGAGTTGAAGGAACTTAAGAAACAGCTCAGAGAGCAGTTGGACAAAGGCTTCATTCAACCAAGTGCATCATCTTGGGGACCACCTGTCTTATTCGTGGAGAAAAAAGATAAAACCAAGAGACTAGTCGTGGACTACCGGTCGTTGAACGAAGTTACAATCAAGAACAAGTACCCTCTACCCAATATTAACGACCTGTTTGACCAGTTAAAGGGAGCTAGTGTGTTCTCCAAGATCGATCTCTGATCAAGATATTTCCAGCTAAAGATCCGGGAACAGGATGTACCCAAGACAGCTTTCACCACAAGATACGGACTGTATGAGTACACCGTGATGTCGTTCGGCTTAACCAATGCTCCAGCATACTTCATGACTATGATGAACAAGGTGTTCATGGAGTACTTGGATAAGTTTATTGTGGTATTCATTGATGACATACTCATATACTCCAAGGACGATAAGGAACATGAGAGGCATCTGCGCCTAATCATGGAAAAGTTAAGGGAACACAAGTTGTATGCTAAATTTGGGAAATGTGAGTTCTGGTTGAAAGAAGTGGGATTCCTTGGCCATATTGTGTTGGCTAAAGGAGTTGCTGTGCACCCAAGTAAGGTAGCTTCCGTGACAGAATGGGAGTCTCCTAAGAATGTGGGTGATATTAGGAGTTTTCTGGGCCTTGCGGGATATTACCGAAGATTCATTGAAAACTTTTCCAAGATAGCAAAGCCCATGACAGAGTTGCTGAAGAAAGAGAAGAAATTCCTATGGACCGAGGCATGTGAAGCAAGTTTTCAAGAGTTGAAGAAGCGCCTAGTAACAGCACCGGTTCTGTGCCTCCCTGATATCCAAAAGGATTTTCAAGTCTATTGCGACGCTTCCCAGCAAGGACTGGGTAGTGTTCTGATGCAAGATGGAAAAGTAGTGTCTTACGCCTCTCGGAAACTTAAGAACCATGAGAATACCTACACCACGCACGATTTGGAACTAGCTTCAAATGTGCATGCGCTCAAGGTATGGAGACACTCCTAATGGGCAAACATTGTGATGTGTTCACGGATCACAAGAGTCTCAAGTATATCTTCACTCAAAAGGAGTTAAATATGAGGCAGAGGAGATGGCTTGAGCTCATCAAGGACTATGAATTGGACCTGCAGTACCATCCTGGAAAGGCCAACGTTGTGGCTGACGCCTTAATCCGGAAAGTCTATGTAAATGGACTTACCGTGGGAGAACTTCCAAAAGATTTGTGTGAACAATTCAAGAACCTCAGGTTGGAAATAGTTCCGAAGGGATACTTAGCAACTATGGAGATAGTGCCAACACTTCTGGATCAAATCAAAGAGGCCCATAAGGGGGACAAAGAGTTGGAAGAGATAAGAGCCAATATAAGCAAAGACAAAGCAAGAGGGTTTTATACGGATGAACAAGGAACACTTTGGTATGAGAAACGTCTGTGCGTTCCCGATGACCCTGATATCACGAAGTTAATCCTTCAGGAAGCTCGCAATTCGCCTTACTCAATTCATCCCGGTAATACAAAGATGTAAATGGATGTGAAAGATAGATTCTGGTGGAACAACATGAAAAGAGAAATTGTTGAATATATCTCCGTGTGTGATGTGTGCAACAGAGTCAAGGCCAAGCATCAAAAACCCGCAGGACTGCTGCAGCCATTGCCTGTGCCCGAATGGAAGTGGGACAAGGTAGGCATGGATTTTATCACAGGACTACCTAGGACTCGATCTGGGTATGACTCCATCTAGGTAGTGGTCGACCACTTCACAAAAGTGGCCCACTTTATTCCCGTAAAGACCACCTATACAAGTGCTAAACTTGCCAAGATTTATATGTCAAAGATCGTAAGTCTTCACGGAGTGCCCAAGGGGATTGTTTCTGATAGAGGTACCCAATTCACCTCTAAGTTTTGGCGGCAGCTACACGAATCTCTAGGGACACGACTAGAGTTTAGTACTGCCTTCCACCCGCAAACCGATGGACAAACGGAAAGAGTTAATCAAATCTTGGAGGACATGTTAAGAGCCTGTGCGCTGGACTATGGGTCTAGTTGGGATGAAAATTTGCCATATGCGGAATTCTCATACAATAACAGCTACCGAACTAGCATCAAGATGGCTGAAGTTCTCTATGGCAGAAAGTGTAGGACTCAGCTGCTATGGAGTGGGGTTGGAGAACGTAGTCTGTTTGGACCTGAACTGATCAAGGATGCCGAAGAAAAAGTGAGACAGATCCAAGACAGGTTAAAAATAGCCCAATCCAGACAAAAGAGTTACACTGATTCCAAGCGCAGGGATGTGACTTATGAAGTGGGAGACCGTACTTATCTCCGAGTTTCACCACTACGAGGAGTTAAGAGATTCGGAATCAAGGGTAAGTTAGCACCCCGATTCATAGGGCCCTACAAAATCTTGGGTCGCAGAGGGGAAGTTGCCTATCAGTTGGAATTACCCGAAGTGCTAACGGTTCACGATGTTTTCCATGTGTCGCAACTGAAGAAGTGTCACCCAGAAGTGGCTGAAACCCCGCTAAAGGATACAGTTCGATTGGAAGAAGTTCAATTGGAAAACGATCTCACCTATGAGGAAAAGCCCACCAGGATTTTAGAAACAGCCGAGAGAATCACTCGTACCAAGACTATCAGATTCTGCAAAATTCAATGGAATCACCATTCCGAGGAAGAAGCCACGTGGAAACGTGAAGAAGACCTGAAGAAAGAACACCCACACCTATTTGCTAACCAACCTGAATCTCGGGGATGAGATTCTTCTTAACGGGGGTAGGTTTGTAACATCCCAAATTTTGCAATTTCAGATGTTACTAGTAAGCATGCATCATATCATTGCATCATGGCATCACATATCGAAAAATTTGCATCGGGTAATTCTCAAACCCCATAGTCAATTATAGACAAAAGGGGGTAAAACCTTTTGAACCACCAAAACCTTTGCAAAAGGGTTATTTTATAGTCCTATTCTAACCCTCTTCTTTTTACAAAATTTTAGAGACCAATTTCGTCTAAGTCAGAGTCCGTTCGCAAAAGTTATTAAACAAATAGCAAATCAGAAAATAATATAAAGGAATAAAAAAACCTAATCTAACTGGTCCGGCCGAGCCAGCCCGGGGCTACCTGCCGCCCGCCTGGCCGGGTGGGCGACGCGCAGCCGGCCCGCTAGCCGCTAGCAGCCCGTCCCGCGCCCGCAGCCGCCGACAGGCGGGGACCACTTGTCGGCTGCCTTCTCCCCGAGTCCGGGTCGAGCCCGACGCCGCCGCCGTGCCAGCACAACCGCTGCCGACGATTCCGGGGTGGACTCCGCGACCCCCGCGCCAAGATTTCACCCCTATATAAGCCGGGCACGCCTCCCCAAGCAAACCCTAGCCTTTTTTCTCCGCCTCTGCTGCCGATTGCTCGCCGGAGCACCGCCGCCTCCACCGCCAGCAGCCGCCGCCCGTCGTCGCCTCGGGAAGGGGGGACCGCCGCCGCCCCCGGGAACGTGACCGCGACGAGGAGCCGGTCCCCGTCGTCTAGCTTGCCGGGCCGGAGGAGCGCCGCCGCCGTCGCCGACCATCGCCAGAGGAGCGCCGCCGTCCGCCGTCACCGCCAGTCGCCGCCCACGGTAAGCAGCTGCCGCCCTTCCCCCTCTCCGACCGTCGGATTTAGATCCGACGGCCCCAGATCGGTCAACCGGGCCAGCCAACCGCCTCGCGCCGCGTGGCCATGCCATGTCGACGTCGCGTCGCCACTGTGTCGCGTCACGCGTTCCCGGCGGACCACTCGCAAGCCGCCACGTGTCGCGCGTCTTTGGCCTTTTCCTTTTTCTTTTAAAATAGGCAGAATTAGCCCCAATCTCGTAAAATTCATAGAAATTCGAATATTAGTCCAAAAATTGCGTATGATATACCGTTGGATTCATATTTTCGAGTAGAACACAGATCTACAATAATATTACTATTTTGACACAGCCATCTTGCAGTAGAATTAAAAGTTTAGATTAGAGTATTTTAATTCTAGAAAATTATCCGTAGCTCCTTTTTAGTTGATTCTTGTTGCGTTGGCTTTGTATCGTCGAGACCTTCTGTAGAAAATTGTCATATCTTGCTTAGGGTTTTCAGATCTGTCTCGAGGAAGATTAGAGTTATAGATCTAGTTTTGAGCTTGGTAATTTAGGGTTTAACCCAAAATACTTAAAATATGTGGGAAATCAATTCTAATGACATCTCCAACTCAACAACACGCCTGGTTAAAACCCTTGGTCGAAATAAAATCCATACTTGCATATTACTATGTTGCATGCATGCATAATTTACTTCGTGACTTGTTTTGTGCATTTTGTAATTGGACCCATGTTTGTTTCGTTAGATTGCTCGGAGTGCGCTGAGGAGTACTGTTGTGTAGATTGTTGCTCGAATCAAGGAATGCTACACCACTTGTTCATGTTATGTCCCAGTTTTGACTATGCATGTTTTACTCTTCAAATTCTGTAGTATGCATGTGTAGGATTTTGGTAGAATTCCTTAGTATTATTTTGCAAGTACGGTTTTGTAGTATGCCATGAGTAGCCCTATGCTTAGGATTTTCCATCCCAATAGGTCATCCTATTCTTCTAAGTTATGCTTGCTATGCTATATACTTATATATATATATATCAAATACCGTTGGGAGGGTTCGAAAAGACTCAATAATTTTCTAAGTATGATAGCTCTCTCGAGCGAACTTTTCTTCTCCAAAACCCCTTCAAAATAAAACTAAGTTTTCTTCTGGGCGGAATGGTTGTCGGGTCAATGAGTGGGATTTTGGTGGAGGACGGCCGCCCAGGAATCAAAGAAGTCTGCCACGTTTAAGAATTCAGAAGCTTCCCGTGCAACCACAATACATATGGGCTCTGTCTTGGCTTAGTACTTAGTGGGAAACCTCACCGGGGTACCAACATTTGGAGGTTCTTGGCACGGTTGGATGCAACTGGTAGAGGGGCTACTAAGGGAAGGCTTCGCCATGGTCTTGTCTGTAAAAGGACTTGATCGTGGATTGTGGGGAAAGTGCACAACCTCTCAAGAGTATTGCAATCCGATCGATCAGCCGTGTTCACGGAAACAGAACAACATTGAGCATCTGAAGGATGGACCCTCTGGAAGATCTTCCTCTCTCTCTTTTCCAAACTTAACGTTTTATAAACCCCAGGGCGTGGGTAATATCGCCATTGGGTGGGATTTTGGGAACTTGGTGCGTAATATCCAAGTGCTAGGTTGATTTGGGCACTTGGTGAGTAATATCCACGTGTTCCATTCAACCCTATACTACTTATCAAAGTTTACAAAGTAGGGAAAACTTTCCTCCTCTTTTCTTATTACACTGGTAAAATTGGCTTTACGCAAATGAACCCCAAAGCCTACTCTTAGCCTTGCATGTAGAGATAGTCTTACTCTTTCCTTGGTGTAATTGGCCAATACATTCAAAGTATTGACCCAACTTGTTGGCTGCACGTCTTATGTGCAGAATCCGAAGATTGAAAGGTGCGTAGGGATCGCGGGTCTTCACGCAACTAGCCTGAGGCGTTGATGGACTCAAGTTTTATTTAGTTTCCGCTGTTTTATTTGAGCTAGCTATAAGCTATGCAAGTTGTAATAATTATACTCTGGATTATTGGTGTAATAATAACTTGTGTTTTACATGATATTCATCGACTGTGAAGTGCTAGCTATTGATCCAGGGACTAGCATATTAATCACAGGGACTTAGGATCCTTAACGATCCGAGGTCGCAACACTGTGGCCCGCGAGCGGCGGCAACTAATCGCCGCCCACTACCCGCTGCGCCCACTTGGGCCGTCCGTGTCTGTGTCCCAGCGGCGGCCTGCCCGCCAGGCAGCTCCCTGCGAGCCCCACTTGGGCCGGGTTGAGCTGGCCTGGCCGCGGCGGTGGCCAGCTGGTGCTCACCCTATGCAGCGGCAACTATTTGCCGCCCACGTGGGCTGGCTGTTTTCTTTTATGCTTTTCTTTTTCTACAGTTTTATTTCTAGGCTATTTCCCTCCGGGATTTAGCCTAATATAAAAGTTGCTTTTATAAATCTTAATCTAAATATTATTTTATAATATATTAATTCACAATTAACATATAATAAATATATATTAAAATTCCCATTTATCTGAAAACACTTTTCGGGACTTTTCCTTTATTCTTTCTCCGAACAACTTAGGATCTCTCCGCGGAACGATTCCGGCTTTCTCTCTTTCTCTATTGTGATTCTGTCTTACGAATGATCGCTCTCATCATACCCTTAAGTGTATCCCCTCACGGCTCGGGAATGCTCTAGGCATGATTTGTATCAATGATCAACAGACGGACCAGGGATATCCATGTGACCCCTATGCATTCCTGATGACAATGTCGTTTGAACCGTCTAAATGTAGCATCCTCTTCCTTTTGTTTCTCGATACAACTTGTCCAAGATCCGATCAATGGTATCTTATACCTTGTTCAATCTCATTCACAACAAGTTCTGTTTTCTTGTTACCGTGATATTACATCCCCGTGACCTAGTCACATGTTGCAACATATATGGATGTAATCTCACCAAGCCGGCCGTATGTATCTTTGCCCGTCATGTGGGTGAACAAATCCCGGTCTTGCAGTGACATGTCATCTACTGTTCCTTCGGAATACCCAACATACACCTTTATAACCACTGTATTACCAGATGACGTTTGATGCAGTCAAAGCAGCCTAGGGAAACAGTGAGTAATATGAGCTCACGATCTAAGGAGAAGGAGTCTAGGTATAGCTGTTGCAACAATGAACTGTATGACTTGATCATGTTGCAATCCTTCGAGGAATGTCCAACCACATCATTCTCCAATGACATGATCTCGTTGTCAGTCGGCATAAATGCCCATGATCTTGAAACCCAGATCATCTTCGTGACCAACGAACTAGTATGAATAGAGGCTACTAGGGACTTAGTTGTTTCATATCACACCTGTACCAATGTTTCTACTTGGCACAGTTATAGCACAATATGAAACTATTATAAACTAAGTGAGATATGATAATAAAAACCTATTTCTTATTTGCCTCTAGGGCATATCTCCTTCACTTTACTACTAAAACAGCATCTTAACTTTGAATATTTGTTCGTAAGTAAAAAAATTGTTTCGTTGTGAAACGCACTATGTAACAAACCGTATCGTACCGAATAAAAATTATAAGATCCGGTCTCCAAGTGGATGCTCATATATACACATCATGTATCATCCATCTATGAACTCCATCAATACAATCTTCGCCAGCAAGTTGCAAGTTCGTCAACATCCATCATTGAGCGTTATTTAGCCGACAGTAGAAGCGGAACCTAGGCGATGAGAGAGCAGCCACGAGTCCGTCGACATCCATCATCGAGCGTTCTCTAGCCGTCGCCAGTGGCAATGGGGCCTAGGAGATGAGAGATCAACGCCCGTCCAAAGGTGATCCTGATGCAGTGTCATGGTTTGCACATGCAGGAAATGCAACTGAGCGCTCACATCTTCTCTATGTCGCCCCAACTACCGAGTCGATTTTATCTGACAGGATGAAAATTTAGCAATGTTTTTAAAAGTAGGGTCAGAGAGAACCGAGGTAGTCTGACTTCAGCGGTGTTCTAGCGCTTGTTACTAGGTCGCATGAGGCTCCTTGTTGTGGAGAACTTGTTATGGGGTAACCCCGTGGGTGGCCCGATCTTCACGGATCTTGTGGTCAAATCGATGGGAAAGCGAGGGGAAAGGGAGAAGGTAGCGGAAGCGGACGCACACCTCGTGAAGAACACGATGAACATACGCAAAACTCACATGATACAAGGCTGATTGCTCCCGCCGGTGGCCACCGGTCCAATAGAATCCTCGCAAGGAAAGATCGGTCAACGTGCTCCCTCGATCCCACGCAGAGAGGGAAGAACACCTTGGACACGATCTTGACGTCTTGGCAAAGGGACACCGATGCCAAGGCCTTGTACAACGAGGGAGGCGCGATGCAAACTCCAACGAGGTGGTGACGATAGTCGATCCCCTTTGGTAGAAGGGGATGAGGCAAAACTAGAGATTCCACAAAGGGGGTTTTCTTTAGTCTATCATCTATGCCTAAGGGATACATGAGGGGATGGGGGCTCTATATATAGGCCAGTCACTTACATAGGGGTAGTTTGGGCATAAATCTAGGGTTGCACCATAATAAGGGGGATACATGGGCTGTGGCCCAACTGATTTGCGCGTAGGCACTGTCAAGACCGGTACTACCGGACTTGATGACTGGTAGTACCGCTTGGGGGCGATAGTACCGCAAGCTGGTACCGAGGCATCCAGAGGCGATGGCGCTGGCTTCAGTATTAGGCGGTAGTACCGGTAATGTCGGGCGGTAGTATCGGGGCGCGGTAGTACCGCTGGCATGTGTCTTCTGCCATCTCCTCTTCCAAGTGTCCATCTTATTGGGCTTGATGCTCCAGGCTTCCTCCCTTGCCTCCGTACTTGTCGGTGTGAACCTATCATGAATATGGGACGGAGTATGAAGTAGTATACCATTCCAAAAGGGTAGGAAGTGGGCTCGCAGAGAGGAACGGATTCACCTTTGGAGTCCATGATGACTTGGCATAAGTTGGAGACCTTGATGTGGTAACGACCGTAGGTCGGGCTACACCATCTCCCCCCTTCAAAAAGAGTCGTCCTCGACTCTACATGCTCATCACAAAGTAGAAGATGTCGAGAGACCTTCTTGATCCTGGGGTTCACCATATAGTCGTCCTTGAGAAGATTGAATTGACAACACCTCAATGTTCCTTCACCTTCCATGAAGCCTACAAAGCACAACACAAAAGCGAAGTAACACTCAAAGCGTAGCCAATTAATAAAGATTATAGCATGAGTCCTCAAGTAGAGTGAAATCACCTTAGGTTGTAGAGATAGCTCGGTGAGGAGCAGCCATAGGTAACTCTCTACGGTTCGTCTTGTCAACTCTTTGTCCATAGAGGTTGACGCGGAAGCAATTGTACCTTCACACAACAGAGACCAAGCAACATATGTTTGTGTGTGATAGAGGAACATGTCATTTGTGGCATGTCCCTTCTTGTTCACAACACCATTAACACAACTCAAGTATAGCAAACCGGATGCATATGCAAGGTCAAAATGCGTGGAAGTTAATTGAACATCATCCAAATGTGGGAACTCGAACACTCCATATAACGTCTTAGTGTGGCACTCAAAGCAACGGACTAAAATATTGGTCAATATCTTTGATTCAAGAATAGGAGAATTCGTCAAAGACACATGCGGAAGAATATCCAAAGCAACACCATTATGTGTGCAAACCAAACATTGGAAAGAGAAATTGTTCGATATGTTGGATGCCACACACAAATCATCAAAAACCAATATCATGGGGGTATGAGTATTGCAAGCGGAAGCAAAAACAACATGTTTGCAAACAAACCATATGAAAGAGCAAGTGGTCCTTATGTTTGTTGCAACAACAATACGAGAGACTTGGAAGCTCTCGTGACAATACATGCTCAAACTGGCATTATGGTTGCACATAAAACATCGGAAAGAGAAATTTTTCAACATTTTTGTGGCAACACACAAAGCATCAATATCCAATAGCAAAAAAACATGATTGTCACAAGGTGAAAGAATACCATCAACATGCTTGCAAGCAAACCATAGGAAAGAGCAATTTTTCAACATAAAATATGCAAAGCATGCAAAAGGTATCAGAGTTGAGTTCGATCTTGAACTCACTTGGGGGATGCTCTCTAGATCTCTTTTTGTCAACTTGTGCTCAACCAAGGTTGACATTCTTGTGCGGGTACCTACACACATCAAACACAAAAGGAAGAATGTGTGTGCAAGGTAGAGAAACACATCATCCATCATGACGTATCTCTTCTTGTGCACATCACCATGAGTGTCAATCAAGTATGAAATAGATGCATGGTGAGTATGCAAGTGGGGAACATGCTTATCATGGAATTTACCAAAATCTCCAAAATTTGAGAAAGCTATGGGGCCATCTCAATATAAACCATATTAGTATTATTGTTGCAAGCAAAACAAGTGAAGGAGCAATATTGCAAGCAATGGGAGAAATTGTAAAACACTCATGACAAAGCATTATCCGAGGGGTACCATTGGTAACATCATTGCAAGCAAAACATTGGAAAGAGCAATTGTTCAACAAAATGATATCATCAACGTAATGTTTAAAGCATGTCATGTCTATGGCAATATCATGACAATAAAATGAATCCACATGGTCATCATGATGCATAGAAAGATCAACACATGGGAATAAGACTGGAACATATGTCATGTCACAAGTATCATCCATAGCATGCAAGTCATCACAAATCATCATGTCCACTAGTGGGATCATGGCATCATCAACACCCGTATTCTTACCTTGTTCATACCTCTCACATGATGTGGGTGTTGTGGTAGTATTGGCCTCCATGTGGGTGACTTCTTCTTCTTGTATGGGGATGGCCTTAGCTTCATCCACCATGTTCGTCTTCTCGGTTGGAGGCATCATCATCTCCAAGCTTGGCACTTCTTGATCCATGGAACCTAGCACATCATGAGAAAACACACTAGAGGTAGAGGGTAAGTTGTTAGAAATCAAAGTGGTCTCATGTGACCTATCAACTACCACTCTCAACTCACTCGGTGTCTCACTCATGCCCTCCAAGTGGAAGCACTCAATCTCATGTAAGGTGGAGTCACTCATCTCACTCTTGTTCTCACTCAAGTGGGCTAAGTGGCTCTCATACTCACATGGGATTGGTACCACATCATCACTCAAGCATATGGGTGTAGGCTCGGTGTGCTCAACTCCATGTGCCTCCTTTGGTGAAGGGAAAGTCCCATGCTCACCATTCTTGTCCTTGTCATCGCCATCTTGCACCTTGGCTTGTGTAGTCCTCTTGACGTACTTGTCCAACTTGGCAAAGTAGAGGTCTTCGTCCTCCTCATCCATGAAGTTGCATGCATCATCTAGGGCGTCAAGTCCTGGCATTGAAGCTTGATGGCCTGGAGGACAGCTTGCTCTTGGTGCCATTTTGGTGGTGGCACGAGTAGTTGAAGGTGCCTTTTGATGCTGTTGCAGGAGGTCATTGGCGTGCCTTGCCAAAGGTTGATGTAGATGGCACACTTGGTCATCCACATGACGTTGATGACCCACAATTATAGGGGGTGTATCGCAGTATTTTCGAGGGAAGTGAAACCCAATTTATTGATTCGACACAAGGGGAGCCAAAGAATAGTTATAAGCCTTAACAACTGAGTTGTCAATTCAGCTGCACCTGGAAACAATCTTGCTCACAGCAGTTTATCAGTAGCAACAATTTTGTAGTAGGAATAGTAAAGTAACAGCACTAGTAAAGTAGGGACAGTAGTAACAACAACAGTAAACAGTAGGATTCGAGTGTGGTAGGCATAGGGATGGATGGACGGGCGTTGCATGGACAAGACAATTCACATAGCAATCAGAACATAGGGCAATTGCAGATAAATAAGATAAAGCATCCAAGTACTAGATAATCCTAGGCATGTGTTCCATATATATTCATATGTGCTCGCAATGAGAACTTGCACAATATCTTTTGTCCTGCCAGCCCATTTGCAGCGGGGCCTCAAGGGAACTACTGGAAATTAAGGTGCTCCTTTTAATAGAGCACCGGAGCAAAGCATTAACACTCTGTGAACACATGTGATCCTCACATCAAAGCCATTCCCTCCGGTTATCCCGATTTCTGTCACTTCGGGGCCATTGGTTCCGGACAACAACGTGTGTATACAACTTGTAGGTAAGACCATAAACAATACTATCATAATGAATCAATAACATGTTCAGATCTGAAATCATGGCACTCGGGCCCTAGTGACAAGCATTAAGCATAAAAAGTCGCAACAAAGTCATAAAGCACTAATAGAAGATACTAGGCACCATGCCCTAACAATCTGATGCCATTACATGAAAGAACTTATCCAATCCCTACCATCCTCATATCCTACAGCGGGGGATTACTCACTCATAAATGGGGGAAACATGGATGGTCGATGGAGAAGCGATGGTGATGATGATGGCGATGATCTCCTCCAATTCCCCATCCTGGCAGGGTGCCAGAACGGAGTTTCTAATGCTGTTTCGTGGAATCTGGTGGTGGCGGCGGAGCAGAACTCCTTCTGGAAAAACTTTGAAGCCCCAGAGTTTTTAGGTCAGAAGGCTTCTTATAGGCAAAGAGGGAGACCGAGGGGGAGTCTGGGGCGGCCAGACCACCCCATGGCGCGGCCTGGGCTAGCCCGCGCAGCCAGGTGGTGTGGCCTGGGCCCAGCCCCCCTCCGTCTCATATTCTGGCTCCGGGAGTCTTCTGGTGAAATAGGATTTTTGGCATATTTTCCGGGATTTTTCCTGATAGTTGATTTTCTGCACAAAAAGTAGACACCAAGGCAATTCTGCTGAAAACAGCATCAGTCCGCGTTAGTTGCATCCAAATCACACAAGTTTAGAGGAGAAACAATAGCAAAAGTTTTCGGGAAAGTAGATACGTTTTGGACGTATCAACTCCCCCCAAGCTTAGCTTATTGCTTGTCCTCAAGCAATTCAGTTGAAAACTGAGTATGATAAAAGAAACTTTCACGAACACATTTGCTTCATATGATGTATATATTCTTAGCATGTGATCAACTACTTAGACATTTCATAATAAAGAGTATGCAACTAAGTTTACTCAATAGGCATTGCAAGCTATGAAGAGATTCCAACTCAAAAATAATAAGTAGCATGAAGCATAAACATAAGCAACATTACAATGCTCATAACAAGGTATGATAGAGTGGTATCTCGCTTCCCTTTGATTATGAATGCCAAGGCACCTCTGAAGTTCAGGTGAAGACTAGAAGTAAAGATATCAAAGATACAAGCATCAAAGTCATAACACAAATAATCAAGTTTTGAGACAAGCACATTACACTAAGAATGACAACTACGCTCTCAAGAAGGTGCTTAAAGAATATGTGGAGACTCAATAAGGAATTAAAAAGGTTCTGAATAGTTTGAAAGGCTTCCAAATGCTGAAAGTATGGTAATCATTAGCTTTGAGCTCTCATTGCCCCTATCATAAGCATCTTTAATATGGTTAAGGTGAAAGTGAGGTCCAATCTGAGTTATATGCTTGATAGACTATAAACTGGAAATCCCATGTCCCTTGAGTACGACGGCTGCTCCTCATGCTACTCAACTTTAGTTATCGGTAAGTTCTTGTCATCGTAAGTACGTGTGTATCATAGAGAACCGCCAACGGGGTACCCCTTGCCCGATGATACGGAAGAATCCCCATATCAAAATGACAAGGCAAGCAGACAATAAGTACCTCAGCAATCTTCTTATTTACCATGGGAAAATGGTGCTTTTTTCTCTCTTTCCTCTTTTCTCAAATCTCTTTTTTTCTTTTTCTCAATAGCCATCTCTCTCTCTTTTTTATGAGAAGAATGCTTCATAGATATCATTATGGTTACGCTGCAGGTTTCCACCATGACGGCATGGATTAGACCGGCGGCCCAGGCATTTCTCTAACACACGTACATAACTCCATGGACTTACAAGATCCCATTTTATTTCACACTGATGACATCCGCAAACAAAAGAGCATGGTATCAACTGGGTATATATTTACATGTGTTGAAAGCGTTCCCCGTGACAGCACGGTTCTGCTAATCCCCAACCTATAATTTGCAAGCATATAACTTTCATGGACAGTCACAATGGTTCAAGTTTATTAAGTGTAGTAAATAAAGTGTGACATCAAGTTAGTGAAAGCTTTACTAACTAACTTTCTCATAACAAGCAAACATTTTATTCGGAAGAAAACAAGGCATATTGAATATGCACGGAAATAGCAAATGATGCTAATAGGTAGGTATAGTGGACACTTTGGCAATATTTGGGTTTAGTGAGTTGGAAACATGAGTAAAACATACTCAGTGAAAGTGAAGGCTAGCAATAGTAAGGGAGCGACAAACGAGAAAGCAATAGCTGTCATAATCATGCTTGCAACAAAACAGGACTAATCATGGCATGAAAGTGATTCAAGATCCTCAAGGCAAAATAATTCATCGAGGCTTAACTGATTATTTCAGTCATATGCATGCGTGAGCATGTGCCAAGTCGATCCGAATGAAATATTCAGAGGAGGATACCACGGTGTCATACCAAGTTATGAATAGAGTAATGTAAGCGAACATTCATATGCATGCTACAAACTATTAGCAAGTTGGGACTAATCATATGAAAGCAAGAACTATTAAGCATCCAAAGATAACATACACCCTACACGAACAGACTAATCACGCCCACAATGATGAGTATATGTACAAAAATGAAAACAAATAGAGTTCGTTACCAGCCTCTTACCACACCTCAAGTTGTCATTAATCCTCATTATTGCTCTTCACTTGTGTGGCTTGAATAATAATATGAAACCAATATCCACTGAGGACTGCTGAACCCTGCAACAAACTTACAAAGCCAAAGGAGAAAACAAATATTTTTGGTGTTTTCGACTTTTAAAGCAAGAACCAAAAAGGAAAAACAAGCAAAGCGAAATCTTTTTGGATTTTTTGGATAGTTCAAACAAAGCAAAAAGGGAAAAGCAAACCAAGGAAAAAAGAAGAAGAAACAAACCAAAGAGAAACAACAGAAATATTTTTGGTCTTTTTGTGTTTTTAGAAAGCAAAAACCAAGATAGAACAAAAACTAAAAAGAGAACGGAACATGAATATACAAAGTACCGACCCAAAATGATATGGAGATGAGTGCGGTGTCGGCGTACCTCCCCCCAAGCTTAGGATCTTGGCCTAAGTGGGTATCAATCCATGTACGAATAAGGGTTCCAAGCAGGCGGGTCATGATAAGGATGATCGTAGTTGGGCCTGCGGGAAGAAGAAGAAGCTCCCCAATCATAAGCAGGTTGTTGATATGAATACTCCCCCTCATTCGAGGGCTGGACCGAATCATCCGTGACCTCCCTTCTAGTATCCTGCTCTTGTTGGGAGAGCTCTCCCAGGTACGTGTCAAGCTCCTCCTCGGTGAGGGGCCATCCTACCCTGTTATCAAGGTTAAACAAAACAGGTGCAGGCAAAAGAACAACACGCTCGGACTTGCTCTTTCTCCAACCAGCTTTGAGAAAGATTATTTCATAAGACAGCTCACTCACACTAGCCCACGAGGAAACAAATTTATGTTGTATCATGGAATTAAGATCAAGCCTTTCTATGGGAAACTGTAGGTCTAGATGATGAGGCACTAAACCATGCAATGCTAGTAAACGAGAAGCAATGAGGCACCCACAAATTCCACATTTCTCGCGGTTGGCAGCAAGACGGAAAGCTATCAAAGCACCCAAGTTGTAAGACCTATCTTGTTTAAGAGCAGCAGAGATAAATGCTAGATCATATGAAGATAACTTGTTGGCAGTTTTCCTACCAAGAACACACTTGGCAATAAATTAGGCAAAGTAGCGAATGGAGGGGAGATGAATGTTACGGATTTTTCCACTCTCCTTTGAGAAGCTGCTCCCTTGGCAAATTTCTGCGTATAAATCCATGAGTGGTGCCGGTCGCTCTTTAATCCTTCTACATGATCCCCACTAAGGTACCTTAATAGCTGCACAAAAGTCATCGAGAGAAAGGTCGACAGCAATATTGTAAATTTTGTAGTAGACCATGGGGTTAGGCAAAGAGTAGCTAAATTGAAAGTCCTGCACCACAGACATGGTTAGCTTCAGAAATTGACAAGGTTCATCTTCCAAAAAGTGCTCCAACCCTGCATTAGAAACCGAAGTGTGGAAATCTTGGAGAATTCCTGCAGCTCTCATGAACTTAGAGCATGGGTAAATGGAAGGAAAAACTTCCTCTTCCCGGTGAACCTTCATGACCTCAGGCACCCATAGTTCATGTTGGTTTAGTTGATGCTCATTCATATTCTATTCTGAAATTTGAACACCTATTAAACAAGTGATTGCAAAGTGAATATAATGAAGGATACTACTCATAGGGACTTGTAAGAGGCCTAAACATGCATCAAAACTATATCGCTAAGCATCAAACAAGCTTACAAGCTCTCACCTACAGTAGCAAAATACTCAAGATATAATCCACTAAACACAAATCTACTTGGACAAGGGGAGGAGTCACATACCGGAGAACAAATGCTCCAAATTTTAGCAACAAAGATGGGCTGAGCAGGGAGATCGAAGAAATCGAGAGCAAGCACAGCAAGAACACGATTTTGAGCAATGAACTGAAGCTTACTCGGGAGAGAGAAGAAAGTGGCAGGTGAGAGAGTTAGTGGAGGGCCAGGGGTGGACCACACCATGGCATGGCGCCACCCAGGGCAGGCCGCGCCACCAGGTGGTGAGCCTGCCTGGTGGGTCCCCCTAGTACCTTCTAGGCACTCAACTGCCCCTTTTTCACGTAAAAATTTAATATGAATTTTCTAGAATTTTTCGAGACACTTTATTTTGGGGCATTTTTTAGGTATAAAAGAATGATTTTCTGACAGACTGGCTTTTTGGAATGATGCAAAGACAAAACAAGGCTAGAACTATAGAAGTTCTAAGACAATCTAACATGCAAGAAACTAACAACAAAAAGGAAGACTAAACGAAAACGAAAACTAAAATGGATAGAATAAAAGTAAACGGAGATAATCACGATGAACACATTGTTTTGTTCAATGAAATCCTTTTGTTAACAAGGTTGATCAGGTCTTGTTACCAAAGCAATGGTCCCAATCATAATAGTTTCAAATTTTTCTCTTGGTATGGGACAATATATTTCTCCAACTTGAATGCCCTCAACAAGTTCAATTGAATTCAAACCATAAGTCCTTTCAATCTTCTTTGGGAAATAGATAGTATGTTGCTTGTAATTAACATTCAAGGTCACCTTTCCTTGATTACAATTAATAACAGCTCCTGCAGTATTAAGAAAAGGTCTCCCAAGAATAATAGACATATTATCATCTTCAGGCATTTCAAGCACAACAAAATCAGTTAATATCAAGCAATTATGAGCCACTTGAACATGTACATCCTCACATATACCAACAGGAACAGTGGTAGATTTATCAGCCATTTGCAAAGATATATCAGTTGGTATTAATTTTTCTAGTTGAAGCCTCTTATAGAGAGAGAAAGGCATAACACTAACTCTAGCTCCCAAATCACACAAAGCAGTTCTAACATAACTATTCTTAATAGAGCAAGGGATAGTTGGAATCCCTAGGTCTCCAAGTTTATTAGGAACCTTACCATTAAAGGAATAATTAGCAAGCAAAGTAGAAATTTCTTCATTAGGGATCTTCCTTTTATTCGAGACAATATCCTTCATATACTTTGAGTAAGGAGGCAATTTAATAGCATCAGTCATAGGAGTTTGCAGGAATAAAGGTTTCATCCACTCACAAAACTTATTATAGTGTTCATCTTCCTTTAACTTGTGTTTCTTATCAGGGAAAGGCATAGGTTTTTGGACCCAAGGCTCTCTCTCACTACCATGTTTCTTAGCAATAAAATCTTCTTTAGTGTATTTAGTATTCTTAGTGTGCTTTTTAGGTTCTTCTTCAACTTTTTCTTCATTAGGAACTTCATTTTCTTCATTACCACTTTCAGTTTCAGCATCATAAATAGATATACTATTAGGATCTATAGCAGGTTCAGAGGGTTCTACAATAGTTTTATGTTTCCTTTTCTTTTTCTTATGAGTAGAACCACTATTTTCAGCTTGTTGAGAATCCTTCTCAATTCTTTTAGGATGCCCCTCAGGATATAGAGGATCCTGGGTAGCAACACCACTTCTAGTTCTAATTTCATAAGCATGTTTTTCTTTAGCAGCATTAACTAGCAAGTCTTTTTGCACTTTAATAAGTTGATCTATTTGAGTTTGAACCATTTGAAAATGTTTGACAATCATTTTAACATCATTAGAGGTTCTTTCCACAATATCCTTTAACTCAACAATAGCTCTAGTGTTTTCCATTAGATGATTTTGTACCCTTTTATTAAAATTATCTTGCTTAACAATAAAAATATTGAATTCTTCTAAGCATTGATCAGGAGGTTTAGAGTAAGGGATATCACCTTCATCAAAGTGTTGGAGAGAGTTGTAGCATCCCAATTGTCTAACAATTGCAATGCTACTAACCTAGTCTACATATATGCTACTTCCTACATATAATTGTTGCATCATAATTATATCATGCTCATGTCATCATGCCACCTTGCATTTGAGCATCATACAAAACCCTTTTGGATTTGGTTCTTCTCTCACAGGCATTAATAATTGGATTTTCCTCTTGATATATTGTATTTGGATCTTGATAAATGCTTGATGCCCAAGTTGAGTTGGGGGCATATCTTTTATTTCAACTCCACCACCTTTCTTTGTCATCACCTTATAATTCCACCATTCCATTAATCCATGAGCTTGTTTTTCTTTCTTTTGATTTTATCTAGCTCATGGGAAATAGGGTGGATCTAGTTCTTTAAATTCTCTTTCTTGGCCTTTATTCCACTTCTTGGGAATGCATAAGAATAATGCCATATTATTATTATTGTTTTCACAAAAATAAAACATGGCAATAAATATTTTGCATGGGCCATGCAAGAGTACCATCACCATTAGCCCATTTATTTCTCTTGGTTTTATTGGTTCTTTTCTTGGTGGATCATCTCCATCCCTCTCCACATTCCCTTTTTCTCATCAACACCTTTTTCTTTATTTTTCTTCATGCATGATCACATGAGGAATTATCCATATTGTTTTTCCTTTTTCCTCTACACTTGCCCATGTCATGATCATGTATCTTTTAATCTCTACACCCCTCACCCCTTCATCTTGACTTGATCTATAAGCATGTTTAAAACTCTAAAAATTCTAAACAAAACCCTAACCCTAGTTTTCTCTCCTACCCTCTCTCTCTAAACCCTAACTCTTATTTTGACCTCTCTTTCTTCCACTCCCTCTCTCTACCATGCACCCCACCTGGCCACCCTCTCTCCTTGGCCCACACCTCAGCTACCCTACCCCATCCCTAACAAACCCTAACCCGAGCCCTCTCTAAGCTAACCCTAGCTACACCCGAGCCCCCTCTTTCTCTTCCCTCTTCCTTCCTCTATGCCATGCTGGCCCCAGCTGCTACTCCCCACCATCCCCACCTGGCAGCCTACCTGCCCTGCCCTGGCTGCCCCAGGTCGAGCCCTAGCTCGACCACGTGAGAAGGAAAGTGGCCGAGGCCACTTTATCCAACCTGAGCCCCACGGCGACCCTCTTCCCCCTCCCTCGTTTGTCCTCACCCACACGCCTCCTCCGCCTCTCCCAGATCCCCCAGTACCCTGCCCTCTCCCCTCCTTCTTCTTCTTCCACGACGACCTCTCCCTCTCGCCGGCACCGCCAGTACCCCGGCGTCTCCTCGTTCTAGCCAGCGAGCACGACGTGGAAGTGGTCGAGGAGATCGAGGACGTCCCTCTACGCCGCCCTGTACATGCCGACGTGGAGAAGAAGCCCCAAGATCGCCATTGCCCGCGCCGCCCGACACAAACCCTAAACCGCTAGGACGCCAGCAACCCCGGCGATCCGTTGCGCCTCCAGCCGTGCCACCACCACCGACCATCCCGCGGTGAGTCCCTCTCCCTCCCTGACACCCTCCGCCTCGCTGTCGCCGTCTAGCGCTGCCATTCTTTTCGCTGAGCGCCTTCAGTGCACGGTAGCCGCTGCCGTCTGCTCCGCGCCGTGCCTCGCAGAGGCATATCTAGCCGCTGCCAGCTCCTCCGTCATCCTCTCGTAAACAGCCGCACTGGCTATCACCCGCAGCGCGCGCGCCCGCGACGCGAGTTCGATCCCCCGTGCCACGCCGTGCGTTCCAACACGAATCTGACCCTCAGAGCAACAGTACGGGCCGTGGTAATCTTGTATTTAGCCCCCTCTTTTTATCTCGCGATCAACCCGCGGTCCAGCCTACCCCACCTACCAGCCGCTGTGCCCTTTTTGCAAAAAGGCACCCGCCCTTTCTTCACCCCTAACCCACGGTCCAGCATGCCCCACTTGTCAGCCCCTGCAGGTCCAGCCGCTGACGCATGGGCCTCTAGTTCGGTGGCCCACCGGTCAGCCTCAGTGGCTAGCTAAGCCCGCGGTAGAAAAGAGTTTTCCGCGCGCGTGTGCCCCGCCAGCAGCTGGCCCACCTGTCTGTGACTGTGTCTAGGTTGGCCTAAGTGTAAAACATTTTTCTGTTTTCTATTTTAAAATAAATTTTCCATAAATTGTTTAAATTCAAATTCAAATCAGATTTAAATCACTTTTAAAATACAAATCCAAACAATACATGCAATATATGTTTTGGAATCAGAAAAATGTGAGGAATTCAAATATGCCATTCAAAATAATGTTTGAACACTTTAAATTTTCGAGATGATTAAAATTACAATAAATTGCCCTTCTCTTAATAAATTAATAACTTTAATTCTATAACTCCAAATTTGGCAAATAATATGTCTAAATCGATCAGCGCGACAAGCCCGTTCTATCTATGCAGTCCTTGTTCTGAATTGAAGCATGCATCATGTCATTCATAAAAATCTGAATTGTTTATGGCAATAAAATTTGACTAAATAAATAATAAAATGCTTTATTTTCTTGTATCCACACCTCACCTTTGCCATGCTACTTTAATGCCATGTAAATTGTGCATCATTCATCATGGCATACTTGTTTGCTTGTCGCATCCTTAATTCATATGCTTATGCACTTTATTTATGTTGGCCCTTGTTTGTTTGGTTCTTCTTCGAATAGACGCCCAGCAGGAGAATTACCAGGAATCACAGGAGTACTACCCAGATCCATCTCTCGCTTCAGCTGAGCTGCCAGGCAAGCACTACCACATGCTTGCATACATACAGTACCTATTGCCTCTATCTTATTCTTGCATCATTGAGTCACGATTGCATTAAATTGAATCCCAAGTACTGCATAGCCTTTACTTTTAAACCCCACCAAAGCTTGTTCCTCCATCCCATGAGCCATTACTACAGGAGTTGTTTGAGCCATGCGAGTCGTAGAAAAGCATGTATAGGGTATGTGAGGGTCTGATGGGTCAGGAGGTACCTAAACAACTTAACCTGAGTAGTAATGGGATAACTAATGAAAGAGGAACCGGTGAGCAATATCTGCTATTTGGTTTTTCATGCTCACTTGTGTCCCGTAGGACCTTGAGTACTTGATTCCTGTTCCTTGACTATTCGCACTATCCACATCCGGGAGGCCTTATGGACCCCCCTAAGCCAGAGCTTGATTCATTCTTATTTCTTGGGGCCACAATTAGTTTGGGGCTTTATTACTATCCTGTAATTATGCCATGTTACTGCTTTATTTAAGATTGTGCGAGGAGCACCTGTACTGTTTTGGATCGTGACACGTTTTCGCTGTATCGACAAGCCCAGTCACATTTTTGGGTTCCCAGTCGTTTACCGCCGTCCACACAAACCTTGGGTCCGTCTCGGAGCCGGCCAACTTCGTTGGCGGTTGCTTAATGGGGTGGCCCCCTGAAATATTTCTGAATCCTGTGATTGCTTTGTCGTGAATGCCTCGTTGAGTTTTGAGTTGGTTTTTCCGAGGTTGATCGAGTGTGTGTTGCTATTCGTGCACCCCTGCAGGGTAAATCTTTCTGAAAGCCGTGTCCATGGTAATGGACGACTTGGATCACAGTTTCTCGATCATAGACAAGTATAACTAAAGTACCGCTTTTAATTTGACTAAGTACTTGACTAGTAAATAGTGCAGTACTCATGGAATGGTTAATAAAACTACCAACGGATGGGGGGTTGTTCGTCCGCTTCCTCGTTGGTAAACGAGGAGGAGGATGGATCTGTTAATTATACTGTTATAACTGTTGTTCTTAATTCACGGGCATCCGTCTATCATTGGTTAGGCGGATGGTTAGCGAGTATCTATAGACTTGTTAGATATTATATTTTGCTGCAATTGCGTCACACCAGGTTGTGTCCCCTTTAGTGGCATAAAGACTTGCTGAGTACCCCTAGGGTCTCACACGATAAATTGTTTGATTCAGATGAACAGGTGTACCCGCAAGATGGATACTGGGTGGAGGAGATAGATGATGTTGGCAACGATCATTCGGTGTAGAGATTCCGGGAATGGGGATCCGTGAGATCTGTGGGCGGGATGTGTTTATTTATGGGGCATCTTATGCCGATTTGCTTCTTATCCGTACTCGGATCTTGTTTTCCGCTTCCGCCTGATACTATGATGTTTGTTGTTCCTGAATTATTATCTCTATCTAGGATATTTGAATCTTGCGTATGGCGTTGCAATATTTCTATTTCTTTTAGATGGAATGGCTCTAAGGACTGTTGTATGTGGCTTGCATACATACTCATTTGTGTATGTAGTTGATCCCTTCGCCTGCCGATTACGCCGCTCGTTCTTGTCCCGATGTTCTGAAAGTGGTTAGGACGGCCGAAAGGTCTACCGTGAGTGGCCCTGGGCCCCACCGTACTATTTTAACCACTTTCGTTCGTCCAGGCATGTAACTAAGAGCGTAATTCACAGAGGTAGTTACAAGAGTGTACCTCAATAGTGGATGAGTAGGGGATAGGCTTACATAATTCTTCTATAGGAGGTAAATTCTTGACATCTGTAGCTTTAATTCCCTTCTCCTTAAGACATTTCTTAGCTTCCTTCATCACTTCATCATTTAATTCAATAAATCCCCTCTTCTTTGATGTTGGAATAGGCGCAAGGGTAGTTCGTTCAGGTATAATTACTTCAGGTATAGCTGGTTCAGGAGGAATCCAATCTACATAATTCTTGCTTATTTTAGCCATTAATTCCCCAGCTTCCTTGGGAGTCCTATTCCTGAAAACACAATCAGCACAACTATCTAGGTGTGACCTAGATTCTTTAGTTAGTCCATTATAAAATATATCAAGAAGCTCATTCTTAGGTAATGGACTTCCCGCCTGTGCATGAATCAAAGCACAAAACCTTGCAGATGATGGTAGAGAGTTCATTCATATTTGCTACCGCACTTTCATTCTTAGTCCCACAAAAAGGTTCTTTCTCAACAATAGCTATGTAAGATAGATCGAGAGAGAAATCATAATCTTTATCTTTAATGTTTATGGAAGAAGCAGCAAACTTTAGCAATAGGAGACAATTTGGGTCTAATAGTACGCCTCTCAAGGATATTCTTAGCAGCGCTCCTATCATGGGTGTTTTTACATTCTTTAATAAATTCATCGGTCATCTCAATATAACCATCTTCAATATCATAACTTTTACTAGACTCAGGTGAACTAACAGGTGTAGTAGTGTCTTCATTAGGAGTTTCAGTATTTCTAGCTATAGTTCTAGCAATCATAGCATCTAGGAAAGGACCTAATGAACCACTCTTATCAAGCATAGTAGAAGCAGCATCATAAGTATCAGAAGTTTCAGATTCAGCAGTAGTAGTAGTGTGTGTAGCATGTGTATGTGGTGGTGTAACGAGCTTACTCATAACAGATGGTGAATCAGGAGCAACATAGGTGTTCAGAACCGTACCTCTTCTTGTAGTGGATGGTAAAATAGGAACCTTGCCATCACGAGACTTACCCATGATGGATGGATAGTAGCGAACAATAGAGAATCCAAGTGAACTTGATAAATAAAGCTATGCTCCCCGGCAATGGCGCCAGAAAATAGTCTTGATGACCCACAAGTATAGGGGGTGTATCGCAATATTTTCGAGGGAAGTGAAACCCAATTTATTGATTCGACACAAGGGGGAGCCAAAGAATATTTATAAGCCTTAACAACTGAGTTGTCAATTCAGCTGCACCTGGAAACAAACTTTCTCACAATAGTTTATCAGTAGCAACAATTTTGTAGTAGGAATAGTAAAGTAACAGCAGTAGTAAAGTAAGGACAGTAGTAACAACAGTAGTAAATAGTAGGATTCGAGTGCAGTAGGCATAGGGATGGATGGACGGGCATTGCATGGACAAGACAATTCACATAACAATCAGAACATAGGGCAATTGTAGATAAATAAGATAAAGCATCCAAGTACTAGATAATCCTAGGCATGTGTTCCATATATAGTCATACGTGCTTGCAATGAGAACTTGCACAACATCTTTTGTCCTGCCAGCCCGTTTGCAGTGGGGCCTCAAGGGAACTACTGGAAATTAAGGTGCTCCTTTTAATAGAGCACCGGAGCAAAGCATTAACACTCCGTGAACACATGTGATCCTCACATCAAAGCCATTCCCTCCGGTTATCCCGATTTCTGTCACTCCAGGGCCATTGGTTCCAGACAACAACGTGTGTATACAACTTGCAGGTAAGACCATAAACAATACTATCATAATGAATCAATAACATTTTCAGATCTGAAATCATGGCACTCGGGCCCTAGTGACAAGCATTAAGCATAAGAAGTCGCAACAAAGTCATAAAGCACTAATAGAAGATACTAGGCACCATGCCCTAACAATCCGATGCCATTACATGAACGATCTCATCCAATCCCTAGCATCCCCATAGCCTACAGCGGGGGATTACTCACTCATAAATGGGGGAAACATGGATGGTCGATGGAGAAGCGATGATGATGATGGCGATGATCTCCTCCAATTCCCCATCCCGGTAGGGTGCTAGAACGGAGTTTCTGGTGCTGTTTCGTGGAATCTGGTGGTGGCGGCGGAGCACAACTCCTTCTGGAAAAATGTCGAACCCCCTAGAGTTTTTAGGTCAGAAGGCTTCTTATAGGCGAAGAGGGAGACCGAGGGGGAGTCTAGGGAAGCCAGACCACCCCCTGGCATGGCCTGGACTAGCCCGCACGGCCAGGTGGTGTGGCTTGGGCCCAGCCCCCCTCCATCTCATATTTTGGCTCCGGGAGTCTTCTGGTGAAATAGGATTTTTGGCATATTTTCTGGGATTTTTCCTGATAGTTGATTTTCTGCACAAAAAGTAGACACCAAGGCAATTCTGCTGAAAACAGCGTCAGTCCACGTTAGTTGCATCCAAATCACACAAGTTTAGATGAGAAACAATAGCAAAAGTGTTCGGGAAAGTAGATACGTTTTGGATGTATCAGACGCTCGCGACGATGATCCTTTTCCTTGGCACTCTTCTTTTGACGGTGGTGCCTTCTTGAGCTTGGTTGAGCATTATGGATGGTGCTCAACATGTATTCTCCGTCTTCATGGTGAAGATTCCTTGAACGATATCTTGTATCCTCTTGATGTTGGCGATGATCAATAGAGGATGTATGTCGATGAAGATTCTTGCTTCGTGGCGCCTTGTGTGGAAGATGATGTTTGGGCGCCACTCTTCTTGGAGTAGATGCACTTGATGCCTTGGAGGTAGATGCACTTGACGCCTTGGAGATGGTGGCGCTTGACAGCTTGGAGGTGATGGCGCTCGTCACCTTGGAGATGGTGGTGCATGACACCATGTAGGTAGTCACACTTGACGCCTTGGAGGTGGATCATCGAAGTAGGTGGTGTCCTTTGGTGTGGCACGCTTGGCCTTGAAGGTCATGGTTTCTTGATGATGCGCCTCCGCTAGCTTGGCATAGTAGTCCTCCATCTCCAAGCGGTGGAGGTATTCTTCATGGCTCATGGAAGATCCCTCGAAGTGGGTGAAGCTCGCCATGTCCTCCATGCTTGGTGAGGTGTCGTCGTTGAAGCACTCGAAGTCGTCCATGCTTGGGGAGTCGTTGTTGATGTAGTACTCCATATCACGCAGGCATGTGGAGCCTATAGGGGTTCCGCGCATAAAAACAATAAATTTTACTCTACGCCCCTGAACCCCTGAAGCTGCCAGGACCTATCTATTAGTAATACAGTAACGGGAGGGGCTTTTCGCGAACTTACCCTTGAAGACCGAAAAGCGTTGGCAACGCTCAGGAGAGCGTGGTTGATGTAGACGAGCCAAAGCCAACCTTAAGGTCGTGATGAAGTCCTTGCGCTCCTTCTGGCTCCAACGACTTGAGTGCCTCAAGTGCGATACCTCGTGGAGAGTTACACACGTCCGGTGCCTAACGATGACTCCCACTTCCTCGATCCAGCAGCAGTTGCGGAAGTAGAGCTCCCGGATCTGAATCCCACAGTGCGACGGTGCTCCGCGGTGAAGATATCTCTCGCTCACGCAGTCCAGACTTGGGACCACGGTCACGAGAGAGAGAGAGGGGAGAGAGAAAATATCAATTATAGGTCCTCCCAAAAGTGGGGAGACCTTTATTGATTATTGGTTGTATTTTTCTAGGCCAAATACCCCACTATATATAGCGGGAGGGGAGGTACTACCTCCCCTCATGTCCTGGGGTGGGACCAAAGGAGAGGAGGAGGGAAGAGGTGGCCGCCGGCCACCTAGTGGGCCCCACGCGGGGGGCTAGGCCCAGCTGGCCTCCCCCTTTCCCCTTCTCACTCTCTCCTTCCCCTAATGGGCCATCTCCCTCCGGAATTGGCCCATTAAGCCTTTGACCTTTAAATTGATTTTTCTCTTTATTAAATAAATATGAATAAATGATTAAATCAACATTTAACATTCATTCACACATTATTCAATCTCCGTGGCTATGGAACACCTTCCACCTCCACTCCGGACATCCTCCGGACTTACCGAAACCCTTCCGGTTTTCTCCCTACTTTTCTTCGGCGATTCTACCGATCCTATAAATGCTCTCTAAGCATCATCAAGCCCTTAAGCGTGATACCCCATGGTTCGAGAAAACTCCAGACATGGTCGGGACACTCCCGCACCAATGATCGACAGAGGGACCTGGATGGCCATGTGACCCATGTGCGTTCCACGAAGATCTTTCGTCGTTTGAACCGGGACAGTCGTGTCTTATTCCCTTTGTCATTCGATACTTGCATTACCCGAGATCTGATCATTGACATCACCATGTCGTGTTCAATCTCGTTACTGAACAATGCTACTTAACTCGTTCTGACAAGTGATATCCCCGTGATCAAATCACACGCTACCCAGCTATTGGATATAACTTCTCCGAGTGGGCCCTTGAGTATCTTTCCGTCACATGGACGGACAAATCCCGCTCTTGACATATATTGCCTCTACGGTTTCCTCTAAATACCTGAATACACCTTTATAACCACCGTTTTACCAAGTGGCGTTTGATGCTATCTAAGCACTCTCGGGAGACAGTGATTGATATAGCCTCACGGTCTAAGGAACAGTCTACGAGGATCCATTTCTAATCATTGTAACTTGAACTTCATGACATCATCGGGTCACGATGTTTAGGTTGGGTATTGGGATGTTTAGGTTGGGTATTGGTTCATCATCTCATTCTCCGAATGATATGACCTCATTTCCAACTGGCATAAATGCCAGATGATCAGGAAACATGATCATCTGTTGACCAATGAACCAGTGACTAGAGTTTCACTGGGAACCCCTGGTTGTTTGTATATCACACGTGTATTGATGTTTCCACTCAACACAGTTATAGCATGATATAAAACTTAATCATAAACTATATGAAATATGATAATAGTCCTCACTACTATTTGTCTCTAGGGCATATTTCCAACAGTCTCCCACTTGCACTAGAGTACAAATACACTAGCTGCATTTGTTCTTAATCATTGCACCATATATCCGGTACCCTGAACATGCTTGCTCATGGAAGAGGTTGAGTCTTGGGTCTGTACTTTACAGTCCCAAATCCTTTGCAACTTACTAATGTCACCTGGATTGACATTAATACTTTATCATCTCATGATAGCATCTGTGTGTATGCATCGTCGCCATGGCAGCATAACGAGGCCTGATTCTAGGAGCCTATAGTGATGTTAGATCAACCTCGAAGGCTTTCTCATGGGCACTGTGCCCTGGGACACATCATTCTACGTTAAAAGCGAACTAGCCCTGCCATAACATTATACAACACTTTAGATGGTACCCTTATCTTTTATTATAAATGTATTCATCGAAACACTAGTGCACTATGTGCAACTTTCGATGTTTTGTTCACCTCGCTTCCTATTTGACTTTAATTGGTATCTACAGGAGTTTCCAACATATTTCCTTATAACACAACTCTTTATTCTTTAAGATATGTCATCCTTTATGGATTTGAAAAATATGTCCACAATTCTCTACTAGACACGGCGAACAAACTTAGCTCAACGTTCTGTGATTTGAACTTAATCACTTTCAAATGTTCCTGATTGGATCACATATTATGCTTAGTTGTCATCATGGTTTACTAAGATAGAACCTATGTCTTAACATAGTAGATGACGATCATCCTTTTCTTTCTTTCAACCATTGATGCTAAACTTAACACTATTCCTAATTTGAGTTATTAAGGACCAGTTCCTTAATTATCTTCTATTCCGAAACCCTTTTCAGAATCACTTAAGGAATACTACATAATATCATAATACCCCTATTATCAACTTCTACATCTTATAAATCATTATTTAAAAGTATTTGCACTTTCATCCTTAACATATTTAAGAATTACTTCTATAAGCTCCCACTCAAAATATGTTCCTACATATTTGAATTCGAGTCTTATATTGCTCCCACTTAAAAATATGTCAATCACATACTGTTTCAGGAAGACTTTCATAGCTCCCACTCAATTTTATGCAAATTGCATATCTCCTTACTACTTTGAACAACTTCAAAATCCTTTGATCAAATATCAAACTTGGAGATTTACTATGAGATACTAGTACTTTTACTAGTTTTAAATCTACTAGACATTTAGCACACTTGAATCAAATTCATTTGAATTCATCCAATACTTGACAAATTGTGCTTTTGTCATTCACCCCTTTTTCCTACTATGGCTTTGCAGTCATTTGGGAAAATTCCAAGTAACCCCTTTACTTGTGAGATTCAGCAACGGATTGCTTTCTAATCTCAAGGGAATTTTGCTTTTAGGATTTATCATAATTTAGTTTATCATTATTTCCTTTGTAGTTCGTAGGTATGTCATATTCCAAAAATCATGACAAGTGATTCACAAATGTCTCCATAAAAGATATGGATTTACATTTTGAATCCTACTTCATGTAGTGAAAAACAATAGTGGAGGGAAAAACACAATGATCAAAATCACTAATTCTTTCCTTCCATGAAGAGAATCGTTCAGGAACGTTGTCCGTTGCGCTTCACAACACTCTGATGCAGGGTTTTGAATCCTCATCGTGTTTTACACTATTTTCCATTTGCTCCATAATTGAGAAACATCACTAGAAGTGAGCTTTCTCAAGGATGCACCAAAATCCAAGCAATACGAATCTTGCTTTCCTTTTGGTTTGAGCTATGGGTTTCGTATTCAAAGTTTCCAATGAATACTCTACAAGGACTTATTCGCTATTGTTTTGGTTATATCGAATAACCCCAAAACATTCACGAATTCAAATGGTTTACCAATTCTAATTGAGTGCTAACTGTTTCTAAACTAATGGTCTCTACATATACACTACAACGATTTATTTGGTGCCTTCTATTCAACCCTCTTTGATATCTAATATCACATTATGATTCTTTGTATTTTGGCGTTTCAAAACAATTTGCATTCCACAATTTCTTTTATGCCATTCTTATAAATTTGAACTTCATTACTATTGATCAAATCATAGCAATTGGATTCTCTTTTATATTTATACCCTTTGTTGATGAAACACTTTGATCAGATCAAATAGTTTCATATTCATGTTTCCTTTGGTAAACTACTTTACACATTTAAACAATCATTTAATGATAATTACCATTGATGTTAAACTCCAATACATCGTATATGTATTTACTTTTAACAATTCTTTAAACACTTTGTATTCAAGTAATACACGGTGTTCAAGTTATTTTGCCGAACTTAGGCATGATTTATATGTGAGAAGAAATCGAATGACTTTCACATATTATCACATAACTTTGAATTTAAACAATGGTTTCATTCATTTAATGAAATATCATTAAGTTGGGTATTTTTAAACAAGGCATTTTAATGTTTTACAAATGTTCATACATTATCAATTAGTTTCAAACAACAAGGATAATTCACACATAATCAAACAAGATATGAACACGAATAGAAATCATTCATAAAAGTAGAACAACTGTTTGTTACAAACTGATATGAATAACCGTCTCACGAAGTGTGAGACAAACTAAAGAAGTTCAAATCTCTCGATTACATTAATCATCCTAAAACACAAACTAAATGATAAATGTTGAGGGAGAGTGTCGCCGGCTGTCATCATCATGCTCGCCATCAACACGCAACGTCACCTCCTCTCCAGCAAGCACCTCTCATGCAGAAGGACCTGTTTTCATTAAAATAGAACAAGTATCAGATATACTTAACACTGCAATGTGTTTGCAAGAGTATAACATTTATAAAACTGTATATCAAATATATACCTTTGTCGTCGATGACCTGAGCGACATCTGGTTCAACCAACACATTCCTGAGATGTGTCATGAACCGGTGGAACTCCATTTCCGTGTCGCCCCTCATTACGCAAGTCCTGACTTGTGCTTGGTAGCTTGGTGGCAGCGACCGCAGCACAACAACGTTTGCAAAAGAGCCTGAAATCTAGACATCCAGGAAGTATGCTGGCCTCATGTACACATCATGCATGTGCTGTAAGTGCTGTCCAGTGACGAGTTCTCATCCATCTTAATGGAGAGGAAGTCTCCCATCAACTCATGCTCCCAGATGCGTGTCTGCTCCATGAAATGTGTCCTAAGCTTCAGCATTACCGAACGAGGGTTGACATCACCCACGAAAGGCCACAGCTCGTCCACCATTCCGAAACGCATCACAACTGAAATATAGGAGGCCATCTCACGACGGAGATAGCGGTCTTTCCGCTCCTCTGGGGTCTCAAGGTCTGTGGACGGATCCAGATCCATCCCGTGGAGTATGTCGTCGACCATGTCGTTCTCGCTAAGGAGAACATGGATACTGGCAACCCAAATAGAGAAGTTCGATCCATCTAATCTGAGCTTCTCTCCTTCTAACCATTTAATTGTCAACACGAAAGAGCCCATCTACATTTATAATTGCAAAAGGAATTTAGACTAAGTTTATAATTATATGAGTTAATAATAACTCCACTCAGAAACACCTATCCCCAAAAGGGTTCCTCGTGATAACACGACCCCTATCAGCCACATCTCCCCCGATCATCACGGCCATCAATGTGGGTTCAAGGGTGGACGCTAAACATCGGTCACATCATTCATGCGACTCGTGCTCGATCTTTCGACCATCCGCGTTCCAAAGCCATGTTTGTACATGCTAGGCTCGCCAACTCAACCTTAATGTTTTCGCTGTGCAACATGGCTTACACCCACTGTATGTGAACATAGATATGTCTGACACCCGATCATCACGGCATGCCTCATACCGAAGAACTTTCTTGGTGGTGCACACTAAGGGGGAACACAATCGTTGGTTATTTTAACAGGGATCATCTTATTAGGCTACCGTCGAGTATCTAATACTAGCACACAATAAGACATACAAACAATAACATTGAATGTAAATGCTATGTGATATGGTCCTTCACGTCGTGATCTCCATCCGCCGTCACCGGGTTCCGGCGTCGTAGACACCAGGGTACCGGTGTCATTCCGGTGTGGTAGTTTGTCATTACCGTGACTATCTACTACTATGAAACAAAAGGTAATCACTTTACCTTTGCCACAACCATATCACAAAGCAACGCCCCCCTGCAAAACAAAGTTAGACGCCTCTACTTTATCTTTGCATGTTTTACGTGGCTGAATGGGCTTTCACACAAGAACCGTTCTTACCTACGAACTTTCAGCACAACGCTGATCAAGTAGTTGTCTCTACTACACTTCTTTCGGGGCCCTCCATTGCAAATGGCATACCAACTAATGCGAGAGAGACAAACACCCCCCTAAGCCACTTTATACGGTATAAGCCATATGTCAAGCGTGGATCAGTCTCGCGAATGAACGCGTAAAGTCGGTTGGGGGCCGCTTCATCAAGCATTACTACGGTATACACAAGTACATGTTGGAGGGTAACAACTAAAATATCAACGCCCACACGCTACATCTCATGTGTTCTACCCGTACTAGCATTACTACGCATAGATCTAGCTCTGATACCACTGTAGGGGTTCCGCGCATAAAACCAATAAATTTTACTCTACGCCCCTGAACCCCTGAAGCTGCCAGGACCTATCTATTAGTAATACAGTAACATGAGGGGCTTTTTGCGAACTTACCCTTGAAGACCGAAAAGCGTTGGCAACGCTCAGGAGAGCGTGGTTGATGTAGACGAGCCGAAGCCGACCTCAAGGTCGTGATGAAGTCCTTGCGCTCCTTCTGGCTCCAACGACTTGAGTGCCTCAAGTGCGACACCTCGCGGGGAGTTACACACGTCCGGTGCCTGACGATGACTCCCGCTTCCCCGATCCAGCAGCAGTTGCGGAAGTAGAGCTCCCGGATCCGAATCCCGCAGCGCGACGGCGCTCTGCGGTGAAGATGTCTCTCGCTCACGCAGTCCAAACTTGGGACCACGGTCACATGAGAGAGAGGGGGAGAGAGAAAATATCAATTAGAGGTCCTCCCAAAAGTGGGGAGACCTTTATTGATTATTGATACTACCTCCCCTCATGTCCCGGGGTGGGACTAAAGGAGAGGAGGGGGAGGAAGTGGCTGCCAGCCACCTAGTGGGCCCCGCGTAGGGGGGGGGCTAGGCCCAGCCGGCCTCCCCCTTGCCCCTTCTCCCTCTCTCCTTCCCTAATGGGCCCTCTCCCTCCGGAATTGGCCCATTAAGCCTTTGACCTTTAAATTGATTTTTCTCTTTATTAAATAAATATGAATAAATGATTAAATCAACATTTAACATTCATTCACACATTATTCAATCTCCGTGGCTATGGAACACCTTCCACCTCCACTCCGGACTTACCGAAACCCTTCCGATTTTCTCCCTACTTTTCTTCGGCGATTCTACCGATCCTATAAATGCTCTCTAAGCATCATCAAGCCCTTAAGCATGATACCCCACGGTTCGGGAACACTCCAGACATGGTCGGGACACTCCCGCACCAATGATCAACAGAGGGACCTGGATGGCCATGTGACCCCTGTGCGTTCCACGAAGATCTTTCGTCATTTGAACCGGGACAGTCGTGTCTATTCCCTTTGTCATTCGATACTTGCATTGCCCGAGATCTGATCATTGACATCACCATGTCGTGTTCAATCTGGTTACTGAACAATGCTACTTAACTTGTTCCGACAAGTGATATCCCCGTGATCAAATCACACGCTGCGCAGCTATTGGATATAACTTCTCCGAGTGGGCCCTTGAGTATCTTTCCGTCATATGGACAGACAAATCCCGCTCTTGACATATATTGCCTCTACAGTTTCCTCTGAACACACCTTTATAACCACCATTTTACCAGATGGCATTTGATGCTATCTAAGCACTCTCGGGAGACAGTGATTGATATAGCCTCATGGTCTAAGGAATAGTCTACGAGGATCCATTTCTAATCATCGTAACTTGAATTTCGTGACATGATCGGGTCACGATGTTTAGGTTGGGTATTGGTTCATCATCTCATTCTCCGAATGATATGAACTCATTTCCAACTGGCATAAATGCCACATGATCAGGAAACATGATCATCTATTGACCAATGAACCAGTGACTAGAGTTTCACTTGGAACCCCTGGTTGTTTGTATATCACACGTGTATTGATGTTTCCACTCAACATAGTTATAGCATGATATAAAACTTAATCATAAACTATATGAAATATGATAATAGTCCTCACTACTATTTGTCTCTAGGGCATATTTCCAACAGAGCCATTGTCGGTGTAGTGCTCCATGTACTCCATGCATGAGGAGCCATTGTCGATGTGGAGCTCCAAGTCCTCCATGCTTGAGGAGCCATAGTTGATGATGTGCTCCATGTCTTCCATGCATGTGGAGTCGTCGTAGATGAAGTGCTCCGAGTCCTCAGAGCATGCAGAGCCATTGTCGGTGTAGTGCTCCGTCATGTCCTCTATACTTGTGGAGTCGTAGTCATGGTGGCTCATCATGGGTTCTTCATAGATATCATCCTCGGTTCCAGAGTCCCTAGACATGATTCACAAGACCAAGTGGTGTATATGGAAGTGGTAGGGGTTAGAGATGCAACGTCAAACCTTGGAAGATAGTACCATGCAAGTGGAAACACTTGAGAGCAATCAAAACCAAGCAAAGTGAAGTTCATGCGGAACACCAAAACCAACTAACCACTAAAAACACACACACACACACAAAGCTTATGGTGGATAGGTATGGAAGGTGGCGTGTCCAAGAACAATCCGAAATCAAAATATTGTAATGGCAAGTAAAGAACCACGATGATCACAAAGCAAAACAAGTCAATCCACAAGATAGGAATATATACAAGGAAACACACACGGTGGGATAAATGGGACTTGTGTGACGGAGAAAGTGACTAAGAACCAAATGATTACCTAGCGAAGACTATAAGCTCGTGTCGCACAAGTACAAGGAGAGACGCTAGTTCGATTGTAATAAATTGGTGGGCTACAAGATATGCACAATAAGTACCACCTATATGATGTTCATCGAGCTTGCGCTTCCTATTCTGTGAGGCACTTGTTTTTTTCTTTTCTTTTTCTTCTTTTTCTTTTTCTATATTTTTTTCCTTTTCTTTTCTTTTTCACTTGCCCCTTCCTTGTGCCAACAACTATACAAGATAACTATATGAGATAGCGCGCTCACAACTTTTGCTCGGAATTCTACAAGGTATCAAATGTGCATAGCCCAAGAAATCATAGGAGAAACTAGTCTCACAAGGTGTTTGTTGAACGCAAAGATAGTGTAGCTCACAAGGTAAAGAAAGTGGGGAGAAGTCACGGAATTTTTTATACCTTTGGTCGCCGATCTTCACCCTTTATTAGTGGATTCTGCCTTGCTCACGGAATTTTTATGGAGTAGATAGCATGAACCACTTAGATGATGATGTAGAGCTCCTTTTCCTCTTCGAAAAGAGCTAAAAACACCAAAATCTGAGTTCGTATGCAAAAGTTATGCTCAAAACGGTGAGAAGCTGAAATCTGGAAATTCTGCTATTTTTTCTCTTTACCGGGTGGTAGTACCGGGTTTCTAAGCGGTAGTACCGGTCTTTCGGGGGGGGCGGTAGTACCATTTAGGTACCGGGGATGTGCGGTAGTACCGGGTTTTGACCCCGGTAGTACCGGATGTCGCAGAAACACCCAGTTTTGACGCGTTTTCGCGATTTTGGGGCGATTTGGGCGGAAAATCTTCAAGAAAAACACCAAATTGGAGGGGCAAACAATGGAATTAGGCCATGGAAACAAAGGGGAAGGTAGATCAACAAGTTTAGCAAGTAATCCACGGATCAAAACCTACCAAAACGTACTCAAATAACAGATCGATCCAAAACACGAATTGGGGCTATTTTTGGTGGAAATTTTTGAATTTATGGGGAAAAGATCAAATCGATGAGGAATCCGTGGCAACCAAAAGCTGCTGATACCAGATGTTAAGGGGTAGCCCCGTGGGTGGCCCGATCTTCATGGATCTCGTGGTCAAATCGATGAGAAAGTGAGGGGAAAGGGAGAAGGTAGCGGAAGCGGACGCACACCTCGTGAAGAACACGATGAACACACGCAAAAATCACACAATACAAGGCCGATTGCTCCCGCCGGTGGCCACCGGTCCGATAGAATCCTCGCAAGAAAAGATCGGTCAACGTGTTCCCTCGACACCACGCGGAGAGGGAAGAACACCTTGGAGAGGGCCTTGACGTCTTGGCAAAGGGACACCGATGCCAAGGCCTTGTACAATGAGGGAGGCACGATGCAAACTCCAACGAGGTGGTGACGATAGTCGATCCCCTTTGGTAGAAGGGGATGAGGCAAAACTAGAGATTCCACAAAGGGGTTTTTCTTTAGTCTATCATCTATGCCTAAGGGATACATGAGGGGGTGGGGGCTCTATATATAGGCCAGTCACTTACATAGGGGTAGTTTGGGCATAAATCTAGGGTTGCACCATAATAAGGGGGATACATGGGCTGTGGCCCAACTGCTGTGCGCGCAGGCACTGTCACGACCAGTACTACCGGACTTGATGACCGGTAGTACCGCTTGGGGGCGATAGTACCGCAAGCTAGTACCGGGGCGTCCAGAGGCGATGGCGCTGGCTTCAGTATTGGCCGGTAGTATCGGTCATGTCGGGCGGTAGTACCGGGGCGCGGTAGTACCGCTGACGGGAGCGGTAGTACCGTTGGCATGTGTCTTCCGCCATCTCCTCTTCCAAGTGTCCGTCTTGTCGGGCTTGATGCTCCGGGCTTCCTCCCTTGCCTCTGTACTTGTCGGTGTGAACCTATCATAAATATGGAACGGAGTATGAAGTAGTATACCATTCCAAAAGGGTAGGAAGTTGACTCGCAGAGAGGAACGGATTCACCTTTGGAGTCCATGACGACTTGGTATAAGTTGAAGACCTTGATGTGGTAACGATCGTAGGTCAGGCTACATCAGAACTCAAACATCAACCTGGTGTTCTCACCGTTGAGCATATATATATGTTGAGTTAGCGCTTGCTTCTGGGCGTCGGCGCCCGGTCACCCTGGACGAAATCCTCTGTGTCCTCGGCGCCTCGCCTGTAAGCTGGTGGAGTGCTTCTCCGGCGTGACGGAGGATGCTTTCAAGGACCGGTTCCGTCTCGAGCGTTCCACCCGTTCATCAACATGTATGATATGGCATTATTTTGGACTTTTAGCTTGTTTTCATGTTAGACAAAAAAAATCAGTAAATAGACCCATAACAACGTCCGTACAAATTTGCTATATACTGTTTAAGATTTGATTTCACCAACAGTTAAGATTATCGGGATAGTTGGTGTGATATGAGAGATCAGTATACATTATTATATTATAAATAAATAAACATATACTGCTGTCCTTTGTACGGGTTATCGGGTTATATGCTATCTATACCTAATACCTAATAATAATAAAGGACAAATTGTTTCTCCCGGCCCAACACTTTTCTGAACAGTTATACCCATATGGTTCAATCAAGACTACCCACCGGTACCACCTTTAAGTTGGTTTTCATCCACGGTGTGGCATCGCTAATTTTGTGCTGCCCAGATCGGTTCACATGAGCACGATCAGACCAGCCTAGCTAGCTACGTTTAAAGAGTCTCTAGCGTGACCGGCACCCGTCTCCTCTCCAAACGACACAAACCCTCACACGGCAACAAACAAAGGTAATACAATCCAGCCTCCTCTAGGGTTTGCGGCCGCCGGCGTGGTAGAATCGGTGGCTCGGCAACAATTGCGGTTCACGGGCAGGACAAGAAGACTCGATTGAACTGGTGGACGGATGTTTCCGGCTGCCTGGGCGGTCGAAACGGCGTCTCGAAAGCGCGGGTGTCCACCAGGAAAGAAAACAAGAAGATCGACCTAGAGGGCGTCCGGTGGCGGAGATCCTGAGCAGCAAGGGGCATAGTTGTGCAAGTGCGTGCGTGCTGGCTAAGTTGATGTGTGCGTGCTAGCTTGGGGTCTCATGCGTGCGTGCAAGTGGTTTGGTCTGGTTGGTGGATTGTGAGTGCGGCCTCTGGAGAAGGATGGCGCGTTCCGCTGCTGGAGCTTTCGACTACACGTACGAGTGGAGGTGGATCACTCGACGACTAGCCGGAGCTGCTCTCTACTGTCGGCCGGCAAGCAAATGCGGCTGAATCGTCGCCCATGTCGAAGAGGAGCTACACATGGCCTGGGAAAAGAGACAGGCGCGGGCCACGTTGGGTAGCACGGGAAGTTCTAATGTGAGATAACGACGGCACGACGAATTGGTCCGGTGACAACATTCCTCGTTGCATGACAAAATACATACCAAGGTCGTTGAAATTTGTGACATGCACGCTGCCGACGCCAGAGAAACGAGCTCCGCTGACAAAACCATGTCCAGTGAGCAAGACCTGGAGGGCTTAGCCGATATCTTATATCAAAGTGGACCAATCCACGACCAATCTCTCCGCTGGTCGTCTGCGGCATCAGCAAATATCGCCCGCGCCTGTTCTGACCGTCTTCATGGTGACAGCATTATCAGCGATGCCGTCCTGGCCGCCCTGATGGTGACGACTTGATCCGCGGTTCAGTCCTGGCCGCCCTCACGGTGCAGGACGATGAGCACAACAAGCAAGCATCTCGAATAGTAAAAGAGTTGCGGCTCTGTGGGTGTGCTGCCTCCTCTGCCATGTGGTGTCCGATCGCACCCCATCCAGGTGCTAACAAATCTCCCCCTGCATTCTCTCCACCGGCTTCTCTCTGGTGATTTCTGGAGCTAAATTCAAACCCACCAGTTGAGGCGCAGATCGAGAAACAACAGGACGAGCTTCCTCCACCGCGCCATGGCTCTATTGTATTTGTGTGGAACATGCAGCTTCTCTACTTTGGAGCTCAAGTGCATGGTGCGATTAATTGTGTACCTATTGAAGGTTGCATGGCCAGGATGGGTCGGTCTGAATATTCAGACTTCGATTATACTCTGTGGCAAGCATGACATCGATATCTTGCTAGGAAGGCAGCCCATGCTTTTCCACTACGCCCCTCCCAAGCACAACCACCGACCTTAGTGTGGTGTTGCAGGTAATCACGTACACCACAATAAATATGAATGCTTTGTTTGCTGAATAGGTAAAATAAAAGGATAATGAAAACTAAGTACTGAAACTGATCGATAGTTCATCAACTAAAATGTTTGAATTGTTAATGATTTAGTTTTATATACTTTTTATACATTATATGAATTATTATAATTTATGTGTAGATTGTTGTGTATGCTATATGTAGCAACTGCTACACGACAATGCGCCACGACAAAATAAAATATTGTCGGCATGTGTCCAGTGCACTGCAAGACACCGAAGGTCCATACATAGGTTCTACGTCGTCCCATCTATTGTGACTCCTGTGCGTGTCAATGCGTGTTTTGTCTTCTCGGATTCTAAGTGTTAGCTTCAGTTCATGGAGGCATGTCCTTTTTTGGTTCATTGAATTATTTTGCGTGGATATTTTTGTTAGATTATGAAAAAGTTACCGGAGGAGTTGAATATATCCTATCACATGCTAGCATCTTTTTGTTTCCCATCCGGTGCAACGCACGGGCATTTTTCCTAGTATTCAAAATGTTCAGATTTAAAAAAGCTGAAAAAACGAAAAGGAAAAAGTCACTACCTCCAGGATCCACAGCCTCACAGGATAGGTAGTGGGGCGAATCAAGAGGATGGCGGCCCATCGCTGGCTCGCTTCAGGTGGCGCTGCGAGGTTGTGCCGCTTGGAGCCGCATTTATCAACTCCCGCTACAATCTGTGTTGAAATTGGCACTTTATCTACTGTATCAAGAGGATGGCGGCCCGATTACAGCCTGATGCATCGCAGCCGTCTAATCTAGCTGTAAACCCTAGCCAGTTGAGGCACCTATATAATCTCAACCCCTAAGCGGTCGTACTTTAGCGAGGCAGAGCAAACCGGCGGCTCAGGTGCCCACAGCAGGTGGAGGCGAAAAGGCCGCAGCCATGGGTAGAAGCTCCGTTTAACCTTCACTGCTTCCGCCGATTATCTTCCATCTCTTCGTCGTTGGCAACTAATCGGTTCGATCTAGCAGGTATCTCTCGGGACTCCATGCACAAGCGCCGCGCCACTGGCGGCAAGATGAGGCCTGGAGGAAGAAGCGGAAGTGAGTGGCCAACCCGATCACCCGATCTCTTCCGCTCACCTGTCCCTACCCCTCTAGATAGCGTGATCGATGTTTGCTTTCGTATGTTGGTAGATAGCTTGAGCGGATTAGCTGGAGCTTTATTGTGTCTCGATCCTGCTGAAGTGGATGAAAATGCGTCATTTACACATAAGTAATCTCCCGTCAGAATCCGTCGCTTAGTAGTCTTTTGGCATACCATGATTCAGCTGGAAGAAATGAAACATCTAATTACAAGTTTCTGAATTCTTCATATTTAGTTGCGTATGGTGTTTGAATTTACCACTCAGATTTAAACTTAGATTGATGCAAACATAATTGATAGCGTGTATGTTAGCGAGGTGATTTGATTGTCCTTGTCTTTTGCAAGGCACATGAGTTTTGAGCTAAGGCACATGAGTCTTTGGGGAGTGCGTTGTCCTTTTGATGCTTGTCTTGCTATGAGTAGCGTATGTTATCTGGAAAATCTAAATTCGTTACATCATTTTTATTAACAATTTTACAGTGTAATCTGTATGATCAATTTATTTTGGTTAGCAAGCATGTACTATCTCTGTCCCAAAGCTTAAGACTTATAATTTTTTTGAAAAGTCAAAAGTCACGAAAAAATTGACCAAACTTTTAGATAACTATCAATAACTATGATATTATATAGATAACATGTAAAAAAATATTTTATGATGTATCAAAGGGTATGTGTTTCATATTTTAAACAAGTTTTTTTTCTAAAAACTTGGTCAAACTAGTTTGACTTTTGAAAAAAAATATAAGCCTTAAACTTTGGGACAGAGGTAGTAGTGAATGTTTTTGCTATGTACTCTCTCTATTCTAAATTATAATATGTTTTACTCCTTTTGTGAAAAAATGTCTCTAAATGTCTTTTAGTTTGTAGGTTTTCGTGCAAAATGCGTAAACCTATATACTAAAAGCCATCTAAATACATATTTTTCAAAAAAGGCTAAAATGTACTCTCTCTGATCCATATTAATGTTCTCAGATTTGCATAGACTATGATGTATCTAGTTATGTTTTAGTGTTAGATACATCTGAATCTAGCCAAATCTTAGAACATTAATATGGATCGGAGAGAGTATTATATTTTGAAACGGAGGAAGTAAATGTTTAGTTTAACACTACCTTTTGTCCTGAAGGTATGAGCTTGGCCGCCAGCCTGCCAACACCAAGCTCTCAAGCAACAAGACAGTAAGGATGGTGCGTGTCCGTGGAGGCAATGTGAAGTGGAGGGCCCTCCGTTTGGACACAGGCAACTACTCCTGGGGAAGCGAGGCTGTGACCCGCAAGACTCGCCTCCTTGATGTTGTTTAGAACTCTTCAAACAATGAGCTTGTTAGAACACAAACACTTGTGAAAAATGCCATTGTGCAAGTTGATGCTGCCCCCTTCAAACAGTGGTATCTCACTCATTATGGAGTGGATATTGGTAGGAAGAAGAAGGCCCCTCCTGCTGCCAAGAAGGATACTAGTGAGGTATGGCTCTTTATTCTTTCTGATTAATACTATATTCTTTGCTTAATTTCCAAAACGGTATGATCTCATGTTTTAACATTTGTATTGTTGAACTTGGTGACAATACTAACAATACTATTGTCCCCTTTTTATGTATCTTTGTGAGATTTTATATCAATAACAATAATTATTTAGCTGTGTTTGTAACTTTTTTTCCTGGACGAATTCATATATACTCATGATTATTTATAATTATTTCATCCTATTTTATACTAAATATTGTATTATTCTAAGAATGGCTTGTTTGTATGTAAAATTTTGTACCTTCTGATCAGTATATTAGGGGTACTAGAGATTTCACTGCGGCCTAGGTCATCGATGGTTGAGAGAGAGAATGAACTCCAGGGTCTATATTTTCGTAATTAATTGTGGGAGGCGGACAAACTTCTTTAATTGCCCAAAGAACTGCAAATGCATGCGCTAGTCAATGGCATCTGCATGCAGATACACGAGGTACACACTGCATGCAGATACACGAGGTACAGATACACACGAGGTACACACTGCATGCAGATACACGAGGTACACACTGCATGCAGATACACGAGGTACACACTGCATGCAAAAACCAGTCTGCAGGGGTTTATGGCCGTACTTAAGCGTGGTGTTAATTTTGTTGCGGCTTAATTTGGAAATTTTGGGAATGCATGATTTTTGAAGCATGCCTAATAAATTGATCCGGAGGCAGTAATTGTATCTGTTTTATTCATTTTATTTATATCTATATACCTAATAATAAGAGCAAAAGCGTTTCTTTTGCCTGTTTTTGGATGGTATTGCCCTCCCACCAAATCCCTATAACAAGCTCCTTCCACCGTATAGGTTTGTTTTTCTTTCTTCTCTCCATGAACGTAACACATGAGCTTTGTGTGTGCTGCGTTTCGTACATAAATGGGCGTGAGGCACGTGACTGTGGCAGGGCGTTTAAGTGTGGTGCGGGAACGATCGAAGAGATCGAGGCCGATGTGAAGCGAAGCGGTGGAACACATGTGGCATAGAGCGAGGTGCTTGAGGAGGCAGCTGGGCATGCTCCTGGGTGGAGCCATGAGAGGCCTGGCCGGCGGTGTTAGTGTAGTGCGCATCATGTGCTGGCGGTGGTGGAAATCGCGCTGGGGCTCAGGATGTAGGTTTGGAGGAGGACTTGGGTTACCAGGCGTCGGGGCTGGAGTCGAGCCAGTGAGAGAAGAGAGCGTGAGTGGGCTCAGGCTAACGATGTGTCCCCTCTAGAAAAAAGAGGGTGACATCGCAGGTGCTTGAAGGAGGGAGAGAGCTTGAGCCGGATGCGGTGAGGATAGGCCCACAGGGAGGGAGGCTGAAAGGCAAGGAAAATGGGTGGGCTTGGAGCAGGCTTAGGTGGGCTGGGTATAGCTGTGTTGCCCCCCTCACCCTCTAAACCTTTTTTTCTTATTTTTATTTTACCTACCCTTTAAAAAATGTTTTCCATACCAAGGCCTTAAAATTTGATTGTTTGCATTTTATTGAATTTATCTTGAAAGGAGGTGCTTTATTGCTTTTACATTTTTTATACCATGGCAACGTTTTAACAGTGTGTCTGTTTCTCCTGTTGCAACGCATGGGCAAATTTAACAGTTATTTGTGAACTAATATGAAGCAGTAACAGCTTGCCCTTTCTCACTGTATGTAGCTATAATATGATGCTGAAACATTATCTTCAACTGTGTTCTATACAGGGGCAGGAAGTTGATACCGTCGTGCCTGCAGAGGAAACCAAGATAAGCAATAATGCCTGTTAGAGTATATTTGTATATTGTAGTTTTCCCATATGTTAGGGGGCTTTCTGTATATTTACACCTGTACATGTACTATATATTCTGGGCTTTGGCCCTCTGGTAATACAAGAGATTATTACCCTAACATGGTATCAGAGCCGTAAGGCCTTCTTTTTTTCTCGCCGCCGCCGCCGCCCGCCCCGGCACCTTGCCGCCGCGCCCGGCCGCCGCCGCCGACCCTCGTCGCCTCCTCTCCCTCCTCGCCGCCGCCGCCGGCCCGACCCCGCCATCGACCCCGCCTCCTCTCCCTCGTCGCCGCCGCCGCCGGCCCGACCCCACCGCCGGCCGGTTGCCGCCCGCCGCCCACCGCCGACCGCCGCCTCCTCTCCCTCGGCCCAGTCGCCCTCCACCGGCCGCCGCCCTGCAGTCTCGTTAGATCCGATTCGATCTGGTTAGAAAAAAATTATGTCTTCCTCCTCGGGCTATGTTGCGATTCCTTGCTGCCCGGTGATTTTTGATGGCGCGAATTATCCTGATTTCACTGCCTTTATGCGCGTTCATATGCGCGGTCTTCGCCTTTGGGGTGTGCTTTCCGGTGAGGTCTCCTGTCCACCGCGCCCCGTTGTGCCTCCAGTGCCTCGTGCACCGACGCCCGTTGTCCTTGCCCCCGATGCTACTCAGGCGGTCAAGGATGCAGCCCAGAGTGCTGATGATTCTGCTCGGGCTGATTATGAGCGCCAGGTCTAGGAGCATTCTACTGCTACTACTACCTACCGGCTGGATCTGGCTGACTACACTCAGTGGATAGATGACGATGCTCGTGTTGCTGTTGTTCTCACTTCCAGTGTTCTACCTTAGTATGCTGCTGAGTTCATGGGTCTTCCCACTGCTGCTGCTCAGTGGGCTTTTCTTCGTCAGCGCTATCAGCCATCTGGAGATGCTCTTTATCTGTCTGTGGTTCGTTAGGAGCATGACCTTAAGCAGGGTGATTCTACTATTGATGATTTCTACACTCAGAGTGCTACTATTTGGCGTCAGCTTGACTCTCTTCGTACAACGGTATGTAACACCTGTCCCTGCTGTCTGATTGTGCGCGTGGATCTGGAGTTTCAGCGCGTCTTTGAGTTCTTGTCACGGCTCCGCAAGGAGTTTAAGCCGCGCCGTGTCCAGCTGCTTGCCCGTGGTCGTGTTCCGCTCTCTGAGGTACTGGTTGAGCTTCGTGCTGAGGAGACTCGTCTTCGTGGTGCTGGTCTTCTTGAGGTTCCTTCTATTCTTGCTGCTCATGGTCCCCCTGTGCCGCCGGCTTCGTCGCGGTCTCTCGCGCCGCCGCTACTCTCTGCTCCACCGGCCTAGGGTCAGCGTCAGTCTCAGCAGCCTCGTGGTTCTTGTCCTCCCTGTGCCCACTATGGCAAGTCTGGCCACGATATCTCTGGTTGCTGGACGAGGGATTCACGCTTACGTCAGCAGTATCTTGCTCGTCGCCAGTCTGGTTCTTCAGGATCTTCTGTTGTTGCCTCTGGACCTCCTACTGGTGCTTCTGGACCTCCTGTTGGTGCTCTGTCTGATCAGGATATTATTCGTGGTCTTCGTAGTCTGCTCGCTGCTACAGGCTCCTCCTCATTGGGTACTGCTGGTTCTGTGACTACTTCTTCTGGCACTGCGCGACCATCATCTTCTACACAGTCAGGTACGTCATCCCCGTGGTATCTGGATTCTGGAGCTTCTTTTCATATGACTTCTGCATCTTCTATTCTTTCTGCTCTTCACTCTCTTATTTCTCCTGTCCGTGTTATTACGGCTGATGGTACCTCTCTTCCTGTTTCCAGCCGAGGCACCCTCTCTACTTCCTCCTTCTCTGTTCCTGATGTTTCTCATGTTCCCAGCCTTAAGATGAACCTTTTCTCTGCTAGTCAGCTTACTGATTTTGGTTGTAGGGTCATTCTTGATGCTGATTCTTGTGTTGTTCAGGACCGTCGTACACAGGCTCTGGTTGGAGCTGGCCCTCGCAGCATTGAGTCTCCGGGGCTCTGGGAGTTAGACTGGCTTCGCGTTCCTTCCGCCGACACTTCTTCTGCCACTTCTCCTGCGGTTGCTGCTTCTGTCACTAGCTCTTTTCAGCAGTGACATCATCGGCTGGGTCATCTTTGTGGCTCCCGTTTATCATCCTTAGTTCGTCGTGATCTTCTGGGGCTTGTCTCAGGAGATGTGTCGTCGTTACATTCGTGTCAGGGTTGTAGGTTAGGTAAACAGATTCAGCTTCCCTATCCTACTAGTGTGTCTGTATCTCAGCGACCTTTTGATTTAGTTCATTCAGATGTGTGGGGTCCAGCTCCCTTTGCTTTAAAAGGGGGCCACCGATACTATATTTTGTTTATTGATGATTTTTCACGGTACACATGGTTATTTTTTATGCGCTCTCGCAGCGAGGTGCTTGCTGTTTATCAGCGCTTTGTGGCCATGGTTCGTACTCAGTATTCCACGCCTATTCGTGTGTTTCGTGCTGATTCTGCAGGAGAGTTTATCTCCCAGCACCTGCGTGGCATCCTTGCTGAGCAGGGTACCCTTGCTCAGTTCTCGTGTCCCGGCGCCCATGCTCAAAATGGTGTCGCTGAGCGTAAGCATCGTCATATTCTTGAGACTACCCGCGCTATGATGATTGCTTCCTCTCTTCCGCCGCATTTCTGGGTTGAGGCTGTCGCTACGTCGACTTACCTCATTAATATCCAGCCTTCAGCTGCTCTTCAGGGTGGCATTCCTCTCGAGCGTCTCTCTGGCTCCTGTCCAGACTACTCGACTCTTCGTTTATTTGGTTGTGTTTCCTATGTCCTTCTCCCTCCTCGTGAACGCACCAAACTAACCGCTCAGTATGTTGAGTGTGTTTTTTTTCGGCTATTGTGATGAGCATAAGGGCTATCGCTGTTGGGACCCCGTTGGTCGTCGTATGCGCATCTCTTGTGATGTCATGTTCCATGAGACGCGTCCTTTCTATCCTCGCCCCACCTCTGGTACTTACCCAACGGATGATCTCTCTTTTCTTCTTTTTCCTGATACACCTTTCGCTGTCTCTTCTCCTCCACCTCCTCCTTCTGCTGCGCCTCCTCTATCTTCGGCGCCATCCTCTCCTCCGTCTAGTTCCCCTAGTTCTCCTCGGTCTCCAGCTTCGGATCCTTCCTCCACGCCTCCTTCTTCCTCCTCTTCTGATGAGTCATCTTCCGCGGATGAGCTTCCTTCCTCATGACCTGTTCGTCAGCGTCGTGCTCCAGACCGGTACTCCCCTAGTCAGTATGGTCTCTCTGTAGTCTCTGAGCCGACTTCTTATCGAGATGCGGCGTGTCATCCTGAATGGCAACTTTCCATGGCTGAGGAGATCGCTGTGCTTGAGCGCACTGGCACCTGGGATCTTGTCTCTCCCCCTTCTGGTGTTCGTCCTATCACGTGTAAGTGGGTCTATAAAATTAAGACCCGTTCTGATGGATCTCTTGAGCGCTATAAAGCGTGTCTTGTGGCTCGTGGTTTTCAACAGGAATATGGTCGTGACTATGATGAGACCTTTGCTCCTGTGGCCCATATGACCACTGTGCGTACTCTTCTTGCTGTTGCTTCTATCCGACGCTGGTCTATGTCCCAGCTTGATGTTCAGAATGCTTTTCTTAATGGCAAGTTGAGTGAGGAGGTTTATATGCAGCCTCCTCCTGGGTATTCTGTTCCCGATGGGATGGTTTGTCGTCTTCGACGTTTCCTTTATGGCCTGAAACAGGCCCCTCGTGCCTGGTTTGAGCGCTTTGCCTCTGTGGTGACTGCTGCTGGTTTCTCTCCTAGTTCTCATGATCCAGCACTTTTTGTTCGCACTTCTCCTCGTGGACGCACTCTTCTCCTTCTCTATGTTGATGATATGATCATTACTGGTGATGATCCTGAGTATATTGCCTTTGTCAAGGCTCGCCTTCGTGATCAGTTTCTTATGACTGATCTTGGTCCTCTTCGCTACTTTTGTGGGATTGAGGTTTCCTCCACTTCTGATGGGTTTTCTATCTCTCAGGAAAAGTATATTCAGGATCTTCTTGCTCGGGTTGCTCTTGCGGATGAGTGCACCGTTGAGACTCCTATGGAGCTTCATGTTAAGCTTCGTCCTACGGATGGTGATCCTCTTCCCGATCCCACTCGTTATCGCCCTCTTGTTGGGAGTCTTGTTTATCTTGCTGTCACCCGTCCTGATATCTCTTATCCTGTTCATATTCGGAGCCAGTTTGTCTCAGCTCCTACTACTGTTCACTACGGTCATCTCCTCCGTGTCCTTCGTTATCTTCGTGGCACGATTACTCGTCGCCTTTTCTTTCCTCGTTCTAGCTCTCTCCAGCTCCAGTGCTACTCGGATGCTACGTGGGGGAATGATCCTACGGATCGTCGTTCACTTTCTGCTTACTGTGTGTTTCTTGGTGGTTCGCCTGTTGCTTGGAAGATGAAGAAACAGGTAGCGGTTTCCCGTTCGAGTGTTGAGGCTGAGTTGCGGGCTATGGCTTCGGTGACTGCTGAGGTGACCTGGTTACGGTGGTTGCTTGCAGATTTTGGGGTCTCTGTTATGACACCCACTCCGCTTTTGTCAGACAGTACAGGTGCTATCAGTATTGCACGTGATCCGGTCAAGCATGAGCTGACCAAGCATATTGGTGTTGATGCTTTTTATACACGTGCTCAGGTGCAGAATCAGGTTGTTGCGCTCCATTATGTGCCTTCAGACTTGCAGTTGGCAGATTTCTTTACAAAGGCACAAACCCGCGCTCAGCATGATTTCTTACTCTCCAAACTCAGTGTTGTGGATTCACCATGAGTTTGAGGAGGGGGTGTTAGAGTACATTTGTATATTGTAGTTTCCCCATATGTTAGGGGTTTTCTGTATATTTGCACCTGTACATGTACTATATATTCTGGCATTTGGCCCTCTGGTAATACAAGAGATTATTACCCTAACAATGCCCAGAGGAAGCTGGAGAAGCGCCGGCAGGGTCGCACCCTAGACCATCACATCGAAAAGCAGTTTAGCAGTGGGAGGTTGCTAGCCTGCATTTCATCCCGACCTGGGCAGTGTGGACGAGCTGATGGGTAAGCGTATTTGGTATCTTGTATTCTTTTGCTTAACAGTTGAGTACCATGCCTTGTTGTGGAGATGGAATTCTAACAGTAGCATTTTTACCTGTAAAGCCAATATGGAGATTCTATTGTCTCCCCAGTGTGTGGCCTTCTATGAATATTTAAATTAAATTAACTGTGATGTTTAAAGTTTTCTTAAACAAATGTTTGGCACACTTCTGTATGTAAATAAATGTCTGCTTGAATTTCGCTTCTACTATATAATTAACTGGGTAGGAAAAAAGTTACTATGCTATTTATAATTTATAAATCTATAACATATCTCTTGGTATTGGTATGGAAAGAAGTGAAGTGGCACCTTGGGCTGCCTGACGTAGCCCCATCTATCTATGAACAGAGAACCTGATATATTTATTTGACTTTTGAAATAATGAACTTAAGGTTTTCCATCTAGATTCAATGGTTGGCTTTTGATTCCTCCTGGAATACACTGCTACTTATAAGCATTATGTTTTTATAACATGTAACTTGCTGAGCTGCCACAAAGTTCTAACTTGTTATTCCTCACTACAGCTACATCCTTGAGGGTAAGGAGTTGGAGTTCTACATGAGAAAACTCCAGAAGAAGAAGGGCAAGGGTGCTGCAGCATAGTACATTCAGAATTTCCCTTTTGTTCCTGGGGTATTGTTAGCTGTTTTGGATCTTACATGCTATGTTGTGAACTCTTGGATGGTTGTCACTTGGAATGAAACATCTCCAGCATGAAGAGCTGAAAATGGTTTATCTCTTGCTTAAAAAAACAAAGCGTTCCGTTTCCTGCCTCAATCGCGTTTCGCTCAGGCTTTCGTCGCGCCGCACCCCTGTTTCGCACGTCCTTCCGCACGTTCCCCGTCGATTCCTCCCTCCCTTTCCCATCTCACCTGGACAACATCTCCCTCAACAGCGCAGGCGACCCTGGCCCATCTCTCTCCCTTCCTTGTGGCCGGGAAGAAGCTCTCCTGCAGCCACCGTGCATGGCCCCGTACCTCCACTCCATGCCCTATACCCTAAACCTCAAGGCGGCGACGCCTGCCATGGATATGGCAGCGGCAGAGGTTCCTGTCCCTTCCAATGCCACCACCGACCCTCTCACCGGTGCCCAGCCCTAGATCCTCGTGCAATTGTCCGCCCTCCTCACCTGTGGAGTGTGGTCCAGTGTCGGCTCAGCAAGAGGGATGCAGCCCTGCCCTTTCCGGCGTTTGGGGGAGGGTCCAGGGTCGCCCCTCCGCTGAAGCCACTTCTCTCAACCGCTGTGACGGCTTGGAGTGCAACGAACCCTGGTCTGGACTCCCACGCGCACGCTCCTGCCTATGCATACACGCTGCATCCAAGATCGACGAGGAGTCTGGAGCTCCCTGCAGTCTTTTGGGTTTCAGAGGTATGCTCTCTATCTGATTGCATTTTTTCTTTGTATAGTAGATAATTTCAGGAAAGAAGTACATATAACCCCCACAACTATTGGGTTTGGAGCGGAGCACCCCCTTAATTTTAAACTAGCTCACTTAACCCCTACAACTATCCAATACCAGACAATTGACCCCCTAGACCCATCTTAAGCTGTTTTGACAGTGGTTTTGTACACGTGGTGAGTGGTTTCATAGCGTTGACTCATGAGCAAGCTACCACCCCTCCTTTCCCGACAAATTTGCTTCTCCAGCCACCGACGACGCCCTTCCGTGCTCACTCATGGATGCCGCCTAGCCGCAGAGCAAGCTACCACGTGCGCCCCATCCCCGTTGTCCCCGTCGTGCACATCCAAGTGACCGAGTTGCCTGGCCCGGCCGGCCGCACTCTTGGAAGGCTCTGAACGCAGCACCGCCGGCAGACCGCCCGTGCTTGCGTAGTAGTATTGTTAGCTGCTCCCTGCACATGCTTGGTTCGTTGTGAATTTTTTAATACGATTAAAGCAGTAACGCAACTCAATTTAGTCGAGCACAGTACTCCTAATGCTATGTTAATTTCAATTTGAATTTTGTTCTCCGGCCGAACGAAGCACTAGTTCTTCAACAAATGGGATCTGGGAATCGATTGCCTTAATGATGTGATTTGCGGTTACGCTGGTTGCACGATTCAGGTTATATGACCCGGTCGCGTAAGAGATTTTCCTTCGTGATTTTGCTCGTGTTCCGCCGCCGCGGTGGCGAGCTCGGCCATGACCTTTCGCAAAGGCGACCTCCACTGTTTGACGCCGTGATTTTCCTCCACCGAGGCCACCCAGGACACCCACGCCGCGGCTTCCCAGGACCCGAAGGGCCGCCTGGATCTAGCGCGCTTCGGTATGATGCAGGTATGCCCGGGGCTCTCCTCCTTCGCTGCCAACACGATCACGTGATGGAGAATTGTTGTGCAGCTCTTGGATTTTGCTAGGGAGGAAAGCAACCGCAAGGCTGCTGGAGGAGGACGTCCAGGAGCTGCTCCTGGAGTCAACGCTTGGAAACCACCCACCACATGCACAAAACCGCTGCCAAAACAGCTTAAGGTGGGTCCGGGGTTCAATCGTCTGGTATTCAATAGTTGTGGGGGTTAAGTGAGCTAGTTTAAAGTTAAGGGGTACTCCGTCCCAAACCTAATAGTTGTGGGGGTTACGTGGACTTCTTTCTAATCTCGAAGTAGTGGCTTAGTAATATTTAAGGAACACTGGCTGCAAAGCGGCCATCTTATCTTCTTATAGTAATATTTGAGGAACAATGGAACCTTCAGGTGCAGCAACAATGTTTATTTGAATAGAGATGCTATACCAGAAAACGTAAAGTACATGGCTTGTTAGCTGTGATGTCTCACTAAAGACATTCAACACTCGCGAATTCTTAGTCACTAAAATGTGAGACAATGCAACCTGAAGGTTTGATGGAACTAAATTCTGTTGGCAATAACCGAATACATGCTATGGTATTGGCGATATAACTCTGAAATAATGTTCAAGCCAAATATGATCTTTGCTACTATACAACAGTTCCCTTGATCTGAAAATAATAGACTAGTGTAGGTTAATTGTGGTACTGATGGACAGTTGCTTCCTTAAAATAGCATCCAAGTGTTGGGTGTAGCACTCAGATATGTAACTTTCCTACGGTCTGCTATGAGAAAAACATCATGAATCTGATCTCATGGTTCAGTTTATGCTAACAGGGTGTGTATATTGATGGTCAGATGTATTTCCAATTTAGACAAATAAGCCTGCTAGCAAAACACTTATAAAAAAGAATATCATAGCAGTTTAAGCTTTAGAACAGGTCACTATATATATTTTCTCCAGAGATCTAATATGCAGTTTTAAACTTGTCAACTCCTCATTCGAATGCGTATGTACTAGATGTCCTGAGCAAGTTTCTGAACAAGTCATTCCATTGGCAGGATAAGATGATGCATCTATATCCTAAATAATGTCATTTTACCACTACAGACCATGTTTACAGTAGAAGTGCATTTGTGTGTGTCAGTGTCATGATGCATGATGGCAGCTAGATACATGCTGGAAGCTACACATGGAAGATCTATGCAACAAAAGTGCTGAACATGGGATCAGTGTATGTGTTCCAGAGACTCTGAACAAGTAAGAGAGACTGGCCAAACAACGCTACTAGCAGATGTTCTACAATCTTCAGTTCAGGAATCTGGGGAGTTTAAGATCTGATATATATCTGAAGTAGTGGTCAGTGCACAATACATACAAGATGATAACAAAAGGATGTCTAATTAATGATCATGTCATCTTTTCTTTTAGGTGAAGACCATCCCCAGAGTAGGCGAGCAACCTCCAAGAACCTCGACCTCAACAGGCGTGGTGGCGCATAACGAGAACTTATCAAGGACAAAAGAAAGGCAAGTGTGCCCACTCTTACCAAATTTACTGGAGAAATACCCGGGAAGCATGTTATTGTCAGTATCCCGTATACAAGAAAGAGGCTCAATAGTGGGCCAAATTAGGCGCTTAGCCCAGTTTATTTTATTATATAAGAGTTGTAATCAGATATTGACAATTAAGCAATAATAAGAATATTATTGCCGACTCCCGAAGGAGTCGGCCTTCTCCCAGCCCTAGCCGCCGTCTGCTCCTTGCGCCGCCTCCCCAGCCTCACGCGACGGCTCCCTGCCGCCGGAGCCGACTTTCTCGCTCCCTCACAACTCACTTCCACCCCTACAACCTACGCCCCAGATCCGGTAGACCTCTAGCCTCTACCAATTTGGTATCAGAGCTAGCTTCGATCGATCATGTCTTCGGGCCCGTCGCCGGCACGCCGGCGAGCCCGCGACCACCACGGTTGCGCCACCGGCGCCGATCCTCGACCCGGGCGCCGTTCTCTCTCCAGCGGAGCTTTCGACGGCTGTCCGTGATCTCACCCTGGTGGTCTCGAACCTCCGGACGTTTCTTCAAGGGTCCTACGCGCCTGTGCTGCCCGTCCCGGGGACCGCCGCACCACCGCCACCACCCCTGGCCGCGACAACCGCCCCACCACTGTCGGCCGCCGCCCTCAACCAGGGGATCCCGATCACTCAGATCAAGTTCCCTCCATCGCCGTCCCAACGCCCGGCCTGGGTCGACGCGCCCACCCAGCCGACCTTGCTCCAGCCGGCCGCGCCAATCGCGGCCTCCACCTTTGGCGGCTTAACCGGCTACGGCGACCCGTATGTGGGGGGGGGGGGTCCCTGACCTACTCATCCTCCACCGCGCCGGCTCGTCATGAGGGCGCCTACGCCGCCGTTCCGCACGTCCAGCAGCCGCCCCGCTTCACCAAGCTAGAATTCACCACCTACGACGGTACCATCGACCCCCTGAACTGGCTCAACCCGTGCGAACAGTTTTTCCGGGGGCAGCGGATACTGGCGTCCGACCGCACGTGGATCGCCTCCTACCACCTCCGCGGCGCCGCCCAGACATGGTACTAATCCCTCGAGCAGGACAAGGGCGGGATGCCTCCATGGGAGCGCTTCCACGATCTGTGCCTCCTCTGGTTCGCCCCCCGATACGCGGGAGCCGTCTGGCCGAGCTTGGCCGCCTGCCTTTCACCTCCTCGGTGCAGGACTTCGCCGACCGCTTCCAGACGTTGGCGTGCCATGCACCTGGCGTCACGGCTCGCCAGCGCGCCGAGCTCTTTGTCGACGTTCTGCCTGACCACATCCGCGTCGATGTCGAGATCCGTGACCCACCGGATCTGCAGACGGCCATGTACTATGCACGGGCGTACGAGCAGCGCGCCCTCGCTCTACAGCAGTCCCTCCAAGGCCGAGGCGCGCGTCCTCCCCCGCGGCCTGCACCGACACCCCCGGCGCGCCCTGCGCTGCAGACCGCCCCCGCTGCCCCCGCAGCGCCTATGCGGCCGTTCCGCCGACTGACGTCGGCCGAGCAGCTCGAGCGGCATCGCCAGGGCCTGTGCTTCAACTGCGACGAGCCCTACGCGCCGGGTCACGTGTGTGCTCGCCTGTTCTACTTGGAGACCGTCAATGACAGGGACGTGGAGGCCACCACCGCGGAGCTCGAGGGCACGACCGCCCCCGAGCCGGGCGCCATGACCTACGGACCGGTCGACGTGACAACCTTCGTCGTCTCTCTACATGCGCTGGCGGGCATCAAGACGGCAAAGACCATGCTTCTTCCGGTGACGATCCACCGGGAGCGCCTCACCGCGCTTGTGGACACGGGCTCGACACACAACTTCCTGTCCGGGGACGCCATGCGCCGTCTAGCACTGCAGCCGTCGGGAGCCGAGCAGTTCAGCGTCACCGTCGCCAACGGGGACCGCCTTACCTGCCAGGGTTGTGGCTCGGCAGGTTCCTATCTCCATCGGCGACGAGCACTTCTCCATCGACTGCGTTGGCATCAACTTGGGCTGCTACGACTTCATCCTCGGCGTCGACTTCCTGTCCACACTCGGCCCCATCCTTTGGGACTTCGACGCGCTGACCCTCATCTTCTGGCGCGAGGGCGGCCACCGTGTCCAGTGGGCGGGCATCGGCAGTACATGGCCAGCGACCCCTCGGCTCGCGATGATGAAGGCCACGCTCGACGAGGCGCACCCCCTCCTGGCCGACTTCCTGCAGCAGCACAACGACATCTTCGACGAGCCACAGGGCCTCCCACTGGCGTGGCCCTGTGATCACCGCATCCACCTGCTGCCGGTTACGGCGCCTGTCGCCGTGCGCCCGTATCGCTACCCCCAGCTGCAGAAGGACGAGCTCGAGCGTCAGGTGGCGGTCATGCTTGCGCAGGGCATCATTCGGATTTCGACATCGCCTTTCTCCGCGCCGGTGCTCCTGGTGCGCAAGCCCGACGACACGTGGCGTTTCTGCATCGACTATCGCGCCCTCAACGCGTTGACATGTCCAAGAAAAAATTCCCCATTCCCGTCGTGGACGAACTCTTGGACGAGCTACATGGGCGCGCTTCTTCACCAAGCTCGACCTGTGCTCCGGCTATCATCAGGTGCGGATGCACCCTGACAATATTGAGAAGACGGCATTCCGGACACATCACGGCCACTTCGAGTTCTTGGTGATGCCATTCGGCCTCTCCAACGCGCCGGCGACATTCCAGGCTTTGATGAACGACGTGCTCAGCCCCTACTTACGCCGCTTTGTGCTTGTTTTCTTTCATGATATTCTGATCTACAGTTCATCGTGGGCGGAGCACTTGCAACACGTGGCAATCGTCTTTAACAAACTTCGAGCGCATCGTCTTCACCTCAAGCGCTCGAAGTGCTCGTTCGGCACGACCTTCATCGCGTACCTCGGACACATTATTTCGGCGGAGGGCGTCGCGATGGATGCTGACAAGGTCGCTGCCGTCGCTGCGTGGCCAACCCCGCAGTCACCGTGGGCTCTTCGCGGCTTCCTAGGCCTCGCGGGCTACTACTGGAAGTACATCCGGGACTTCGGCCTCATCGCCGTGCCTCTGACCCGCCTTCTGTGCCGCGACGCCTTCGCTTGGGACGAGGAGGCGACTGAGGCGTTCCAGGCCCTCCAGCGGGCGCTCACGACGGTGCCCGTGCTCCAGATGCCGGACTTCGACTGGCCGTTCGTCGTGGACTGCAACGCCTCCGGCATCGGTTTCAGTGTTGTCCTCCATCAGGGCGACGGGCCGCTGGCCTTCTTCAGTCGCCCGTTTGCAGCTCGACATCACAAGCTCACGGTGTACAGGCGCGAGCTCATCAGTTTGGTCCAGGCCATGCGTCATTGGCGGCCCTACCTATGGGGGCGGACTTTCCGTGTTCGCACGGATCACTACAGCCTGAAGTTCTTGCTGGACCAGCGCCTCTCCACCATGCCGTAGCATCAGTGGATCAGCAAGCTCTTCGGGTTTGACTTCTCCGTCGAGTACCGCTCGGGCCGTCTCAACACGGTCGCCGATGCCCTCTCCCGCCGCGACATTGAGGAGGTCGGAGCCGACGTCGTCGCCACGGGCACTGTCCTGCGCATCCGCTCCGGGCCGTCCTTTGCCCTCATCAACGATATCCGCCAGGCTACCATGGCTACCGCTGACGCCCAGGCTCTACGCCAGCGCCTGGACGCGGGGGAGCTGGCGACGCCCTGGCGCCTAGACGATGGGCTCCTCCTCCATGGGCGACGCCTCTTCGTTCCCGACCATGGCGACCTTCGCCGCCAGGTACTGCTCCTGGCGCATTCGGCGGGCCATGAGGGCGTGTAGAAGACACTCCACCGTCTCCGTGCTGATTTCTACATCCTGGGCAATAGTGCACTGGTTCACGACTGGGTGCGGTCGTGCGTGACGTGCTAGGGTAACAAGACAGAGACGTTGTGGCCTGCTGCAGCCACTGGACGTGCCCTCGCAGGTGTGGGCAGATATTTCCATGGACTTCATCGAGGGCCTCCCCAAGGTAGGCGGCAAGTCCGTCATCCCGACGGTGGTTGACCGCTTCTCCAAGTATGCACACTTCATCCCTCTCGGCCATCCGTATACGGCCGCATCCGTGGCGCGGGCTTTCTTCGATGGCATCGTCCGCCTCCACGGGTTCCCTTCATCCATTGTCAGCGATCGGGATCCCGTGTTCACTGGTCACGTCTAGCGTGATCTCTTTCGGCTGGCTGGCGTGAAGCTTCGCATGAGCACGGCCTTCCACCCGTAGACGGATGGCCAATCCGAGGTGGTTAACAAGGTGATTGCCATGTATTTGCGTTGTGTTACAGGAGATCGTCCACGAGCTTGGGTGGATTGGCTGGCCTGGCGGAGTACTGCTACAACACCTCCTACCACTCCGCCCTGCATACCACGCCTTTCGAGGTGGTTTATGGGCGTCCGCCTCCGAAGATGCTGCCTTATGAGCCGGGGTCGGCTCGGTCGGAGGCTGCGGGCGACTTGCTCCGCACCCGCGACGAGATCTTGGCTGAGGCGCGCCAGCATCTTCTCCAAGCACAGTAGCTAGGCACAAAGTACTACAACGCTCATCATCGTGATGCGGAGTTCGCGGTGGGCGACTGGGTCTGGCTGCGCCTCCTTCACAGGACGACGCAGTCCCTGGACCCGCGCGCCAGGCGCAAGCTGGGACCGCGTTATGCCGGGCCCTTTAGAGTGCTGGAGCGTGTTGGCACGCTTGCGTACCGCCTGGAGCTGTCGGTTGGCTCTCACATTCACGACGTCTTCCATGTGGGCTTACTGAAGACTTACAGGGGGGATCCTCCGGCAGCGACGCCGCACTCCCTCCTCATGCTGATGGCCGCCTCCTGCCAGGACCCAACAAAGTGTTGAAGGCGCAGCAACGTCGCGGAGTTTGGCACTTGCTTGTGCAATGGGCTGGCCTGACTGAGGACGACGCTACTTGGGAGCAGCCCGATGAGTTCCAACAACAGTTTCTAGATGTTCAGCTCAAGGACGAGCTGTTTGCGAAGGCGGGGAGAGATGTTATGGTTGGTATCCCGTATACAAGAAAGAGGCCCAATAGTGGGCCAAATTAGGGGCTTAGCCCAGTTTATTTTATTATATAAGAGTTGTAATCAGATATTGATAATTAAGCAATAATCAAAATATTATTGCCAACTCCCGAAGGAGTCGGCCTTCTCCCAGCCCTAGCCGCCTGTTCCCTGCGCCGCCTCCCCAGCCTCACCCGACGGCGCCCTGCCGTCGGAGCCGACTTCCTCGCTCCCTCACAACTCACTTTCACCCCTACAACCTACGCCCCATATCCGGTAGACCTCTAGCCTCTACCAAAGCAACAACCGGCTGACCCGTTTGTTGCTTGGGATTTGGCAGGCCCAAATGTTATTGTCGCTTTCTTCCTTCCAACAATGAAGCCAGCTACAAAATATAGATCTATTGTTTGCTTTACTGAAGCGCAAGCACAATTAATTCGGTACAACTGCCAAACCAATTGCATTATTGCAACACCTGTAGTGAAGAAAACCGGGAGTCCTCAATATCTAGGTGCATGTTGCACAGTTCTATTAGAAAGGTCCAACATGGATCCATTCCTTATATCATATTATTCTAATCTGAATGACTCTGTTGTTTGTGATAGCTAATTTGTAACTTTGATGGAAAAATACTAAGTATAATTCTCCTAAAGGAAAAAAGAAGATATTGGTCTATTCCAATCTGAGAAGTACAGGAAGAAACTTACAGTTATTCCAAGGTATATTTGGTTACTAAATCTTAATTTTTATTCTGCATCTCTATATAGGAAGGTTTTGATCATGCACTACCCGAGAAAACTCCTCTGTCTTCAATAATTAGGTCTAAGAAACGTAGACAAGATTAATGGATGATGATGAAGACGGCCTTCCTAATCCACATTCACGTGAAGGAGAAATCTTGGCACCAGAAACTACTGCCATTCAACTCTCTGAGGTACTAATGGTTTTTGTATTAAACATCACTCTAAAATTATCTTCCGTTATCTTTTTGCTTGATCATCTTTGCAACCCGAGGTTATTTGACGAAATGGATGAAGATGAAAGTGAGTACAACTACTTGAATATCATAGTTTTCCATTGCTTATTGCATTTTGTAGATTATATGATAATTAACATTATACTTTGACAGACTTTAGGCATAACAATGATGCATGCCTTGGGAACAAGAGGAAAAATAATGGCAGGAGGCCCTCAAACCATTCTACTGCAGCAAAACTAGAACTTACTTGCCCTGTTGCAAGAGATCACTTAGGAGGCTAGATTTGAAAATGCAAGAGCCATCCATGAGGCAAACAAACCAACAAACACCAAGTTCAAATTTGCCAGCCAAGCCCCGCAGTATGCTCAACATGCAAACTAGGCCCCTGAGTTCTAATTTTGGATCTTTCGCACCAAAAAAGTAGCTCCTCAGCAGAAGCCTATCAGTTGTAAGTATCACGTGCTACTGAGATTTTCTGATGATGCTTACAATCTCATGACTTACATCTGTCCTTTCACTTTAGAAATCAGAGCTTAATGCACAACCTTCAGTAGGAGTCAGGCTAGAGTCGGCAAAGCCAAATATTCGGAATGGCTTGAAAAGCAACGTAATACCGATAACAGCAAAGGGCAGGCTCCAGGAACATGACTAAGAAGCAGAAAATGGATCATATTACTGTTGTGATGAAATATTGTTCTTCTATACTTCCTCATATCTAGTCCTGTTAAGAGGAATACCTTTGTAAAAGAGTAATTCTTACTAAAGACAACCTTGTTAAGAGGAATTGACATGGAAGTGCAATGTGTATTTTGTCATTAAAATGAGACAATATGACACTAATTATTTCAATGTAAATGTTAGGGGGGCTGGCAGTATAGCCCATTAGTCTTAGGGTTAATTAGAGATAAGTGTCACTTGCTTATGGGTCAAGTAAGCCTTGCTTGGGAGTCAAGTAAACCTCTCTATATATGGAGAGGAGATGTATCAATCTAATCAGCAAGAATTAAGAAGGAAATCCCTTCCCTCTTGCCACCGGCCGTGGGCAAGGCCCCCGGCCGGCCCTCTTGTGCCCTCTCTCTAGCACCACCATAACATTTGGTATCAGCTTTCCCAGGTTTGATCATGTCTAGCCCTCCACCGAGTTCTTCCCACCCGCCGCTGCCGCACTCCGACGCCCCCGCCGTTCTCTTCCCAGTGGAGATGACCGCAGCCCTCTGCGATCTCGCCACCGCGGTCCAGGAGATCCACCTCTACTTGGCCGGGCCCTACGGGCCGCCGCCGGCCGCACCACCGACCGCCACCACCGGGCCGCTGCTCTTGCCGTGGCAGCCGCCGCATCTGGCGGTCGCCGCCACCACCCCGCCCTCGTTGCCGTGGCCGTCCCATCCCCTCGCGGGCCTCGTCGCGGCCATGGCCCTGCTGTAGCAGCCGCCGCTGCCACTCAGCCCCAGGCCAGCTACGACCGCGCCGGCGGGAGTTCCGATCCAAGTCCGGTTTCCGCCCTCGCCGTCACCGCTTCCGTCTTGGATCGCTACCCGCCACGTGTCGGCGGCGGTGAGGCTGCGCCGGCGTGTGCGGGAGATGTGTGCTCTGCAGCTGCCGCTCCTCCAAGTTGCCCTTCGCTGCGCCAAGGACCTCGATCTCGTCCGCTGCGTCGGGGCTCTTGGGCATGCGGTTTCCCCCACGAGCGGCGGACATCATATTTTCCCCATGTGCAGCGACCTCAAAGTCCTCGACATCAGCGGTTGGGAGGGCGCACCCCTCCTCGACAGGAGCGCACCGCGTAACAGCACTGCATTCCGTCGCCGACCGCCGCGAGGGCGCCTCCGCTCGTCGCTCTTGTGACCGCTTCCAGGTGGCCGTACACATGCACTCCGTTTGTCCAGATGATGTCCATGGGATCCAGGTGGCTCTACACGTGCACGTACGTCGTGCGGATGGTGTCCACTTTTTGTTAAGGGGTCCAAAATAGACCGTCCCAGCCCATTTTAGGTTGAGAGTAATAAACCAAGCCGAGATGTAAAAGGCTTGTTTTTAAGTGTGAGGTTTGTGTCGCGTCGAGTCATCGTTATAAGTTGGTTAGGTTGCAGCTCGAGGACGAGCTGCATGTCCAGTGAGGTGTGGTGTTAGAGTACGTCATGGGCTTGGGCTGGCAGTATAGCCCATTAGTCTTAGGGTTAATTAGAGATAAGGGTCACTTGCTTAGGGATCAAGTAAGCCTTGCTTGGAAGTCAAGTAAACCTCTCTATATATGGAGAGGAGATGTATCAATCTAATCAAGCAAGAATTAAGAAGGAAATTCCTTCCCTCTTGCCACCGGCCGTGGGCAAGGCCCCCGGCCGTCCCTCTTGCGCCCTTCCTCTAGCACCACCATAACAGTAAATTTGCTCGTGCTATAGGTCAATCATCCAAGTAGCCTCTGGTTTACTCCGCGATCGGTTGCCAATATATTTGGCAATTGGTTAAATGGAATTTATGATAAATATGAGACTTTATTTAGGGTGGGAGCACTTGCCATTATTTGGTCGCTTTGGCTATGTAGAAATGACAAGATTTTTAATAACATAGTTTCTTCTTCTTTACAGACGATCTATCGCGCAACGGCCTCTGATCATGGATTCCACTCCAGCGTATGAAGTTTCGCGACTTGTTTGCGGAGGGGTGTACACGACAAGGGATAGTTTTTTCCGACATGGATGGCAACGTGATTTACGGATTGAACTGTCGTAGCCGCGGGCTGTGATTGTAATGCTTGTACTTTAGTTTGGTTCTCGTTTTGTGGTTGATCGGCTGTGTGCATCCTAGATATGCACATACTAGATGTAAACATTGCTTATGAGTAATAAAGTGCCCATTTAAAAAAAATGTAGTCGTGTGCTTACCTAACTTACTGTTCCATCCTCGCAATAAAGAAGCAGTGCGCGATATAAGTATTGTAGCTGGATGACATACCAAAGCCTAAGAATCATAACTGGCAACCTATGGTGAAGTCTAAGAATAACAAAATAAGTAGGTTAGTTTGTTGACGCTGATTTTTCTGTTATTTATGTGCTTCAACTTTTACATGAACATGTTACGTAGAATATTCTTGGTAAATTTCGTGTTCCCTATATGTCTTTGGTTGCTGGCCTACTTGTCTTCACATACATATTCAAGGTCAATCTTTGGGATTTGTATTTTTTTTCTGCAGGCAAATATCAACGGTCTCAAGGTTGGAATGGTATTTGAAAAAGTCAGAGAAAAAAATCTTTGAAATGCCAGAATTGATAAAGATAACTGAACCAAACAAAAAGTTATCAAGATATGTATTGCACCGAGTTTTTTGGACTTCCGTGTGACACATTTTTTTGATATTTTTTCTTCCGTTGTAATGCACGGGTATGTTTCCTAATGTACTCTGGTATTATTAGTTTATATGTACTTAGGCCAACTCAGCATCGTTGCCTGCCTTTTTTTGTTGTCATTGTTTGTTTTCATTCTGTATTTGGAGCATAGCGGACACATATGAGTACATACAAAATTCCAGTACATATTTACCCACGTTGCTGGCTGAAATAAGTCGAAAATTTGGTGTTTTTTTATCCAGAAGCCAGAATGAGCAGCTGGTAACATGTTGTCTGTTGCATAAACCTCTTTGTGATAGTGATATAATTTTTATTTGCTTGCAAAACAAATTGTTGCTCTTTACACAAGTTATAAATCCTGGTACCGCCCATGATTTGCAGTGAGTAAGAGCAAGGATAATAATAGAGCTGGTTACTGGCTATAAGGCGTGTCCATATTATGTAGTTAATCTAATAGCCAACATGTACAATATAGAGCTACTTTATTGATGGTATGGACCATCTTTTACTCTCACATAGTGTCTAGGGGCACATGCTGTAGCGAGCCCACTCCTTTTTTCTCCCTTCTTCTCTCTCCTCCAACTAAGTAAGAATATATTATTTAATTTCTTATAGCCCGCTTACAATGTACTTGCTCTAATGTCGGTGACCAAAAGGTCATGAGAGCAGGCCCGCCTACAGTAGACATGTACTTGGAAACTTGTCGGTCCAAGATGGGGGACTAGTACCCTGTCGGTCCGGTGGACATGTACATGGAAACTTGTCGGTCCAAGCTAGGCGGACTAGTACCCTGTCGGTCCATGTCAGGCTGTGTCGGTCCACGCTGACAAATCTCTATCGGGCCACGCTGCATCTAAGCCGCGCTACTTCTGAAAATTCCTATTTTTACGTATTAGTTTCGAAATTGATTAAAAAAATATAGTACTATTTAGAAATAAAAACTCCAACCACTACATAATCTTTGATTCTCTACCTTGCTTAGTTGCTTGCCACCAACCCCAATAAATCCAGTCTCTCAATCACCAAGGTTGTCTCCTGCATCATACTTTTTCATGATTGCCTTCGGTGTCTTTACAAATTGGGGATAACAGTACGAGAGATCCCTCCGCGCTCTCTCCCTCAAATTGCCATCAATGGAGCGACAAGGGGTCGCTGAGTGGTGAGAGGAGGTTGTGCACATGTCGACCTCTTAGCGCCTAGGCCAGCAAAGAGTTGGTCCTTGGGGCAACGTGCCCTTTGTCCGTACTAGTACACATGCCCATGTCTTGCAAAGGGAAAAATAATCAACTTTCAGAAAAAAACATACCTTGTAACCCTAGGCTTAGCACACTCCTTTGTAGTGCATGTGCATAGCAAAAGATGTAAACTCTACCAAACATTTTGGGTTTGAACTATACTCTTGTTTATCTTGTATTACTATATGTTATAGCAGAAATATCCTTGCGTTGTGTTGTGAGATAAAAATATGGGTCATGGACACAGAAAAAGTTTCATCGGTACAACCACAGTATATAGTAGAAATCATATAGTTTTAGACCATCCACCGAGGCTAGCAGAGCAAAGCATTGTTATCGGCATCGCCATCTCCCCCTACTCTGCGAATGCCTTTGCCTATCTTGAGGCCGGGTTTAGATGGATGCGGACTTGTGTCAGAATATTGAGTGTGGGATGGTTTGAAGGATTTTGCCATAACCTTGGGATGTATCACCGCTTCCGATGGCATGGACCTAACTTGGATTGGCCATGCATGGACTATATGCTATTACCACTATTGCAAATTATTGTATGTACATTAGTAACCTATTTTAGCTTATATTTTCTGGCTAAGCCGTAAAAATTCTAAGTCCAGGATACCGCAGAGTACACCTCAAATAATAAAAAAACTCGAGCGCTCACCCCCTTTGCTTTATACCAGGCCTGACTAGTGGCTACGGAGAGTAGTAATAGTACAAATATAGAAAGAATATAATCTAGACATACCCTGTTTGTTGCGAATTGAGATGTAGCCCATGATGGTCAATTCTCGTATTCTTTCGTAGACGCAAAAAATCTCCTTTCTTACTAGTGCTTGGATCAGTGAGGGCGACTTATTGCCCAAAAGAAATTACAGTGAGCGAGTCGATAGCCGGCCTCGACGGTGAGATATACTCGAGCAGCACGTGTACGGCAATGCAAGGCAGCATCGAGGCCTGTAAGCTCCTCGTGTACGGCAACGACAAGCCGGTGACTTTGCGGTCTTGGCTGGCGGGGCTGCACACTCTCGTTGGCCACGAGCACGTCCGCCTCCCTCCGGCCTATCAGTAGCTAGAGCTCCTCCCTCGCACCTAGTTCCCCTGCAGCGTTCTAGCTGGCCGTCGCTCTCGTCCTCGTGAAGCAAATCAAGAAGGGATTTGGATCAGGATGGAGTCATCAGCATTGTTCGACGGCGACATCGGCCAGACAGCGCTCGAGGGAGGATACGATCGGTGGAGGATGGGCCAAGCGGGGCTCGTGAGAGTACGGGATAGGAGGACCTGCTCGCTCGTTCACCTTCGCTGCTGCCGTCGATGCACCCTCGTTCGTCCTCATCTTCTTCCAGTTTGCTATAGAAAAAGGATATACAAAAATAATCCTTGGTCGGTGTTTTATATACCCCAATCGAGGGTATATCTAGATACATTTTACTATTTTGATACATGCGAATCTAGACAATTTGCTTTGGTGGAACTTGTTCAAGGCATAACCATGCGTGGATGCCATATATAATACAAGTTTTAGAATGGTTGGCGATTTTATGAACCGTCCAACCTAGTCAATCTAGGGGTGGAAAAATAGGAAGTACTAAGAAATACTGGAAATGAAGTACTGAAAAGTACTAGTACTTACTGATTTATTTTAATTATTAAAAGGGTATATAGGTCATTTTAATTTCAAATTTCTAGTTGCCCCAACCATATCTCTCTCCCCAGTCGGTTCTCTATCGTCTGTGTCTCTCCAATGGCCGCACTGACAATGATATGCCCAAATCTGTTGCCATGCCCTCCCTAACCTCCCCGCCGGTGGGGCCTACTGAGAGGTGATCCAACATAGCCATACAACAGAAGCTCTAGCCGTGGGCACCATTGGGCGGGTGCCAAGCATTCTCGTCGCTGGAGGGGATCAACGGCTGCCAGGAATTCTCCTCGTTGCAGGGGATCGGCAGCGGCCAGTCACTCTCATCGTTGTAGGGGATTGACATCATCGCGTCGTCGTTGTCGCAGGAGGGCGACAGCGGCGGCGAGCGCTCGCACGTCAGAACACGGTGGAATGACGATGATGGGCGTTTGGCAGCTGCAGATTTTGTATGTACAAGAATAATTGCCATTGTTAGTAGAGAGAATGAGCTAGTAGTAGCTTTGCGTGTCACCTAGGCATGGTTGGTGGAAGAGATCTTTTAGTCCCTGCGAACAGAGCCAGTGAAAGGATCATATGGTCACCTGGGGGGGGGTGTGGGGTGAATAAGTGCTACTTCAAATTTTACTTCTTTTCCAAATTAGGGTTTCACACAGAGGTAAATTCTCTAGATATGCAAATAGGGTGAATTTACCTATATATCACACAAGCACAACTAACTAAGCAAGAACAATATAAAGTAAGGTACGGTAAAGGATAGAAGTAACCGAAGTGAAGCACGCGGGGACACAAGGTTCGTTTCCCGCAGTTCCTTTCTTTTGAGGGGAAGTACGTCTGTGTTTGGTGAGGGGGTGATATCAAACCATCAATGCCACGAGAGGCATCCTTTGTTCTCCAGAGAATCTCACCCCAAAGGGATCGATTCACGCTTCCACTATATCGGCATCTTCAAGGTGGTAACCAGCACCCTTACAACAAGTTCGAGGCACACATCCACAACTTAGTTGGAGGCTCCCGAATCCAAGCAAGCTGTCACAACAATCAAAGACAAGCTTGTAAGAACCAAAGCAAGGCTTAGGGTTTCTAATGAAACCCTAGAGCAAGGGGCCCTCAAGTGAATGAGGGGTAAATGAAGATCTCTCTTGGTGAAGCTGTAGATCAAGGGCTCCTCCTCCGATTCCCCAAAGATCAGCGATTTTGGATGGTTGGATGAAGAGATCTTGGAGTTTTGGTGGCTCTAATGGCGTGTACTTTCTTTTCTGGAAAGAGCAGCTTGAGGTAGAAGATGAGGTCCCCTAGGCCTCATAGTTGTAGACCGTTTTCTAACCGTTGGGGACCTTCCACACCAGATACACCGGTCTACACCAGAAACTCTGGCCCATCTCCGGTCCATCTCCGGGCCAGCATTCTAAGTGACATGGGCTTTGTCTTGACGCCCATTCCGGAGACTTTGGCAGGAACTCCGGACCAGGGACACCGGAGACTCCGTTGTTTCCACACCGGAAGCTTTGGTCTGAGAATCCACACCAGAGATTCCGTCCAACATCCAGTCCGTCTCTGGACCCCCTGACAGAATGACTTTGGGTTGTTTCTTGAGTCTACTCCGGAGACTTTCGGGGAAACTCCAGACCACACCAGAGACTCCGGTGTTTGCACACCAGAGACTTCGGTCTGGAATCTTCAGGAAAGCTCAGTTTTGGCCAGGGAATTTCCCACCCTATTATGACCTTTTCTCTTTTCAATAGATTGACCTGTAGACATTAACACACAGTAAAATGAACCTTATGTTGTTAACGAACACCAAAACATATTAGGACAATAAATATCCTTTTAGCCGGCTCTATGGCATGGCCACCTTGTGCAAAGGCCAATGTCCCCTGCCGATGGGGGATCCATGATTATATATTTCTCCATACCTTATAAATCTCTAAAAAAGAAAGCTAGAGCCCACACGGGAATGGGGAACGTGAAGTTGGAATTTGGAAACACAACAGATCCATGAGAGCAAATGCGACTCCTCGACCTCCTGGCTCTACTCGATCAGGCGAACGTGACTCCTTAACTTCTGCAGACGCCTTGACCTCTGCGGCATCCAAGGCATGGATTCTCATTCCTGATTCGGAACTCCTACACGGACGATATTTTCTTGTCCGACTCTTGTACATTGCTATATCTAACCGTGTTTTGTTATCTGGTGCCACCCACGTATGGTGGATATTGTTGTGTCGGACAAGGATTACACACTATCGTATGTATAGCACGATTCTTCCTGATTCTCTCGATCGATCTCCTGCCGTCCGCCTGTCCCAACCCAATTCTCGATCGATCTCTGGCCACCCCAATTTTAGATATGTCTATGTATATATTAGTCTTAGGGGCCCATGCTGTCAACTTCGCATATTCTCGATCGATCTTTAGCCGTCCCAATTCTAGATATGTCTATGAATACATTAGCCTTAGGGGCCTATGCTGTGAACTTTACACTAGGGTCCCGCAAAACATAGAGCCGACCGTGAAGCAAATAACACTTGTCTTCTCGTTCTTCTTAGTAGTGGGCGATTCATACAGAGCATAGTTGGTAGTAGCTGCAGGCTTAGGACTGATAATCCATCTGGTTACTGGACATTTTTGTCAAAAAATTAGCTCGGATTGCAAGTACCTTGGGTGCTTATTGAAATAGTGTGCCAGTTCAAGATCTGTTCACGTAAGATTTTATTGTTGTCATCCATACAAATATGTACGACCTTACAAGTAGGCAACACTTGTAGTATGTAGAGCAGCAAGGTTAATGTCATTGTTAGATTCGTGATAAGCAAATAATGAAAAACGATAAAAAAATCACAGTAAAGGGTCAAATTTAATATAAAAAAAACATCTTTAACAAAGAGAGAAAACCCACAGGCGTCTCACTATAACAGGAAGTGTTTACACAACATCGAGAATTTTCTTAGATGCGACTTATCCCAGCCGATAGTTTACAAGAGGTATATATAATGTTGATAACCTAGATTTTCAACGATCTGTTTTGGCCAGTGACAGGACTCGCTTCGCTCCGTCAGAAGTTAACCTCCTTAATTAAATTTGGATTATATTTCAACAGTCTTTTATCTCAACTCCAGTAATTAACTGTAGCCTATGAAGAAAGTTATAGTTTCAGACACTAACGCATGCAACGCGCTCACTTCTTACGATTCACCCTTCGTTGTTTCAGGTTGGGCTAGCGTCCGTCCTTGGGAAGTCGTGAGGAAGCATAGAAATGACTAAAGCTTCAGAACGTGAGGTTTGTCGACACGATAGGGTGGCCGTTCCAAGCTGGCCATCTGCACCAAGGCTTAGGTCCAGCTCGGACATATGCTGGCTCAGACTTATTTGAATTATGGAAAATTGTAAACATGGCGGTGTTTTAACTTGTTTAGATAAAGTAGGCTTCACTCCCTACCTCTGTGTCGATTGATGAATAGAGCAAACAAAGTTCTGAGCGCTGTTGATTATGGAACTTGATTGTAGTTTTGATGAATTTTGTCTAGGAGCATTCTAAAGCTAGACGGGTTGCAATGTGGAGAATTGTACTGTATTTAGTTTGATAATTGCCTATCTTGGAGTTGGTCCGCGTCAGTTAGAGTAGCAACTAACGAACTCATTTGAATGGTTCTTTACTACTTCCTCCGATCTAAATTATTGTTCTCAGATTTGTCTAGATTCGGATGTATCTAGTCATATTTTAGTGCTAGGTATGTCCCAATCTAGATAAACTTGGAACATTAATTTGGATCGGAGGTAATAGGCTTTTTGTCTTTTGTGTTCACTCAGGTTGGGATGAAGGGTATCCTTAGTGAATTTTTCTTCAACTTTTGTTCTCCCAAAGGATGCAACGGTATCACCATTTTAATCTATCGTCATATCATCAGACTAATTTCAACTTAAGTTCGATCTGGATGCCCGATATCGATACGAAGCTTGTCACTTGGCTCCAAGACAGGCGCGGCGGGAAAGGTCGAGAGCAGGATCCCGAATCAGCAAGAGTGAACTCATAAGAGTCACTCGATCCTTGACTTGTCTGAGACGAACTCAAAAGAGTGATTGGACGGGAGTCTTCTTGGTTTGCTGGACTCTATGGCGCCACCGAAATGACGTCGTCATTGAAGGAGCCACCCCTTCTGCTACATCGGTCGTCCAGAAGATTTCCGACGAAGCAGGCCTATGGAGGGCTGCGTGGCTCTTCCGAGACTGTTTGAGCGTTGAGATACCGCGAGTAGTTGGTTAGAGGGTGTGTGTGCTGCCCTTTAGGCAGGGTGGGTTGCGCTCGGGGCGTCTGTGCCGCGGCGTGTTGTAAACTTGGCCTCTTGGCTCTCCTTCTATAAAATAGATATGAAAAAAATCTTGAACGGAACCACTTTGTGACTACTGTTTAAACTTCCATGCTTGCCTGCACAAACATTTCATGTACACTAAATTCTTACACTATGAAAAACATTTCAGAGGAAAGGACAAGCATTAAACATAGGCCTTTGATGCATTACAGAAACTTTCAGCAGATAAAATCTTTAACCAGGCTAAGGTGTAACAGGATACGCAGTACACACGGTGCTCTTCACCCACGCAAAAAAAAGTGTCATCCAAAATCCCTTTGAACTGCGGCTTCGGCAAGATTCAGCAGCAGCACGACCTCCTTGTACACCAGTTGTACGCCCCGGGGTTGTCCGCAGTCCTCGGCATTCCTTCTAAATCCTCCATGTAGACGTATTTCATAGGGTACACACACTACCGGAATAACCAGATAGACCGACGACCTTTTTATACGCCGACGGCAAAATGTCGGGGCCGTCGGCGTAGCTTGACGGACCGTCGGCTTAGTTTTGCCGTCGGTGTAGGATAAATACGCCGACGGCAGCCGTCGGCGTAAACGGGACCGTCGGTGTAGCCTATTAGGCTAACGGCAGAGCGACGACGTCAAGTCTACGCCGACGGCTCGTCGGCGTAGCTATTTTTCTTTTTTGCCACATTAATCTTGGAAAAATTATAACCAAATTATTTAAATTTAGAAAAATACATATAATATAGCAAAATTTGCAAAAAAAATAAGATCTATCTATATAAACTCAAATATTACATTTTTTTAAAAAAATATATAAAAAATACAAATACTTTCGTATAACATATTTTTTATTTTCCGAGTGCAAAAAACAGGGTGTTTTGTGAAACAACCACCAAATGAAAGTTTTAAAATGATAATACCACATTTAAAAAAAATACTAGACCATATTGAATGGACAATTTCCCAACCTAGGTATCTCAAACCTTTCCGTCCACCCATCGTGAAAAAGACAAATTCCTACCGAATCGGTAGGAAATGAGTTAGATTTGAACTACAGGTACATGATATGATGCTTATGATTTTTCTGAAAAAATTATTTTTAGTTTCACAATATGCTATTTCATTAGAGATCTAATACAGTTTTAGTGAGACTCAGCCCCGAGCTAAAAATCTTCGTGCCCCTCGATTTAGAAAGTTTGAAACGGGGATAAAAAATTCAAAAACGACCGAAACAATACAAAACCTTCCTGTGGTGTCATATTCTGTGACATAGTTTCATAGAAAAATACTAAACTTGGTATATTCATTGTGTCTCAAAAAACCTTCACAAAATGACCCATCTCAATCGAGGTTTTCTCGATTTCAGGTCAAATGACCAATGTTATTGCTAGAATCATTGTATAGATTGCGATAATATTCCCATATTGTGCATAACTGTGTATCATGGGATGGTGAACAATTTTGCAGGAGGAAGTTTTCCTTTTCATCGCACGGAAAAGCCATTTTCTATTTTCCGAGTGCAAAAAACGGGGCGTTTTGTGAAGCAACCACCAGATGACTAATTTAAAATACGACCACCCCATTTTTCAAAAATACTAGACCACCTTACATGGACAATGTCCCAATCGGGGGAGCTTGAACCTTTCCGTCCATCCCTGGTGAAAAAGACAAATTCATGTCGAATCGGTAGGAAGTGGGTCAACTACATGTACATTATCTGATGCTCATGATTTTTTGAAAAAATCATTTTTAGACTCACAACATTATATTTCATTAGAGATCCACTTCAAATTTTCTTTTTCGTCGCACCAATAAGCCTTTTTTTTCCGAGTGCAAAAGGGTGTTTCATGAATCCTAACATAGTTTCGATTGTTCTAGTATTAACAAGATACGATACATAATTAAATATATGATAGGGATGTCATATTTGGATTCCTCTCATTTTTCTGATCAATTTGGATATATTATTTGTCGCATTACGATTTATGGATTTGTAGTTGTGAATTATTCAATATTAAATGGAAAAAGGCAAAATTCATAAAATTTGTTTTATTTTAATTTGAATTCAAGATTATTATTACTTATTCATTGTTGTTTACTTAAATAAATGTTTGAAATTTTAAAAATAAAGGCGTGTGATACCATCGTCCAAGGGTTAATAGGATTGATATGGTAATATTATCAGTAAGATCTAATTTCCTGATTGGAAGCTCATCTGAAAGGAACAGACAAGTTAAGCTTGCTGGGGCTGGAGTAGTGCTAGGATGGGTGACCGATGGGAAGTTTGACCATTAGTATAATTCAACCGGAAATTAATTATACTTAAGTTAAAAAATACTTGTGAGATTAACGAGTCAAATAATTAAAAAAAATGCTTGTGAGATTAATAATTCAAAACAAAAACCAAAAACATTTGGAAAAAAATATTCAATTTTTTTTTGAAAAAAGATAGGCCGACGTCATTGCCGTCGGCATAGCTCCAGCCAAACCCTCTAGGCCGACGGCAATGCCGTCGGCGTAGCTGCCGCCAAGGCAAACGGCCGTCATGTGATGTGGGCCCCACATCCTTTACGTCGACGGGCAAACCGGCTACGCCGACGGGGTTGTACGCCGACGGTCATACGCCGACGGCAATCAGTGGCTACGCTGACAGGGTCTGGCCGTCGACGCCTGGCCTGTTTCCTATAGTGACATAAGATGAGTTAGTAGGCACACCAAAATAACTAAGTACAAATTTTATTGCGACAATAACAGAAGCACGAAAAGACATAATGCAGACTGCAGCAAGTGTGTGATACTTAGATGCTTTTATGATTCTAGGGATGATGGTGCTGGGACTAATGAGGATGATGTGATGGATACCTCGGAGTCGTCTCTCGCTCCTTCTACAGCTGGGACCTCGGCTAGACAGTCAGCTGGACAAGGGTTTTCTACACCGCCCTCCTCGAGACAGGCTCCTTTGTAGGTGTATGCGGTAACCCCCTTCAATGCTTCTCCTGCTACCAAGCGTGGGAGGGAGCTACTTGATGCCTTGTCGGTTGATTCCCCTCTACGTGGGAGTGGGAGTACATCACGGGGGTCTCGCCGAGGGTCACGCCGTCGCAGCTCCAGGAGGCTATTCACGAGTTGTGTGGGTCTGCGAGGCACTCGGTGTCTCCTGCTAGATGTCGACCAAATGTTCTGGGAAGAACTATCCCACGTGGTGCGACAAACAGTTATTCTGGTCTAGTTCTTTTGGAGGTTCCCTCGGAGGTTGTGATGCGGGAGCTGACCCGTGAGGAGTTGGCCCATGACTCCGGTACTGTTCTGCTCGGACTTGGGGGCCCTGAGACTACCCAGGTCGGCCCAGTTCCTGTGGGTGACCGTGGGCTCGTGGGTCTCACCGGCGGTGGATGGGGTGGTCCAGGCTGCCCAGCAGGACTGCGAGGAGTTGGTCCAGGAGGGGCAGTTCACCGGAGTGGTGGCGGCCCAGGAGGGGTTGCTGGCCGACATGGTTTCGGCCCAGGTAGGGCTGCAACCCAACGTGGCTTCGGCGGAGGCGGTGTGTCTTAGCGGGGGAGTCCTGGCCCAAGCGGGTTCGGGGGTTCCCCTAGAGGCCCAGGCCCAGGAGGGGCAGCGGCGAGGCGACGACCTAGCCCAGGTGGTGTTGGGTCCTACCTGTGGTAACTTGACCCAGCAGGGGTCGGTTTTGACCATGGGAAATGCTACTCCGGTAGGACTGACGACAAACGGGACCCCGACGAGCCGTAGCCTACGTCATGGGACTAATGCTTTTGGTGCGTCCGCAACGAACGAGGATTCACTTGGCAAAGCCATGCGGAGGAAGGCGAAAAAAATCTTGATTCGCAGGGTATTAAGAGTTCTTTGAAATCCTTTCTTTATTTTTCTACTCCAATTATTGTTGATAAGCTAGCCAAAGTTGGTATTAGCATGGGTAGATCTGTAACAGAAGTTAATTTTTGTAGTTCTGTTCTAAAACATATGGAGGTTGATCGTTTAATGGTTACTCCTAAGGTTTCAGTGTTTCTTGATTGTTTACCAATTGAGGAGGAGTTGCATGCCACAGTAGATGGTCAACTTCTCTCTCACTTAGTTGTTAAAGTGTCAGACGTGGGCTTTCATGAGACGGGGCTGGACTCTTTATATGAGCTTAAAGCCTCAAGTCGGAAATCAAAGATCCAGAAGGCTCGGAAAAGACCTCGTGTATCCAAATAATCTATTGTTTCTCAATAAATGACATGTTTTCAAATAGCAGAGGTCTTCGTGACTTGGCTAAGCATTTGTTTTTTGCCGATTGTGTGAGAGATTATTGTTTGGATTTTTTTGGGTATTTCTGAGACTGGTAGACGAGACTGCTCACAAGCTCTACTCAATCGCCTTTCTGGTGGAGTGGACTTTATGTGGGTATCTCGTCCGCCGTGAAGTCGATCCGGGGGGATTCGGTTAGGCGTACATGATGAAACCATGGAAGTCTTAGCTAGTTCAGTTGGAGTTTTTTTATAAAACTCCATATCCTTAAAAAGGCTGATAATTTCCCATGGTCTCTATTCGCTGTATACGGAGCCGCCCAGAATGTGTTTAAGGCTGATTTTTTACGTGAGTTGGTAAATCTAGCAAAGGACAATCCGTATCCTATTCTTATAGGTGGGGATTTCAATTTAATGAGATTCCCCCATGAGAAAAGGCGAGGCCGGTTTGATGAACATTGGACTTTCATGTTTAATATTGTTATTGACAGCTTGGACTTGAGGGAGGTTACAATGTTAGGAAGACAATTTACTTCGGCTAATAGTTTTCTAGAGCCGACATACGATAAGCTTGATAGAGTACTTATGGATACTGAGTGGGAAGAAAAGTTCCCATGGTAACTGCACGGGCTCTAGAACGTAATGAGGGTTTGTCCGATCATACTCCTTTACTTTTAACGGTTGGTTCACCGCCACAAAATTCCAAGCATGAGTTCAAGTTTGAACTTGGCTGGTTGATTTGGGATGGGTTCTTTGAGATGGTTAAGGAAATTTGGATAAAACCGGTTGGTGGTCAAATACCCATACAACGATGGAGTTATAAAATGCGTGCGTTACGTAAATTCCATCGTGGTTGGGCTAGACATACTGCTGGAATCTTGAAAAAGGAGAAAATTTGCCTTTCTTCTATTATTGATGACTTAGAAGCTTCTGCAGAAGTTAGACCATTATCTGCACAAGAGATTGAGCTTAAGATCCAATCAAATGTGAAAATGGCCCGACTACTTCGTGAGGAAGAACTCAAATGGTACCAACACTCCAAAGCGAAATTCATTCTAGAGGGAGATGCTAATACAAGATATTTCCATGCTATAGCCAATGGCAAGCATAAGAAAAAAATGTATTCACTCTCTCAACCAAGATGAAGGTATTATTGGGGGACAAGAGCAACTTAAGTTGTATATTACTAATTACTATAAATCTTTGTTTGGACCACCCCCGGATAACTCCTTTAGTCTGGATGAGTCTCAAATAACGGATATACCGCAAGTTTCTGTCGAGGAAAATAACTTTCTAACCGCCTCATATACAGACGAAGAGGTCAAGAAAGTGGTTTTCCAGATGGAACATAAGAAAGCACCAGGTCCAGATGGTTTCCCAGCAGAATTCTACCAAACATTCTGGGATGTCATTAAGGAGGACTTGATGGCCTTGTTTGGTTTTTTGCATGTTGGGCAACTTCATCCCTTTAGACTAAACTTTGGTAATATAATTTTACTGCCTAAGGTTAACAATACAGAGCATATACAACAATATCGTCCTATCTGTCTTCTTAACGTTAGCTTTAAAATATTCACAAAAGTTGCCATGATTAGACTAAATTCAGTTGCTGACCATGTTGTCCGTCCTTCTCAAACTGCTTTCATGCAAGGAAGAAACATCTTACATGGTGTAGTAATCCTGCATGAAACAATTCATGAACTACACTCCAAAAAATGAAACAGGGTAATGTTCAAGATTAACTTTGAGAAGGCCTATGACAAAGTTAATTGGTCTTTCCTTCAGCAAACACTCTGAATGAAAGGTTTTTTCGAGGAGTGGCATGCTCTCATACAGTCTTTTGTATCTGGAGGTAGTGTTGCGATAAAAGTTAATGATGACACTAGCAATTACTTCCAGACTAAGAAGGACTTGAGGCAAGGGGATATGCTATCGCCAATACTATTTAATATAGTGGCAGATATGTTGACTACCCTTATTGAGATGGCTAAAGCTGAGGGCCAAATTGAAGGATTAGTCCCACATCTTGTCGATGGAGGACATTCTATCCTCCAATATGCTGATGATACAATCTTATTTATGGAATATGATTTGGAGAAAGCTAAGAACCTGAAGTTAATACTATCAGCCTTCGAGCAACTCTCTGGATTGAAAATTAATTTCCATAAGAGCGATTTGTATTGTTTTGGGGAGGCCCAGAACGAGGCACACCTGTATGCTGAACTTTTCGGCTCGGACAGGGGCAATTTCCAATCAACTATTTGGGTATTCTGATATACTATCGGCGTCTCACTTCCGCTGAATGGAAACTCGTTCTGGAAAGACTCTAAAAACATCTTAATAGTTGGAAAGGCAAATTGCTATCCCTTGGATGAAGACTTGTACTCATAAACTCAGTACTTACCAACATGGTACTATATATGACCTCGTTTTTCTAGCTGCCAAAAGGTGTCTTGAATAAAATGGATTATTTCCGATCAAGATTCTTTTGGCAAGGGGATACTAAAAAGAAGAAGTATCGACTATCCAAATGGAATGTGGTTTGTCGACCGAACGAATACGGTGGACTTGGTATACATGATTTACAAGTCAAAAACACCGCCCTTTTAGTAAATGGCTATTTAAGCTACTTACCAAAGAAGGAGTCTAGCAACCTATTATTTGGAGGAAATATGTTGGATCCAAAACTATGTCTCAAGTGGTATGGAAACCTGGTGATTCACACTTTTGGACTGGACTAATGGCATCTAATTTTTTTCCGTTTTGGTGTTTTTCATATTAAAGATGGATCTCAAATTAGATTCTGGGAAGATAAGTGCTTGGGCATACTTCTCTTTGGGAACAATATCCCGCACTATATTCGATTGTTAGACACAAAGGGGACACACTTTCCAAAGTACTGGAAACTACTCCTCCTAATGTATCTTTTAGAAGAAGCCGCATTGGTCCTAGACTAGTATCATGGAACAATCTGTTATTACGATTATGCATGATTCACTTGTCGGTCGGTGTAGACGAGTTCAGATGGAAATTACTCGAGAGTGGTAAATTTTCAGCGGACTCAATGTATAGAGCCTTGATTCAACCTAATATTTTGGTCGATGATAATAGTAAAATTAGGAAAATGATAATACCCCTGAAAACAAAGATATTTGCTTGGTATCTACGTAAAGGGGTAATTCTTACAAAAGATAATCTTGTTAAGAGGAATTAGCATGGAAGTAAACAATGTGTGTTTTGTCATCACGACGAGATGATCAAACACTTATTTTTTCAATGCAAATTTGCTCGTCATATATGGTCAATCATCCAAGCAGCCTCTGATTTATCTCCCTCATGATCGGTGGCCAATGTATTTGGTAACTGGTTTCACGGGATTGATGATTAATACATGATATTGTTTAGGGTGGAACCGCTTGCCATTAGGCTCCTCTTCTACTAGAGTAGAAGTGACTGCTATAATTGAAACATATAACAGAGAAAAAGTGGAAATATTACGCAAAGAAGCTGATGCCGCAGAATCTAAAGCGGTGGAGGTTAAAGCACCGTATAACCTCATCCTGTATGGTGATGACTATGTGTTTCATCCTGTAGTTCCTACATCGCTCATTACAACAAAAAAGTACACTCGGGAAAATTTGTTCTTGTACAGAGATAGTATCTACTTAAAAATGAACATACTAGCTGGTTGTATGACATAAGGCTATGCAACATTAAAGCAGAAAGAGATGGATCATTTCTTTTTGAAAGAAGCATATATTAATATCACGAAAGATATGAATTACATCCGGCCTCTGCAACAACGCAATGTCCTAAGAACATTACGGATGCACACAACCCTATTGCAAAATAACAAGAAGAACATAAAAACAAAACTAAAAGATCCCGCTACGGTGATCAAGACATTGTAGCTATAATACCAAACACCACCAAGACAGCACCCAGAGTCCGTGCTCACAAAACAATGCCTTCCACAAGGATATTGCCAGGCACAACCAATTAAGGCTAGCCTTCGATTTTCACCCTGGAGCAAGTCTGCTTCTCTCAAAACAATGTCTTCAAGACCATTGCCAGGCACAACTAGTTAAGGCGAGACCTTAGATTTTCACCCTAAAAGATAAGACCCTGTACTCTTCCTCTGCTGCCGCCCCTGTTTCACTATCGCTGGTACAAATCAAGAATCAACAAGCAAGGTCCTCATCACCACCAAGACATAACCCACCATCACTAGCCTCATATCTCAGCCGACAGAAATTCTCCACCACTGTGTCCTCCATGAAAATCAAAGACCGACATGTCCCATGTTGGCAATAGTCAGCGCAACTTCGCGTCGCTCCTTTGAAAGAGGAACACACGACCAAAACCCACCCGATTCAGCGATCTGTAGGCAACTTCTGCACTAGGGTGGGAATCGAGCTGAGGCGAGCCGGCTCGTGGCTCGGCTCGCCAAAGCTTGCAAAATTCGAGCCGAACCTAGGCTTGGCTTGGTGCTGAAAAAACACTACAAATAGGGCTCACGGCTCGGCTCGGGAGGCTCGCAGCTCGCTCGAACGGCTCGACGAGCCGCCCACCTACGCGCAAAATATCCCACCCCCGTCGGCCTGTGTCTCTCTCTCGATTTCTCGCGCAGCCAGCCCCGTCTTCCTCCTCTCGTCGCCCGCCAGGCCGCCACCGACGCCGGGCGCCGGCTGCCTCCTCCAGCTCAAGTCCTCCTCCTTCCCTTATTGGCTTCTTCCATGGCTCCGGCGGTCCTGCATTGATTCCCCATGCCGCGCCCTCGTCCAGCTAGGGATAGGGTTAGCGCCTTAACGGATAGGGTTAGCGCCTTAGCGGAGGCACCAACGGCTCACGCGGTCATGCGTCCTCAACCTCAACAGACAACATGTCAATACGTTCGTACTCTGTACTCACTACTCGATAGCGTAGGAGTTAGGCTTAGCTAGTTAGCTTTGTACCAGTACAATGTTTGGTTAAATCAAATCAGTATGGCTTAGATTGTCTGGTCAGTATTATTGTTGTGATGTAATCTAGATCTAAGTAGTGTCTTGATTTAATCTTTGTGTTTACTCTATGTGGAGGCTAGGACAATTGAGTCCGATGAGGAAGAAAATTCTTATTTGTACAACAACATAGGTCATTTTGGTCACTTTACTTGCTGGACAATTTTGTACAACAACATAGGTCATGCAAAATAGGCCATTTTGGTGTCTTTACTTGTTGGGTGTTAATTTACTGCAACATATCTATTGGAATGTATATTTGTTGGTCGTTTTAGTCCCTTTACTTGATGGTCATTTTAGAAAAACAACATATCTCATGCAAAACCATATATGTGATGACTTCCTTTTGTTTTTGTGATAAACAGATTCGACATATGAGTGTATGAGCTGCAGGAGATGGCATCGAGGGTAGAGGCTAAGGAGATGAAATGATGGTCGATGGACCAATGGTTCTTTTGTGGTTGATGTTTATGATCAGATTTGCCTTATCATGGCTCCCGTTACTTTTGTTGAACTATGTTCTTGTGTTTGTCATGTATGAGACTTCTGTTGGACTAAGTGGTCAGTTTGTGTTATCAAACTTGTTTTGTAATTGTACTATTATGGTTATTGGTACTTATGAAACTTGTTAGACTATTTTGTTGATGTGTTTGTGAAATCATGATCAAAATATTGTATAAAACTGTGAATTCTTACAATTTCAGCAAAGGTCATGGTGATTTTATTTTATTTTATCGAGCCTTCGAGCCGGCTTGCAAGATTCACCGAGCTGGCTTATCGAGCCTCGAGCTTGACTAGCAAGGTTTAGGCTTGGCTTGACCTTCTTCCAAGCCAAGTCGAGCCCGAGCCGAGCCTCGAGCCTCGAGCTACATGTCCACTCCTATTCTGCACAAAGTAGATCGTCGGTGGAGCCTTCCTGAACTCGTCACCGACCAGAAAATGAGAGCTGGCATCAAGAAGGCCATCTTCTAGGAACGAGAAGCCCTGAAGGATCGGACCCTTTATTGGGCAGATCGACAGCCCCCCACGCCGCCGCCCGCCGGCCGACCCCCTCTGGTGGAAGAGGAGGCAAGCCTGCGATCGAATCGCGCGCACACGTCGTCCCACTTGAAGCTAGCGAGGTCGACGCGAGCATCGCGCCGCCTCCCCATGCACCTCCAGGTGACCAAAGGCTGCACTGATGGAAGGTCTAGGCGGGAGCCTAGGCCTACGGCTGCCGCCTCCACCTCAAGCATGGATGGCCATGGGAAGTCGTCAATCGCCATGACTGGCGCGCCGCCCCATGGCCGTGAGCATAAGAACTCCACCCCGTGCAGATGCCACACTAGAGGGAACACCACCGCCAGCGCATGATCGAGGTTGCCGCCCCAGATCTGGCACGCAGAAGATCACCAACGCCGTCCCCAACCGCCACTGGAGATCTGCCGCCACGCTGCCGCCCCAGCACCTTCGGAACTGGGGCCCGCTGCCACCGTGGCCCTCGCTGGCGGCTGGGGAGGCCACCGGCCTTAGGTTTTTCGGTGGCTAGTGTTTTCCCCCGGTGCCGCCTCGGGGGATGGCACAAGAGCGGCTATGGTCATAGGTAGATATCAATTATGTAAAAAGATGGAACATGTCACAAAATAAGTACTTGGATATGAAGAGCTCTCAGTGATGGCAAGATGTAAAAACAAATTTGCAACTATAGATTGATATAAAAATTCTGCCACCGAAAGTTTAAAGTGATGATGCTGTTGTTGTTTGTAGCAGTAGCGAATTAGTATAGAATACTAACCTAGTACACTATGATTTAACTATGAACTAGGACTAGCAAGTTGACCCATACCCGACTGTAGTTGCCTGAAATTTTATAAGATCATAGTACCATTTTTGTTGCATGCTTTCGCTCTAACCAAAGAGAAAAAGGTGCACGCCATATCCAAGTTTTCTGTCCGAGTTTGTGAATTGCATCTCAATAGAAAAAAATTAAGTTTGAGCTGCTCACCTAGGACCGGTAGATCGGCCTCTCGCCGCAAGGAGGAAGCGTCAGCAGCAAGTCAAAGGAAGGAGGAGGAGCGTGAAGGCAGGACAAGGGGCCAAGGTGGCGGACCGGATCCTGCTCTCCGGCGGCTAGGGAAAGTAGGCGGCGACAGGGCACATGGCAGAGGGCAAAGGCAGCGGAGGAAGATTGTGGCGCAGGAAACAAATGCTCTTCCCCTATATCGCCGGCGAGGCCCCTACTTTGGCGTGATCAGAGCATCTTGTATCCCCAAGATCGGCTCGCGCAATGCCCGCTTCGGCGTGACCAGATCGTATTCTCTGGTGGATAGGTCATGTGGATGAGACATTTCCCAAAAAAAGTCGTGCGGATGAGAAGTTACAATAATACCCCTGGTTATGTAAATTAAGAATTGATAATTAATTGTGTTAGATCAACGACCGGAAATAACTCGAAGCGGTAGTACTGGGAAGTACTGGCCAACCACCATAAAATAGCTCCATATATAAAGTACACAACATGTATAAATACATGAGTATACACATGAGCTATGTACAATTCAAAGTCTAACACGTTCGCCAATCTTAACGTGGCATGAAGTATTTTAGAAGGTTAAAGATTGCATTGACAATCCTCAAATAAATGTAGCGGCAATGGGTTCATGAAGATGCCAACGGTTGATCTTTAGAAGAGATAAAATTGATTTGAAGTAGTTTATATGTAACGCGTTCCCTCACAAAATGATAGTTAGCTTTGATGTGTTTTGTTCAAGCATGGAATACTGGCTTGGATAAGAAGTATGTGGTACCAATGTTCTCACACCAAAGAGTGGAGGCTGATCTTGAGATTCCCAATGCACACATGCAAGCGGTAGTTCCGGTGGAGGGCGGTAATACCGATCGACGTCAGAAGGAAGTTCCTAGGATGAGGGCAGAAGTACCAATCGACATTTTTGGCAGCTTGGCACGTGAGCTTCTCCAAGGGCGGAAGTACCAGGGCTGGTTGTGGTAGTACCGGCTTGTGGTAGTACATCATCTGTCGTGTCTAGGATTTCCATACCGGGGATGGGTGATTGTAGCACCCGGAAATTCCCTAATTAGAATTTTCTTGTTCTTTTACTTTATTGCATCACCATGATATCATCCTCATATCATCGGGCCATATTGCATTTGAGCATCATATTAAATCTTGCATATTCTATCACCTCTACTTCTACTCTCTATTTTTTAGCTCTCTATTTTGTTTGCTACTAGTTGGAAGCCTTTGCAATGGTTCCACTATTACTCAAATGTTTTTATTACTTTTTTTGTGGCAAAAACACTAAATCTTGTACATGTCCAATTTGAGCATATACATGTGGGCATCATCCTTGCCTTTCTCTTGTTCCCTCTCATCCCTTATTTATTATTATCCTCTATGTTCAAATATCCCTTAAAAATGAAAAATATTTTAGAAACAGACGTTCATTTAGAAGATGAGACAAAGCAAAACAAATAAATAAGAGAAAACAAAAATAGAAAAAGAAATAGAAAAGAATAAGAGGAGGAGACATACTTGTCTAGCAGCCGAAGCCTCTAGCCTAACCGCAGAATGCAAGCCACCAAGAGCATCACCTTCTCTTCCTTTTTCTAATGAGCCGATCCACATGTTATCCTCTAGTCTGGCCCATACCCATTCGCTAGATAGACCACATTTCCGTCACTGTTCCTCCTTCTCCTCTGTTCCCTCTTCTCTCTGTAGGTCGACGAAGAGGGTTAGGTAGCCGTCATCTCCGTCTGCCTCGTCATCGCCAGGCTGCCATGCCCTTGTGCACTGCTCCCTTCTTATCTGCAAGCCGCAAACCCTAGCTCGCCCTATCTTCCCCCTTTGTTCTCCACCTCCACCTACCATGGCTGCCAGCATGCGCAATTTCCCGCCGTCGACCCAGCAACTGCATGGAGCCTTGGAGTAGCGGAGGAGAACCGCCGTCCTCATCCACTTCGAACCAGCCCACCAGGAGGATCTGGTCCAGCTAGGGACTCCTTCCTTGTCATCCTCCCACTGGAGCGCAACCGTAGTTCGTCACTGCCACCATCGCCTCCTACCGTCCCTTGACTCGAATCTAGTGGGAATCGGTGGAGGTGAGGATCCTCAACCTTTTTGCCACCTGTATGCATCCTCCCCGTGCACCTGTGATCGTATCCATCGCTGTTTAGCTCCACCTTCATGCGCACGCACCACTGCTAGACACACACCGCAAACATGCTGCAACAACGCCTCCACTTTTGGTCTCTGTGGACATCGAGTTCTAGTAAGATCTTGTTCACCCTAGCAAAATCGGTTGATGCCCAGCTGTTCCCCTTTATCCCAGATATCCAGCATAGATGATCTTTCTCAATTTGGAGAAATGGAGCACCCGTTCCCGCCCTCGAAAGTTGGCACCACCGCGTAGTCGAGCTGTCACAGATTTAGTCAAACAACTCATTTTTCTTCAGTTTTCTGAATCCGGTCTGATCCAAAATTGCGTACCTTTCCTATAACTAGAAAGCTTGTAGCCCAGTGGCTAGCAACCATGGCCCGCGATCGTAAGGTCCTTGGTTCAATCCCCACCGACGTCCTTTTCCTTTTAATTCCTACGTTGACAGTTAGGCCCACCAATCGTCCACTCCTTGTAGCTTCCTCATAACCAGAAGCCTAGTCAGCACTCCAGGCCCACACGTCTATGTTTGCGCCTAGCTCCAGTGCGGTAACAGTGGAGATGTTTCAAAAGTTTCAAACTCAAATTTAAAAGTCAAAGCAATTGACCGCTTTGACCAAGATTTAAATAAGTTCGGTAAGGTTTTTGGAAAAACTTAAAACATAAAAGTTGTTTGTTTTTAAATTATGAACATGAATATGCTCTCTGTTTATTTTGTCATGTATTGAACAACAATAAATATTTTATGGATATTAATAAATATTTTAATAATATAAATTCCATCGTTTTGTTGATATTTCCAAATATTGCAAATGATATGTGTTTTCTGATCAGAAAAATGCAAGGATTAATAATATGACCTCTAAAATAATTTATGTGCAATTAAAATTTCGATTTTTTTAATGCTATTAATTGCCTTTTTCTTAATAAACTCATATCTTTAATTCTGCAAATCAGAATTCATAAATAATATGTCTAAATCGATCAGCATGACAAGCACTTTCTGAATATGCATTCCATACTTGCAATTGAATCATGCAGCATGGATAAGTTGTAAAACCAGAACTATTTATGCAAGGAAAACATGATGAATAAAATTGGAAAATAATTATTTCTTGTTAATAATGCCTCAGTACTGTTGTATCATTAATGTGCTATGCAAATGACATCTTCTAAACATGGCTTGCATTATTAACTAGCCATGTGATACGTCCAAAACATATCTACTTTCCCGAACACTTTTGCTATTGTTTCTTCTCTAATTTGTGTGATTTAGATACAACTAATGCAGACTAACGCTGTTTTCAGCAGAATTGCTTTGCTGTCTCGTTTTTGTGGAGGAATTCAACTTTCAGGAAAAATCCCGAAAAATATCGCAAAACTCCTATTTTACCAGAAGACTCACGGAGCCAGAAGACGAGACGAAGAAGGGTCACGAGGGGCCCACACCACCTGGCCACGTGGGCCAGGCCAGGCCGCGCCAGGAGGTGGTGTCGCCGCCTCGGACTCCGCCTCGACCTCTCCTTTCTCCTATATAAGCCCTCTGACCTAAAACAGACGGGGGGGTTCAACGTTTTTCCAGATAGAGTTCCGCTACGCCGCCACCATCAGAAACCGCGATTTGGAACCAGAAACTCCGTTCTGCACCCTACCGGGACGGGGAACTAGAGGAGATCATCGCCGTCATCATCACCATCGCTTCTGCATCAACCATCCATGATTCCCCCATCCATGAGTGAGTAATCCCCCGCTGTAGGCTATAGGGATGGTAGGGATTGGATGAGATCGTTCATGTAATTGCATCAGATTGTTAGGGCATGGTGCCTAGTATCTATTGTTAGTGTTTTCTGACATTGTTGCAACTTGTTATGCTTAATGCTTGTCACTAAGGCCCGAGTGCCATGATTTCAGATCTGACCATGTTATTGATTCATGATGATATTATTGTTTATGATCTTACCTGCAAGTTGTATACACATATTATTGTCCGGAACCAAAGGCTCCAAAGTGACAGAAATCGGGATAACTGGAGGGGATGGTTATGATATGAGGATCACGTGTGTTCACGGAGTGTTAATGCTTTGCTCCGATGCTCTATTAAAAGGAGCACCTTAATTTCCAGTAGATTCACTAGAGGCCCCGCTGGAACGGGCTGGCAGGGCAAAAGATGTTGTGCAAGTTCTCATTACGAGCACGTGTGACTATATATGGAACACATGCCTATGATTATTTAGTACCTGTATGCTTTATCTTTTTTTTTCTGCAAATGCCCTATATCTTGATTGTTACATGAATTGTCTTGTCCATGCAATTCCCGTCCATCCATGTGTATGCCTACCGTGCTTTAATCCTACTGTTTACTGCAATTGTTACTACTGTCTTTACTTTTACTACTGCTATCACTTTGCTATTACTACTACAAAACTGTTGCTACTGATAAACTACTACAAGCAAGATTGTTTCCAAGTGCAGCTGAATTGACAACTTAGTTGTTAAGGCTTATAAATATTCGTTGGCTCCCCTTGTGTCGAATCAATAAATTGGGTTTTACTTCCCTCGAAGACTATTGCGATCCCCTATACTTGTGGCTTATCAAGACTATTTTCTCTCGCCGTTGCTGGGGAGCATAACTCTATTTATCAAGTTCACTTGGAATCATTATTGTTTGCTGCTATCCATTCATCATGGGTAAAACTCATGATGGAAAAGTTCCTATATTACCATCCACTACAAGGAGAGGTACAGTTCTGAACACCTTTATTGCTCTTGATTCACCATCTGTGATGAGTAAGCTCCTTACACCACCACCACATACACATGCTACACATACTGCTACTTCTGCTGAATTTGAAACTTCTGATACTTATGATGTTGCTTCTACTGTGCTTGATAAGAGTGGTTCATTAGGTCCTTTTCTAGATGCTACGATTGCTAGAACTATAGTTGGAAATACTGAAACTCCTAATGAAGATACTACTACACTTGTCAGTTCACCTGAGTCTAGAGAGAGCTATGATATTGAAGACGATTATATAGAGATGACTGATGAATTTATTAAAGAATGTCAAAACACTCATGGTAAAAGCGCTATTAAGAGTCTTCTTGAGAAACATAATATTATACCTAAATCATCTCCTAATACTAAGTTTGCTACATCTCCCATAAACATTAAAGATAAGAATTATGATTTCTCTCTTGATTTATCTTACATAGCCATTGTTGAGAAAGAACCTTTTTGTAGGACTAAGAATGAAAGTGTTGTAGCACATATGACTGAGCTTTCTACCACGAGTGGCTTATTTTCTGATGATATTAAGATGCGCACCTACTTCGTTGCTAAATTTTTCCCTTTTTCACTAAAAGGAGAAGCTAAAGCTTGGTTTAATAATTTACCTCCTAGATCTATTGATAGCCCTGATTGCTTGATTGATACTTTCTTTCAGAAATATTTCCCTCCTAGTGCTAGACATGCCATTTTGCAGGAACTTTTTGATTTTAAAGAAGGAGAAAAGGAGATATTGCCTGAATCATGGGCAAGGTTTTGTGCTTTGATTCATGCACAACCTGTGTGTCCATTACCTAAAAATGAGCTTCTTGATAATATATTATAATGGACTAACTGATGAATCTAGGACATACCTGGATAGTTGTGCTGATTGTGTTTTCAGGAAGAGAACTCCCAAAGAAGCTGAGGAATTAATGGCTAAAATAAGCAAGAATTATGATGACTGGACTTCACCTGAGTCAACTACACCTGAGTCAACTGCACTTGAATTAATTGTTCCCGAGCCAACACCAACACCAAAGAAGAGGGGAGTGATTGAACTAAATGATGAAGTGATGAAGGAAGCTAAGAAATGTCTTAAGGAGAAGGGTATTAAATATGAAGATGTGAAGAATTTACCTCCTATAGAAGAATTATGTAATCCAATCTCCCACTCATCCACTATTGAGGTAAACTCTCTCCAACATTTTGATGAAGGTGATATTCCTTATTCTAAACCTTCTGATCAATGCTTAGAAGAATTTGATATCTTTGTTCTTAAGCAAGATAATTTTAATAAGAGGGTGCCGAATCATTTAATGGAAAACTCTAGAGCTAATATTGAGTTGAGGGATATTGTGGAAAGAACCTCCAATGATGTTAAAATGCTTGTTAAACATTTTCAAATGGTTCAAACTCAAATTGATCAGCTTATTAAAGTACAAAAAGATTTGCTAGTTAATGCTTCTAAAGAAAAATATGCTTATGAAATTAGAACTAGAAGTGGTGCTGCCACTCAGGATCCTCTATATCCTGAGGGGCATCCTAAAAGAATTGAGCAGGATTCTCAACAAATTGAAAATAGTGGTACTTCTCCTAAGATAAAGAAAAAGAAACATAAAACTATTGTATTCTGAACCTACTAAAGATCCTAATAGTATATCTGTCTCTGATGCTGAAACTGAGAGTGGTAATGAGAAAAATGATGCTCCTGATAAAGAAGAAGTTGAAGAAGAACCTGAAAGGCACACTAAGGATACTAAATACACTAAGGAAGATTTTGTTGCTAAAAACATGGTAGTGAAAGAGAGCCTTGGTCCAAAAACCAATGCCTTTTCCTGATAAGAAACACAAGTCTAAGGAAGAAGAACACTATAACAAGTTCTGTGAGTGGATGAAACCTTTATTTTTGCAAGTTCCTTTAGCTGATGCTATTAAATTACCTCCTTATTCAAAGTACATGAAGGATATTGTCTCTAATAAAAGGAAGATCCCTAATGAGGAAATTTCTACTTTGCTTGCTAATTATTCCTTTAATGGTAAGGGTCCAAAGAAACTTGGAGACCCAGGGATTCCAACTATTCCATGTTCTATTAAAAACAGTTATGTTAGAACTGCTTTGTGTGATTTGGGAGCATGAGTTAGTGTTATGCATTTTTCTCTCTACAAGAGACTTCAATTGGAGAAATTAATACCAACTTATATCTCTTTGCAAATGGCTGATAAATCTACTACTATTCCTGCTGGTATATGTGAGAATGTTCCTGTTCAAGTGGCCAATAATTGCTTGATATTAACTGACTTTGTTGTGCTTGAAATGCCTGAAGATGATAATATGTCTATTATTCTTGGGAGACATTTTCTTAATACTGCAGGAGCTATCATTAATTGTAATCAAGGAAAGGTAACATTTAATGTTAATGACAAGGAGCATACTATCTATTTCCCTAAGAAGATTGATAGGACTTATGGCCTAAATTCAATTGAAAATATTAAGGGCATCCAAGTTGGAGAAATATATTGTCCCATACCAAGAGAAAAATATGAAACTATTATGATTGGGACTATTGATATCAGGGTTGAGGTAACATAATCATTTAGTGGAATGCAAAGTTTTGTTTCATATAAAATTGTTTTGGTAACAAGACCTGATCAACCTTGTTAACAAAGGGATTTTAACGAACAAAACAATGTTTTCACTATGATTATCCTTTCTCACTTTTACTTTATCCATTTTTAATATTTGCTTTTACTTAGTTTAATTTTCTATTGCTAGTTTCTTGCATGTTAGAGTGTCTTAGAACTTCAGAAGTTTTATTTTTGTCTTGTTTTAGCATCACTCCAAAATCATCTTTCTGCCAGGAAATCATTCATCAATACCTAAAAATTGCTCAAAAATAAAGTTTCTCGAAAAATTCCATAAAATTCATATTAAATTTTTATGCCAAAATTGGGACAGAGAGGTACCTGGAGTGACCCAGGGTGGCCCACCAGGCAGGCACACCACCTGGTGGCGCGACCACACCAGGGACGCGTTTGGCCATGGTGTGGGCCACCCTGGCCGTCCACTTATTCTCCTACCTGCCACTTCCTTCTCTCTCCCGAGAAAACACCAGTTCATTGCTCATACCCATGTTCTTGCTATTCTTGCTCGCGATTTTCGATCTCTTTGCTCAGCCCACCTTTGCTGCTGAAATTTGGAGCATTTGTTATCCGGTATGCGACTCCTCCACTTGTCCAAGTAGATTTGTGATTAGTGGTTTATATCTTGAGTTTTTTGCTACTATAGGTGACATCTTATGTGAGCTTGCATGCTAGTTCTATGCTTAGAAAAATGCTTTGATGCATGTTTAGCCTTCTTTCAAGTACCTATAAGTAGTACCATTCATTATATAATCACTTTGCAATCATTTGTATGAAGGTTGTCTAAAATTTCAGAAAAAGGAGATGAATTAACACCAACTCAACCAACATGAATTAAGGGTGCCCGAGGTTATGAAAGTTCACCAGGAGGAGGAAGTTTTTCCTTCTATTTATCCATGCCCCGAATTCAGGAAGGCCGTAGGGATTTCTCAAGATTTCAATACTCTAATTTCTAATGCAGGATTAGAGCATTTTGTTGGAGATGAACCTTACCAATATGTGAAACTAACCATGTCTGTGGTGTAGGATTTTCGATATATTTGGTCCTTGCATAACCCCATGGTTCGTTACAAAATTTACAATATAGCTGTCAACCTCTCTCTTGATGATTTTTGTGCAGCTATTAAAGTTCCACGGTGGGGTTCGTGTGAAAGGATTAGAGAGTGACCTACACCACTAATGGACTTGTATGTGGAGATTTGCCAAGGGAGCAGCTTCTCAAAGGAGAGTGGTAAAATTCATAATATTCATCTCCCGTCTATTCGATGCTTTGCCTACTTTATTGCCAAGTGCATTCTCGCTAGGAAAACTGCTAGTAAATTATCCTCATATGATCTAGCCTTTATCTCAGCTGCCTTGAAACAAGATAGGACTTATAATTTGGGTGCTTTGATAGCTTTCCGCCTTGTTGCTAATCGCGAGAAAGGCGGAATTTGTGGAGGCCTCATCGCCTCTCATTTATTAGCTTTGCATGGTGTAGCGCCTCATCATTCAGATTTACAGTTTCCCATAGAGAGGCTTGATCTTAATTCCACGATACAACATAAATTCGTTTCTTCTTGGGATAACTTGAGTGATTTATCTTATGAAATAACTTTTCTCAAGGCTGGTTGGAGAAGAGGTAAGTCCGAGCGAGTGGTTCTTTTGCATGCGCCTATTTTGTTTAACCTTGATACCAGGGTAGGATGGTCACTTATAGAGGAAGAGATTGACGCATATTTGGAGGAGCTCTCCCAGCAAGAGCAGAATGCTGGAAGGGAGGTTGAGGACAATCCGGTCCAGCCCTCCAACAAGGGGGAGTCTTCATACCAGCAGCCTGCCTATAATTGGGAAGCTTTTTATTCTTTTTCATAAGGGCCTGATCATGATCAATCTTATGATGACCCGCCAGCTTGGAGTTCCTACCCGTATTGGGATTGATCCCCACTTAGGCCAAAATCCTAAGCTTGGGGGGAGGTACACCGACATCACACTCATCTACATATCATTTTCTATCGATACTTTGCATATTCATGTTTCGCTTTATTTTTAGTCTTTGTTCTTGCTTTATTTCTGCTTTCCAAAACACAAAAAGACCAACAATATTTTTGTTATTTCTCTTTGTTTGCTTCTTTGTCTTTTATCCTTGGTTTGCTTCATCCTTTCTAGCTTTGTTTTGATTATCCGAAAAACCCAAAAAGATTTTGCTCTGCTAGCTTTTCCCTTCGGTTCTTGCCTTTAAAAATTGAAAACCCAAAAATATTTGTTGTTCTTCTCTGGTTTTGTAAAGTTCGTTGCAGGGTTCAGCTGTCCTCAGTGACTCCTTGGAGTTTGGTTTTATCTTATTATTCAAGTCACACAAGTGAAAGACAATGATGATTTATGACAACTCGAGGTGTGGTAAGAGGCTGGTATGAACTCTATTTGTTTTCATTTTTGTACATATACTCATCATTGTGAGCATGCTTAGTCTGTTTATGTAAGGTGTATGTTATTTAATGGATACTTAGTAGTCCTTGCCTTCTTATGATCAGTTCCAATCCATTATAGTTCGTAACATGTCATATAAATGTTTGCTCGCATTGTTCTATTCATAACTTGGTATGACATTGTGGTGTCTTCCTCTGAATGTTCTATTTGAATCGACTTGGCACATGCTCACGCATGCATATGACTAAACAAAAAGTTAGTTGAGCCTCGATGATTTATTCTGCCTCAGAGTTCTTGTGTCACTTTTATGCCACTATTAATTTTGTTTTTTCGCAAGCATGATTATGACTGTTATTGTTCTCTCGATTGTCGCTCCCTTTCTATTGCTAGCCTTCACTTGTGCTGAGTATAAGCTTTACTCGTGCATCCAACTCCCTAAAACCAAAGTTGTCAAAAAGAGTCCACCATATCTACCTATTAGCATTATTGCTATTCATTGCATATTTATTATGTTTTGTTTTCTTCCAATAAAAATGTTTGCTTGTTATGTGAAAATTAGTTAGTAAAGCTCTCACAAACTTGATGGCACACTTTACTTTCTTGCACTAAATAAACTTGAACCATTGTGCCCATCTATGTTGCGTATATGCTTGCGTTTTATAAGTTGTGAATTAGCAGAACCATGTTACCATGGGGAACGCTTTCAACATTGCACTTTATTTAGTTGATATCATGTTCTTTTGCTTATGGATCCTGACGGTGTGAAATGAAAGGGGAGCTTGTAAGGCTCATGGAGTTCGTATATGTGTTAGAGAAACGCCTGGGCGGATAGTCTAAGCCATGCCTAATCATGGTGGAAACGTGGAGCATAACCATAGTGAGCAATCTGTGAAGCATCCTAAAAAAAGAAAAAAAAACAAAAAAGGGAAAAACCTATGCAAATAGCATACAAAAAGATCGCTGAGATGCTCATTGTTTGCTTGCATTATCATTTTGATATGGGAAAGCTTCTGTATCATCGGGCAAGGGGTACCCCATTGGCGGTTCTCTATGATACACATGTACTTACAATGACAAGACCTTACTTGTGACTAAAGTTGAGTAGCATGAGGAACAGTACTCGTAAGAAAGGGGCATGAGATTTTCAACTTATAACTTGTCAAGCATATCCTCATAGTTGTTCACTTTAACCTTAATCACCTAAAGATGCTTATGATAGGGGCAATGAGAGCTCAAAGCTAATGAGTACCATACTTTCAACATTTGGATTCTTTCAAACTTTTCAAATCTTTTCTTTCACTTTTATGTTGAGTCACCATTTATTCTTTTAGCACTTTCCCGAGAGCATAGCTGTCATTCTTAGTGTAATCTGGATGTCCCAAGACACGGTTAATTATGACATAACTTTGACGCTTGTATATTTGATATTTTTATTTCTAGTCTTCACTTAGAATTCAAAGGTGCCTTGGCATTTAGGTTTTCCTCCAAAGAAAGGCAAGCGAGATACCACTTTATCATATCTTCTTATGAGCACTACAATCCTGCATATGCTTATGTGTCATGTTGCTTATTATTAATGGGTTGGAATCTCTTCATAGCTTGCATGACTACTAGGAAAACTTATTTGCATACTCTTTATTATGAATTGCCTAAGTATTTGTTCATATGTTGGGAATATATACATCTTATGAAGAAAATGTGTTCGTGAAAGTTTATTTTATCGCATTCAGTTTTCAACTGAACTGCTTGAGGACAAGCAATAAGCTAAGCTTAGGGAGAGTTGATACGTCCAAAACGTATCTACTTTCCCGAACACTTTTGCTATTGTTTCTTCTCTAATTTATGTGATTTGGATACAACTAATGCGGACTAACGCTGTTTTTAGCAGAATTGCTTTGGTGTCTCGTTTTTGTGCAGGAATTCCACTTTCAGGAAAAATTCTGGAAAATATCGCAAAACTCCTATTTTACCAGAAGACTCACGGAGCCAGAAGACGAGATGAAGAAGGGTCACGAGGGGCCCACATCACCTGGCCGCGGGGGCCAGGTTAGGCTGCGCTAGGAGGTGGTGTGGCCGCCTCGGACTCCGCCTCAACCTCTCCTTTCGCCTATATAAGCCCTCTGACCTAAAAGAGACGGGGGGTTCGACGTTTTTCCAGATAGAGTTCCGCTGCGCCGCCACCACCAGAAACCGCGATTCGAAACCAGAAACTCTGTTCTGGCACCCTGTTGGGATGGGGAATTGGAGGAGATCATCACCATCATCATCACCATCGCTTCTCCATCAACCATCCATGATTCCCATATCCATGAGTGAGTAATCCCCCGCTGTAGGCTATGGGGATGGTAGGGATTAGATGAGATTGTTCATGTAATTGCATCAGATTGTCAGGGCATGGTGCCTATTATCTATTGTTAGTATTTTTTGACATTGCTGCAACTTGTTATGCTTAATGCTTGTCACTAGGGCCCGAGCGCCATGATTTCAGATCTGAACATGTTATTGATTCATGATGATATTATTGTTTATGACCTTACCTGCAAGTTGTATACACATATTATTGTCCAGAACCAAAGGCCCCGAAGTGACATAAATCGGGATAACTGGAGGGGATGGCTATGATATGAGGATCAGGTGTGTTCATGGAGTGTTAATGCTTTGCGCCGGTGCTCTATTAAAAGGAGCACCTTAATTTCCAGTAGATTCACTAGAGGCCCCGCTGGAACGGGCTGGCAGGGCAAAAGATGTTGTGCAAGTTCTCATTACGAGCACGTATGACTATATATGGAACACATGCCTATGATTATTTAGTAATTGGATGTTTTATCTTATTTATCTACAAATGCCCTATATCTTGATTGTTACATGAATTGTCTTGTCCATGCAACGCCCGTCCATCCATCCCTATGCCTACCGTGCTTTAATCCTACTGTTTACTGCAATTGTTACTACGGTCTTTACTTTTACTACTGCTATCAGTTTGCTATTGATACTACAAAACTGTTTCTATTGATAAACTACTGCGAGCAAGATTGTTTCCAGGTGCAGCTGAATTGACAACTCAGTTGTTAAAGCTTATAAATATTCTTTGGCCCCCCTTGTGTCGAATCAATAAATTGGGGTTTACTTCCCTCGAAGACTGTTGCGATCCCCTATACTTATGGGTTATCACCATGTCATGCATCATATCATCATCATGATGGTTCTTCCGCATTATTTGTAATTGTTGTATCACTTGTTCCTTTTTAGTTGTTTGATTCTTCATGGATAGGATGATGAGATGTTGTGAGCTTCGACAAGTTCTTCGGATAAGTATCTTCGGCAATGGTTCCCAGGCGAGCATTCTCCCCCTGCTACCTATTTTTGCTTTATGGCTTTACTTCTCTATATTGCTATCCGTGTTATGAAGCTTTAGTTTCTATACCATTTATACTCCGTGGAGCCTATATTGCCTTGGTAACTTCCTATTGGCCATTGGTTTGGTAGATAGCCGGCCTTGCAAGCCATATTTGCTTGCTTCGAGGGTTGTACGAGTTATCGAGTTCCATAGTTGTTGGGAGGTTGTCACATGCTTCATGGTGGAGATAATCAGAGTTTTACTTACAACATGATAATTAAATATTAGGAATAGATATAAATAACAAGAGGCACTAGTGGGAAATACTTGATATTTGGCTTTTATCCTGCCCACTTATATCCACCTAGGACCTGAGTACTTGATGTCTATTCCATGACTATCGCACTAACCACATGTGGGAGACTTTCTGGGATCCCGCTTTGTATAAGCTTGATTCACATCTTATTTCTCATGTCCACAAATAGTTTGGGGCTTTACTACTATCATGTACTTATGCCATGCTTTACTGCTTCATTTACTACTATTTCTTGAGGAGCGTTTACCTGTACTTTTTTGGAATGCGGAAAGTTTTTGCAGTATCGACAAGTCCAATCACACTTTCAGGCTCCTAGTCATTTACATCCATTGACGCAATCCTTGGGTCCATCTCGATCCCAACCGACTTTGTTGCAGGTAGATTAGTGGGATGGCCCCCTAAAATCATTTTTGAATCTTGGTAATGCTTGGCCGTGATGCCTCTTCGCTTTCATTTGGGTTTTCTTCGAGGTTGATCGTGTGCGTGTTGTTATTTGTGCATCCCTGCAAGGTAAATATTTTCGAAAACCCGGACTACTTGGATCATAGAGTCTCGACCATAGACAACTTAAAATAAAGTAGTGTTATAAATTTGATTTTGGCATGACTAGTAATCACCTCCTCTACAATGAAATGGTTAATTAGAAGTGCCAACAAATGATGGTATTGGGATGTCTTATGTGTAGGGTTCCGCAGTAGAAAACAAAAAAATTCTAACTACGTGAACACTAAAACCAGGATCTATACTAAGTAGACACAAGTAATGGAGAGGAGAACAGTATTCATACCCTTGAAGACCAAGGAACGCCTTATACAAGAAGGAGTATGTTGATGAAGACGAGCAACTCCAAGCGGCCCAATTATGGCGCCTCCGAAGTTCTACACGTATTCGGTGTAGGCGACATCTTCCGGACCCGATCCAGCAGAGCAGTGAAAGAAGAAAGATAGTGGACCGAACAACACACAACTGTGGTGTGAAGGTGGAGAACTCAAGTCCCTCGGGGTCCTCTCCAATATTACGGAGAAATCCCCAAAGAAAATGAAAGAGAGAGAAGAGAGAATGGGATGGTTTCCAAGGGGAGGGGGTGACCCCTATATATAGTAGGAGGGGAGGGCACCATGCAAGGGGCAGGCGGTGTGGGACTAAACCCCACAACTACAAGCCATGAAAGGGGAGCCGCCGACCCTAGGTGGGCCCCACGCGGGGAGCTCACTATGTCTAGGCCGGCTAGCCTTCCTCCCTTAGGTGCCTTGCCCTCTTGGGCCTCCTCTCCTGGTGAGGCCCATTAGCAAAGGGATGCCTATTAAAATAAAAAATAAAAAACATATGTTTTATTATTAATTAAACTAATCAATATAAAGCACATATATTATAATATATTTCACTTCGGAACTCCTTTGATCCCCTCCGATCAACATCAGGTGCTACATGGAACTATTTCGGTTTCTCTCTCTCATTTCTCCCGCGGTGCCGTATCAATCCCTATGCATCCCCAGCCTTAAGCGTGACACCCTTCGGTTCAGAGATACTCCGGACATGATCGAGACCTCTCTAGTATCAATGATCATCAACGGTACCTAGATGCCCATGATGACCCCATTGCGTTTCACAAATCTCATCGCTTGAACCTTCAACTTCGCATCCCATTCCCTTTGCCACTTTGATACGTTGCTACCGTATCCATAATTTTTGATGTTACATGCTTGGTTTTATCTACTTTCTTATGTTTTGTTCCAACTTTGGAGTAATTTTCATAGAATTTCTTGGACTAAGCTATTAACAAGATGCCATAGTGCCAGCTGCCTGTTTTATGCTGTTTTTGGTTCTAGGAAGTCAGAAAATGAATATTCTCGGAATTGGACATGACAAAAGCCAAAGTTGATATTTTACCGGAAGACTCATGGAGCCATAAGACGAGATGGAGAGGGGCCACAGGGCGGCCACACCATGTGGTGGCGCGGGTCCACCCTGGCCATGCCAGCTAGTGGTGTGCCCCCTGGCCGCCCACCGACCTTGCCTCTTCGCCTATAAGATGCCTCCCGATGCAAAAACCCTAGGTCATCAATAAGAAATCCACGAAAAGTTCCGTAGCATCGCCGCCATCGAAGGGGAGATTTGGGGGACATAAAGTCTTTGTTCCGGCACCCTGTCAGGACAGGGAAGTGCCCCCGGAGCCATCTCCATCGATCTCCACCACCATCTCCATCGCCGTTGCTGATTCCCATGATGATGAGGGAGTAGTTCTTCCTCGAGGCTAAGGGTTCTACTGGTAGCTATGTTTTCATCTCTCTCTCTCTCTCTATGCATGATCATATTGTGATCATGAGCTTTGTAATCAAGTAGATCTACTTTGCTACTCAAGTGCTTTAATAGATATCTGCTCTCCCCATGTGTGTGAAAGTGACATCGTGCACACCATGGTGGCACTTAGGGTAGAGATTACAAATACTTGTTATGAGTTATATTTGGAGTTGGATGTTTCTATGAAATTGTGGTGTTTGTTGGAACCATCTAGAGGTCAAGGTGACAGTGTGGGGTTACCTAGATGGGGAAAGCGAACTTTGAGGTGTGCTGTTATAGCCCTACCATGGATTAGAGTGTCCAATCGGAGAGTAGTTTAGAGTAGTATCATGAAGAGAAGATATTTATATGAGAGTGTTCACTAGTGAAAGTATGATCCCTAGGACTTGTTTATAAGCATTGAAACACCGTTTGCAACTAGATCTGTTACATGTTTGCTTGCTTCCATCTTTATTTCAGTTTTCCTTTAGTCTCTTCCACACCAACAAGCTATTTTCTAGCACCATTGTCTTATATCCATACCACTTGTATTTTACTATCTCTTTGCCGAACTAGTGCACCTATACACCTGACAAGTGTATTGGGTGTGTTGGGGACATAAGAGACTTCTTGTATCTTGATTGCAGGGTTCCTTGAGAGGGATACCTTTGACCACTTCCTCTCTGAGTTCGATAAACCTTGGATAATCCACTTAAGGGAAACTTTCTGCTGTTCTACAAACCTCTGCACTTGGAGGCCCAACAACTGTCTACAAGAATAGAAGTGCGTAGACATCAAGCTATTTTCTGGCACCGTTTCCGGGGAGGTAAGGTAAAAGGTACTCACATCCTCTGGCGACTAAGCTATCTTCTAGTATTGTTGCTAGTGTGTGAGTGCTCGAAGTTATTTCCTTTAGATTCTGCAATTATATCTTTTTGTTTCTTGTTTTTATTTTCACTAGTTAGGCTTAATGGAAAACAACAAAAAATTAGAGAGCTTTATAGTATTTATCTTGAGTTAGGACATGAAGTGTTTGAAGAGAAAATTAAAAAACCTATGGAGCTTTATTTGCATGCTGTAGCAATGTTACTAGCATGAATTATTTGAATACAATTATTGCTAATGCTATGGAAAAGTCTAAGCTTGGGGCAACTCGTTTTGATGAGCATGATATTTTTAGTCCCCCAAGCATGGAGGATAAAATTTACTTTGGTGATACTATGCCTCCAATATATGATGATTACAATGATAAATTTGATATTTTCAGTCCACCTACTATTGAGGAGAAAATTAGTTATGATTACAATATGCCTCCTATATTTGATGATTATGGTGATGAGAATAATAATGATAGCTATTTTGTTGAATTTGCTCCCACTACAAGTAATAAGAATATCTCTGCTTATGTGGAGAGTAATGATGATTATATGCATGTGGCTCATGATAAGAATGTTTTCTGTGATATTTATATTGTTAATTTTATTCATGATGCTACTGAAAGTTATTATGAGAGAGGGAAACATGGTTTTATACATATCAACAATATTAAGTTTCCCCTCTTTATGTTGAAATTTTTGAAGTTGCACTTGTTTTGCTTTCCTATGCTTGTTTCTTTGTGCTTTCATGACTTATTTCTTTACAAGATTACTATGCATAGGAAGTGGGTTAGACTTAAATGTTCTTTGAATTTGCTTCTTGATGCTCTCTTTTACTTCAATTCATATTTCTTATGTGAGCATCTTCTCAAACTATCAATCCTAACTTAAAGGCATTAAATAAAAGTACTTATTGGGAGATAAACCAAAAGTTTTAGTTGAGTCTTGGAAGTTATTACCTCTGTAATAACCTCTCCTTACCCTTTTTATTTCCTTTTTGTGCCAAGAGTAACCTCTAATGAGAGAGAAGTAACGCTTGGGAAAGTTGCTGTCCCGAAACAAATTTTTGTGCTTCGCTGTAAAAATTCGTGTAAAATCTCTGTACGTCGGTTTGAGCTGTGATTTTTTGTTCTCCTTCCCCAGGTTGTTATCTAACTTTCGTTTGTTCAACACTTTTCGATTTGAGCAACAGAAGGTCTTCGAAAAAATTGGTTTTTACCCGCTGGTCTGTTTTGACAGATTTCTGTCATTATTTGCATTTGCCTCTTAATCTCTTTCTTTTTGAGTTCTCCTTGATCATTTGAACTTTTTAAAGGAAGTTCTACAGTAGCTTGTGTTTTAATGGAAGTTTTACTTATGTCTAAGCTGAATCAAAAGACTTATTATCTTGAGTACACTAATGTTGCTAATGAAGATTGTGTGAAGTTTTGTATGAAGGAAATTTTAAAGTGTAGGGAAGAGTAACGTGATAAGATGAAGTATGGACAAAAGCTCAAGCTTGGGTATGCCACCCGTGTCACCCCAAGAAATATTCAAGAAGTACAAGCGTCAAATCTTGGGGATGCCCAAGGCATCCCCTTCTTCATCAATAAAAATCTCAGGTTTCTTCCAAACACTTCATTTTTATTGTTTCATGCACAGTTGTGTTGTTCTTGGAGCGTCTTTGTTTTCGTTTTTGGTTTTTGTTTGCTTAGTTTTCTTGGTTTTCTTGAATAAATTGGTTGGACCCCCTCATTCATACATTAGTTTTCAAATAAGTTGGTTTGGATTGGAAAAGAGTAGGAAAGTTCATGCTTAAGTGGTAAAAAGGAGCTTGTTTTTGACTGTGGCCTATTCTTTGTCATGTCATGCTTGATATTGCTTTAGCTTTATGCTTAGTGATTATTGCTGTAGCATGACATGTTATAAGAAATTGAGATTGCTTAATGTGCCTTGAAAGAATCATGCGTTGTTTTAGCATATTAAAAGCATAATATTGTGGTATTCTCCTTTAAATGCTTTATTTGGGTTGACTTGACGCATGCTCACACCATGTTAAGACTATACCAAGTCACCATAGCCTCTATGATCATTTAGTTTTCGACTTGTAATATCACTTTATACTTTGATTAATGATGTTTTGTCGCTCTGCATGATTATGGCCATTATTGCTCTCTTAGTTGGTCGCTCCTAGTCTTTTGCTAGCCTCCGTAACCAAGTATGAGTTCCACTCATGCATCCAACTCCTTAAACCAAGTTATTCCAAAGAGTCCACCATACCTACCTATTAGCAATTGCTATTCCAAGTATATTCATGTTTTTATCTACCTTCCAAATTAAATTTGTTATGTGAAAATTAGTGATTAAAGCTCTCACGAACTTGATGGCACACTTTACTTTCTTGCATTTAATAAACTTAAACCATTGGTCCTTCTTTATTGCGTATATGCTTGCGTTTTATAAGTTGAAATTAGCAGAACCATGTATCATGAGGAACGCTTTCAACATTGCACTTGTACTTTGTACCCCGTTGATATCATGTTCTTTTGCTTATGGATCCCGGCGGTGTGAAATAAAAGTGGAACTTGTAAGATCATGGAGTTTGTATGTGTGTTAGAGAAACGCCTGGGCCGCTAGCCTAAGCCATGCCTAATCATGGTGGAAACTTGCAGCATCACCATAATGAGCACTCTATGAAGCATCCTCAATAAAAACCTATGCAAATAGCAAATAAAAAGATCACTAAGATGCTCATTGTATGCTTGCCTTGTCATTTTGATTATGGGATAGCTCCTGTATCATGTGCAAGGGGTACCCCGTTGGCGGTTCTTTATGATACATATGTACTTACAATGACAAGAGCTTACTCGTGACTAAAGTTGAGTAGCATGAGGTTCGGTCTTCGTAAGTAAGGGGCATGAGATTTCTGCTTATAACTTGTCAAGAATATCCTCTTAGTTGTGTCACTTTAACCTTAATCACCTTAAAGATGCTTATGATAGGGGCAATGAGAGCTGAAAGCTAGTAAGTACCATAATTTTTGGAAGCTCTTTATGAGACTTTAATCCCTACTTCCTTCTATGGAGGCCTTTCTTTTACTTTTATGTCGAGTCCCCACCTTCTACCTTTATGCACCTACTTTGAGAGCATAGTGGCCATTCTTAGTTCTATGTGCATTGTCCCAAGACTTGTTGATTGGTGCATACTTTGATATTGCTTGTTTTAAACTACTTGTATCTAGTCACTCTTATGAACTTTGAAGGTGTCCTATGCATTTACGTTTGCTACTCTATGAGGGACAAGCGGAATGCCACTATGCTATATTTCTTTATCTGAAGCAAACAAACGTGTTATAAAGTGTTGTTATTCATGAATCTTTTGTTTGTGCCTTTTCATGTTGCAACTTAGTTGCTATGTTTTATTGTTAGAACTTTATCTTTCATGCTATGTTGAAGTACTATGATCCCAGCTTTCAATTTTTTACAAATACTTTGATCAAGTTTATGATGGTGCATGTCACCTAAAAAATTATTCTTTCTTTTTATCACTTACCTACTCGAGGACGAGCAGGAGTTAAGCTTGGGGATGTTGATACGTTGCCAACGTATCCATAATTTTTGATGTTCCATGCTTGGTTTTATCTACTTTGTTATGTTTTGTTCCAACTTTGGAGTACTTTTCATAGACTTTCTTTGACTAACCTATTAACAAGATGCCACGGTGCCAGCTGCCTATTTTCTGCTGTTTTTGGTTCCAGGAAGTCAGAAAATGAATATTCTTGGAATTGGAGAGGACAAAAGCCAAAGTTGATATTTTACCGGAAGACTCATGGAGCCAGAAGACGAGACGGAGAGGGGCCACAGGCTGGCCACACCATGTGGTGGCACAGGTCCACCCTGGCCGCACCACCTAGTGGTGTGGGCCCCCTAGACGCCCACCGACCTTGCCTCTTCGCCTATAAGATGCCTCCTGATGCAAAAACCCTAGGTCGTCAATCAGAAATCCACGAAAAGTTCCCCAGCTCGGCCGCCACCGAAGGGGAGATTCGGGGGACAGAAACTCTCTGTTCCGGCACCCTGCCAGGACGGGAAGTGCCCCCGGAGCCATCTCCATTGATCTCCACCACCATCTCCATCGTCGTTGCTGATTCCCATGATGATGAGGGAGTAGTTCTTCCTCGAGGCTAAGGGTTCTACCGGTAGCTATGTGTTCATCTCTCTCTCTATGCATGATCATATTGTGATCATGAGCTTTGTAATCAAGTAGATCTACTTTGCTACTCAAGTGCTTTAATAGATATCTGCTCTCCCCATGTGTGTGAAAGTGACATCGTGCACACCATGGTGGCACTTAGGGTAGAGATTACAAATACTTGTTATGAGTTATATTTGGAGTTGGATGTTTCTATGAAATTGTGGTGTTTGTTGGAACCATCTAGAGGTCAAGGTGACAGTGTGGGGTTACCTAGATGGGGAAAGCGAACTTTGAGGTGTGCTGTTATAGCCCTACCATGGATTAGAGTGTCCAACCGGAGAGTAGTTTAGAGTAGTATCATGAAGAGAAGATATTTATATGAGAGTGTTCACTAGTGAAAGTATGATCCCTAGGACTTGTTTATAAGCATTGAAACACCGTTTGCAACTAGATCTGTTACATGTTTGCTTGCTTCCATCTTTATTTCAGTTTGCCTTTAGTCTCTTCCACACCATCAAGCTATTTTCTAGCACCATTGTCTTATCCATGCCACTTGTATTTTACTATCTCTTCGTCGAACTAGTGCACCTATACACCTGAAAAGTGTATTGGGTGTGTTGGGGACACAAGAGGGATACCTTTGACCACTTCCTCCCTGAGTTCGATAAACCTTGGGTAATCCACTTAAGGGAAACTTGCTACTGTTCTACAAACCTCTGCACTTTGAGGCCCAACAAATGTCTACAAGAATAGAAGTGCGTAGACATCACACTTGATACCTAGTTCATCCAAGATTTGATCTTTAGTATGTCCATACCTAGTTCGGTCTCATTACTGATGAACTTGTTTACTCGTTCACGTGTTGTTAAATTCTGTGACCTAGTCACACGCTTGCAGGCTTAGTTAATGCAACGTCACCGAGATGGCCCATGTGTATCTATCCATTACATGGATTGGCAACTCCTGGTATTGATATGTACTCCTCTACACGTCCCTTTGGGAAACCTGAGTGGCACCTTTTTGATAACCCTTTCACGGCTTGATACTTGATACCATCAAAGCTCCCTCTAGTAACGGTAATTTATATTATCTCAAAGTCAAAGGATTAGGTTGCGACATTTCTTTGTTATCATTAATGATGAAAATTTGTAACTAGATCTCATTATGATATAACTATTTGGTATTTGTCTATCACATCACTCAACCAATGATATGGCCTCATTATCAATTGACATCAATGTCCATGATCTCGAAACCCTAGATCATCCACTTGACCAATGAGCTAGTTTGCTAGAGGTAACTAGAGACATGGTTTGTTTACATACACACATGTATTAATGTTTCATATTAACACATTTATAGCATGGCATGAAACGTATTATGAGCATACACGAGATATATCAAATAAAACACTTTATTATTTGCCTCTAGGGCATATCTCCTTCAGTCTCCTACTTGCATTAGAGTACAAATTAATCTAGTTTACATTAGGCAAGAATCTATCACCAATATCATCCGAGTGTTGTTTATGCTTGGCTTGCAGAAGACCTTTAGTCAATGGATCTGTAACATTCAGATCTGTGTGTACTTTGCAAATCTTGATTTCACCCTCTTCAATCGTAGCTTGATATGTTTGGCCATGGAATGAGTTCTTGATTACTTTGTGTTTGTAATGTCACCCAAGTTATCACAATAGATTGTCACGGTTTCTTGTGCGCTTGGAATAACTCCCATTTCGATGACGAAATTCCTTAGCCAAAGATCTTCATTCGCTGCTTCAGCAGCTGTGATGTATTCCGACTCCATTGTGGATTGTGCTACTACTGGTTACTTCCGGCTCTTCTAGCTTACCGCTTAACCATTCACCATAAACACATATCCCGTCTGAGACATCGAGCCATCAGGATCGGTATTCCAGCTCGCATCCATGTAACTAGTTACACTTAGAGCTTTGTCATTACCTCCATAGACTAGGAACATATCCTTTGTTCTCTTGAGATACTTTAGGATATTTTTCATAGCTGTGCAATGATCCATACCTGGATTACTTTGGAATCGGCTCGTCAAACTAAGAGCCAATGCCACATCAGGTCGAGTACTCATCTTTGCATACATGATAGAGCCTATGGTTGAGGCATAGGGGACTTTAGACATCTTTTCTCTATCAGCGTCCGTTGTTGGACATTGATTCAAACTCAGTGTGCTACCTCTCATTACAGGCACAAAACCTCTTTTGGCCTCTTACATTTTGAACCTCTTCAAAATATTCTCAGGGTAAGTACTCTGACTTAATGCAATTAGGCATCTCGTCCTATCTCCATAGATCTTGATGCCCAATATATATGTAGCTTCACCTAAGTCCTTCATGGAAAACTGACTACTTAGATATTATTTTACGCTCTCCAGAAGTTCCACATTATTCCCACTAGTAATATGTCATCCACTTATACTACCAGGAATGCCACTAAGCTCCCACTCACTTTCTTGTAAACACAGTACTCTTGTTGATTTTGGACAAATCCAAAACTCTTGATCACTTGATCAAAACGACGGTTCCAGCTCCGAGATGCTTTCTTTAGTCCATAAATGGATCGTTGAAGTTTGCATACTTTCCGAGAATCCTTACGATCAACAAAACCTTTTGGGTGCATCTTATAAAACTCTTCCTCAATGTTTCCATTAAGGAACGCAGTTTTGACATCCATCTGCCATATTTCATAATCAAAATGCACAACAATTGCTAGTAGAATCCGGATAGATTTCAGCATCGCTACAGGAGATAAGGTCTCATCATAGTCAACTCCCTGAATTTGTGGAAAACCCCTTGCGACAAGTCAAGCCTTGTGGATGGTCACATTATCATCCACATCCGTATTTTTCTTAAAGATCCATTTATTTTCCACGGCCTTGTGGCCTTCCAGAAGATCCACCAAGGTCCAAACTTGGTTTTCGTACATGGATCCTATTTCGGATTTCATAACTTCTAGCCATTTATCAGAGTCAACACTTTCCATAGCTTCTTTGTAGTTTGTAGGTTCCTCTTGTTCATTCAAGATGACAGTTATCACAAGACTACTATACCAATCAGGAGTGGTACGTACTCTTGTAAACTCAGGTACTGCAGGAGCTTCGATGTGATTGCTTTGATCATTATCATTTGATTCTTCCACTATGGTGGAGGGAGGTACTAGAACAACTTCTGTTGCGCTACTCGGTATTTGGAGATAAGGATCAACAAACTCATCTAGATCAATCTTCCTTCCACTAACTCCTTTAGCGAGAAACTCTTTCTCAAGAAAGATGTTGTTCTTTGTGACAAACATTTTGCCTTCGGCCTTGTTGTAGAAGGTATACCCAATGGTTTCCGCTACAAAGATACACTTTTTCGCCTTGGGTTCGAGTTTGTTAGGCTACAGTTTCTTGACGTAGGCCTCACATCCCCAAACTTTCAAGAACGAAAACTTTGGCTTCTTCCCATTCCATATCTCATATGGGGTTGTCTCCACGGACTTGGATGGTGCTCTGTTTAAAATAAAAGCGGTGGTTTCTAACGCATATCCCCAAAATGATATGGACAAATCAATCAAAGAAATCATGGACCGCATGCTATCTAATAGAGTGCGAATACGCTATTTCGACACACCGTTATGTTGAGGTGTTCTAGCTGGCGTAAGCTATGGTACAATACCATAGTCCCTTAAGTGCATGCCAAACTCATAACTCAAATACTCGCCTCCCTTATTTGGTTGAAGATGCTTGATTTTCTTGTTAAGTTGATTCTCTACTTCCTTCTGAAATTCCTTGAACTTTTCAGAGGTTTCAGATTTGTGCTTCATCAAGTAGATATACCCATATCTATCGTCATTAAAGGTAAAAAAATAACGATAACCATTGCGTGTAGAGACACTCATTGGACCGCACACATCTGTATGTATGATTCCCAACAGGCCTGCTGCCCGCTCCATTGTATAGGAGACGGGTGTCCTAGTCATCTTTCCCATGAGGCATGACTCACATGTGTCAAGGGATTCAAAATCCAATCATTCCAGGAGTCCATCAGAATGGAGCTTCTTCATGGGCGTTACGCCAATATGACCAAGACAACAATGCCACAGATACATGGTATTATCAACATTGTGTTTACAATGCTTAGCATCAACATTATGGATGTGAGCATTGCTATCAAGATCCAGTAAGAATAAACCATTACACACAGATGCCTGAACACAGAAAACATCATTCATTGAAATAGAACAATCACTTGTTCCAGATTTAAACGAATAACAATCTTGCAACAAGAAAGATCCACTCACAATTTTCATAGTTAATGCGGGTACATAGTAGTATTTATTAAAAACTGATCAATCCTGACGGCAAACGTAGATGTAGAGTGCTGATGGCCACCACGTCGACCTTGAAGCCATTGCCGATGCGCATCATCACCTCATCCTTCCTTAGGCGCCTCTTACTCTGTAGCTCCTGTTGAGAGTTACAAATGTGAGCAACAGAACCGGTATCAAATACCCAGGTTTCACTCCTGGCGCTAGTAAGGAATACATCTATAACGTGTATATAAAATATTCATTTGTCTTTGGTGGATAACTTGCCGGCTTTCTTGTCGTCAAGGTACTTGGGGTAGTTGCGCTAGTTCCCATCCCCTTTTGCAGTAGAAGCACGTGACACCGGCCTTGGGACCAGGCTTGGTAGCCTTAGTGGTGTTGGAAATAGATTTTCCATCCTTCTTAGGCTTCTTGTCCTTGCCCTTATGCCCCTACTTATTAAAGTTGGTGGTCTTATTGACCATCAACACCATGTGCTCCTTCTTGATTTCAACCTCAGCAGTTTTGAGCATGGCGAACACCTCAGCAAGGGTCTTAGTCATCCCTTGCATGTTGTAGTTCATCACATAGCTCTTGTAGCTAGGGGGCAGCGAGTTCGGCACCCTATCAATCGCAAGATCTTCTGGGATCTTGCAATCCAGGGCATTCAAGCATTTAACATATCTAGACATTTTGACTATGTGCTCTCTTATACTGCTGTGCTCTTCCATCTTAGCAGAGAAGAAGACATCGGAAGCATCATACCTTTACGCCCGAGCTTGTGGAGCAAAGACAGCCTTGAGATATTCAATGATCTCGAAAGCGTTCATCTTATTCAAATGCTTTTGATGCTCTGGTTCCATGACATAGAGCATTCCACTCTGGATGAGAGAGACATCATCCGCCTTGGACTGCCAGACATTCTTGTCGTCCTCAGCAACGGTTTCTACAGGCTTAGCCGAAGTGCAACCTCGATGACATAAGTCAACTTGTAGGGGACAAGGAGGATACTCAGATTGCGGTACCATGCGGTGAAGTTGGCCCCATCATTTTTTAGTTTGTACTTCTCTAGGAACATGCTAAGGTTAAAGGTGGATGGGCGAGACATCTACCATGGATTTCCAAAGTATTTAGACCATGTCCATAATTTGAGTTCATGTTTTAATTTATGCTTTAAACTTAAACAAAAAACTCCCACTTAAACAAACATCTCTCAATTCGTCCAGTGATCACATGATCCCAGTCCGCTACACCATCCCCGATTGTCACGACCAGCAATACAATTTCAAAGTTAGTCAATCACATCACATGTGACTCATGCTCGACCTTTCGGTCTCTTTTGTTCCAAGGCCATGTCTGTACATTCTAGGCTCGCCAATTCTAACTTGTGTGTATTGCACTACAACATGGCTTACACCCACCATATGCGAACGTAGATATGTATGGCACCCGATCGTCATGGCGTGCATCATAACGGAGAACTTTCTTGGTGGTTCACACATAGAGGGGAACACTATAATTGGAATTATGTGAGGGATTATCCTATTATGCTACCATCATATTTCTAATACACAAGCAAAATAATATGCATGAAAGAATACTTCAAAAGTATGGTGCCATGGCATGGTTGCAACACCTTGATCGCCATCGAGAGGTGCAATGAAAACGTTTCATAAACTTACCATTACCATGTCACGATGCACTCCCCTGCAAAATAAAGTTAGACGCTTCTACTTCATCTTTTGCAACTTTTACGCGGCTTTAGGGCTCCATGGTAGAACCCCTTTCCCACCTACGAACATAAAGCCACAACATGGATTAAATGATTGCCATTTTCTTCCCTTTTCAGGGCCCTCCGTTGCAAATGCCATATCAAATACTGTAGAGAGACAAACATCCCCCAAGGCCACTTACTTGTGGACCAGTCTCGTGTATCACCACACATGTCGATTGGGGGCCGCTTCATCAAATAGTGTCATGATATAAACAAGTACGCGAAAGAGGGCAGCAATTATAAAATTAATGCCCACATATTGCTATGTGTTCTATCCGTATGACATGCCTACTCATAGACCCGCTCTGATACCACTGTAGGGTTCCGCAGTAGAAAACAAAAAAATTCTAACTACGCAAACACTAAAACCAAGATCTATACTATGTAGACATAAGTAATAGAGAGAAGAACGGTATTCATACCCTTGAAGACCGAGGAACACCTTACACAGGAAGACGTATGTTGATGAAGACGAGCAACTCCAAGAGCCCCAAGTGTGGATCCTCTGAAGTTCTAGACACGTTCGGTGTAGGCGATGTCTCCTAGACTCCGATCCAGCCAAGTAGCGAAAGAAGAAAGATGGTGGACCAAAGAACATACGAAGGTAGTGTGAAGGTGGAGAACTCAAGTCCCCCAGGGTCCTCTCCAATATTACAGAGTAATCCCCAAAGAAAATGAGAGAGATAGAAGATAGAATAGGATGGTTTCCAAGGGGAGGGGGTGACCCCATATATAGTAGGAGGGGAGGGCACCATGCAAGGGGAAGGCGGTGTGGGACTAAACCCCACAACTGCAGGCCACCAAGGGGGAGCCTCCGATCCTAGGTGGGCCCCACGCGGGGAGCCCACTAGGTCTAGGCCGGCTAGCCTTCATCCCTTAGGCACCTTGCCCTCTTGGGCCTCCTCTCCAGGTGAGGCCCATTAGCAAAGGGATGCCTATTAAAATAAAAAATAAATGTTTTATTATTAATTCAACTAATCAATATAAAGCACATATATTATAATACCTTTCACTTAGAACTCCTTCCGGACCCCTCCGATCAACATCCGGTGTTACACATAACTATTTCGGATTCTCTCTCTCATTTCTCCTGCGGTGCCATATCAATCCCTATATGTCCCTAGCCTTAAGCGTGACACCCTTTGGTTCGGAAACAATCCGGACATGATCGAGACCTCTCTAGTATCAATGATCATCAGCGGTACCTGGATGCCCATGATGACCCCCGTGCGTTTCACGAATCTCATCGCTTGAACCTTCAATGTCACGTCCCATTCCCTTTGCCACTTGATCTATGGGATCTCCATACCTAGTTCATCGCTTGAACCTAGTTCTCATCGCTTGAACCTAGTTCATCCAAGATTTGATCTGTGGTATCTCCATACCTAGTTCGATCTCGTTACCAATAAACTTGTTTACTCGTTCCCATGCTCTTGCATTCTGTGACCTAGTCACACGCTTGCAAGATTAGTTAATGGAACGTCACTGAGATGGCCCATGTGTATCTATCCATTACTTGGATTGGCAACTCCTGGTATTGATATGTACTCCTCTACACGTCCCTTTGGGAAACCTGAGTGGCACCTTTTTGATCACCCTTTCACGGCTTGATACTTGATACTAACAAAGCTCCCTCTAGTAACAATAATTTGTATTATCTCACAGTCAAAGGACTAGGTTGCGAGTTTCTTTGTTATCATTAATGATGAATGTTTGTAACTAGATCTTATGATGATATAACTATTGGGTGTTTGTATATTATATCACTCAACTAATGATATGACCTCATTGTCAATTTGCATCAATGCCCATGATCTCGAAACCTTATATCATTCACTTGACCAATGAGCTAGTTTGCTAAAGGTAACTAGAGACTCGGTTTGTTTACATACCGCACATGTATTAACATTTCGTATTAACACAATTATAGAATGGCATGAAACATATTATGGACATACAAGAGATATATCAAATTAAAACTTTTTATTATTTACCTCTAGGGCATATTTCCTTCATTATGATGTTTATATCTAACTAGTACGTACCTCAACTTCAATGGAATGCTTAAATAAAACTGCTAACTTTGTGAGTTCCTTGGAAGGACTTCCTCATTTGGTCTCGAGGGGAAACTCTGGGATGGGTTATGTTTGGTGTTAATATCATGTTGGTTCTGAATAGGTCTCTCTTATTCCTCTCTGATAGCCGACAATTCTATCAAGTCTCTATAGGTTATTTAGTGCATGTTTTATTGCCGCTTCAGTCAACCATACCCATGTAGGCAAGAGCCGCTAACTTCTAAGACTTGTCGTGTGCTGGCCTTACTACTAATTGCTCCCTTTTTCTTTGCCCTTTGTTGGCACCCCTTTTGCTTTGACAGGTATGAGTTCAATGATGTTAGCAAGGTTACCCTTCTGGCTTGGCCTAGGCAGGGTTATGTATGCTATTGTTATTCTTTAGGACTCTTAGTACCATTTGCATCTTGTCCATACTCGGATGTTGTATCGTTTTCAACATGGTTTGGGTCTTTGTAATTTATATCTGTATTCTTGTCTCGCTGAGTCATTGTTGTATATATATATGTTCTTGTGGGTTTCATCGTGGACTATTGTGTCATTGTATTAATTCATTTTCCACCCGCACGCAAGTGCTTGGTGGGCATATATCCTCGAATCGTTTCTATGTGGGTTTGGTAGGAATCGCTAAAGTCAGCATAGTGTCAATTTTTGGGTGTTACTAGTGGTATAAGAGCCTTGGTTTGTGATACTCCACTATTCCATCATGTAGGATAACCTATGTAACGGACGATGTAGAGTGCCAAATTTATTTTTAAAATCCACCGCATAGATCTGAATAGCTCTGATTTTACTCCTTACCTATATGCTATTCTTTTCTTACCTATGTGTGTTTTGAATCTTCTCTCTTAACTTCTTCAAGTCTAGGATTTCTCATGGTTGGGTTTTCATTGTACCTTTAGGATTTTGATTCCTTCCTCTTGCAACAGTGATTCTACATCCGGTCTTCATGCAAGCTGAGAAATGTTTCATATATTTTTATTTTTCATTGGACCCAAAATTCACAAAAAAATTCTTTATACCTTCCCGTGTTTTCCAACATGACAACATCATCTATGTTAGAAGAGCCTGCATCACTCCTTTGTTTTCCGAAGCTTTCCAAACATTGCTTGTCGAGATCTTCAGTCTGAATTCCAAGGGTTGGGCTGCACAGTTCTGCTATTCATGAGTAGAGTAATGCTTTCGGTGTGGGATGGAGTCATGACCATACCACCACTCTTATCATTAGCTCTTGTTGCATTGAACAAGTGGATTGATGCGACTTTTACTCATTGAGGTGGCCTTATCTTTTAAGACCTTTACCTTTTCCTTTGTTCTCCGTAGTGCTCTCTCGATGAACATTAGCATCACTCTCTTTTTGGTGGTGTCGACGATTTCAAGATGGAGTAAGAATCTTTGTTAGTGGTACCGCGAGGATCTGCACGAAGCAAGAAGAGTCAGATCATCACCCTCTTTCCTCGTACCATGGATTTGATCTCGAGGCGAGATCCATTGTTAGTGTTGTTGAATTGTAGCACCTCAGAAATTTCCCAATTAGAATTTGCTTGTTCTTTTACTTTATTGCATCACCATGATATCAGGCTCATGTCATCGTGCCACATTACATTTGAGCATCATATTATATCTTACATCTTCTATCACCTCTACTTCTACTCTCTATTTTCTACTCCCTCCGTCCCAAGGCTTAAGGCATATAATTTTTTTCAAAAGTCAAGCTACGAAAAGTTTGACCAAACTTTTTGAAAAAACTATCAATAACTATGATATTATATAGATACCACGTGAAAATATGTTTCATGATGTATCCAAAGGTATATATTTCATATTGTAAATATTAATATTTTTTCTAAAAACTTGGTCAAACTTTACATAGTTTGACTTCTTCAAAAAATTATATGCCTTAAGCCTTGGGATGGAGGTAGTAGGTCTCTATTTTGTTTTCTACTAGTTGGAAGCCTTTGCAATGGTTCCACTATTTTCCAAATGTTTTTATTACTTTTTAGAAGAAAACCCTAAATCTTGTACATGTCCAATTTGAGCATATACATGTGGGCATCATCCTTGCCTTTCTATTGTTCCCTCTCATCCCTTATTTATTATTATCCTCTATGTTCAAATACCCCTGAAAAATTTCAAAAATATTTTAGATCAGACATTCATTTAAAAGTTGAGAAAAATTAAAACAATTAAATAAAAGAAAACAAAAACATAAAAATAAATAGAAAAGAATAAGAATAGGAGACATACCTGTCCAGAAGTCAAAGCCTTTATCCCGGTCGTAGAATGCAAGCCACCCAGAGCCTCCCCTTCTCTTCCTTTTTACAATGAGCCGATACGCATCATCTCCTCTAGTCCAACCCATACCGCTTCGTTGGAGAGATCACGTTGCCATCACCTGTCGGGGGGTCACCCCCCGGAGAATATCATTTTGCAGCCCGAAAGTTGAGGCGCCCAGGCAACGTGGTACCCAAGTTGCTTGCAATCAGCTGCGTTTCCCAACATTGGCGTGCCAAATACTCAGAGGGTCTTTTCGGCACGAATTCAACTTTATGTTTCAATTAAAAATATCAGGCTAACGCCCGTCAAGTTGGGACCCCCTGTCAGCTTTCGTCGTTATGTCGCTGCCGTTGTGGCTGCCATGTAGGCTGACATGTAGGCTTGCAACATTGGTGCATGCATCCTTTACGCGTCTTCTTCTTCCCCAGGGCTGCAATCTATGGTCGTGGCCATGGCGTGGAGCTAGTACTTGGACAAACCTGCTCGGCCCCGCTCTTCTCCCCATCCCAAATCGGAGCTCGCCCTCACCATGGCCGCACCCATGGCACGGCGCGGGGACGAGAATTCATTCCCGTGTGAGATCTATCACCATGCCGACCATGCTCAGTCCTGTTGTCCTCCTCCAGAATCCAAGCTCGTTGTCGCCATGGTTGCACACGCACCAGCCATGGCACCTTCCTCTCCGAACCCCAAAGCCACATCCACCCAGTTCGGCACAACGCCAACAAGGTGAAAATGCATCAAGTTTTCTTCTTGTGATTGTAGAAAAACATGTATGTACCGTGTCCGTAGCATACTCTAACAATATACACATATGTTGTTTACTAGATTTTCATTTGAAATTAGTAGCTCCGTGATGATAAAACATAGAGAACCTAAATGGAATGACGATGATGACCCTGTTCTGTACTTTGCATTGCAGCAACAAGTGCTCGCTGACAAAGCATGTTACCAAGAGAGTGGAGTTCATCAGCCATTGCCAAAAAATATGTGCACAAATCAGTGAGCGATTTAATGCAAATACGTGCAGAAAATCTAGATCCATGTCATCAATCATCAATAGGTGGCACATTCTAGTGATGCGTTCAAATGCGTACACCATGTATCATTTACTTGAAGTGGTTGTTATCCTAAGCAAAAATGCCTAGTATGCACATTACCTTTGTCTGTTCTATGCTGCAATTCTGCTGTTATGGGCGTGGAAAGAAAAGCTGGGCTTCACTTAGTATTACGCAGTTAGGCCTAACTTAGTCTTACACAAATAAGCATAGCTTAGTATTTACACAAATAAGCGTAACTAAAGATAAAGATAAAGACAAATGGTTCATCGAATCTGCTAGTATGAGCACTAGGTCCCTAGAGCTGGTGGTATCGTCGAAACGAACCAGAATGCTGTTTGGCCGTCTGTCATTCTCCATCAAATCGTACGACCCCACTGATGAGCCAATTGTAGGCCCCCTCCCCCGACGTGGATTCAGATCCAGGTCGGATATGGAGTGTCAACATGATAGGCGCGTCAGTGTGCAGTAAACACACAGTCTGCTATCAACATTGGAAGTGCTGGCACCTTAGAAACAACACCAACATGTTCTTCCTGGACTCCGGCAGCAGCCTCAGCAGGTATTTCGTCAGCTTCACCAGTAGCCTCAGCAGGTATTTCGTTAGCTTCACCAGCAACAACATTGGCAAGTATTTCGTCAGCTTCACCAGCAGCAGCATCACCAAGTATTTCGTCAGCTTCACTAGGAGCAGTAGCATCTAGTTCTTCGTCAGCTCCACCACCACCAGCAGAAGCAGCAGCCTCAGGAGCCAGGGCCACCTGAGCAATTATAGGTTCAACAGCTCTAGGGCTTAGACAAAGAAAGGGTAGTTGATCCCAAGAAACATAGATTGTCCCTTCAGATTGTCGACTCTGCTCCAGACTTGCTCTACTAGGTCTTTGGATGGGCATGCGGACCTCGAGATAACGTGACACCACAACGATGGGTATGAAGAAAGTTATGTCTCCATATGTTCTATTGTATCACCAACGTTGTTTAGTGCTCCCCTAATATGAATCCACATGAGTTCAACATCCTATTTCGTGTCGCCTCCGAGAGGTGCCAGGAACCAGCGCCGTGTCCCAAGTTTAGCATTTGCTACTGCATCTTCGATCACCGGAGCTGGAATGATGCGCGAGGCTGCGTGGGTACCTGCGTGTTACTTACAGTCAGTAAACAGAATTTTAAATGGGATTTTACATGCTATATGACACCATGACTCACCCAGATGAACGGCTCCCAAACACGCACGTCGCCGCTAGGTTCAGTGACCGCATAAATGCGTGGCGGTTTGTTGGAATGTCAGCTAGAGGTGAAGACGGTGTTGACATACTTCTTCGGCCGCAGGAAGTCGTCACACAAGACTGTCCATTCCTTGTCTTATGGGAATCTAATGAATGTGATTGCCTTGTCGAACAACTCTAAGAGGTCGTACTCCCAGGTCTTCCACACCTCCCACGGTCTATGTGGGAGTTGTACCTTTAGGAGCTCAAGTTCTGCCATGTTGAACCTGTAAGCGAATTCGGAAATCGGCAGCGGCCACCCGTTGTTGAATACAATAATGCCGACACCCTCCAAAGATGGCAATGTAAATCTCAATGATCTGTAGCCATTTTTTAGAGTCCAAGTACTCCCATCCTAGGATAAAAGGACCAGCCACTCGCCGTTGCCACCCACCCAGTTCTGGTCATCTCCCATTTTCGTCTCTTCTTCTTCCTTGATATTCACCATTACTGATTCTGACCACTTATCCAGAAGCATCATTTTTGCATGAATATTCTGCAGAGTTTGTTGTCAGTTGTTATAATCACCTAGCATGGATTCCATTGCAAATACCATTTGACAACTGGACTTTTAGATTAAAGTACCCAAAATATCGCCTAAATTGTGCCAGTGTCACTACAAAGATACCCAATATATGAAGTAGGAGCAGAGCTCCCCTAGAACATACTCTGACGATGATCATAAATAGCTCGGGGCATAACAGCCTTAAATCGTCTAATATGTTTATTTTTATTTTAGGAAACAGAATATCACCTAGCAAGCATTCCATTGCAAATCAAAATTGACAACTTGTCTATCACCTAAATTAAGACTGTGTCACTACGAAAATACCAGAATATCAGGTACGAGCAGAGCTTCCGCTGTACATAATAGACTTAAATGGTTCAATTTGTTCAAACCGCGCATGCACACAACACGTTCGACGAAAGGAACATAAGACTCCGATGAGAGTTCAACACATATTAATCAACGATATGACTGAACCAATAAGCAAGATACTAGAACTTACGTGGCCATCGCGGTCGTTTGGCCATTTGCTGGTATCGGGGTAAAGAAGGTCTAGCGTGCCGAACGGTTGTTCGTCCATGTCCCGCATCGTGAAGCGGTAGCCAGGGATGCAGTAAGCGAGGCGGCCGGTAGAGATGATGTCCAACCCCGTGGAGATCATGTGCACGTTCATGGTGCTGAGGTTCGGCCATCCCAAATCCTCACGATGGTGGCCGCCTTGGCCATCCGTGTCGTCGTTGCCTGCCTTTCGCTTCAGCTTGCTGCTACCCCAAGCTCTACCCATAGCGGCAAATGGAGTCTAGAATCTGGTAGATTAATGGAGGCGTTGTGATAAGGAGGCAGATGGATTTGAGAGGGGATGGAATCAGTGATGGGGGCAGTTTTTCGAGTAGGGAGTGACCCAGTGAGGAACCGCCGCCACCGCCGGTTCTCGTCCGCGTGGAAGACAAGAAAGGGGGCGTAATTATTGAGGGCACGCACCGAGCCGTTTAGAGGAAGTGAAAAAAAATCGTAAGAGAGAAAAATGTACGGCCCGCCTTTCAGTGAGTGAAGGTCGATACACGCAAACGTGACTACGTTTGACTTGGATCGTGTATGGCAGACCCGATTCCACCGCATGGAAGTGGCGTAGAACAAATTTTAGGCAGCGCTAGCGTTGACGTGTAAAACCACCATTTTTCTCCACCTTCACCCTACTACGAACGGTCATGCGCCATTCCAGATATTAGTAAGGCCGGTTCCAGTCTTGTAGTAAGTAGTTTCACTTCTCCATCTCATTTCCTCCTCCACGGCCTCATCGTCTTTCTCCTCCACGGCCTCATCCATTTCCTCCACCACGGCATCACCCTCTTCCTCCGTACCCTTTCCCTCTTGCCTGTAGTCATGGACTTTTCGGATGTCCGAAACGACAGAAGGCAAGCGACTGCATACTTAGACATCGAAGTACATGGCGGGAAGAAGATCAATGTCATATACACCACCGACCCTCAGATGGTGAGGAACAGTCTAAATAATTACACGAGTTGGCTGCGGTTCGAAGAAAACAGGTTCGTAGGTCTCGACCTCGAGTACAGCCGCGATCACTGTAGGATCGCCTGGTGCAACTCTCCATGAAGGGGCACGTCCTCGTATACCAGCCTTTTTGTGAGATGGGGGCTGACGGGATCTGGTAGACTTTGCTGTCTTTTTGTTCCTGAACCATCTATTTGCAAAAGTTATTGCTATATTATTTGTCTGAATTCATTTTCATGCAGGTGGGGAGGAAGGATTAGGGCGCTGTTTCATGACTTTCTCGTGAACCAGCAGATAACATGTACTAGTGTTGACATCATGAATGACACTAAACTGCTTGAACGCCCGACTTTCAACATTAAAATCCCAAAGGAGTACAGAGTGGACATCCAGAAAATTAACTGGATCCCAGGGATGAAGGGAGGCAGGACCGAGATGGCCGATCTTGCCGCCAAACTCATCGACCCGTGGTACGTTGACATGAAGGGAAAATTGCCGAGATGTTGGTGGAGGCGTTTAGGGCATGATTACTGGGAGGATAAGCCGCTTTCTGAACCTAATCTGGAGTATGCTAAAATTGACGGGTATGTTAGCCACGAGCTGTACCGCCAGATTGTAAAATTTCGTTCCAAGCATCACATCATTGAACCACCACCAAGGCATGTTGTTTGCCCCAGATGCCGGAGTGTAGATGAATCTACAAGCCGGGGCAAGCGACCGAAGGCATCCTGGGATCGACTGCCTTCTCCAACAAGCTGGGATGTAGATTTTAGTGCATAATTGTTGTGTTTGTACGGGGCTTGTTATGTTTATGAAAACATGTTATTTCAGAAGTACACTATGTGAGCAATTACGAACTGCTGTGTATTACCTTTGTCGAACTATAATTTGGGTTTGGTTATGACTGTATCCTTCGCTATAATCTGGGTTTGGTTATGATTTATGACTGTATCCCACCTTATGCATGTCAGTCCTGGATTCTGCCGCATGCAAATGGCACAGACATAATTTGTAAGTATGAATGTTGAGCATACAAAAGGGGGAAATGTAATTCATACAGGTTAACTACCTAATAGCATAGGGATCTTACGAGCTTGGTTCTTACACACAGAATGCTTAGAAAATACATGCGAGATAAAATACTGGTGAGATAAAACTAGGAACGGAATGCGAAACTAGTAGTGGTAAACAACACACCCACCCACCCGCCAGATCCTGTTGAGCATCTCGTAGCAGACATACGCGTCCCTAGCTATGTACTTGATCGCATCGTAATTCAGGTGCCTCCACTCCCATAGCTCGTGTAGGTGCTTCAGGAACTCGACTTTCATGCTGGCGTACTCGTGGTCGATGATGTCGACAGTGAGTCTAGCCATGCCGGCTTTCCCCGTATCGCCATCCGGGTACCTCCAGAGATGTTGGAGATCGACATGATTGACGACATGAATGAGGAGATCCCGCTCTAGCTTCGGAGTGTCGTTCTTGATGTCGATGCTGGCGAAGTAGATCTCCCTCCTATGTAGGAACTCATGAAGCTCCGAGCATATAGATTTGACCCTGCATACGTGGTATAGGAGGCAGTGGTTGCGCATGGACAGCTGCAAAAGCACCACCCTCTTCCTATCTCCGGTATACTCGAGCTCAAGGCCGACGATCTTGTACCTGTCCATCGGCTCCTGTAGCCACCACCCGTACATTGCGATGACCTTGGCGACCTCCCCTGACGCATTTGTGTGGAAGACCGTCAGCTTGGTGGTGCCATGGGCGGTGCCGGTGTACTCGTCGGTGAAGTTGATCCCGTCACCGAACACGCCGTACTCTACGTCCATGGCAGCAGCTAATGCGGCGGCGGTGGACAAGGGTCGGTAGCCGTGGCTGGGACTGGTCGTGGCGGTGGAGTGATCGGTTGCGGTGGTATGGCCTGGCGTAGGCGGTGCCTGCGGCACCGTCGATGGTTCTTGCGGTGGCATGGGCAGCGGCGGAAGGAAGGAGTTAGGGATTTTTGCATAGTGATGTGCTGTGGAGACGGAAGGCGATGCTTAAATTGCATTTACCAATATTCCGATCATACCCGATCGGAAGCAAGTTTGACCGGGCGAGCACCATTGGTTTCCAATCCTAGCGATTAAATTTGGCGGCCGTGCCCGATAGGCGATGGGACAGGTGTGCGATGTGGCTTTGGCGTGGCAGAGACCGGTCACAGAGACCACCATCCTGTTGCCGATCCGCAGCGAGTGCGCGGTGCTGACACAATGTAACGTGACATGACAGAAGGAAGTGTACAGCTATTTGTGATTATTATTCCCAACGAGTTTAAGAAGTGTAAGCATAGACAGGGACCTAGCATCCCTGCACCCCGGGGCAGCAGCTCAAGCCTGCCGATTGCGCAAAGCTTGCAATTTTCTTTATTTAATTTGGTGATTTTGTCCAGAATTTGCCAAATTGAAGCTCATTTGCGCATGCTTCTATAAGTTTCTGGGTAGGCCACTGGTGTAAACATGCACGATCAAGCAACTTTGCAACACACATGTCGATAGAAAAGCATGAGGTTTCAACGCACCACATAGTTTAGGGATTTCTATTTTCCCCAGCCGATTAGTTTGTCCTCACTTTTGCCCTCCCTCCATTCCGAAGCCGTCACATGCGCTCGGAGGGGGGTGCCGTCTGGTCAAAGGCTTGACCGTTACGTGCGTCCTGTCACCTAAATTGGAAGTTTTTTTTGTTATTTGGCCTTTTTAAGAGCGCCTTTTCCCCTCTATCGCTAACATATGTGTTTTTTTGCCCAAAATGGTAGCGACTCTAGAGCAGCTTCTCTCTCCATTCATTGTTCCTTTTGCCCTCGTTTTTCCTCAATCTGGTAGCAAATCTAGAGCAGCAAAACTAACCAGCACCATAAATAAATTTAGTAAATAGAGCAGATGTAAATAAAGCAGCTAATATAGGTTATATAGTATGGTACTTAACAGGGTTCGTCAATTAGCAGCTGACAAGTTCAACACAGACAAGACAAAAGAAGCTGCTTTACAATAGAAGTAGTAGTAGCAGCAGCAGATTAGTGGCCCCTCGTGGCCTCTGCCAGGAGGGTCTCCGCCTCCTCCCTCTGACGCCTCCTCCACTTCTTGCTGCCTAGTCCCTTGACCTTGGGCGCCTTGGGTTTGATCGGGGGCATGTGACCCTCCTCGATAGCCACCTTTTGGAGGTTGCGGAGGTGAAGACCGAGCGCCGGGTGCTTGGCTATGAAGCCATGGACATTCACGGACTCGCCGCAGGTCCTCACGTCCTCGGCATGCTTCACGAGGGAGTTGAAGTCCATGGCGTAGAGCCTCCTGGTGGGGCAGAAGGGGCACCTGTACACGTCGCCGACGAAGAAGTTGTTGTACTGGCCGGACTTTAGCCTCCTCAGCACATGAGGAGTCTTGGTGTCCTTGGACTCGTCGTCGCTGCGAACGTCGCTGCTATCCTCCTGTTGGAAAAAAACTGTAGAGTGCAATATGGACATGATTGATATACTTTGATTATCAGGATTGAATATTTGCATAAATTAACCGATTGAGATCTCCTGATTATTCCCCAAATCTCAAACCAAATCGAATACTTATCCCAACTACAAACAGGGGGATTCATCGAAATACGATATCTAACACAAGACGATTAGCTACTGTGAAAATACGAACAACAGAGCCCTAATAACATATGATCTCGCATCCAACGATGGGAACGGGGGAAGAACAAGGGAAGGGGAGAAAACCCTGGTTACCTCCGACCATGGGTCGGCGATGCTGGTGTCGTAGGGGTTCTCCGGCCTTATGTAGACAACCTCCTCGTAGGGGTCCCAGCGGAGCGGGATCTGTCCGAGACTGGCGGGGGGCTCCTCGCCGAAAGCTACGGCGGATGCGGGGATGGGGATGGGGGCATGTACGGGGACAGGGGCCTGTACGGGGACGGGGGGCTCCTCGCCGGCGGGCTTGGAGGTGCCGATGGCCACCGCGTTGTTCTTCTCCATCGCCGGCGTGGTTGGGGTTTTCTTGGGGGTTTGCAGAAGGTGATGGGATAGTGGAGACGGTTGAGTGAGCGAGGGAGAGTGGGGAGGCCTCTATTAAAGGAGAAGGGAAGCGACATTTCGTTGCACTACCGTGCACCGCGTAGGCTACTGCACCGTGCATAGCCACACGTGTCCGGTACCTCCCCGTGCACCGCACACGCGTACCGGGAGTCACATTTTTTCCCTCGTGTCTAACCCTAGCGATTCAGTTGTACTCAGTTTTGAAGGGAACATGTTCGAAGGTGTATAATTTGAAGGGAACGTGTTCGAAGGTGTATAATTTGTGCATTACATTCCACTCTATGAACATGATAATATCTCAAGATTTTCTTAGCACAATATTATCACATATTAAGTGCGATTTCAAAGAGTTGAAATGTGTACAATTTTCGTATACGCAAGTTTATGCATTACATTCCACTCCACGGAAATGATAAATGATCAGGATTTTATTAGCACAACATTATCTTGACGCGGCCCCACTTGTTAGCACGTAACGACATGGCCGACAGACGTCGAGTTTCAGACCATGTGAGAGTTTTCTAACAAGGAGATGGGCAAAAGTGAGGAAAAACTAAGCGGCTAGGGAAAACTGAGTACAACTAACGAACCGAGGGTACGAAAATAGAAATCCCCATATTTTAAGGGTCTAGAAATGGTAAGAGAACTAAATAGTATTAGTGTCCAGGCAAGCACAGTGATGGGTTGGTCGGCTAGAAGTTTTTGATTCCAAAGTAAGGGGACACCAGGCCGGTCTTGACATACCCCCTCAGGAATTTGCCATAAGCAGCGTGCTTAGCCTTGGTCGCCGACTTGTGTTTACTAGCCGGGCTTTTACCGATGCCAACAGCATGCGGAATCAAGCTGGCAATCCTCAGGTTGACTCATTTCTTACAGAAAGGGCACCTGAGCTCCCCAAGTCGAGTGCAGAAAGGGATTATCCCGCTCTTGAGCTTCTTCATGACATGGCGGCTCTTGTTGTCCCTATTCTCCTTGTCAGAGTCCATCTCACTTGAATCTACCTGTAATGTATGAAATGCGAACCAAAATGAGAAAAATAATAAATATATATTCCTTCCACCATTCTGAGTTACTTTCGATGCAATAACATGTCTATACAGGTTCAACAGTTCATTACGGCTGTCTCCCCAGCTCGCTCCTAAATTAATGTGGTTTGTGTTCTTGATAACTGATTAATAAATAAATAATGTGAATTCATTCAGAATAGACTAGATCTCTCCATGTACTGGTTCGTATGTTGCATCTAATCATTAGGACAAGATTTTTTTATGAACCCAGGATAGATTAAGCTCGAGTAGAAAATATGAAACATGTAGAAATAGATGTACCTTTGGGTACAAGAGTGGAGCGTGTTCGTCGAACTCCACGCCCTCATCGGGGCCTCCGAAGTCGTCAGCACCGGCGAGCACATGGTCCCCAAGGGGTTGAACTGCACGTCCTCCTCGCCTTGTGCTGTGTGATGCTCCTCCAGATCTACCGCGTGAAGCACCACCCCGGCGGCGATGCCTGCACACTCACCCCCACGCACTGGTTTCATGGAGAAGGTTCATGCCTGTAAGTTGAAGATTGTGGGGTTTTGCTAGATAGGAAAGAGAGAGGAGTGGATAAGTGCGAATGGAGGACCCGATAGGCTGTGTTTCTAATGAGGGGATGTTTAGGCCTCCTCGAGGGCCCCGGTAGGTAGCTCTTCTGGCTGCGGCTGCCGCGTGGAAGATTTGTGTGGTGGGGGCCTGTCGGAAGTGAGAGTACAGGCGCGCTGCATAGTAAAAATGGTATAGCCCGTGAGCCGTGGATGACCAGTTGCCGTGTAGTAGACTTGTAGCCTTTGCATACTAGATTAAACATGACATGACCACTCGACGACTTTTTCCATGGATGGCATCGTGTTCCTTCTTGTAGAAGTCTCGTTGAGGGAGACATCCATGTTGTCTCACGCTGTCCTGTGAAGGGCACGACGTGTGCAACGAGCCTCGTTGGATCACACATGATCAACGGCTGGTGCGCACAATCCGCGTGACAACTGTGACAACCAATCAGGGTGTACCAGACAGAGTGGGCACATGTTTCAGCTTCTACGAAAGAGAGAGAGGGGGCAAAACTGAGTATTATAAAAAAACTAAGGGCAAAGCTGAGTAGTATAAAAATGGAAAGTGAGTGTCTTTTACAATGAAATACATCAGGGCATACATTAAATTATGCCAAGATAGATCCACTAGAGTTCATTGCATGTTTTTTCTTTTAAAAAACCACATATGGATACACCAAAGTCATTGCACGTGTGTTATTGTCACAAACCACATCTGGATCCACCAGTGTTCATTGCATGTGTGTTCTTTTCACAAACACCACATGGATCCACCAATGTCATTGCATGTGTGTTCTTTTAACAACCCACATATGGCTCAACCAATGTCATTGCATGTGTGTTCTTTCCACAAACCACATATGGATCCACCAATGTCATTGCATGTGTGTTCTTTTCAACAAACCACACGGATCAACCAATGGCATCGCATGTGTGTTACTGTCACAAACCAAATATGGATCAACCAATGTCATTGGATGTGTGTTCTTTTCATGAACCACATATGGATCCAACAATGCCATCGCATGTGCGTTCTTTCCACAAACCACATATGTATCCACTAGAGTAATTGCATGTGTTTTCTTTTCAGAAACCACATATGGATCAACCAATGTCATTGCATGTGTGTTCTTTCCACAAACCACATATGGAACAACCAATGTCATTGGATGTGTGTTCTTTTCATGAACCTCATATGGTTCCACTAGAGTCATTGCATGTGTGTTCTTTCCACAAACCACATATGGATCCACTAGAGTCATTGCATGTGTGTTCTTATACTAAAACCAGCACTAGAGTCAATGCATGTGTGTTCTTTTCACAAACCACACATGGATCCACCAGAGTCATTGCATGTGTGTTCTTTCCACAAACCACACATGGATCCACTAGACTCATTGCATGTCTGTTTTTCCACAAACCACATGGATCAAGCAATGGCATTGCATGTGTGTTATTGTCACAAACCACATATGGATCAACCAATGTCATTGCATGTATGTTCTTTCCACAAACCACACATGGATTCACCAGAGTCATTGCATGTCTATTTTTTCCACAAACCACATGGATCAACCAATTGCATTGCATGTGTGTTATTATCACAAACCACATATGGATCAACCAATGTCATTGCATGTGTGTTCTTTTCACAAACCACACATGGACCACCAATGCCATTGCATGTGTGTTCTTGTAATGACAAAGCACATATGTATCCACCAGAGTAATTGCATGTGTGTTCCTTTCACAAACCACATATGGATGAACCAATGTCATTGCATGTGTGTTCTTTTCACAAACCACAAATGGATCCACCAGAGTCATTGCATGTATTTTCTTTCCACAAACCACACATGGATCCACCAGAGTCATTGCAAGTGTGTTCTTTTCACAAACCACACATGGATCCACCAGAGTCATTGCACGTGTGTTCTTTTCGCAAATCACACATGGATCAACAGATGGCATTGCATGTGTGTTCTTTTCACAAACCACACATGGATCCACCAATGTCATTGCATGTGTGTTCTTTTCACAAACTACACATGGATCGACCAATGGCATTGCATGTGTGTTCTTGTCACAAACCACATATGTATCAACCATAGTCATTGCATGTATGTTCTTTCCACAAACCACACATGGATCCACCAGAGTCATTGCAAGTGCGTTCTTTTCACAAACCACATACGTATCCACCAGAGTAATTACATGTGTGTTCTTTTCACAAACCACACATGGATCATCCAATGTCATTGCATCTATGTTCTTTCCACAAAACACATATGGATCCACTAGAGTCATTGCATGTGTGTACTTTTCACAAACCACATATGGATCAACCAATGTCATTGCATGTGTTTTCTTTTCACAAACAATATATGGATCCACTAGAGTCATTGCATGTGTGTTCTTTTCACAAACCACATATGGACCCACTAGAGCCATTGCAGGTGTGTTCTTATACTAAAACCAGTACTAGAGTCATTGCATGTGTGTTCTTTTCACAAACCACATATGGATCCACTAGAGTCATTGCATGTGTGTTGTTTTCACAAACCACACATGGACCCACTAGAGTCATTGCATGTGTGTTCTTATACTAAAACCAGCACTAGAGTCACTGCATGCGTGTTCTTTTCACAAACCACACATGGATCCACCAAAGTCATTGCATGTGTGTTCTTTCCACCAACCACACATGGATCCACAAGAGTCATTGGATGTCCGTGTTTTCCGCAAACCACATGGATCAACCAATGGCATTGCATGTGTGTTATTGTCACAAACCACATATGGATCAACCAATGTCATTGCATGTATGTTCTTTCCACAAACCACACATGGATCCACCAATGCCATTGCATGTGTGTTCTTTCCAAAACACAAATATGTATCTACCAGAGTAATTACATGTGTGTTATTGTCACAAAGCACATATGGATCAACAAATGCCATTGCATGTGTGTTCTTTCTACAAACAACATATGCATCCACCAATGTCATTGCATGTGTGTTCTTGTAATGACAAACCACATATGTATCCACCAGAGTCATTGCATGTGTGTTCTTTTCACAAACCATATATGGATCAACCGATGTCATTGCATGTGTGTTCTTTTCACAAACCATACATGGATCCACAATAGTCATTGCATGTATGTTCTTTCCACAAACCACACATGGATCTACCAGAGTCATTGCATGTGTGTTCTTCTCACAAACCACATGGATCCACCAATGTCGTTGCATGTGTGTTCTTTCCACAACCCACAAATGGATCAACCAATGTCATTTCATGTGTTTTCTTTCCACAAACCACATATGGATCCACCATTGCCATTGCATGTGTGTTCTTTCCACAAACCACATATGTATCCACCAGAGTAATTGCATGTGTGTTCTTTTCACAAACCACATATGGATCAACCAGTGTCATTGCATGTGTGTTCTTTTCACAAACGACATATGGATCAACCAATGTAATTGCACGTGTGTTCTTTTCATGAACCATATATGGATGCACCAATTCCATTGCATGTGTGTTCTTTCCTCAAACCACATATGTATCCACCAGAGTAATTGCATGTCTGTTCTTTTCACAAACCACATATGGATCGACCAATGTCATTGCATGTGTGTTCTTTTCATGAACAACATATGGATCCACTAGAGTCATTGCATGTGTGTTCTTTCCACAAACCACATATGGATCCACTAGAGTCAATGCATGTGGGTTCTTATACTAAAACTAGTACTAGAGTCATTGCATGTGTGTTCTTTTCACAAACCACACATGGATCTACCAGAGTCATTGCATGTGAGTTCTTTCCACAAACCACACATGGATCCACCAGAGTCATTGCATGTATGTTTTTCCACAAACAATATGGATCAACCAATGGCATTGCATGTGTTTTATTGTCACAAACCACATATGGATCAACCAATGTTATTGCATGTATGTTCTCTCCACAAACCACACGTGGATCCACAAGAGTCATTGCATGTCTGTGTTTTCCACAAACCACATAGATCAAAAATGGCATTACATGTGTGTTAGTATCACAAACCACATATGGATCAAGCAATGTCATTGCATGTGTGTTATTTTCACATACCACATATGGATCTACCAGTGTCATTGTATGTATGTTCTTTCCACAAACCACACATGGATCCACCAATGCCATTGCATGTGTGTTCTTTCCACAAACCACATATGTATCCACTAGAGTAATTGCATGTGTGTTATTGTCACAAACCAGATATGGATCAAAAAATGTCATTGCACATGTGTTCTTTCCACAAACAACATATGCATCCACCAATGTCATTGCATGTGTGTTCTTGTAATGACAAACCACATATGTATCCACCAGAGTAATTGCATGTGTGTTCTTTTCACAAACCACACATGGATCAACCAATGTCATTGCATGTGTGTTCTTTTCACAAACCACACATGGATCCACCAGAGCCATTGAATGTATGTTCTTTCCACAAACCACACAGGATCCACCAGAGTCATTGCATGTGTGTTCTTCTGACGAACCACATGGATCCACCAATATCATTGCATGTGTCTTCTTTCCCCAAACCACATATGGATCAACCAATGTCATTGCATGTGTGTTCTTTTCACGAACCACATATGGATCCACTACAGTCATTGCATGTGTGTTCTTTCACAAACCACATATGGATCCACTAGAGTCATTGCTTGTGTGTTCTTATACTAAAACCAGTACTAGAATCATTGCATGTGTTTTATTTTCACAAACCACACATGGATCCACCAAAGTCATTGCATGTGTGTTCTTTCCACAAACCAGACATGGATCCACAAGAGTCATTGCATGTCTGTGTTTTCCACAAACCACATGGATCAACCAATGGCATTGCATGTGTGTTATTGTCACAAACCACATATGGATCAAGCAATGTTATTGCATGTGTGTTATTTTCACAAACCACACATGGATCCACCAGAGTCATTGAATGTATGTTATTTCCACAAACCACACATGGATCCACCAAAGTCATCGCATGTGTGTTCTTCTCACGAACCACATGGATCCACCAATGTCATTGTATGTGTTTTCTTTCCACAACCTACATATGGATCAACCAATGGCATTTCATGTGTGTCCTTTCCACAAACCACATATGGATCCACCATTGCCATTATATGTGTGTTCTTTCCACAAACCACATATGTATCCATAGAGTAATTGAATGTGTATTCTTTTCACAAACCACATATGGATCAACCAATGTCATTGTATGTGTGTTATTGTCACAAAGTACATATGGATCAACCAATGTCATTGCATGTGTGTTCTTTTCATGAACCACATATGGATCCACCAATGCCATTAAATGTGTGTTCTTTCGACAAACCACATATGTATCTACTAGAGTAATTGCATGTCTGTTCTTTTCAAACCACATATGGATCAACCAATGTCATTGCATGTGTGTTGTTTTCACAAACCACATATGGATCAACCATTGTCATTGCATTTGTATTCTTTTCATGAACCACATATGGATCCACTAGAGTCATTGCATGTGTGTTCTTTCCACAAACCACATATGGATCCACTAGAGTCATTGCTTGTGTGTTCTTATACTAAAACCAGTACTAGAGTCATTGCATGTGTGTTCTTTTCACAAACCACACATGGATCCACCAAAGTCATTGCATGTGTGTTCTTTTCACAAACCACACATGGATCCACAAGAGTCATTGCATGTCTATTTTTCCACAAACCACATGGATCAACCAATGTAATTGCATGTGTGTTATTGTCACAAACCACATATCGATCAACCAATGTCATTGCATGTATGTTCTTTCAACAAACCACACATGGATCCACCAATGCCATTGCATGTGTGTTCGTTCCACAAACCACATATGTATGCACTAGAGTAATTGCATGTGTGTTATTGTCACAAACCACATATGGATCAACAAATGTCATTCCATGTGTGTTCTTTCCACAAACAACATATGCATCCACCAATTTCATTGCATGTGTGTTCTTGTAATGAGAAACCACATACGTATCCACAGAGTAATTGCATGTGTGTTCTTTTCGCAAAGCACACATGGATCAACCAATGTCATTGCATGTGTGTTCTTTTCGCAAACGACACATGGATCCAACAGAGTCATTGAATGTATGTTCTTTCCACAAACCACACATGGATCCACCAGAGTCATTGCATGTGTGTTCTTCTCACGAACCACATGGATCCACCAATCTCATTGCATGTGTGTTCTTTCCCCAACCGACATATGGATCAACCAATGTCATTGCATGTGTGTTCTTTCCACAAACCACATATGGATCCACCATTGCCATTGCATGTGTGTTCTTTCCAAAAACCACATATGTATCTACCAGAGTAATTGCATGTGTATTCTTTTCACAAACCACATATGGATCAACCAATGTCATTGCATGTGTGTTCTTTTCACAAACCACATATGGACCAACCAATGTCATTGCATGTGTCTTATTTTCATGAACCACATATGGATCCACCAATGCCATTACATGTGTGTTCTTTCCTCAAACCACATATGTATCCACCAGAGTAATTGCATGTCTGTTCTTTTCACAAACCACACATGGATCAACCAATGTCATTGCATGTGTGTTCTTTTTATGAACCACGTATGGATCTACTATAGTCATTGCATGTGTGTTCTTTCCACAAACCACATATGGCTCTCCTAGAGTCATTGCATGTGTGTTCTTATAATAAAACCAGTACTAGAGTCATTGCATGTGTGTTCTTTTCACAAACCACACATGGATCCACCAGAGTCATTGCATGTGTGTTCTTTCCACAAACCACACATGGATCCACCAGAGTCATTGCATGTCTATTTTTTCCACAAACTACATGGATCAACCAATGGCATTGCATCTGTATTATTGTCATAAACAACATATAGATCAACCAATGGCATTGCATGTATGTTCTTTCGACAGACCACACATGGATTCACCAGAGTCAATGCATGTCTATTTTGTCCACAAACCACATCGATCAACCAATGGCATTGCATGTGTGTTATTATCACAAACCACATATGGATGAAGCAATGTCATTGCATGTGTGTTCTTTTCACAAAGCACACATGGATCCACCAATGCCATTGCATGTGTGTTCTTGTAATGAGAAAGTACATATGTATCCACCAGAGTAATTGCAGGTGTGTTCTTTCACGAACCACATACGGATCTACTAGAGTCAGTGCATGTGTGTTCTTTCTACAAACCACATATGGATCCACTAGAGTCATTGGTTTTGTGTTCTTATACTAAAACTAGTACTAGAGTCATTGCATGTATGTTATTTTCACAAACGAAAAATGGATCCACCAGAGTCATTGCATGTGTGTTCTTTCCACAAACTACACATGGATCCACAGAGTCATTGCATGTCTGTGTTTTCCACAAACCACATGGATCAACCAATGGCATTGCTTCTGTGTTCTAGTCCCAAACCACATATGGATCATCCAATGTCATTGCATGTATGTTCTTTCCACAAACCACACATGGATCCACCAATGCCATTGCATGTGTGTTATTTGCACAAACCACATATGTATCCACTAGAGTAATTGCATGTGTGTTATTGTCACAAACCACATATGGATCAACAAATGTCATTGCATGTGTGTTCTTTCCACAAACAACATATGCATCCACCAATGTCATTGCATGTGTGTTCTTGTAATGAGAAACCACATATGTATCCATAGAGTAATTGCATGTGTGTTCTTTTCACAAACCACACATGGATCAACCAATGTCATTGCATGTGTGTTCTTTTCGCAAACGACACATGGATCCAACAGAGTCATTGAATGTATGTTCTTTCCACAAACCACACATGGATCCACCAGAGTCATTGCATGTGTGTTCTTCTCACGAACCACATGGATCGACCAATCTCATTGCATGTGTGTTCTTTCCCCAACCCACATATGGATCAACCAATGTCATTGCATGTGTGTGCTTTACCAAACCACATATGGATCCACCATTTCCATTGCATGTGTGTTCTTTCCAAAAACCACATATGTATCCACCAGAGTAATTGCATGTGTGTTCTTTTCACAAACCACATATGGATCAAGCAATGTCATTGCATGTGTGTTCTTTTCACAAACCACATATGGACCAACCAATGTCATTGCATGTGTCTTATTTTCATGAACCACATATGGATCCACCAATGCCATTACATGTGTGTTCTTTCCTCAAACCACATATGTATCCACCAGAGATTGCATGTCTGTTCTTTTCACAAACCACATATGGATCAACCAATGTCATTGCATGTGTGTTCTTTTTATGAACCACGTATGGATCTACTATAGTCATTGCATGTGTGTTCTTTCCACAAACCACATACGGCTCTCCTAGAGTCATTGCATGTGTGTTCTTATACTAAAACCAGTACTAGAGTCATTTCATGTGTGTTCTTTTCACAAACCACACATGGATCCACCAGAGTCATTGCATGTGTGTTCTTTCCACAAACCAAACATGGATCCACCAGAGTCATTGCATGTCTATTTTTTCCACAAACTACATGGATCCACCAATGGCATTGCATGTGTATTATTGTCATAAACAAGTAGATCAACCAATGTCATTGCATGTATGTTCTTTCGACAGACCACACATGGATTCACCAGAGTCATTGCATGTCTATTTTGTCCACAAACCACATGGATCAACCAATGGCATTGCATGTGTGTTATTATCACAAACCACATATGGATGAAGCAATGTCATTGCATGTGTGTTCTTTTCACAAAGCACACATGGATCCACCAATGCCATTGCATGTGTGTTCTTGTAATGACAAAGTACATATGTATCCACCAGAGTAATTGCAGGTGTGTTCTTTTCACGAACCACATACGGATCTACTAGAGTCAGTGCATGTGTGTTCTTTCTACAAACCACATATGGATCCACTAGAGTCATTGGTTGTGTGTTCTTATACTAAAACTAGTACTAGAGTCATTGCATGTATGTTATTTTCACAAAAGAAAAATGGATCCACCAGAGTAATTGCATGTGTGTTCTTTTCACAAACCACACATGGATCAACCAATGTCATTGCATGAACCACATATGGATCCACCAATTCCATTCCATGTGTGTTCTTTCGACAAACCACAAATGTATCCACCAGAGTAATTGCATGTCTGTTCTTTTCACAAATGACATATGGATCAACCAATGTCATTGCATGTGTGTTCTTTCCATAAACCACATATGGATCCACCATTGCCATCATATGTGTGTTCTTTCCACAAACCACATATGTATCCACCAGAGTAATTGCATGTGTGTTCTTTTCACAAACCACATATGGCTCAACCAATGTCATTGCATGTGTTATCTTTTCACAAACCACATATGGATCAACCAATGTCATTGCATGTGTGTTCTTTTCATGAACCACATATGGATCCACCAATGCCATTCCATGTGTGTTCTTTCGAGAAACCACAAATGTATCCACCAGAGTAATTGCATGTCTGTTCTTTTCACAAATGACATATGGATCAACTAATGTCATTGCATGTGTGTTCCTTTCACGAACCACATATGGATCCACTAGAGTCATTGCATGTGTTTTCTTTCCACAAACCACATATGGATCCACTAGAGTCATTGCTTGTGTGTTCTTATACTAAAACCAGTACTGGAGTCATTGCATGTGTGGTCTTTTCACAAACCACACATGGATCCACCAAAGTCAGTGCATGTGTGTTCTTTCCACAAACCACATGGACCAACGGCATTACATGTGTGTTATTGTAAGAAACCACATATGGATCAACCAATGTCATTGCATGTATGGTCTTTCCACAAACCACACATGGATTCACCAGAGTCATTGCATGTCTATTTTTTCCACAAACCACATGGATCAACCATTGGAAATGCATGTGCGTTATTATCACAAACCACATATGGATCCACCAATGTCATTGCATGTGTGTACTTTTCACAAACCACACATGGATCCACCAATACCATTGAATGTGTGTTCTTGTAATGACAAAGCACATATGTATCCACCAGAGTAATTGCATGTGTGTTCTTTTCACAAACCACATATGGATGAAACAATTTCATTGCATGTGTGTTCTTTTCACAAACCACACATGGATCCACCATAGTCATTGCATGTATGTTCTTTCCACAAACCACACATGGATCCACCAGAGTCATTGCAAGTGCGTTCTTTTCACAAACCACACAAGGATAAACCAATGGCATTGCATGTGTGTTCTTGTCACAAACCACATATGGATCAACCAATGGCATTGCATGTGTGTTCTTTTCATGAACCATATATGGATCAACCAATCTCATTGCATGTGTGTTCTTTCCACAAACCACACATGGATCCACCAATGGCATTGCATGTGTGTTCTTTCCACAAACCACATATGTATCCACCAGAGTAATTGCATGTGTGTTATTGTCACAAACCACATATGGATCAACAAATGTCATTGCATGTGTGTTCTTTCCACAAACAACATATGCATCCACCAATGTCATTGCATGTGTGTTCTTGTAATGACAAACCACATATGTATCCACAAGAGTAATTGCATGTGTGTTCTTTTCACAAACCACACATGGATCAACCAATGTCATTGCATGAACCACATATGGATCCACCAATGCCATTCCATGTGTGTTCTTTCGACAAACCACAAATGTATCCACCAGAGTAATTGCATGTCTGTTCTTTTCACAAATGACATATGGATCAACCAATGTCATTGCATGTGTGTTCCTTTCACGAACCACATATGGATCCACTAGAGTCATTGCATGTGTTTTCTTTCCACAAACCACATATGGATCCACTAGAGTCATTGCTTGTGTGTTCTTATACTAAAACCAGTACTGGAGTCATTGCATGTGTGGTGTTTTCACAAACCACACATGGATCCACCAAAGTCAGTGCATGTGTGTTCTTTCCACAAACCACACATGGATCCACCAGAGTCATTGCATATCTGTTTTTTCCACAAAGCACATGGATCAACCAACGGCATTACATGTGTGTTATTGTAAGAAACCACATATGGATCAACCAATGTCATTGCATGTATGGTCTTTCCACAAACCACACATGGATTCACCAGAGTCATTGCATGTCTATTTTTTCCACAAACCACATGGATTAACCATTGGAAATGCATGTGCGTTATTATCACAAACCACATATGGATCCACCAATGTCATTGCATGTGTGTACTTTTCACAAACCACACATGGATCCACCAATACCATTGAATGTGTGTTCTTGTAATGACAAAGCACATATGTATCCACCAGAGTAATTGCATGTGTGTTCTTTTCACAAACCACATATGGATGAAACAATTTCATTGCATGTGTGTTCTTTTCACAAACCACACATGGATCCACCATAGTCATTGCATGTATGTTCTTTCCACAAACCACACATGGATCCACTAGAGTCATTGCAAGTGCGTTCTTTTCACAAACCACACAAGGATAAACCAATGGCATTGCATGTGTGTTCTTGTCACAAACCACATATGGATCAACCAATGGCATTGCATGTGTGTTATTATCACAAACCACATATGGATGAAGCAATGTCATTGCATGTGCGTTATTATCACAAAGCACACATGGATCCACTAGAGTCATTGCATGTGTGTTCTTGTCACAAACCACATATGGATCAACCAATGTCAAAGCATGTGTGTTCTTTTCATGAGCCACATATGGATCCACCAATGCCATTGCATGTGTGTTCTTTCCACAAACCACATACGTATCCACCAGAGTGATTGCATGTGTGTTATTTTCACAAAACAGACATGGATCCACCAGAATAATTGCATGTATGTTCTTTCCACAAACCACACATGAATCCACCAGAGTCATTGCATGTGTGGTCTTATCACAAAGGACATGGATCCACCAATGTCATTGCATGTATGTTCTTTCCACAAATAGATATGGATCAACCAATGTCATTGCATGCGCGTTCTTTCCACAAACCACACATGGATCCTCTAGAGTCATTGCATGTGTGATCTTTCCACAAACCGCACATGGATAAACCAATGTCATTGCATGTGTGTTCTTTTCACAAACCACATATGGATCCACTATAGTCATTTCATGTGTGTTCTTTTCACAAACCACATATTGATCAACTAATGTCATTGCATGTGTGTTCTTATACTAAAACCAGCACTAGAGTCATTGCATGTACGTTCTTTTCACAAACCACACATGGATCCACCAGAGTCGTTGCGTGTATGTTCTTTCCAGAGACCACACATGGATCCACTAGAGTCATTGCATGTCTGTTTTTTTCTCAAACCACATGGATCAAGCAATGGCATTGCATGTGTGTTATTTTCACAAACCACATATGAATCAACCAATTTCATTGCATGTATGTTATTTCCACAAACCACACATGGATCCACCAATGCCATTGCATGTGTGTTCTTTCCACAAACCACACATGTATCCACCAAAGTAATTGCATGTGTGTTCTTTTCACAAATCATATATGGATAAACAAATGTCATTGCATGTGTGTTCTTTCCACAAACCACATATGGATCCACCAATTTCATTGCATGTGTGTTCTTTTCATGAACCACATATGGATCCACTAGAGTCATTACATCTGTGTTCTTTCCACAAACCACATATGGATCCACTAGAGTCATTGCATGTGTGTTCTTTTCAGAAACCACATATTGATCAACCAATGTCATTGCATGTCTGTTTTTTTCAGAAACCACATATGGATCCACTAGAGTCATTGCATGTGTGTTCTTTTCACAAACCACATATGGACCCACTAGAGTCATTGCATGTGTATTCTTATACTAAAACCAGCACTAGAGTAATTTCACATGTGCTCTTTTCACAAACCACATATGGATCAACCAATGTAATTGCATGTGTGTTCTTTGCACAAACCACACATGGATCCACCAAAGTCATTGCATCTATGTTCATTCCACAAACCACACATGGATCCACCAGAGTCATTGCATGTGTGTTCTTTCCAGAACCCACATATGGATCAACCAATATCATTGCATGTGTGTTCTTTCCTCAAACCACATATGGATCCTACAATGCAATTGCATGTGTGTTCTTTCGACAAACCACATATGTATTCACCAGAGTAATTGCATGTGTGTTCTTTCCACAAACCACATATGTATTCACAAGAGTAATTACATGTGTGTTCTTTTCACAAACCACATATGGATCAACCAATGTCATTGCATGTGTGTTCTTTTGAAAAACCACACATGGATCCACCAATGTCATTGCATGTGTGTTCTTGTAATGACAAACCACATATGTATCCACTAGAGTAATTGATGTGTGTTCTTTTCACAAACCACACATGGATCAACCAATGACATTGCATGTGTGTTATTTTCACAAACCACACATGGATCCACCAGAGTCATTGAATTTATTTTATTTCCACAAACCACACATGGATCCACCAGAGCCATTGCATGTGTGTTCTTTTCATGAACCACATGGATCCACCAATGTCATTGCATGTGTGTTCTTTCCACAACCCACATATGGATCAACCAATGTCATTGCATTTGCGTTCTTTGCACAAACCACATATGGATCCACCAATGCCTTTGCATGTGTATTGTAACATCCCAAAAATTTAATCAAGGTTATTAAATCCTAATCACCCAATTTAGGGTTAACAAAAACTTTTATTAAGAAAATAAATTGTAAATGCATGTTTGTTGCATTAGTGTAGAATTGAGTGTATATGCCATGGTTGATTATTCTAAATGTTATGAAATGGTTCAAAGGTGAATGCCACATCATCTAGACCATTTACAAACAAAATCCAAAGAGAAAGAAATCAAATAAGAATAAATAACCCACATGGTCATTTTGATCATTTTAAACCACTAGGCCACTTTAGGTGTTCCTAAAAGACATTTTCCAACAGAAACAATTCTATTTCTTTTCACCCCTTGCTAGACCAAGTACAAGTGTATCCAGGCCCACTTTACAAACTTACAAAAACATCTAGGAAAGAAATTAAACAGACAATGGAAAATTGCATCGCATTCATATTGGAAGATCACACTTTTTCAAAAACCCACCAAATCAATTCACCTTGACCTATCCAAGCAAACCTAGTCTCTCAAGCTTAACCTAAGATCACTCAAAAAATTTGAATCAAAATTTCGAAAATAAATTTCATGCGGCCATTTCATCAAACACTTGGCATGCACAGAAAAACCCCTAGCCTAACTTCACTGTTTGGTACAGTGATCATCGACCAAATTGTCCCCTAGTTACTCCCCTGTTCCCTCTAAGCCTAACACAGCTCCAGACCAGCTCCCCCCTTCGCCGCTGGCACAGTGGAGCGCCGCCCGAAAGTGGTCATCGCCTGCCTACCACGGCCAGCTCACACTAGACCACCCCGCGCTCATCCAACATGTCCCCTAGCATCGCCGCCCCCTACCGCCACTCCCTGTCTAGACCCCAGCCGAGCCATGGACCACACTAGCACCACCGCGCATCGTGCCTCTGCGCCATGTCCAGAGCGTGCTAGTGCACCGTTCCCGACCAGACCCGCTAGCTCGCGCCTTGCCCTCACCGCGCACGCGCAGCATCGCCATGATCACGCCACACTGGCAGACACCCCCGTTCGTCGCCGCGCAACCCGTAATACCCGCACGTTGTTGCAAACACCGTCGCTCCTGCTCGGAGCATCGCACGTGCCAGACCGAACCAAGCCGCCCCACGCCGCGCCATTAAGTCCATGAGAACCACCTGGAGACACCGCACCGTCCACCTACCTCAGCCACGCTGATAGCCGCCTATAGCGACGCCACCGTCAAGCTCACCGCCGTACCGCTCGGTCCCCTCGCCGAGCTATAAAAGGAGACCACCCCAGCCTCCATTCCTCACACCATTCGACTCCCCACTCCTCACTGACCTTCCCCACATCTTCTCGGAGCAAGGAGAGCACCACCATGCCGGAACTTCACAGGAGTCCGCCGCTGCTGGAGGAGAAGGGCGCCGTCGATTTCGACCACCCCAAGCTCCGTCGTGACCATGCCTCGCCTCGCCATCGTGTACCACGTCGACCGCCCCTATCGCCAAGCCTAGCTAGAGCCCAGGTGAGCCCTGAGAGACCCCCACCGCCACGCTAGGTTTAGTTCCTCGCCAGAGTAGTTCATCATCAATGACGACCCTCAGCCGTTGGATTAGATTCAGATCATAGCGCCCAGATTGAAAGATACCGTTTCGCGTTTAGTAAGTCGCTGACAAGTGGACCCCCTCTGTCAGCAGCATGCTGCGCTATGCTGAGCAGTTGGGCCGTCCTGTTTAGCTTTCCCGCACAGCCCAGGAAATTCAAATATGGATTTTTCCATTTTAGTTAAAACCCTATTCTGTGCCTAGATTCAAAAATCAATTCTGAAAGTTTCACTTAACCAAATTGCATGATTCAAATTTTGCTAGAAAGGTAATTAAAATATCTATCCAAGACCGTTGGATTTAAATCATTTGGAGTTAGAGATAATCTATAGAAAAAATAACAAGACATAGACTTTTGCAACTTCAAACATTTTTCAAAAATCAACCATAAATGCTTTTGAGTTGATTCCAACTCTCAAAAATCACATTTGACAATACCTATATAAATATAAAAAAATATCTAGGATTGTTTGAAGTGACTTTGGACTAGTACCAAAAGAATGCTATTAGGGCATTTCTAGTCACTTTAAATTGATTAAATAATAATCTTAAACTCTATAAAAGGTGACCAACCCTTTAAATCACATTCCCATGTATTAGAATATGTGGTGATGACATGTGTCAACATGATCCCATATTATATTTGGAGAATATTAAATCGTAATTAATTTCAATGAGTAGAAATTACTTTTCCAAAATAAAAGGGATTAAACTAGTTCTTTATTTCATGTGATGTTTGTGATGCTGCTAGATCATCAAGTGTGAGTCTTAGTGTGCTAAATAGACTTAGTTAAGTATTGTTTGGTGATCGTGTATCCCGTATTTATTTATAGACGATAGTACCGACCAAGTCTACAAGGAGGAAGAGTTCTACCCCGAAGAAGACGAAGAGAACTTCAATCACTGCACCAATCAAGGCAAGACATCACTACTAAGCAAGCTAGACCCTTGCAAGATAACCTAAGCAAGATGCACAAGGCATGCTTTGGTTATATACTTTATGCCCATCCCAAGTTTTACTTGCAAGTTTTACTTTCTTTACTTTACCAAAGTTCCTTACTTTTAGTATAAATAGCATAAAGAGTATAAAACTAGGCCTAACTAGTTATACTTAGATGTCATTCTATGGCATGAGATTGAAGTTTAGCACCGCTCATTAGTGAACACTCTTAACTTTAGTGGCTAGCGCTAAGCATAAAAGTTGATCACTTTAGATGGGAATACTTGGTGAAAATGATTATGAAAACCTTGGAATGATGCTTCATTCTATTGAGATGTTTTGACATGTGTTGAGAAGCACAAATGGTTTGATGATGAAAATGTTGAGGCATGAGCCTTACCCTTTTATAAAAACTGATGGTTGGGTTCGGATGCGATACCATTCCAATTTTACCGTACAACCACAATACCTGAATTGGGTAGAGCTTAGCCGGAAGTTTATGTGCCTTAGTATGGGTTCCCTCGCGGGAGAGGTTTTGAGCTGAGGCTACCTCTTGATGTGTGTCCACATATGTAGTGCCTAGGATGGAAGATGGCCATGGCTGGGAGGCTAAGCTCATAGGGGAGGTGCCTATACTAGGGTGTGTAATTGAAAGGTTATGATTGATTATCCGCATACTAAGTATGATGATTCAGGGTTATCCCTGACGGATGTATCGAATTTTGTGGTGAAAGTGTACCACCTCTGCAGAGTGTCAAACTATTCGAATAGCCGCGTCCATGGTCATGGACAGTTGGAGTGGCCATACTGTTCCGTCGTCAGATGTTTTCAAAATGATTTGTGAAGTGAACTATGTTTTTGACTTGACCACAACAAGGTTGTGAAAATGAAAACTAGTTTCCAACTTAAGTGATTTAGACCATTAAATTTAGTTTTCTTTACTTCTAAACTCAGTTTAGATAAATATGGCTTTTCCAAATAAACTTAGAGCTTAGTATTCCTACTAGAACTACCTTACTTGTTAGTGATAGTTTGTGAGTACTTAAAGAGTACTCATGGATTTATCCCTGGCTATTCCTGTGGCCAGACTATGAGGAGGACTATTAGGAAGATGGACAGCAGGATGTCTACGACAACTAGGATCCTCTCCCATCATCAGCATTGCCTGTGACCCTGAATATGGAGCCCACTACTACGCTTTACTATTCCCTTTCTTAGTTGTATTAAGACTGGATCATGAGATCCTTTATTTGTAAGACCTTATTATGGTTTGTAATGGATGATGTACTCTGATATCCAATCTGTTATGTCTCACAAAATTGGTAATCCCGGGATTGCGAGGTATGGCATAACAGGCACCTGGGATTAAAAAACCGGGTGTTGACAAGTTGGTATCAGAGCCATCCTGACCATAGGAGACCCGAACAAAAACTTCGTTTCAAAACAAAAGAAGTGAGTATTTATGAAAACCGATTCCCACTCTTATCCTTAATTCTTTCAAAAAATTCGTGCTCCCCAAAAATTCTTACATTACTACATAAAATTTGACACACTTGATCACATCACTAACTTACTCATCACTAACAATTTGTTATGTCTCGCAAAATGGTAATCCAGAGATTGCGAGGTATGGCATAACATACACCTGGGATTAAAAAATCGGGTGTTGACATGTGTTCTTTCCACAAACCACATATGTATCCACCATAGTAATTGCATGTGTGTTTTTTCACAAACCACATATGGATCAACCAATGTCATTGCGTGTGTGTTCTTTTCACAAACCACATATGGATCAACTAATGTCATTGCATGTGTGTTCTTTTCATGAACCACATATGGATCCACAATTGCCATTGCATGTGTGTTCTTTTCACAAACCACATATGTATCCACCAGAGTAATTGCATGTGTGTTCTTTTCACAAACCACATATGGATCAATCAATGCCATTGCATGTGTGTTGTTTTCACAAACCACATATGGACCCACTATAGTCATTGCATGTGTGTTGTTATACTAAAACCAGCACTAGAGTAATTGCATGTGTGTTCTTTTCACAAACCACATATGGATCAACCAGTGTCATTGCATGTGTGTCTTTTCACAAACCACACATGGATCCACCAGAGTCATTGCATGTATGTTGTTTCCACAAACCACACATTGATCCACCAGAGTCATTGCATGTGTGTTCTTCTCACGAACCACATATGGATCCACTAGAGTCATTGCATGTGTGTTCTTTCCACAAACCACATATGGATCCACTAGAGTCATTGCATGTGTGTTCTTTCCACAAACCACATATGGATCAACCAATGTCATTGCATGTGTGTTATTTTCATAACCACATATGGATCCACTAGAGTCATTGCATGTGTGTTCTTATACTAAAACCAGATTTAGAGTCATTGCATGTGTGTTGTTTTCACAAACCACACATGGATCCAGCAGAGTCATTGCATGTATGTTCTTTCCGCAAAGCACACATGGATCCACCAGAGTCATTGCATGTCTATTTTTTCCACAAACCACATGGATCAACCAATGGCATTGCATGGTGTTATTGTCACAAACCACATATGGATCAACCAATGTCATTGAATGTATGTTCTTCCACAAACCACACATGGATCCATCCGTGAGAAAGAAGTCCAACTAGAAGCAAAGGAAGAGGAAGAAGGTGAAGACATCCAGGGAGATCTTCACTCTTACCTCAGTGATGACAACGACTACCTGGAGGAGGATGCCATGGATTTCTACACCGATGATGATGATTCCGAATTCATTAAGGATGACTAGATGCACTTGATCACTACCGTAGGAAGGAGTTGTAGCGGTCCCACTGTATCTTAGTTAACATAATGGTTCTTAAAACCATCTGTTTTCCTTTTGTGTTGTGGTGTGTGTTGTATTGTGTGCTTGAATGAATGAATGAGAGAAGTTAGTTTGCCAAACCTGAGTCAAACTCAAAGTTAAAGCTTTTAAAACCAAACCATGAACGTTAGAAATTTCCCTCTTATCTCATTATCTATCTCAATCTTCAGATGACTCATGGAAACCCCAGAGGAAGCAGCTCATTGCAAGACCCGATGCTGCAGATTCTTTAGATGCTAGTTTCCGACCGTGAAGCGAGTAGAGCAGAGCGCCAAGCCAATCTAGCCACCTTGCAACAGATAGCTCAGATGGCCCATAACAATCAAGGCCATGGAAATTAGGATCATCATGGATCCAAGCTTAAAAACTTTAAAAAAACCAATCGCCCTATCTTTAGTATGTATGAAGACCCTCTAGATGCTGATGACTGGTTGCAAACTATGGAGAACAACCTCGAAGTAGCAGGAGTTAACGCCAATGACAAATTTCGGTTTGCCACTCATTATCTGGTAGGAGATTCAAGAGCCTGGTGGAATAGCACCCATACTATGAACTAGGGTCAAATTATGACTTGGGAAGGTTTCAAGATCAAGTTCAGCCGCACCCATGTGCCACAAGGTTTAGTCACCAGAATGAGAGATGAGTTCAGAGAACTGAAGCAAGGAAGGATGATGGTAGTTGAGTACCGTGGCAAATTTCTATCGCTAGCTAGATATGCCCCTGATGAGATCAACACTGAAGCCAAGAAGAAGGAGAGGTTCCTGAACGGATTGCATGATGAGATGCAGACTGTTCTAGTCAACATCCGTTTTGCCGACCTCGAAGAGCTAGTCGACTCTGCCATCCATATGGAAGGGAAGATCAATCAAGCCAATGACAACCGCAAGCGCAGAATGATGCACCAGAGTGGATCCAACCATACCCAGAAGTATTGCCCTAACCCATCTATAGGATATGCCCCAAGGAACAATAGACCCCCGATGTCTCGTCCAAGCTACACCAATCGTAGCGGAGGAAATGTGAAGTCTAGAGGAAACCACAACAACCCCGGCAACTCCAACAACTTCAACTGTGCACCACCCAAGTCCAACAACAACAACAACAACAACAATACTGTCCCAAGGACTGGAAGCAATGTTGTGCCCGTTGCAGTCAAAGATAAGTCCCAGATTACTTGCTTTGAATGTGGAGTCAAGGGTCACTACTCCAATGAGTGTCCCAAGAAGCTTGTAGCCGCCACCAATGTGAATGCCCCAGCTCAGCAGCAACGCCGTGTTCAGCCTGGATGAAGATTTTCCCCAGGAAACTTGCTCAACCGCAACGGACGCTTGTTTCACATGAATGCTGAAGAAGCCCAGGAAGCGCCAGATGTCGTGCTGGGTATGTTTTCTGTTAACTCAGTACTAGCAAGAGTGTTGTTTTATTCTGGAGCATCACACTCGTTTGTTACAGAAGAATTTGCATGCACTAGTAAGATTCAACCAACAAAATTGAAGCATGTCATGATAGTTCAAATCCCCGGTTCAACCACCAAAGCTAGAAAAATTTGCAAGGCTGTACCTATTAGAATCCATGGAATATATTTTTATGCCAATCTAATAGTACTTGGGACCAAAGGTTTGGAAGTAGTACTAGGAATGGATTGGATGTCGAAACATAAAGGATTGATCGACTGTGCCAAGAAAGCCATAACCATGACCAGTAGCTCTGGAGTATCAGTAGAGCATGTATCTGAAACCTTGCCCCATCACTTCAAATGCAACAAGAGTCTAGCCCAACCAACCCTTGACCAAGTCAGAGTAGTCTGTGAATACCCTGATGTATTCTTAGATGAATTGCCCGGTATGCCCCCGGATCAGGATATCGAGTTCATTATTGAACTAATTCTTGGAACTGGACCCATAGCTCAGAGGCCTTATAGTATGAACCCATCTGAATTAGTGGAGCTAAATAAGAAACTTGATGCTATGCTGGCGAAAGGTTTGATTCAACCAAGCGCATCGCTATGGAGATCACCTGTTTTGTTTATGGATAAGAAAGATGGAGGTAACCGTTTGTGCATGGATTACCAGAAGCTGAATGATGTCACCATCAAGAACAAGTACCCCTTGCCCAAGATTGAAGATCTATTTGATCAGTTGACTGGTGCCAGAGTGTTTTCTAAGATTGATCTTAGAAATGGTTATCATCAACTTAAGATTCATGCAACGGATATTCCAAAGACCGCCTTTACCACCAGATATGGATTGTATGAGTATACGGTCATATCTTTTGGATTAACCAATGCCCCCGCTTATTTCATGAATCTCATGAATAAGATTTTTATGAACTTTTTGGATAAGTTTGTCGTTGTGCTTATCGACGATATTCTTATCTATTCCAAGTCATAAGAAGACCATGAGCTACACCTGAGAACCATCCTTGAAACACTTAGAGAGCATCAGTTGTATGCCAAGTTTAGCAAATATGAATTCTAGTTGAAGGAAGTAGGATTCCTCGGACATATTGTGTCGACAGGAGGAGTCGTTGTTGATCCCGCCAAGATCAAAGATGTTGAAGCATGGAAAGCCCCAACCACTCAAACCCAAGTCCGTGTATTTATCGGATTAGCGGGATATTACCGCAAGTTTGTTGAAGGATTTTTGAGCATCGCAAGACTGATGACCCAACTATTGAAGAAATATAAGAAGTTTGAATTGACTGACAAATGTGAAATGAGTTTTCAAGAGCTCAAGAAGACATTGATTTCAACCCCAATCTTGATTATGCTAGATATCAAGAAGCCTTTTGATGTGTATTGTGACGCATCCAATATTGTTCTCGGATGTGTGTTGATGCAAGAAGACAAAGTCATAGCATATTTGTCCCGACAACTGAAGCAACATGAGCAAAACTACCCTACCCATGATCTTGAACTAGCAGCCGTAGTTTTAGCATTGAAGACATGGCGTCATTACCTTATGGGTAACCGTTGTGAGATTTATTCGGATCACAAGAGTCTAAAGTATATTTTCACCCAGAAGGAGCTAAATATGAGGCAAAGGAGATGGATAGAGTTAATCAAGGATTATTACCTTGATATTCAGTATCACCCCGGCAAAGCCAATGTGGTAGCGGATGCTCTTAGCAGATTGTCGTGTAGATTAAACACCATGATCAAAGAAAACCCACCAAGTTTGCATGTAGAGTTGGACCAGTTTAGAACTGAGCTAGTTAGCAAAGGATTTTTAGCTACCATAGAACTTCAAACCACGTTGATCAGTCAGAACAAGGAAGCGCAGAAGGGAAATGCAAGTATCGACGTAATCAAGCGTCGTATTGGTATAGGAAAGGTACCCGGATTCACCGAAGATGAAGAAGGAGTTTTGTGGTACAACGGACATATCTGTGTGCCAGCAGATTCCGAGTTGAAATAAGTCATCATGCAAGAAGCTCATGATACTCTTTATTCTATCCACCCTGGAGGAACGAAGATGTATCATGATTTGAAAGAGCAATTTTGGTGGCACAAGATGAAGAGAGAAATCGGAAGCTACATCGTCAACTGTGATATCTGTCCCAGAGTCAAGGCGGAACATCAGAGACCCGCAGGACTTTTGCAACCATTACAGATTCCGGAATGGAAATGGGATTCCGTCGGAATGGACTTTATCACCGGTTTGCCTACTTCTAGTAGGGGAAATGACTCTATTTGGGTCATAGTTGATACACTGTCCAACGTAGCCCATTTCATACCCATCAAGACAACCTACCAGAGTTTGAAGCTAGCAGAGTTTTACATTGCTAGAATCGTCAGTTTTCTTGGAACCCCCAAGACCATAGTATCGGATCGAGGAACCCAATTTACCTTAAGATTTTGGCCGAAAGTCCAAGAAGGATTAGGAACCAAGTTGAATTTCAGCACAACTTATCACCCACAAACCGATGGACAGACTGAAATAGTCAACCAAATCTTAGAAGATATGTTGAGAGCTTGTGTTCTAGAGTATGGATCAAAATGGGAAGATTGTCTGCCTTTCGCAGAATTCTCATACAACAACAGTTATCAAGCCAGTTTGCAAATGGCCCTGACATTGTACGAGATGCCGAAGAGAAGGTTTCACAAAGTTCCTGAGCACCTCAAGACCGCCCAATCCATACAAAAGAGTTATGCTGACAAGAGATGTAGAGACCTGACCTTCAATGTCAGAGATTTTGTGTATCTCAAAGTGTCACCCTTGAAGGGAACGCAACGTTTTAGTCTGAACGGGAAGTTAGCCCCCAGATATATCGGACCTTTCAAGATTCTGAATCGCCGAGGAGATGTATCATATCAACTGGAACTGCTAGAGGAGATGTCAACCATCCATGATGTGTTCCATATCTCGTTACTTCGCAAATGCTTAGAAGTTCCGGAGAAGACCGAAGTTTTCAAGAACATTGATCACCGAGCCATAGATATCAGCAAGGATTTGACGTATCGTGAAGTACCTATCTGTATATTGTAGGAAGCCTTCAGGACCACTAGGACTTGGAGTATCAAGTTTCTCAAGATCCAATGGAGCAACCTTATAGAGGAAGAAGCTACCTGGGAGCGAGAAGATTATATTAGGACTGAGTTCCCAGATCTCTTTAGTTCCTAGTTTTTTTTCTTAAATCTCGGGACGAGATTTTGTTTAAGGAGGGAAGGTTTGAAACATCCCAAAAATTTAATCAAGGTTATTAAATCCTAATCACCCAATTTAGGGTTAACAAAAACTTTTATTAAGAAAATAAAATGTAAATGCATGTGTGTTGCATTAATGTAGAATTGAGTGTATATGCCATGCTTGATTGTTCTAAATGTTGTGAAATGGTTCAAAGGTGAATGCGACATCATCTAGACCATTTACAAACAAAATCCAAAGATAAAGAAATCAAATAAGAATAAATAACCCAAATTGTCATTTTGATCATTTTAAACCACTAGGCCACTTTAGGTGTTCCTAGAAGACATTTTCCAACAGAAACAATTCTATTTCTTTTCACCCCTTGCTAGACCAAGTACAAGTGTATCCAGGCCCACTTTACAAACTTACAAAAACATCTAGCAAAGCAATTAAATGGACAATGGAAAGTTGAATCTCATTCATATGGGAAGATCACATTTTTTCAAAAACCTACCAAATCAATTCACCTTGACCTATCCAAGCAAACCTAGTCTCTCAAGCTTAACCTAAGATCACTCAAAAATTTTGAATCAAAAATTCAAAAATAAATTTCATGCGGCTATTTCATCAAACACTTGGCATGCACAGAAAAACCCCTAGCCTAACTTCACTGTTTGGTACAATGATCTTCGACCAAATTGTCCCCTAATTACTCCCTTATTCCCTCTAAGCCTAACCCAGCCCCAGACCAGCTCCCCCTTCGCCGCTGACACGTGGAGCGCCGCACGAAAGTGGTCATCGCCGACTGACCACGGCCAGCTCGCACCAGACCACCCCACGCTCATCCAACATGTCCCCTACCATCGCTGCACCCTACCGCCACTCCCTGTCCAGGCCACAGCCCCAGCCGAGCCATGGACCACACTAGCACCACCGCGCACCGTGCCTCTACACCGTGTCCAAAGCGCGCTAGTGCGCCGTGCCCGACCAGCCCCGCTAGCTCGCGCCTTGCCCTCACCGTGCACGCGTAGCCTCGCCATGATCACGCCACACTGGCAGACACCCCTGTTCGCCGCCGCGTGACCCATAGCGCCTACACACTGTCACAAACACCGTCGCTCCCGCTCGGAGCACCGCACGCGCCAGACCGAACCAAGCCGCCCCACGCCACGCCATTAAGTCCATGAGAACTACCTGGAGACACCGCACCGTCCACCTACCTCAGCCACGCTGATAGCCGCCTGTAGCGACGCCACCGTCGAGCTCACCGCCATACCGCTCAGTCCCCTCGCCGAGCTATAAAAGGAGACCACCCCAGCCTCCATTCCTCAAACCATTCGACTCCCCACTCCTCACTGACCTTCCCCACCTCTTCCCGTTGCAAGGAGAGCACCACCATGATGGAATTTCACCGGAGTCCGCCGCTGCTGCAGGAGAAGGGCGCCATCGATTTCGACCACCCCAAGCTCCGCCATGACCGCGCCTCGCCTAGCCATAGTGTACCATGTTGACCGCCCCTGTCGCCGAGCCTAGCTGGAGCCCAGGTGAGCCCTGAGAGACCACCACCGCCATGCTAGGTTTAGTTCCTCGCTAGAGTAGTTCGTCATCAATGACGACCCTCAGCCGTTGGATTAGATTCAGATCGTAGCGCCCATATTGAAAGATACCGTTTCGCGTTTAGTGAGTCGCTGACCAGTGGACCCCCTCTGTCAGCAGCGCGCTGCACTGTGCTGAGCAGTTGGGCCGTCTTGTTTAGCTTTCCCGCGTAGCCCAGGAAATTCAAATAAGGATTTTTCCATTTTAGTTAAAACCCTATTATGTGCCTAGATTCAAAAATCAATTCTGAGAGTTTCACGTAACCAAATTGCATGATTCAAATTTTGCTAGAAAGGTAATTAAAATATCTATCCAAGACCGTTCGATTTAAATCATTTGGAGTGAGAGATAGTCTATAGAAAAAATAACAAAACATAGACTTTTGCAACTTCAAACATTTTTCAAAAATCAACCATAAATACTTTTGAGTTGATTCCAACTCTCAAAAATCACATTTGACAATACCTATATGAATATAAAAAAATATCTAGGATTGTATGCAGTGACTTCGGACTAGTACCAAAAGAATGCTATTAGGGCATTTCTAGGCACTTTAAATTGATTAAATAATAATCTTAAACTCTATAAAAGGTGACCAACCCTTTAAATCACATTCCCATGTATTAGAATATGTGGTGATGACATGTGTGAAAGAACATTTCATGTTTTCCTTTGTTTTGCGTGTTAGATAACAATACTATGGAGACTTTTCATGTGTGCTAAGTGTGCAGGAAGTTTTGAGGGGGGCGGATAATCCGCCCCTCCAAGGGCCGGATAATCCAGCCTACCTCATCTCTCAAGGAAGCCAAGGCGCGTCGCTCTGTGTCCAGTCGGATTTTCTCCCGGAAAATCCGAACTAGGGCGGTTTTTCCTCCCCAGGCCGGATAATCTGGGTTTCACAAGGGCCGGATAATCCGGCCCCCAGTTTTCGAGCAAAAGGAGCCAAGGCGCGTCGCTCGGTATCCGGTCGGATTTTCTCCCGGCAAATCCGAACTGGGGCGGTTTTTCTTCCCCAGGCCGGATAATCCGGCCTTTGCATAGGACCGGATAATCCGGCCCCCAAAAGATGATCAAGGGCAAGCTTGACGCGTCTCACTGTGAGGGGGCGGATTTTCTGCCGGAGATTCCGCGTCTCGGGCAGAGTTTCCCCAGACCGGATAATCCGGTCCCCACTTGGGCCGGATAATCCGGCCCCAAAAGTGTGCAACGGCTGGTTTTTCGAAGGGGGTATAAGTACCCCTTCTTCCCCAACGTCCAGTCTTCTTGATTCACTCAAATTTGACCAGACCTTGTGCAAGAGCTCTAAATCTCGATCTCCCACTTCAACCACCCGAAGGTCTTGATCTTTGGTGGAATTGAAGGAGGAGAAGTTCATCATCAACATCAAGAATCAAGCACTTCAACTCCTCTCCATTCACTTGGAGAAATCCCTGATCTAGTATTCTTGTTAATACCTAGATCTTGTTATTGTTTTTGACAACTTTGTTCTTGTGGCAGCTTGTTGTCATTTCGGGAGCCTCCAAGTTGTTGTGGAGTTGTTGCCCCGCTAGTTGTGTAAAGGCGCCGGTGCCCGCCTCGAAGGGTACCTATAGTGGAAGGTGGATCAGGCCTATTCTGGCGAGATCCATCGGAGAACAGGGTGAGGCCTTTTGTGGCGTGGTGGTCTTAGTACCGCCCACCCCTCCAACGCAGACGTACTTCCCTTAACAAGGAAAGAACTGCGGTCAAACAAATCCTGTGTCTCCGCGTGCTTCACTTCGGTTCACTCGTTTCTCTTCCACTTGCTCTTTACTCGCTAGTAGATAGGTTTGCATATAGGGAAATTCCACACATTAGTTTATCTAGAGAATTTACCTTTGTGCTTATCCTAAAATTGAAAAAGAATTAAAAATTGGTGTAGCACCTATTCACCCCCCCCCTCTAGGTGCCCATACGATCCATTTCAATGTGTCAAAATGATCCCATATTATATTTGGAGAATATTAAATCTTAATTAATTTCAATGAGTAGAAATTACTTTTCCAAAATAAAAGGGATGAAACGGGTTCTTTATTTCATGTGATGTTTGTGATGATGCTAGATCATCAAGTGTGAGCCTTAGTGTGCTAAATAGACTTAGTTAAGTATTGTTTGGTGATTGTGTACCCCGTATTTATTTATAGACGATAGTACCGACCAAGTCTACGATTGTCTACCCCGAAGAAGACGAAGAGAACTTCAATCACTGCACCAATCAAGGCAAGACATCACTACTAAGCAAGCTAGACCCTTGCAAGATAGCCTAAGAAAGATGCACTAGGCATGCTTTGGTTATATACTTTTATTTATGCCCATCCCAAGTTTTACTTTCTTTACTTTACCAAAGTTCCTTACTTTTAGTATAATAGCATAAAGAGTATAAAACTAGGCCTAACTAGTTATACTTAGATGTCATTCTATGGCATGAGATTGAAGTTTAGCACCGCTCATTAGTGAACACTCTTAACTTTAGTGGCTAGTGCTAAGCATAAAAGTTGATCACTTTAGATGGGAATACTTGGTGAAAATGATCATGAAAACCTTGGAATAATGCTTCACTCTATTGAGATGTTTGGACATGTGCTGAGAAGCACAAATGGTTTGATGATGAAAATGTTGAGGCATGAGCCTTACCCTTTTATAAAACCTGATGGTTGGGTTCGGATGCGATACCATTCCAATTTTACCGTACAACCACAATACCTGAATTGGGTAGGGCTTAGCCGGAAGTTTATGTGCCTTAGTATGGGTTCCCTCGCGGGAGAGGTTTTGAGCTGAGGCTACCTCTTGATGTGTGTCCACATATGTAGTGCCCATGATGGAAGATGGCCATGGCTGGGAGGCCAAGCTCATAGGGGAGGTACCTATACTAGGGTGTGTAATTGAAAGGTTATGATTGATTATCCGCATACTAAGTATGATGATTCAGGGTTATCCCTGACGGATGTATCGAATTTTGTGGTGAAAGTGTACCACCTCTGCAGAGTGTCAAACTATTCGAATAGCCGTGTCCGTGGTCATGGACAGTTGGAGTGGCCATACTGTTCCGTCATTAGATGTTTTCAAAATGATTTGTGAAGTGAACTATGTTTTTGACTTGACCACAACAAGGTTGTGAACATGAAAACTAGTTTCCAACTTAAGTGATTTAGGCTATTAAATTTAGTTTTCTTTACTTCTAAACTCAGTTTAGATAAATATGGCTTTTGCAAATAAACTTAGAGCTTAGTATTCCTACTAGAACTACCTTACTTGTTAGTGATAGTTTGCGAGTACTCATGGATTTGTCCCTGGCTATTCCTGTGGCCAGACTATGAGGAGGACTATCAGGAAGATGGACAGCAGGATGTCTACGACAACTAGATCATCTCCCATCATCAGCATTGCCTGTGACCCTAAATATGGAGCCCACTACTACGCTTTACTATTCCGTTGCTTAGTTGTATTAAGACTGGATCATGAGATCCTTTATTTGTAAGACCTTATTATGGTTTGTAATGGATGATGTACTGTGATATCCAATCTGTTATGTCTCGCAAAATTGGTAATCCTGGGATTGCGAGGTATGGCATAACAGGCACCTGGGATTAAAAAACCGGGTGTTGACAAGTTGGTATCAGAGCCATCCTGACCATAGGAGTCCCGAACAAAAAGTTAGTTTCAAAACAAAAGAAGTGAGTATTTACGAAAACCTATTCCCACTCTTATCTTTAATTGTTTCAAAAAATTCATGCTCCCCAAAAATTCTTACATTACTACATAAAATTTGACACACTTGATGACATCACTAACTTACTCATCACTAACACTTTGTTATGTCTCGCAAAATGGTAATCCCGGGATTGCGAGGTATGGCATAACAGACACCTGGGATTAAAAACCGGGTGTTGACATGTGTTCTTTCCACAAACCACATATGTATCCACCATAGTAATTGCATGTGTGTTCTTTTCACAAACCACATATGGATCAACCAATGTCATTGCGTGTGTGTTCTTTTCGCAAACCACATATGGATCAACCAATGTCCTTGCATGTGTGTTCTTTTCATGAACCACATATGGATCCACAATTTCCATTGCATGTGTGTTCTTTCCACAAACCACATATGAATCCACCAGAGTAATTGCATGTCTATTCTTTTCACAAACCACATATGGTTCAACCAATGTCATTGCATGTGTGTTCTTTTTATGAACCACGTATGGATCCACTAGAGTCATTGCATGTGTGTTCTTTCCACAAACCACATATGGATCAATCAATGCCATTGCATGTATGTTGTTTTCACAAACCACATATGGACCCACTATGGTCATTGCATGTGTGTTGTTATACTAGAACCAGCACTAGAGTAATTGCATGTGTGTTCTTTTCACAAACCACATATGGATCAACCAATGTCATTGCATGTGTGTCTTTTCACAAACCACACATGGATCCACCAGAGTCATTGCATGTATGTTGTTTCCACAAACCACACATTGATCCACCAGAGTCATTGCATGTGTGTTCTTCTCACGAACCATATATGGATCCACTATAGTCATTGCATTTGTGTTCTTTCCACAAACCACATATGTATCCACTAGAGTCATTACATGTGTGTTCTTTCCACAAACCACATATGGATCAACCAATGTCATTGCATGTGTGTTATTTTCATAACGACATATGGATCCACTAGAGTCATTGCATGTGTCTTCTTATACTAAAACCAGATTTAGAGTCATTGCATGTGTGTTGTTTTCACAAACCACACATGGATCCAGCAGAGTCATTGCATGTATGTTCTTTCCGCAAAGCACACATGGATCCACCAGAGTCATTGCATGTCTATTTTTTCCACAAACCACATGGATCAACCAATGGCATTGCATGTGTGTTATTGTCACAAACCACATATGGATCAACCAATGTCATTGAATGTATGTTCTTCCACAAACCACACATGGATCCACCAATGCCATTGCATGTGTGTTCTTTCCACAAACCACATATGTATCCACTAGAGTAATTGCATGTGTATTCTTTTCACAAACCACATATGGATCAAAAAATATCATTGCATGTGTGTTCTTTCCACAAACCACATATGGATCCACAAATGTCATTGCATGTGTGTTCTCTTCATGAACCACATATGGATCCACTAGAGTCATTGCATCTGTGTTCTTTCCACAAACCACATACGGATCCACTAGAGTCATTGCATCTGTGTTCTTTTCACAAACCATATATGGATCAACCGATGTCATTGCATGTGCGTTCTTTTCACAAACCACACATGGATCCACCAGAGTCATTGCATGTGTGTTCTTTCCACAAACCACATATGGACCCACTAGAGTCATTGCATGTGTGTTCTTATACTAAACCATCACTAGAGTCATTGCATGTGTGTTCTTTTCACAAACCACACGTGGATCCACCAGAGTCATTGCATGTGTGTTCTTTCCACAAACCACATGGATCAACCACTCGCATTGCATGGTTGTTATTGTCACAAACCACATATGGATCAACCAATGTCATTGCATGTGTGTTCTTTTCACAAACCACACATGGATCCACCAATGGCATTGCATGTGTGTTCTTGTAATGACAAACCACATATGTATCCACTAGAGTAATTACATGTGTGTTCTTTTCACAAACAACATATGGATGAACCAATGTCATTGCATGTGTGTTCTTTTCACAAACCACACATCGATCTACCAGAGTCATTGCATGTATGTTCTTTCCACAAACCACACATGGATCAACCAGAGTCATTGCATGTGTGTTCTTTTCACAAACCACATGGATCAACCAATGTCATTGCATGTGTGTTCTTTTCTGAAACCACACATGTATCAACAAATGTCATTGCATGTGTGTTCTTGTCACAAACCACATATGGATCAACCAATGTCAAAGCATGTGTGTTCTTTTCATGAACCACATATGGATGCACCAATGCTATTGCATGTGTGTTCTTTCCACAAACCACATACGTATCCACCAGAAATTGCATGTGTGTTCTTTTCGCAAACCACACATGGATCAACCAATGTCATTGCATCTGTGTTCTTTCCACAAACCACATATGGATCGACTAGAGTCATTACATGTGTGTTATTTTCACAAACCACATATGGATCAACCAATGGCATTGCATGTGTGTTCTTTTCACAAACCACATATGGATCCACTAGAGCCATTGCATGTGTGTTCTTGTAATGACAAACCACATATGGATCCACCAGTGTTATTGCATGTGTGTTCTTTTCACAAACCACATATGGATGAACCAATGTCATTGCATGTGTGTTATTTCCACAAACCACATATGGATCCACCAGAGTCATTGTATGTCTGTTTTTCCATAAACCACATGGATCAACCAATGGCATTGCAAGTGTGTTATTGTCACAAACCACTTATTGTCACAAACCACATATGGATCAACCAATGTCATTGCATGTGTGTTATTTCCATGAACCACATATGGATCCACCAATGCCATTGCATGTGTGTTCTTGTAATGACAAACCACATATGTATCCACCAGAGTACTTGCATGTGTGTTCTTTTCACGAACCACATATGGATCAACCAATGTCATTGCATGTGTGTTCTTTTCACAAACCACACATGGATCCACCAGAGTCATTGCATGTATGTTCTTTCCACAAACCACACATTGATCCACTAGAGTCATTGCATTTGTGTTGTTCTCACAAACCACATGGATCCACCAATGTCGTTGCATGTGAGTTCTTTCCACAATCCACTGTTGGAAATATGCCCTAGAGACAAATAGTGATAAGGACTATAATCATATTTCATATAGTTTATGATTAAGTTTTATATCATGCTATAACTGTATTGAGTGGAAACATCAATACACGTGTGATATATAAACAACCAGGGGTTCCCAGTGAAACTCTAGTCACTGGTTCATTGGTCAACAAATGATCATGTTTCCTGATCATGTGGCATTTATGCCAGTTGGAAATGGAGTCATTCTGAATGAGATGATGAACCAATATCCAACCTAAACATCGTGACTCGATCATGTCACGAAGTTCAAGTTACGATGATTAGAAATGGATCCTCGTAGACTATTCCTTAGACCATGAGGCTATATCAATCACTATCTCCCGAGAGTGCTTAGATAACATCAAACGCCACTTGGTAATATAGTGGTTATAAAGGTGTGTTCAGGTACTCATAGGAAAGCGTAGAGGCAATATATGTCAAGAGCGGTATTTGTCCGTCCATGTGACGGGAAGATACTCAAGGGCCCACTCGGAGAAGTTATATCCAATAGCTGCGCAACGTGTGATTTGATCACAGGGATATCACTTGTCGGAACGAGTCAAGTAGCATTGTTCGGTAACGAGATTGAACACGATATGGTGATGTCATTGATCAAATCTCGGGCAATGCAAGTATCGAGAGACAAAGGGAATAAGACATGGTTGTCCCAGTTTAAACGACGAAAGATCTTTGTGGAATGCACAGGGGTCACATGGCCATCCAGGCCCCTCTGTCGATCATTGGTGTGGGAGTGTCCCGACCATGTCTGGAGTGTTCCCGAACCGTGAGGTATCACGCTTAAGGGCTAGATGATGCTTAGAGTGTTTATAGGATCGGAAGAATCACCGAAGAATAGTAGAGAGAAAACCAGAAGGACTTCGGTAAGTCCGGAGGATGTCTAGAGTAGAGGTGGAAGGTGTTACATAGCCACGAAGGTTGAACAATATGTGAATAAATATTAAATATTGATTTAATCATTTATTTATAATTATTTAATAAAAGAGAAAATCAATTAAAGGTCAAAAAGTCTTAATGGGCCAATTCCCGAAGGGGAGAGGGCCCATTAGGGAAAGGTGATAGGGACAAGGGCCAGAGGGGGTGGCCGGCGCCCTAGTGCCCCCCCCCCCGCACGGGGTCCATGGGGGTGGCCGGTGGTGCCACCCCTCCCCCTCTCCTCTCCTTTAGTCCCATCCCGAGACTTTGAGAGAAGTAGTACCTCTCCTCCCCCTATATATAGTGGGATATTTGGCCAGATAAATACACACAATATTTAATAAAGGTTTTCTCACTTTTGGGAAGACCTCCAATTGATACTCTCTCTCTCGTGACCGTGGTCCCAAGTTCGGACTGCGCGAACGAGAGACATCTTCACCGCGGAGAGCCGTCGCGCTGCGGGATTCGGATCCCGGAGCTCTACTTCCGCAACTGCTGCTGGATCGGGGAAGCGGGTGTAATAACCCAAATTTTTAGATAATTAATTATTTTGAATTATAAAATAATTAGCTTCTAAACAATTTGATTTTAGCTAATCTCCAATGTTTAAGTTGGACTGTTTGCAAGAAATAAGAAAAATAGACAAGCTAATCCTAGTAGTACTCGAACCTTGTCTGTGCATGCATGCATGCATGTTCATTGGTAGTATCAGTATGTATATATATATGTCGATCAAGCTAGCTGGAGTAAAAATAATGTGTGCATTCACGATGAGAGAAGAATAGAAGTGCATGTCGGCATGCATGAATCCTGAGTTAGGAAACGTGGTACTAATATAGTAGTAGAAGCTAAGGAAAACTTAGTAGTGCAAGATATTTAGGAGAGAGGTATAACGTGGCTTCACACAAGAGAGCGTTTGGATATGTCGGCCATGCTGGTGAGTCGGCAGATTTTCCCTACGTGGACTGGTGCATGGTTAGATAGAGGAGAGTCAGCTTGTACGTGTCTTCCGATGAGAGGATATCAAAGAGCAGAAAGACACGTAGCTACCACGTAGCAGGTCAGCTAGTATACGTAGGAGAAAAGGACGGTGCAGCCTAGATATTTTGGGTGCTTAGGCGGTTCTCCCATGCTATAAATAGAGCAGTATCGCTGGTTTTCCACACACCATTACATAGATTAGTTTAGGTTCAGATCATGAGAGCTTGAGAGAGTGAGCTAGCTAAAAAAGAGAGAGTGTTCTACCAGAGAGATTAAGAGAGGTCTACATGGAGGCGATGGTTATATACGTAGGGAGATATTGTGCTACATCGGATGCAAGATTAGACATATACATAGGGAGGTTCTGCTGGAGTATTAGATGAGAGTCAATCCGTATATGTGTTTATACCGCTATTGGATTCTTATCGGTGGGGTTTTTCTTATATATTAAGATAGATATTTATTTCCAGGCAAGTTTTTCATACCTCTCTCATATCTTTTGTAAAGTATGTTTTTATTAAATTATGATGGATTATTTTGGTAGTATGTGGTATAGGAATATTTTCTGAAATATTCGTGGGCTAATACTCCAGTGTTGGTATACGGTGATGGATCCATTTGGAGCCACCGATACGAACCGGATATTTGTCATGAATATGGATTTGAAGAATAACATGGAAATTAATATGAATGTTTTCTGAAGTAAAACTTGGTGCTACGAAGGTATCGTATTGTACCGGTCACAGTTCAGGTATGGGACTGGCTGAGTTATTCGTTGGTGACGGCCCTGAAACGGAACGTGTCGGTGATGGATCCGTAGAAGCCATCGATATAAGTAAATATAGGTGTTCAGGTTCTGGTGGGTAAAAGGGCTCTGCTCTTCTAGAATCCTGTATGGTTCTAGTTGCGGTTGTTGGCGTCGGAGTACCCCTCTGCAGAGTGTAAAAGGGTTACTATTAACTCCTATGACTCCCGGGTTTAGGAATGCTTACTTTCATGTGTGGCACCATGCGTTTTTAAATTGCCTAATAACTTTATTCACCTATTTTTTGTAAAGCAAAGTCTATTTTACAATTGATATGACTGCTGTATGATTAGTTGGCTGAGTACATTTTTGTACTCACCCTTGCTTCCAATATTTTTTGGATGCAGTCGTAAGCAATTGCGAAGAAGTCATGTCCGGCGGGAAGCGTTTAGCGAATATTTTTATAATTTTTATGTATTAATAAAAATGTAATCTTGTAAAATGAAGTTAGTGAGCTTCTCGATGTCCATGGTATCGGCTTTTGCCTATATTTTTAGGCTTATGGATATATAGGCCTCCATGTCTATATATGCGTGGCGGTTGTCATTCTACCGGGCCGGGTCTCGGGGCATGACAATTCTAGCAATATACAGCTCTGCTAGCTTAGAACTTTGGTAGGTTGTCTTGACAGGTATAAAGTGAGCTACCTTGGACAGTCTATCAACGATGACCCAGATTGAGTTATTTTTCCTACTGGAAATAGGCAAACCGGTGATAAAGTCCATTCCGACGGAATCCCATTTCCATTCCGGAATCTACAATGGTTGCAATAGTCATGTGGGTCTTTGATGCTCTACTTTGACTCTTTCACAGATGTCACACTTGGCGATGTAGCTTCTGATTTCTCTCTTCATCTTGTGCCACCAAAATTGCTCTTTCAAATGTTGATACATCTTCGTTCTTCCGGGATGGATAGAATAAAGAGTATCATGAGCTTTCTGCACGATAACTTACTTCAGCTCCAAATCTGCTAGCACACAGATACGTCATTTGTACCACAGAACTCCTTCTTCGTCTTTAGTGAATCCAGCTACCTTTCTTGTACCAGTGTGACGTTTGATTTCGTTGATACTTTTATTTCTTTTATGGGCTTCCTTGATTTGGCTAATCAAAGTGGGTTGAAGTTCAATGCTAGCTAAAAATCCTTTGCTAACTATCTCAGTTCTAAACTGCTCCAACTCCTCATACAAACTTGGTTGCTTCTCCTTGATCATGGCGTTTAGCCTACAAGGCAATCTGCTAAGAGCATCCTCTATCACATTGGCTTTGTCGGGGTGATAGTGGATGTCAAGGTCATAATCCTTGATTAACTTTATCCATCTCCTTTGCCTCATATTCAGCTCCTTCTGAGTGAAAATATACTTCAAACTCTTGTGATTTGAGTAAATCTCACAACGATTACCCATAAGATAATGACGCCATGTCTTCAATGCCAAAACTACTGCCGCTAATTCAAGATCATGGGTCGGATAGTTCTTCTCATGCTGCTTCAGTTGTCGAGAAAGATATGCAATAACTTTGCCTTCTTGCATCAATACACATCCGAGACCAATCTTGGATGCATCACAATACACATCAAACGGCTTCTTGATATCTGACATGATCAATATTGGGGCAGAAATCAATCTCTTCTTCAGTTCTTGGAAACTGGCTTCACATTTGTCGGTCCATTCAAACTTCTTGTCCTTCTTCAACAATTGGGTCATGGGTCTGGCGATGCTCGACAATCCTTCTACAAACTTGCGGTAATATCCCGCTAATCCGAGAAATGCACGGACTTGGGTTTGAGTGGTGGGGGCTTCCCATTCTTCGATATCTTTGATCTTGGCGGGATCAACAGAGACTCCTCCAGCAGACACAATATGTCCTAGGAATCCTACTTCTTTCAGCCAAAACTCACACTTGCTGAACTTGGCATATAACCGATGCTCTCTCAGGGTTTTTAGGATGATTCTCAGATGTTGCTCATGCTCTTCTTTTGACTTGGAGTAGATAAGGATATCGTCGATAAACACAACGACAAACTTATCTAGGAAAGTCATAAGGATCTTATTCATGAGATTCATGAAATAAGCAGGGGCATTGGTCAATCCAAAAGACATAACCGTATACTCGTATAAACCATAATGACTAGTAAAAGCGGTCTTTGGAATATCCGTTGCACGAATCTTAAGTTGGTGATAACCAGTCCTAAGATCAATCTTTGAGAATAACTAGGCATCAGTCAACTGATCAAATCGATCCTCTATCTTTGGCAAAGGGTACTTGTTTTTGATGGTGACGTCATTTAGCTTTCTGTAATCTGTGCACAGACGGTTGCCTCCATCTTTCTTTTCAACGAATAACACTGGTGATCTCCATGGCGATGCGCTTGGTTGAATCAAGCCTGTGGCTAACATAGCATCCAACTGCTTCTTCAACTCTACTAACTCTGAGGGGTTCATGCTATAGGGTCTCTGGGCTATGGGTCCGGTTCCAGGGATTAGTTCAATAATAAACTCAATATCCCTATCCGGGGGCATACCGGGCAATTCATCTGGGAATACATCGGGGTATTCACAGACTACTCTGACTTGGTCTATGGTGGGTAGGGCTAGACTCTTGTTGCACTTGAATTGACGAGGTAAGGTTTCAGATATATGCTCTACTGTGACTCCAGAGCTACTGGTCATGGTGATGGCTTTCTTAGCACAGTCTATCAGTCCTTTATGCCTTGACATCCAGTCCATACCTAGTACTACTTCCAATCCTTTGGTTCCAAGTACTATTAGGTTGGCATAAAAATCTATCCCATGTATTTTGATAGGCACAACTTTGCAAAATTTTCTATCTTTTGTAGTTGAACCGGGAATTTGAACTATCATGACATGCTTCAAGTTGGTTGGGTGAATCTTACTAGTGCATGCAAATTCTTCGGTGACAAATGAATGCGATGCTCCCGAATCAAACAACACTCTTGCTAAAACTGAGTTGACAGAAAACATACCCAGCACTACATCTGGCGCTTCTTGGGCTTCCTCGGTGTTCATGTGGAAGAGGTGGCCGTTGCGGTTGTGAGGGTTGCCTGGGGCAAATCTTCTCCCGGGTAAACACGACGCTGCTATTGAGCTGGGGCATTCACATTGGCAGTGGTGGCAGTCTTCTTGGGACACTCATTGGAATAGTGAACCTTTACTCCACACTCAAAACAAGTTATCTGGGACTTGTCTTTTGCTGCGACAGGCACATCACTGCTTCCAGTTCTGGGTGCAGTGTTGTTGTTGTTGTTTTTGCTCTTGGGAGGTGCACGGTTGAAATTGCTGGTGTTGCCGGAGTGGTTGTTCTTTCTTCCGGGCTTCACATTGCCTCCGCTACGGTTGGGGTAGCTTGGGCGACACATTGGGGGTTGGTTGTTTCTCGGTGCATACTGAAGGGAATATGCCCGAGAGGCAATAATAAAGTGGTTATTATCTTATTTCATGTTTATGATAAATGTTTATTTTCCATGCTATAATTGATTTGATTGGAAACGTTAATACATGTGTGTTTAATAAATAAAATACAAAGTTCCTAGTAATGCCTCTCATATAAACTAGCTCGTTGATTAACAAGATGATCAAGGTTTCCTGATCGTGGACATTGGATGTTGTTGATAACGAGGTCACAGCATTGGTGGAATGATGTGATAAATATTCATCCGAAGTATAACATTACGATCAGAGTCATTATGTTTATATTGCTATAACATCATACGAAGTAATCTTAGTCCTTAGATCATGAGATCATGTTAATTGCTAACACCAGAAGAGTATCTTGATAACATCAAACGTCACACCGTAATAGGGTGAATATAAAGGTGGGTTCAGTGCTAGGAAGGTGTTATGTTGAGGCTCATGGATCAAGAGTGGGATTTTTCCATCCCGATGACGGATAGATATACTCTGGGCCCTCTCGGTGATATCACATTGAAATAGCTTGCAAGCATATAATGTGATCACTAGAATGTTATATCACGAGAACAAGAAAAGAGTGCATGTCGGCAACGAGATCAAACTAGGTATGGATATACCAATGATCGAATCTCGGACATGTAATATATCACGAGACAAAGGGATTTACTTACTAGCGTTAAAGGTTCTCACGATCACAGAAGTCATCGTTGAGTGTGTAGGAGTCAATATGGATCTCCAGGTCCCGCTTCTGATTATTGATCTGAGAGGGGTCTCGATCATGTCTGCATTATTCGCGAACCGTAGGGTGACACACTTAAGGGATATCGACACCATTTGGAGCAAATATGTTTCAGATAAAGATTTAAGAAAGCGCTGGAATTATTTCAATAGACACCGAAACTATTTCGGGTGAAATTGCTGAAATTGGTTCTGCATGTAATATTGAAATGTTGCAGGGGGTTTTATGTGAATGTTTGTTAATTAAAGTAATTAACAAAATTCTGAATAAAAATAATAAAAGAGTTTTATTAAATGAGAGAGCATTAAATTTAGAGAAATTTAATGCATTTAAAGTGGAGACTTTAAAAGAGAATGTGAAGGGGCATTTTAATGTGGAGGGGTTACCACCACATGAATGGGGATGTGAGGAGTCACCCTCCCATGGGGCACCGGCCATGGGAGAGGGGTACCCGTTCCTCCTATAAAAGGCCCCCCTCACACCCCTTCTTCCTCACACCTCCTCGTGAAGGATCTCTCTTCCCTCTAGCTATTTCCCATGGTCTCGGATTAGCGAGATACATGTTCCCGGTGGCTTTATCTGGAAAGGAGTTGCTGCTTCTGCTGCTTTGCTGGAGCGAGGGATGGAGGTTGTCGGGGTACCGGACGTGTGTGCGATCACGGATGCACCGCTGCTTTGCGGTGCTGGACTTGGTGGTGCTGGACTTGCTGGAGCTGGATCTAAAGGACATGCTGAAGCCGGACCTGCTGGACTTCATCACGATCTTGAGATGAGCAAGTGTACGACTACATCATCCACGAGTTCCAACTCGTTAACAAAGCTTTGTTGTCTTTGAGGGTAAGTTCTCTATGGGTGTAGATCCACCCGTTGCTTGTATCTAGTAGATATATCTTGGCGTATAGTTCCCATCGTAGGAAATTTTCTGTTTTCTATGCTGCGAACCCAACAGTGGTATCAGATCCTGATCTATGCGTAGGTGATTTGCACGGGTAGTACACATATGTTTATATGTGGGCGATGATGATCATGTTATTGCATCTTTTATGTATTTTTGGATATTGGTGGCATCGTGGGATGAAGCGGCCCGGACCAACCTTACATGTCATCGTACATGAGACCGGTTCCACGACTGACATGCAACTAGTTTTGCATAAGTGGATGGCAGGTGCCTGTCTCTCCTACTATAGTCAATATCTGATTTACAATGAGTTGCTAATAACTTGGTTATTCTCGTTGTGGTTCATGTTCGTAGGTAAGACCGGTTCTATCTCCGAAAGCCCTAAGCCACGTAAAACTTGCAATTGATAAATTAGAGGCGTCTAGTTTAGATCGTTGCTGGGCTAGTGTCATGATATGGTATTGTTGTAAGTAGATGTATGATAGATACTCTTACAACACACTCAATGTGTAAGTTCCATAGACCTTGGCCTTACACACAAAGGAATGATAGAGATTATACCATGATGCATATGATAGAGATCAAACGCATGGACCATATCATCTCACTTTACACATTAGATGTTTGCGTCTTATATTGCTAGTTTGGCGTTTTAGTAGAATTTTAAGATGATCCTTCATTTAGATATCAAGATAAAAATGTGTTCTTCCTTAAGTATGCACCGTTCTATGGATCGTGTTTCGAGACATCACGTGATGATCAGGTGTACTCGACTCTACGCTTTCATACAACGGGTGTAAGACAATTTTACACACGCGAGTACTAAGGTTCTTACTTGGAGAGCCTAGCATGTACAAACATGGCCTCGGAACACGGACCGAAAGGTTAAGCATGAATCATATAGTTGATATGATGGCCATATTGATGCTCGCCTTTGAAGCTACACCGACTCACGTGATGATCGGACTTGGTGTAGTGGATTTGGTTCATGCAATGACCAAAAAGGCACGAGGGATGTCGTTTTTGAGTGGGAGTTCATTTCTAATTTGGATTAGTCGAACTCAATTTGTCATAAACAAAATCGAAGTGAATTTGCATAATTTGTTGTAGCCATTGGCGTCTGTTCACTACCTTATGCTTAGTTTTAATTGAGATACTAGAACTATAGAATTCTGGATATTTACTTTACAAACTGGTATCGTATTGTTTTGAATGTCAATTTAAAGTTTATAAGTCCTATTGCAAACTTACATCAAACTCTATTTACTCCATGAAGTTTAATAAGTAGTATTAAATCAAGAGTAAGAATTCCAATGTTAGTATCTAAAGTATCATGTTTGCCTCCATGATTGTTGATATTCAAAAGTTGTTTTAATATCGAGGTTATCTAGGAGCTGAAATAATTTTTTCAGAAACCATCATGTGTGGAAGATATTGTGATATCTGAAACAATGTTTTTGGTTGCATTATAATAGAGTATAATTTAGAAAAATACATGTTCTCATATTGTATGAGAATTTGTGAAGGATGGAGATGCTAGGCATCCAAATCTCCCAAAAGGATTCGGGAACTAAAATTATACTCGTCATTCTTCCTTATAGGCTATAGTAGCTTGATCATGAAAGTTGTCATGATAAGGATGAATAGAAGATGTAAGTAAAATGTTTACTACACTAAAAGATTACTAAAGAATGAATTTTTTGAAAGAATGCCAAACATTTGATGATGGTGATCCACTTCAAAGTGCAAGTCCAAAGGTATTAGTATTTGACTATATACAAGCTTTGTACTATGTGTCATGTGAATGACACCACTATTGATGTTGATAGATTCTTTTAAAAGAAAAGGAATTGCTGAAAGAGAATCTATAAAATATTTGGCAGAAAATAAAAGGTTGGAGATGTCCAACTTAGGTATATAGAATATATACATGTTATGACTGTATTCCTTGCTTGTTAAACAATCTGGTTCTGAGGTATTGGATACCGAATTGGTTGGTATGAAGTGTCATACAGGACAACGCAATTCATGAACTGCAATGGCCTAAGTAACTAGCAAGAGAATAAGTGATGATGTTCATCAAAAACAAATAAAGTGTTATTGTGTTTTTCGTTGTCGTCAAACCTAGCCTTCAAGATTTGTTTTAATAATTGTTATTTTGTTCCGGTATTATGAGAACAATGGTTGTTCAAATAATTACCATATTCCATATAGTATGGATGAACTTTTACAAGTCTAGTGGGAGAAATCACATCCATAAACACTATTGCTAAAATGTCGCAAGACAAATGATTGAAAGATCACTTATAAAGTGACATCGCTGTTTAAATTATATTGGAAAGAAAACATGAAGAAACTCCACATTGATGGATTTTTGGAGTCTTTAATTTTGATCAATTGACGCTTGTGAGACTTTCCTCAAGATAATTGAAACTCCGTCCATAGGCCAAAGAGGAACGAATGACTAACTTATTGGATATTATACATATTGATGTATATAGTCCATTATATGTAGCCATATGCGATGGATCTTATTGTTTTATATGCTTTCTCCAGAAATTTGAGTGAATATATCTATATATTTACTTAATAAGGAAGAAGTATGAAACATTTGAAAATTGTTCAAAGACTTTCAAGATGAAGTGAAAAATCATTGTAACAAGAAAAATAAAAGAGTTTATGATTTGATCATAAAGGAAATATTTGAGTTACATGTTTAGCAAAACACCTACGATTTGAGGAATTGTTCCATGATTTGTGTTTCCCGATAAACCATAGGAGTATGGCATATTCGAGAGATGAAAGCAAACCATGTTTGACATGGTAAGATCAAGGGTGTCATTTATAAAACTGCCATTATGTTTTAAGGATTGAAGCTTTAGAGACTACTGCTTTTACACCGAAAAGAGCACCATCATGATCCGTTGAAATGACACCATTTAAGTTATGGTTTGGGATAAAACCTGAATTGTCTTTTCTTAAATTTTGGTATGCTATGCGTAAGTAAAATGTTTACAACCAAAGCTGGATAAGCACGTCTTTGTAGGTTATCCCAAAGAATTTTTTGGGAATTTCTCCATAACACCGAGGACAAAAGAATTTGTTACTTGGAACGTCAAGTTTCTTGAGAAGGAATTTTTCGCGAACAGTTAAGTGGGAGGACAATAGAACTTTGATAAGGTTATTGAACCTTAGCTATATGTGCTAAGTAATGCAGTGCTGGAAAGTGTCCCGGTGGCGGCCACAATGCTCATGGCTCCCGTGATTTCAAAGGTTGTGATCTCGGAGATTAGAGTTCCTATTGAACCGTGTGGGTCGGTAAGAATCAAATAGTGTGATTTGATAAGCAAGTCGTTATTGTTTTGACAATGATGAACCGACTACATGCAAAGAAGCGATGATGGGCCCTGACTCCATAAATTGACTAGAAGTCATAGAATCCGTGATAGTATCCATACATGAGAAATCAAGTTTCTGAACTTGGAAGACCCTCCGGAAAGGTGTAAACCCTATCGGTCGTGTTTGGATCTATAAAGAAATATACATGGATGTTTAACATCTATGAAATAGTATACATGTTGGAAAGAAGTTTACGACAATGTTTAAGGAGTTGACTATGACAAGATTTGATCTTTCATAGCGATATTTAGTCTTGACGGATTAATGTAGCAACCACTACATATAATTTGATGTATGGTAGTTGAAAAAACAAAACAATATTCTTCTAATAGAATGGTTATCTAGGACGTGTACAAGACACGGTCCGAAGGGTTTTGTTAATTCAAATGGTGCTAAAAGGGCATGCAAACTTCAATAGTTGAAGTGAGCATAACGGAGTTGGAATCTTCACCATGATGAAAATGGTAAAGGAGTTTAAATTCATCAGAGATGATGAAGATGCTTGCATTTGCAAGAAATTAAGTGGGAGCACTGAGACATATTTCTAATACATTATGTAGAGAACATATTGTTGATTGGAAATGATGTATCTTTTATTGACACAAGTTAAGAATTTCATTAAAATAGGATTTCGATGAAAGACTTGGGCAAAACCGGAATATTTGGCATCAATGTCTATATGGATAGATTGAGGCACTAATATGGTTATGCCAGACGTACATATATGAGATATTGAAAGGGTTAAATATGTAAACAACGAGATAGGTTCTTGCTGCATGGAAATGATTGTATCAAGATTCAAGTGTTTCAACACTTCGTGAGTAAAATCACATGAATATTTTGATTGATTATACCGTGATATGTATATATCCAAATATGTCCTATGCTCTAAATGTTATGAGCACATACCAGAATGATTCATCAGAAGATCATTGGACAATAGTAAATATATTCTTATGAGCTTTGGCAGAACTAAGAATATATCATGTATAAGTGACAAATAGTTAAAGGTAGTTCATTGTAAAATTTTACATTGATATTAGTTTTGTCACAAGGTACAAATTAAATTTACCTCAATTTAGACTATGGGTGGCACAATGTAATGGAAAGGATGTTCCATGATGGATTTGGATAAGTTCCAAAATTGAGACATTGTGACGGATACTACAACAAAAGGCTAAGTATATCGCTGCTATAGTAGCAACATAGGAAGGCTAAGTATGTGGCTCCAAGTAGTTTGTTATCAAACTAGGTGGGGTTCAAAGTGGGATAATACTATCAAGATATATTGTATGATAATAATATCAACATATTTTAACCCGAACAAACTAAAGGTCTCACTAAAGGACCAGATTTATACAATGCTATCTCATTTGAGAATGAGTGATGCATAGAGACGCAAAGACATGCAAATACACACAGACCTGAAAGTGCCAGATCTGGAGATTATGTTAACCACTAGCAAACACGTATATTCAACACCTAGGTGTTGTATATACAAGTTTACAAACTAGATTATTGACTCTAGTGCAAGTGGGAGAATGAAGGGAATATGCCCGAGAGGCAATAATAAAGTGGTTATTATCTTATTCCATGTTTATGATAAATGTTTATTTTCCATGCTATAATATTATTGATTGGAAATTTTAATACATGTGTGTTTAATAAAGAAAATACAAAGTTCCTAGTAATGCCTCTCATATAAACTAGCTCGTTGATTAACAAGATGATCAAGGTTTCCTGATCATGGACATTGGATGTTGTTGATAACGAGGTCACAACATTGGTGGAATGATGTGATAAACATTCATCCGAAGTATAGCATTACGATCAGAGTCATTATGTTTATATTTCTATAACATCATACGAAGTAATCTTAGTCCTTAGACCATGAGATCATGTTAATTGCTAACACCGGAAGAGTATGTTGATAACATCAAATGTCACATAGTAACAGGGTGACTATAAAGGTGGGTTCAGTTCTACGAAGGTGTTATGTTGAGGCTCATGGATCAAGAGTGGGATTTTTCCATCCTGATGATGGATAGATATACTCTGGGCCCTCTCGGTGATATCACATTGAAATAGCTTGCAAGCAAGTGATGTGATCACTAGAATGTTATATCACGGGAACGAGAAAAGAGTGCATGTCGGCAACGAGATCAAACTAGGTATGGAGATACCGATGATCGAATCTTGGACATGTAATATATCACGAGAAGGTATTTAGTTACTAGCGTTAAAGGTTCTCACGATCACATATGTCATCATTGAATGTGTAGGAGTCAGTATGGATCTACAGGTCCCGCTTCTGATTATTGATCTTACAGGGGTCTCGATCATGTCTGCATTATTCAAGAACTGTAGGGTGACACACTTAAGGGATGCCGACACCATTTGGAGCAAATATGTTTCAGATAAAGATGTAAGAAAGCGCTGGAATTATTTCAATACACTGAAACTGTTTCAGGTGAAATTGCTGAAATTGGTTCTACATGTAATATTGAAATGTTGCAGGGGGTTTTATGTGAATGTATGTTAATTAAAGTAATTAAAAAATTCTGAATAAAAATAATAAAAGAGGTTTATTAAATGAGAGAGCATTAAATTTGGAGAAATTTAATACATATAAAGTGGAGATTTTAAAAGAGAATGTGAAGGGGCATTTTAATGTGGAGGGGTTACCACCACATGAATGGGGATGTGAGGAGTCACCCTCCCATGGGGCGCCGGCCATGGGGGAGGTGTACCCCCCTCCTCCTATAAAAGGCCCCCTCATACCCCTTCTTCCTCACACCTCCTCGTGAAGGATCTCTCTCCCCTTTAGTTATTCCCCATGGTCTCGGATTAGCGAGATACATGTTCCTGGTGGCTTTATATGGAAAGGAATTGCTGCTTCCGCTGCTTTGCTGGAGCAGGGACGGAGGTTGTCGGGGTACCAGACGTGTGTGCGATCACAGATGCACCACTGCTTTGCGGTGCTCGACTTGGTGGTGTTGGACTTGGTGGAGCTGGATCTGAAGGACGTGCTGGAGCCGAACCTGCTGGACTTCATCACGATCTTGAGATCGGCAAGTGTACGACTACATCATCCATGAGTTCCAACTCGTTAACAAAGCTTTGTTGTCTTCGAGGGTAAGTTCTCTATGGATGTATATCCACCCGTTGCTTGTATCTAGTAGCTAGATCTTGGCGTATAGTTCCCATCGTAGGAAATTTTTTGTTTTCTATGCTGCGAACCCAACACATACCCTGCAGACGGTTTGTGCCGGTACTTCTGGTGACTGTTGGATCCAGCTTGGTGCATCATACGACGTTTGCGGTTGTCTTTTGCCTGGTTAATCTTCCCTTCCATATGAACGGAAGAGTCGACTAGCTCTTCGAGATCCTCGAAGCGGATGTTAACGAGGATAGTCTGCATCTTGTCATGCAGTCCGTTCAGGAATCTCTCCTTGTTCTTTGCCTCCGTGTTGATCTCATCAGGTGCGTACCTAGCAAGCGACAGGAGTCTGTCACGGTACTCCACCACAGTCATTCTGCCTTGCTTCAACTCTCGGAATTCATCCCTCATTCAGGTGACTAGGCCCTGCGGCACATGGGTGCGGCTAAACTTGATTTTGAAGGCTTCCCATGTCATCACTTGACCATGGTTCATCAGGCGGATGCTGTTCCACCAGGCTCTTGCATCTCCTGCCAAGTAATGGGTGGCAAAGAGAACTTTCTCGTTGTCATCAACTCTGGCTACTTCCAAATTGTTCTCCATTGTCTGCAACTAGTCATCAGCATCTAGTGGGTTCTCCGAAGTGCTAAAGATTGGGGCATTGGTATTCTGGAAATTCTTCAGCTTGGATCCTTGATGATCCTGGTTTCCATGCCCTTGGTTGTTCTAGGCCATCTAGGCTATCTGTTGTAGTGTTGCTAAGTTGGCCTGGCGCTCTTCCTTGCTTGCTTCACGGTCTGCAACTAACATCTACATGATCTGCAGCATTGGGTCTTGCGATGAGCTGCTCCCTCCTGGGTTTCCACAAGTCATCTGAAGATTGAGATAGATAAAGGGGTAAGAGAGAAAGTTCTAGGGTTCATGGTTTTGGTTTCAAAGCTAAAACTTTGAGTTTGACTCAGATTTTTCCACTAACTCCATTTCATTCCTTCAAACAAGCACACGATACAAACACACACACACACACACACGCCACAACAACAAAGGAAAACAGATGGTTTTAAGAACCATTCTGCAAGCTATGATACAGTGGGACCGATACATCTCACGCTACGACGGTGCTCTAGTGCATCTACTCATCGTCTATGAAGTCGGAGTCCTCATCGTCAGTGTAGAAGTCCACGACATCCTCCTTCAGAAAGTCATCATCATTGCTGAGGTAAGAATCCATGTCTCCGTGGATGTCTTCACCCTCCTCTTCTTCCTCCTTTGCTGCAAGCTGAGCTTCTTGCTCCTTGACGGTCTTCTCGAGGTCAGCCACCTTCTTGCAAAGACGGGCGATAGTGCAATCCTTCTTTTCGTGTTGGAGGCGAAGAGACTGACGGTCCTTGACAAGCAGTGAGAAAGTCTGGGCCTTCTAGGCGGCAATGGCACGGTTGTGGTTGGTAAACTCCCTAGCATTATCCAATTCCTTCTGGCGATCGTACAACAGGAAGTCAAGGTTCTCCACTAGACGCTTCAACTCCTGGTGACCTGGCATCTCCATTGGCATTCCCATGAAGTCATGCCTTGCATAGTGCGCAAAGCGGGTTCCTTGGATTTGGTTGACACGGAGGGCACATAGACGTGTGAGAGATTCATGTATTTCCCTGGCTAATCCATCTAGCCAGTTGTTTTCCCTTACGGAGAACTAGATTCTCCCGGACGTTGGTGCTTCTATGCTTCCTCGAAGATCAGCGGTGACTAGCCACTGTAAATCTCCTCCTGGGGGTCCAGGAAGTTGAGATCCAAGAAACTCCAGATGTGGGCGTCCCAATAACTCAGACAGTGATCCATCTCGAAGATCAGTTGGCCTCCGTTGCCGAACTGGTAGAACTTGCTGAACTGAGTCTCCATCTACAAGAATTTAGGATGAGGAAGTTAGTGAAGTGATCAAGTGTGTCAAATTTTATGTAGCAATGTAAGAATTGGAGGAACATGAATTTTTGAGAAAGAATGAATTCCCAAGGGTAAGAGAGGGAATAGTTTTTCATAAATACTCACTTTGGTTTTGAAATTAAGTTTTTGTTCGGACGTCCATTCTAACTAGGGTCTCCTATGGTCAGGATGGCTCTGATACCAACTTGTCAACACCCAGATTTTTAATCCCAGATGCCTGTTATGTCATACATCACAATCCCAGGATTACCATTTTTGCAAGACATAACAACTTGGATATCACAGTACATCATCCATTACAAACCAATATAAGGTCTTACACGAATAAAGGATCTCATGATCCAGTCTTAATACAACAAGCAGTGGAATTAATAATAAGCGTAGCGGTGGGGTCCATCTTCAGTGGCACAGGCAATGCTAAGGATGGAAGATAGTCCTAGTTATCATAGCCATCCTACTGTCCATCATCTTGGTAGTCTCCTTCATAGTCTGGCCATAGTAATAGCTAGGGACAAAAGCCATGAGTACTCTTTAAGTACTCGCAAACTACCACTAACAAGTAAGATAATGCTAGTGGGAAATGCTAACTCTATGTTTATTTGTAAAGTTAAGTATGAAACCTGAGATGAGTTCAGAAACAAAGAAAGATAAAATAAAGTTCTAGAATCAATTAAGTTGGGAAGCTAGTGTTATAGTCACAACCCTGTTGTGGTCAAGTCAAGATATCTGACAACAAAACAGTATGGCCACTCCAACTGTCCATAACCGCGGACGCGGCTATTCGAATAGTTCGACACTCTGTAGAGGGTGGTACACTTTCACCACAAGATTCGATACATCTGTCAGGGATAACCCTGAATCATCGTACTTAGTATGCAGATAATCAAACATAACCTTTCCTTTACACACCCTAGTATAAGCACCTCTCCTATGAGTATGGCCTCCCAACCATGACCATCTATCATCTTGGGCACTTCATAGGTGGACAACATTGAGAGGTAGCCTCAACTCAAACCTCTCCCGCGAGGGAACTAATACTAATGCATAAAAATTTCCGGCTAAGCCTTACCCAATTCAGGTATTGTGGTTGTACGGTAAAATTGGAATGATATCGCATCCGAATCCAACCATCAGTTTTCGTAAAAGGGCTAAGGCTCATGCCTCAACATTTTCATCATCATAAACCATTTGTGTTTCTCAACACATGTCGAAACATCTCAATAGAATGACTCATCATTCCAAGGTTTTCACAATTCATTTTCACCAAGTGTTCCCATCTAAAGTGACTCAAGTTTTGATTTAGCTCTAAGCTACTAAGTTAAGAGTGTTCACTAAGGTGGGATGCTAAGATCAATCTCAATATAATGACATCTAAGGTTATCTAGATAGGTCAAGTTTTATACCTTTTATGCTACCTTCAACAAGTAAGGGACTTTGGTAAAGTAAAGAAAGTAAAAGCTTGAAAGTAAAAACTTGGAGTAGGTACTAGTCAAAGGGGTATAACCAAAGCATGCCTAGTGCATCTTGCTTAGGTTATCTAACTTAATTCTAGCTTGCTAACAATATCTTGCCTTGGTTGGTGCAGTGGTTGAAGTTTTCTTCCTCTTCCTCTGGGTAGAACTCCTCCTCCTCGAAAGCTTGGTCGGTACTATCGTCTATAAATACATACGGGATACACAATCACCAAACAATACTTAACTAGTCTACTTAGCACACTAAGGCACACATTTGATGATCTATTATCATCACAAGCATCACAAGGTTTAATTAACTAGTTTCATTATTTTTATTTAAGAAAAGTAATTTCTACTCATTGAAAATAACTAAGATTTAATATTCTCTACTTAAAATATGGGATCATGTGGACACATTTCTATCACCACATATTCTAACATATGGGAATGTGATTTAAATTTTGGATCATATTTTAATAAGTTTAAGTTTAATATTTAATGATTTAAAGTGACTAGAAATGCCTATATAGCATTATTTTGGTACTAGTCCAAAGTCACTGCATGCAAACTTTAATATTATTACATATTCGGATAGGTATGGTTAAATGTGATTTTTGAGAGTTGGAATCAACTCAAAAGCTATTATGGTTGATTTTATAAAAATGTTTGAATTTGCAAAAGCTTATGTCTTGTTATTTTTACTAGGAGAGATATCTAACTCTAAATGAATTAAATCCAACGGGCTTGGATAGATCTTTTCAGAAGCTTTCCAACAAAATTGGAATCACTCCATTTGGTTCAGTAAATCTTCCTGAATTGATTTTTGAACTAAGGGATAGAATTGGATTTAAACTTAAATAGAAAAACACTTATTTTGGATTCGTGGGCTAGCGCGGGAAAGGAAATGGGCCGGCCCAGTGGCGCTCAGCAACGCAGAGAACAGCTGACAGGGGGGTCCACATGTAAGTGTCTCATTACACGCGAAGCGGTACGGGGCGACGTGGACCGTTGGATTAGAAAGAAGATCTACGGCTGGGGCTTGTCGTCGACGACGGACGGGTCGCCCGCGAGGTGTAACCCTAGCGGCTCGGTGGGGGTCTGGGGCGGCTTACCGGGGCTCCGGCGAGGGTCGGCGAGGCGGGCAAACGAACAAGTCTAGGACGGCGGTTCTCCTGGTACTAGCGGCGTCTAGAGAGATGGCCTTGATCAACGGCTCCCTTCTTATCCTTCCGCGACAGACTCCAGCGAAATTCCGGCGCTGCGGACGGCGGCTTGCTCTGGTGGGGCTCTGGGAGTTTTCTGAGAGGGAGGGGCTGAGAGTGGTGTGAGGAAACGGTGCTAGGGAGGCTTCTATCTATAGGCTCGGCGAGGCGGCAGAGGAGCATGGGCGGTGCTCGCCGGTGATGACGATACAGGGAGCTAGAGGTGTGGGCGGTGGGCTAGGATGGTGGGCGGTTCCCTAGCGGTCGTCAGGGCGGTGCGCGTGCAGTGAAATGCGGTCGGGAGAAGCGAGCGTTGCTACGCGCATGCTGCCTCTGTCTACGGCGAGCTTTGCGGTGGCCGGCGACTACGGGGCACGGTCGGGGAAACGGGCATGCCCGTTAGCTTCCTAGGACGGTGGCGATCATATATGTGGACGGCGAGAGTTAGGCGGGGTCTAGCGGAGTGGGGACCGTGCGCGCTCTGCGGGCGGCGTCGGCATGGCAGACAGGCTCCGCGCGTGGCGGTACCTGGCTACTCCTCGCTCTGTCCGCGGGCGGGTGGAGGTGGACCACGGGCGACGTCCTGGACATGTTGGGCGAGGCTGGCGGCTGCTGTGGCGAACTGTCGCTGGTGAGGGTGCTCGGCCTTAATGGCCATGACCATTTGGTCGTGTGTACAGTGGGTGGCCGGGATAGGAAAGGGTAGGGGGTGCACTAGGGTGGCTCTGGTTGCAAAATGGGAGACCACATTAGTCCAAACACTGCTCACAATAGTGCTTGTGATTTTCCCAGATTTTTGCACACAAGGTGTTTGACAAAATGGCCGAAAGAATTCAAGTTTTGAATTTGGAGATGATTTTTGGTGGAGTTGTTTGTCACATGCTTAAGCATCTGTGGTTGCTTGGGATTTGAAAATGGAGTTCATTTGAGTGGTTTTTGAATAAGTGTGATCTTGATACCTACACTAGATTCAATTTTCAAATGCCATTTAAATTTAGTGTTTGAAAGTTTTTGGTAGATCACAAAGTGGGCCTTGGTACATCACTAGCAAGGGGTGCAAAGATCCACATTTGTTTCTGTTAAGATTTGAGTTCTAGGTATAGCCAAAGTAGGCATGGTAGTTAAAATGGCACAAATGACCATTTCCTTCTTTTATTCATTTTGATTTGTTTTTCTTTGGGATTTGTTTGGGAATGATCTAGATGATGTTTAATTCACCTAAGAATCATTTTACAATCAATGGATCACTTAAACATGCCAATTCAAAACAACTCCTAATTTATATGCACACACATATGAATGCTTTAATATTTTTAAATGGAAAAGTTTTTGTTAATCCTAAATGAGGATTTGGATCTTAATAACCTTGGATTAGAGTTTTGGGATGTTACAGAGCCATTCGAGCGCAAGGACTTCATCACGACCTTGATGTCGGCTTCGGCTCGTCTACATCAACCACGCTCTCCTGAGCATTGACAACGCTTTTCGGTCTTCAAGGGTAAGTTCGCGAAAAGCCCCTCCCGTTATTGTATTACTAATAGATAGGTCCTGGCAACTTCAGGGGTTTAGGGGCGTAGGGTATTTTTTTTGTTTTCATGCGCGGAACCCCTACAGTGGTATCAGAGCTAGATCTATGCGTAGTAATGCTAGTACGAGTAGAACACACGAGATGTAGCGTGTGGGCATTGATCTTTTAGTTGTTATCCTCCCAGGTGTACATGTGTATACCGCAGCAATGCTTGATGAAACGGCCCCAACCGACTTTACGCGTTCATTCGCGAGATTGGTCCACGCTTGACATACGGCTTGTACCGTATAAAGTGGCTTAGGGGGTGTATGTCTCTCACATTAGTTGGTATGCCATTTGCAACGGAGGGCCCCGAAAGGGGTGTAGTATAGACAATTACTTGATCAGCGTTATGCTAAAAGTTCGTAGGTAAGAACGGTTCTTGTGCGAAAGCCCATTCAGCCACGTAAAACATGCAAAGATAAAGTAGATGTGTCTAACTTTGTTTTGCAGGGGGTGTTGCTTTGTGATATGGTTGTGGCAAAGGTAAAGTGATTACCTTATGTTACGTAGTAGTAGATAGTTGTAGCATCCCATCTGTCAAACATATGTAATGCTACTTGGTCTAGTACTATAATTGCTACTTCCTACATAGAAATGTTGCATCATAATTATATCATGCTCATGTCATCATGTCACCTTGCATTTGAGCATCATATAAAACCCTTTTTATTTGGTTCTTCTCTCATATGCATTATTAATTGTATTTGCCTCTTGATATATTGTATTTGGTTCGTGATAAATGCTTGATGCCCAAGTTGAGTTGGGGGCATATCTTTTATTCAACTCCATCACCTTTTCCTTGTCACCACCTTACAATTCCACCATCCTAATTATCCATGAGCTTTTAAACTTTTCCTTTGGCATTTAATCTAGCTCATGTGGGTTGGGATGGATCCACTTCTATTTCCACATGCCCTCACATTTGCATCATGTTGTTTTCACATTATTGATATGTGGAGCCACCTTTGCATGCTATATGAGTGGTACCCCTTTTCAAGCTTCCATATGGATTATTATGAATGTATGCTCATGTTGGGATATTTTTGAGGCTATTATTCATCTAGTGGAACATACACACTAGCATGGCCAAGTTATATTTAAATATGAGCATCATCCATCTACTCCACATGGAACAACCAATATAATTCCATTTTAATTCTTTTAGCTAGGCCTTACTCCATATTTTGGGAATGCATGTGTATAAATGCCATGAGTATTATATTGTTTCCACAAAAACTAACATGGCATTTATTGAACATGCATGGGCCATGCAAGACCATCACCACCATTCTATTCTTTTGGGTATTACTTAGTTTTTGAGTGATCTTCTCTTTAGATCTCTCCTTCTCCCTAAACCTCACCACCTTGTGGTTATGTTTTCCCTTACCCATCACCCCATCCTTGCATGAACATATGCGGACATCTCTATCTTACACCCAAACCCTAGCCCTACCCTACCTCACCATCTTGATCTCCTTACCTTGCCATGTGCATCAAACCTCTCTCTCTCTCTCATCCTCACCTTCCTCTCCTTTTCACCCTCCATCCATGCATGATCAAGTGTGATCATAACTAAGCCCCTACCCTAAACCCCCTCTCTCTAATCCTCCCTCTAAAACCCTAACCCTAACCAACCTCTTGCCATGCCATCTCTCACTCCCTCTCTATGCCGACAGGGCCCACCCCAGCTCTCCCTCTCTACCCATGCCGAGGCACCCCTTCGTCTCTGACCCTAACCACTCCTAGACCGAGCCTTCCCTCCAACCCTAGCTTCCTTGCCGAGCCTCCCTTCCCTCCTTTTTCTCTCTCGCTGCCCAGCAGGCCCCACACCCGAGCTAGACTCTCTGGCCTCGCCCGTCCCCACCTGCAGCCACCCCACGCACCTGCCGATCTGGACGGGCACATGCTCGTGGAGAGGAAGGAAAAAGGTGGCCGAGCCACCTTTTTCTGCACCGAGCTACCCCACGGCTTCCCCTCTCTCTCCCGTCCTTATCTAACCCCCACGTCTCTCTGCCGCGCCGTCCACATCTCTCCTGGCCTCTGCGCCAACCCTCTCCTCCCCAGCTACCCCTGCTCCACTTCTTCTCCAACTCCGGCCGCCACTCTCGGCTTCGGCTTCCACCTACAGATCGAGGAAGCGGGCGTGGCGTCGTGGTTGTCGGGGAAGACCAAGGCATCCCTCTGCGTCGCCCCCGTGCACAACAGCGTGGAGAAGGAGCCCCAGTCCGTGCTGCACATCATCGATGCCGCCTGAAACCCTAATCCGCTTGGCCCCTGCTACGCCACAGATCCGCTGCTTCCCCGGCCACACCAACACCACCGACGCACCCCCGGTGAGGCCCCGATCTCCCCAGACACCTCCCTTTTCTCCTTGGTCATCTGTGATCGCCGGACCTCCCGTCGAGCACGCTATGTGCACCGGCGTGCACGCGCGTCTGCTCGTCGCCATGCCTCGTAGTAGTACTCCTAGCCGCGCAGCAGCAACCCAGCAACAATCCCTCCCTAGCCCAGCGGTAGCCGCCGCCGCGCGCGCGCTGCGACGCGAGTTCGATCCCTCGTTCCGCCAGCCGCGCGTCCGTCAGTTTCGTCAAAGCCACAAAGGATGAAAAACAGTACCAATTGGGTACTTTGCAGACCCCCCCCAAACCTTTTTGCTGCTCAACCCGCGGTCCAGCCCAGACCCACATGTCAGCCTCGGTGTACTTCTTACAAAAAGCTCCCTGCGTTTTTGTATCCTCAACCCGCGCACCAACCGGACCCCACCTATCAGCCCCTGTGTAGTTTTACAATAAGGTACCCGCAAAGTTTTGGCCTCAACCCATAGTCCCCTCTGTGCCGCGCCTGGCCCGCCTCTGTCGCGTGGGCCTGCGGTGCATCAGGCCCCACCGGTCAGCCGCTCTGGCTGATTACATGCGCGGTGAGAAAAGTTTTGCGCGTCGATTACGCCTAGTCAGCTTCGGCCCCACTTGTCTGTGGCTATGGCTAGGAGTGGCTGAGTATAAAAAGCCTTTTCGTTTACATGTTTAATAAAATAATTCTAGCAAATGTTTAAATACGAATTTAAATCTGTTTTTAATAACTTTTGAATTCTAATTCCAAATAATACATATAATATATGTTTTTGAATCAGAAAAATGTGAGGAATTCAAATATACCATTCAAAATATTATTTGAGCACTCTAAATCTTCAAGATGTTTAAAATTACAATAAAATGCCCTTTTCCTAATAAATTAATAACTTTAATTCTACAACTCCAAATCCGACAAATAATATGTCTAAATCGATCAGCGCGACGAGCCCGTTCTAACTATGCATTCCATGTTATGAATTGAAGCATGCATCATGTCATTATTAAAATCAGAAATGTTTATGGCGATAAAACTTGACCAAAGAAATAATAAAATGCTTTATTCTTATACCCCACACCTCACCATGCCATGCTACATTAATGCCATGTAAATTGTGCATCATTCATCATGGCATGCTTCTTTGCTTGTCGCATTTTAATTGATATGCTTGTGCACATTATTTATGTTGGCCCTTGTTTGTTTGGTTCTTCTTCGAATAGACGCCGAGCAGGGGATATATCAAGAATCCCAGGAGCACTACCCAGATCCGTCTCTCGCTTCAACTGAGCTGCCAGGCAAGTACTACCACATGCTTGCATACATATAGTACCTATTGCCTCTATCTTATTCTTGCATTATTGAGTCGCGATTGCATTAAATTAAATCCCAAGCACTGCATAGCCTTTACTTTAAACCCCACAGAAGTTTGTTCCTCCATCCCATGAGCCATTACTACAGGAGTTGTTTGAGCCATGCGAGTCGTAGAAAAGCATGTGTAGGGTATGTGAGTGTTTGATGGATAACGAGGTACCTAAACAACTTAACCTGAGTAGTAGTGGGATAACTAATGAAAGAGGAACCGGTGAGCAATATCTGCTATTTGGTTTTCATGCTCACTTATGTCCCGTAGGACCCTGAGTAGTTGATTCCTGTTCCTTGACTATTCACACTATCCACATCCGGGAGGCCTTATGGACCCCCCTGAGCCAGAGCTTGATTCATTTCTATTTCTTGGGGCCACAATTAGTTTGGGGTTTTATTACTATCCTATACTTATGCCATGCTTTACTGTTTATCTATGATTGTGCGTGGAGCACCTATACTGTTTTGGATCGTGACACGTTTTCGCTGTATCGACAAGCCCAGTCACACTTTTGGGTTCCTAGTCGTTTATCGCCATCCACACAAACCCTGGGTCCGTTCCGGAGCCGACCAACTTTGTTGTGGGTAGCTTAGTGGGGTGGCCTCCTGAAATATTATTGAACCTATGATCGCTTTGTCGTGAATGCCTCGTTGGGTTTTGAGTTGGTTTTTCCGAGGTTGATCGAGTGTGTGTTGCTATTTGTGCACCCCTGCAGGGTAAATCTTTCTGAAAGCCGTGTCCGCGGTTATGGACGACTTGGAGCACAGTTTCTCGGTCATAGACAAGTCTAACTAAAGTACCGCTTTTAATTTGCCTAAATATATGCCTAGTAAATAGTGCAATACCCATGGAATGGTTAATAAAACTGCCAACGGTTGGGTTGTTCGTCCGCTTTCTCGTTGGTAAGCGAGAAGGAGGATGGATCTGTTAATTATACTGTTATAACTGTTGTTCCTAATTAACGGACATCTGTCTATCATTGGTTAGGCGGATGGTTAGCGAGTATCTATAGACTTGTTAGTTATTATCTTTTGCTATAATTGTGTCACCCCAGGTATATGTCCCCTTTAGATGCATAAAGACTTGTTGAGTACCCCTAGGGTCTCACACGATAAATTGTTTGATTCAGATGAACAGGTGTACTCACAAGATGGATACTGGGTGGAGGAGACGGATGATGTTGGCAACGATCACTCGGTGTAGAGATTCCAGGGATGGGGATCCGTGAGATATGTGGACGGGATGTGTCTATTTATGTGGCATCTTATGCCGATTTGCTTCTTATCCGTACTCGGATCTTGTTTTCCGCTTCCGCCTGATACTCTGATGTTTGATGTATGAGGAGCTATCCTAAACTATTATCTCTATCTAGGATATTTGGATCTTGCCGTATGGCGTTGCAATATTTCTATTTCTTTTAGATGGAATGGCTCTGTGAACAGTTGTATGGTGGCTTGCATACATACTCACTTGTGTATGTAGTTGATCCCTTTGCCTGCCGATTACGCCGCTCGTTCTTGTCCCGATGTTCTGGAAGTGGTTAGGACGGCCGACAGGTCTACCTGTGAGTGGCCCCTGGACCCCACCGTACTATTTTAACCACTTTCGTTCATCCAGGCAAGCAACTAAGAGCGTAATTCACTGAGGTAGTTACAGTTGGTATCAGAGGCATCCCGCCCTCCAGGGTCTCAGCCAAATGGTCGTTGTCAGTCTAGCAAATATTTTTGGTAGCTATGTATACAAAGGAAAAAACAAAACGTGAGAGTAGGACTGCTTCCATTTTTCTTCTTACCCACCCACCCTTTTCTGGTAAGGGAGTGTAATGTTTTTCAATCCTCTTCTAAAATTCAAATTAGGATTCACGTGTTCTGGGTTCCGTAGTACCATAGGTTGTGTGTGTGTGTGTGAATTCCTTGTCTATCTATTGCATCCAAATGTTATCACTATCTGCCTTTTGGTTATCAACTGTTGGTACATTCCATACCGACAGTCCTTTGTAAACCGACGTGATCTATCCGATTCGTTGTATACCGGTGCGATCTGTCTTACTCTTTGTAATCCGACGTATCTTGTTTGGGGTGTTCATTTCCGTAGTTACTAATCTTTAGGTTCATCTTAAAAAGAAGGTGTTGGGATATGTGTTTTACTGATTCATGTGCGGAGTAATGATTTGAGTGCGGGATGGAGTCGCGACCATACCACTACTTTTATCATACGCTCTTGTATATTGAATTGGTGGAGTTACTAATATTGATTCGTTAAGTGGTTTTGTGCATATAGTGGTATTTTAATGCCGAAATTTGCGGAAATTTTTTCTTTGATAGTTTTGTGTACCACACTCCTTGTTCAGTCGTGTGTGATATGCTTAATATCTTCTAGGTGCTTTGAACTTTGTTGACATTTTAATATCATCTTAGTGAATTGTGTCCTTTAATCTTGGTTAATTCCATTTTGGTACTATTTTGGATTATTATTATTCTCCATTATAGTACTGACTTGTGTTTTATATCAATCACAGGATGGCACCACCACGCCGTTCTGAGGAGGACATACCACCTGAACTGGGGGCTGCGTTGGCAAGTATTGCCAATGCCTTGGGAACAATGCAGTAGAACCAGCAGCGATTCGAAGAAAGTGTCAGGAGGAATGAGTTTGTTCCACTACCTCCACCTCCCAAGCGAGGAGACATCAAGAGTTTTCTGAAGTTCAACCCACGCCAATTTGAGGTGTCTGATTAGCCACTTGATGCTGATGATTGGCTGCGTGAAATGTCAAGGTTGCTGATGACTATGGATGTTCCTGAGCAAGAATGGGTAAAATGTGCCACGCACCTTCTGAAGGGAGATGCAGCTCTGTGGTGGGAAAATTACCTGAAGGCAGACCACTCTGGTTTTCAGCCTACTTGGGAGCAATTCACTGCGGCTTTCAAAGAGCAATATCTGTCAGAAATTGTCATGGAAAGGATGAAGGAAGTGTTTCTCAACCTCAAGCAGGGCAATGACAATGTCAATACCTATATCAGAAACTTCATGAACCTTTCTCAGTATGGTGGCGATGAGATCTCTGATGACAAGAAGAAGCAAAAGAGGTTCAGGCAAGGACTCAATGCATCCATCAAATATGCAATCACTCATGCAAGGCCGGGGTCTTTTCTAGAACTCCAACATACAGCTCTGCAGGAAGAAGCAAGTAGGCAAGTGTTTGAGGAGTCAAACAAACACAGCCGCGATGCAGCAAGCTCTTCAGCTATGACAGCTCCTTCTAAGCGCCGCGTGTGGGTTCCTAACACTCCACCGTCCCTCCCGGCTCCACCAAGACCGTCAAGGTACGCGGCAAGGCCACCAAACTCCTTCACCGCGGCTCCTAGGGGCTACAACCACAACTACCCTGGAGCGCCTGGCGGAGTCCCTGGCTACGCTGCTCCATGTCCACCTGGTGCTTGCTACACTTGTGGAAACACTGGGCATCAGCACTGGAATTGTCGAATGAACAACAAAGCTCTTCCACCACCACCTCCAAGACCTGCGGCAAGTTCTTCTATGGTTCGTGCACCTCCACCTCGGGCTCTCAACATCAACACCAAGCCCGGGTCTACGGTTGCTCGTGCCAACTGTGTCAACGTCGCTCAAGCTGAGCATGCATCTGGAGTTGTGATGGGTATGCTTTCTGTTAACTCAGTCCCTGCACGAGTTTTGTTTGATTCTGGTGCTTCACATTCTTTTGTTTCTCACAAGTTTGCGCATGAGCATGATCTGGCTATGGTTCCTTTATTGCATCGTCTTGTGGTACAATCTCCTGGGTCAAACATGAGGGCTGCTCATATCAGCCATGGCAATCAAATTGAGATTGGTGGCTCTTCGTTTCTGGCTTCCTTAATTATTCTGGGCAACTCGGACATTGATGTTATCTTGGGCATGGATTGGTTAACAGCAAATGCAGCTGTGATTGATTGTGCTGAACGCTCGGTTTCTCTAAAAATTCCTGAAGGCCATATAGTCTATTCTCCAAGTCTGACTCCTACAATTCAGCTTTTCTCTTTGGCGGCTCTGAATGATGATGCTATGGAAGCTATTCAGAGTGTTTCGGTGGTCTGTGTCCCAGATGTTTTTCCTGAAGAGTTGCCAGGTATGCCTCCGGATCATGAGGTCGAGTTTGTGATTGAGCTTGAACCTGGGACCGCTCCTATCTCCAAGCGGCCTTATAAAATGGGTCCTGCTGAGCTGGCTGAACTCAAACACCAGCTTGATGAACAAGATAAGTTGGGTTTCATTCAGCACAGTACTTCTTCTTGGGGTAGCCCAACCATCTTTGTGAAAAAGCGAGAGAAGACTGATAGACTTTGTGTTGACTATCGAGCTCTCAATGCTAAAACCATCAAGAATAAATATCCCCTTCCGCGGATTAATGATCTCTTCGATCAGCTAGCTGGAGCTGTGGTATTCTCTAAGCTTGACTTGAGAAGTGGATATCATCAAATCAAGATTCGCAAGGAAGATGTTCCCCAAACAGCTTTCACCACCCACTATGGCCTGTATGAGTACACAGTCATGTCTTTCGGTCTCACCAATGCACCTGCCACCTTCTCGAGGCTTATGAACTCGGTTTTCATGGAGTATCTTGATAAGTTCATTGTGGTCTATCTGGATGACATTCTAGTCTATTCTAAGTCAAAGGAAGAACATGAAGAACACCTTCGGTGTGTCCTAAACAAGCTTCGTGAGAACCGCCTGTATGCAAAGTTCTCCAAGTGTGAGTTATGGCTGCCTCAAGTCACCTATCTTGGTCACGTCATCTCTGCCAAGGGCATTGCCGTCAACCCAGAAACTGTTAAGACAATTGTTGACTGTCTTCCACCCAAATATGTCAAAGAAGTCTGGAGTTTCCTTGGTTTGGCTAGTTACTGTCGTCGCTTCATGCAGAACTTCTCGAAGATTGCGAAGCCTCTTACCGATCTCCTCAAGAAAGGCAAGAAATACCTTTGGACTCCTACATGTCAAGCAAGCTTTGAAACACTCAAAGAGAAGCTCACTTCCACACCAGTCTTGATTCCTCCAGATACATCAAAGCCTTTCTAGATATTCTGTGACGCCTCCCTGCAAGGATTGGGTGTGTTCCTTATGCAAGAAAAACAAGTTGTTGCTTATGCCTCTCGACAGTTGAAGACGCATGAGATCAACTATCCTACACATGACCTCGAACTCGCAACAGTTGTCTTTGATTTGAAAGTATGGAGGCACTACTTGATTGGCAACTGTTGTGAGATCTTTTCTGATCACAAGAGTCTGAAGTATATCTTCACGCAACCTGATCTCAACCTTCGTCAGAGAAGGTGGATTGAAGCAATTAATGATTTCGATCTCACAATCAACTACACTCCAGGCAAAGCTAATGTCATGGCCGATACTCTCAGCCGAAAAGCTTATGTCAACAACCTCATGGTGGAAGAACAACAGCCTCTCTTGTGTGAGGAATTCCGCAAGCTCAACCTTGAAATTGTGGATCAAGGGTATCTTCTGAACCTTCTGGCAACCCCTCTCTTGGAAGAAAAATTCGCTCCATTCAACTTGGTGATCCTTACACTAAAAACATCATCTCCAACATTCAGCTTCCGAAGTATGAGTCCTTCCATGTCGACGACCAAGGCACTCTTTTCTTCGAACACCGGATGTTTGTTCCGAACTACCCGGGTTGAAGAGAGCAAGTTCTCAAGGAGGCGCATGATTCTGTTCTTTCTATCCGCCCTGGCAGCACTAAGATGTACATGGACTTGAAAACACAATATTGGTGGCCTGGGTTGAAACAATGTTGTGCCAAGTATGTCTCCGAGTGTGATGTCTGCCGCAGAGTTAAAGCTGTGCATCAGAAACCTTCTGGTCTTCTACAGCCATTGAAGCCTCCGGAATGGAAATGGGAGAAAGTAGAGATGGACTTCATAACTAGTTTTCCAAGGTCGCAGAAGGGCAACAATGCAATCTTTGTTGTCATCGACAGGCTTTCTAAAGTGGCTCACTTCTTTCCCGTCAAGGAAACAATTTCTGCAATTCAGTTGGCTGAGCTCTATAGCAACAGAATTGTCTCTCTGTATGGGGTTCCTCTTGAGATCAGTTCAGACCGTGGAAGCATGTTCACTTCCAAGTTCTGGGGAAGTTTCCAAAATGCTTTGGGAATAAAATTGAACTTCAGCACAGCTTACCACCCCCAGTCGTAAGGACAAGTGGAAAGGATCAATCAGATTCTGGAGGATATGCTCCGTGCTTGCGTTATCTCTTTCGGCATGAAGTGGGAAGAATGCCTTCCTTATGCTGAATTCTCTTACAACAACAGCTTCCAGAAAAGTATAAAGATGGCACCATTTGAGGTTCTCTATGGTCGCAAATGCAGAACTCCGATTGGTTGATCGGGCGCAGGTGAAAGAACATTGTTTGGCCCCGACATTGTAACTCAAGCGGAGGAGAAGGTTCACATCATTCTTGAAAATCTGAAGGTTGCTCAAAGTCGCCAGAAGAGCAACTATGACAGAAAGCACACAGACATGGAGTATGTCCCTGGTGATCTCGTTTATCTTCGTGTCACTCCCATGAGAGGCACGCACCGCTTTGGTATCAAAGGAAAGCTGGCTCCTAGATAGATAGATCCTTTCAAAGTTCGTGGAAGAAGAGGAGAAGTCACTTATGCTCTTGAGCTCCCTGAAAAACTCAAGGTCCATGATGTTTTCCATATCTCTCAACTCAAGAAGTGCTTCAAGGATCCCGGCAGGACCGTGGACCATGAACTCATCAATCTCCAAGAAGATCTGTCTTATCAAGAACACCCCACAAAAATCCTTGAAGTCGCAGAAAGAAGGACTCGCAACAAGTCCATCAAGTTCTGCAAGGTGCAGTGGTCGCACCATTCCGTTGATGAAGCCACTTGGGAACGTGAGGACGAGCTCCGTGCCAAGTATCCTACCCTCTTCGTGTCTTCTTCTTCTTCCTAGAATCTCGGGGCGAGATTCTTGTTTAGTGGGGGAGAGTTGTAGCATCCCATTTGTCTAACATATGTAATGCTACTTGGTCTAGTACTATAATTGCTACTTCCTACATAGAATTGTTGCATCATAATTATATCATGCTCATGTCATCATGTCACCTTGCATTTGAGCATCATATAAAACCCTTTTCATTTGGTTCTTCTCTCATATGCATTATTAATTCTATTTGCCTCTTGATATATTGTATTTGGTTCTTGATAAATGCTTGATGCCCAAGTTGAGTTGGGGGCATATTTTTTATTCAACTCCATCACCTTTTCCTTGTCACCACCTTACAATTCCACCATCCTAATTATCCATGAGCTTTTAAACTTTTCCTTTGGCATTTAAATCTAGCTCATGTGGGTTGGGATGGATCCACTTCTATTTCCACATGCCCTCACATTTGCATCATGTTGTTTTCACATTATTGATATGTGGAGCCACCTTTGCATGCTATATGAGTGGTACCCCTTTTCAAGCTTCCATATGGATTATTATGAATGCATGCTCATGTTGGGATATTTTTTAGGCTATTATTCATCTAGTGGAACATACACACTAGCAGGGCCAAATTATATTTAAATATGAGCATCATCCATCTACTCCACATGGAACAGCCAATATAATTCCATTTTAATTCTTTTAGCTGGGCCTTACTCCATATTTTGGGAATGCATGTGTATAAATGCCATGAGTATTATATTGTTTCCACAAAAACTAACATGGCATTTATTGAACATGCATGGGCCATGCAAGACCATCACCACCATTCTATTCTTTTGGGTATTACTTAGTTGTTGAGTGATCTTCACTTTAGAGCTCTCCTTCTCCCTAAACCTCACCACCTTGTGCTTATGTTTTCCCTTACCCATCGCCCCATCCTTGCATGACCATATGTGGCCATCTCTATCTTACACCCAAACCCTAGCCCTACCCTACCTCACCATATTGATCTCTTTACCTTGCCATGTGCATCAAACCTCTCTCTCTCTCATCCTCACCTTCCTCTCCTTTTCACCCTCCATCCATGCATGATCAAGTGTGATCATAACTAAACCCCTACCCTAAACCCCCTCTCTCTAATCCTCCCTCTAAAAGCCTAACCCTAACCAACCTCTTGCCATGTCATCTCTCACTCCCTCTCTATGCCGATAGGGCCCACCCCAGCTCTCCCTCTGTACCCATGCCAAGGCACCCCTTCCTCTCTGACCCGAACCACTCCTAGACCGAGCCTTCCCTCCAACCCTAGCTCCCTTGCCGAGCCTCCCTTCCCTCCTTTTTCTCTCTCGCTGCCTAGCAGGCCCCACACCCGAGCCAGCCTCTCTAGCCTCGCCCGTCCCCACCTGCAGCCACCCCACGCCCCTGCCGAGCTGGACGGGCACATGCTCGTGGAGAGGAAGGAAAAAGGTGGCCGAGCCACCTTTTTCTCCACCGAGCTACCCCACGGCTCCCCCTCTCTCTCCCGTCCTTATCTAACCCCCACGTCTCTCTGCCACGCCGTCCACATCTCCCTTAGCCTCTGCGCCAACCCTCTCCTCCCTAGCTACCCCTGCTCCACTTCTTCTCCAACTTCGGCCGCCACTCTCGGCTTCGGCTTCCACCTACAGATCGAGGAGGCGGGCGTGGCGTCGTGGTTGTCGGGGAAGACCAAGGCGTCCCTCTACGTCGCCCCTGTGCACATCAGCGTGGAGAAGGAGCCCCAGGCCGTGCTGCACATCATCGACGCCACCCGAAACCCTAATCCGCTCGGCCCTGCTACGCCACAGATCCGCTGCTCCCTCGGCCGCACCAACACCACCGACGCACCCCCGGTGAGGCCCCGATCTCCCCAGACACCTCCCTTTTCTCCTTGGTCGTCTGTGATCGCTGGACCTCCCGTCGAGCACGCTATGTGCGCCGGCTTGCACGCGCGTATGCTCGTCGCCGCGCCTCGCAGCAGTACTCCTAGCCGCCCAGCAGCAACCCAGCAACAATCCCTCCCTAGCCCGGCGGTAGCCGCCACCGCGCGCGCGCACTGCGACGCGAGTTCGATCCCTCGTTCCGCCAGGTGCATGTCCGTCAGTTTCGTCAGAGCCGCAAAGGAAGAAAAACAGTACCAATTGGGTACTTTGCAGATCCCCCCAAACCTTTTTGCTGCTCAACCTGCGGTCCAGCCTAGACCCACATGTCAGCCTCGGTGTACTTCTTACAAAAAGCTCCCCGCGTTTTTGTATCCTCAACCCGCGCACCAACCGGACCCCACCTGTCAGCCGCTGTGTAGTTTTACAATAAGGTACCCGCAAAGTTTGGGCCTCAACCCATGGTCCCCTCTGTGCCGCGCCCAGCCCGCCTCTGTCACGTGGGCCTGCGGTGCATCAGGCCCCACCGGTCAGCCGCTCTGGCTGATTACACGCGTGGTGAGAAAAGTTGTGCGCTTCGATTATGCCCAGTCAGCTTTGGCCCCATCTGTCTGTGGCTATGGCTAGGAGTGGCTGAGTATAAAAAGCCTTTTCGTTTACCTGTTTAATAAAACAATTCCAGAAAATGTTTAAATACAAATTTAAATCTGTTTTTAATAACTTTTGAATTCTAATTCCAAATAATACATATGATATATGTTTTTGAATCAGAAAAATGTGAGGAATTCAAATATGCCATTCAAAATATTTTTTGAGCACTTTAAATCTTCGAGATGTTTAAAATTACAATAAAGTGCCCTTTTCTTAATAAATTAATAACTTTAATTCTACAACTCCAAATCCGACAAATAATATGTCTAAATCGATCAGCGCGACGAGCCCGTTCGAACTATGCATTCCATGTTATGAATTGAAGCATGCATCATGTCATTATTAAAATAAGAACTGTTTATGGCGATAAAACTTGGCCAAAGAAATAATAAAATGCTTTATTCTTGTACCCCACACCTCACCATGCCATGCTACATTAATGCCATGTAAATTTTGCATCATTCATCATGGCATGCTTGTTTGCTTGTTGCATTTTAATTCATATGCTTGTGCACTTTATTTATGTTGGCCCTTGTTTATTTGGTTCTTCTTTGAATAGACGCCGAGCAGGGGATATATCAGGAATCCCAGGAGCACTACCCAGATCCGTCTCTCGCTTCAACTGAGCTGCCAGGCAAGCACTACCACATGCTTGCATACATATAGTACCTATTGCCTCTATCTTATTCTTGCATCATTGAGTCGCGATTGCATTAAATTAAATCCCAAGCACTTCATAGCCTTTACTTTAAACCCCACCGAAGCTTGTTCCTCCATCCCATGAGCCATTACTACAGGAGTTGTTTGAGCCATGTGAGTCGTAGAAAAGCATGTGTAGGGTATGTGAGTGTCTGATGGATAACGAGGTACCTAAACAACTTAACCTGAGTAATAATGGGATAACTAATGAAAGAGGCACCGATGAGCAATATCTGCTATTTGGTTTTCATGCTCACTTGTGTCCCGTAGGACCCCGAGTACTTGATTCCTGTTCCTTGACTATTCGCACTATCCACATACGGGAGGCCTTATGGACCCCCCTGAGCCAGAGCTTGATTCATTTCTATTTCTTGGGGCCACAATTAGTTTGGGGTTTTATTACTATCCTGTACTTATGTCATGCTTTACTGTTTATCTACGATTGTGGGTGGAGCACCTGTACTGTTTAGATCGTGACACGTTTTCGCTGTATCGACAAGCCCAGTCACACTTTCGGGTTCCCAGTCGTTTACCGCCATCCACACAAACGCTGGGTCTGTTCCGGAGCCGGCCAACTTCGTTGCGGTAGCTTAGTGGGGTGGCCCCCTGAAATATTACTGAATCCTATGATCGCTTTGTCGTGAATACCTCGTTGGGTTTTGAGTTGGTTTTTCCGAGGTTGATCGAGTGTTTGTTACTATTTGTGCACCCCTGTAGGGTAAATCTTTCTGAAAGCCGTGTCCGCGGTTATGGACGACTTGGAGCATAGTTTCTCGATCATAGACAAGTCTAACTAAAGTACCGCTTTTAATTTGCCTAAATACCTGCCTAGTAAATAGTGCAATACCCATGGAATGGTTAATAAAACTGCCAACGGTTGGGTTGTTCGTCCGCTTTCTCGTTGGTAAGCGAGAAGGAGGATGGATCTGTTAATTATACTGTTATAATTGTTGTTCCTAATTAACGGACATCCGTCTATCATTGGTTAGGGGGATGGTTAGCGAGTATCTATAGACTTGTTAGTTATTATCTTTTGCTGCAATTGCGTCACCCCAGGTATATGTCCCCTTTAGATGCATAAAGACTTGCCGAGTACCCCTAGGGTCTCACACAATAAATTGTTTGATTCAGATGAATAGGTGTACTCACAAGATGGATACTGGGTGGAGGAGACGGATGATGTTGGCAATGATCACTCGGTGTAGAGATTCCGGGGATGGGCATCCGTGAGATATGTGGGCGGGATGTGTCTATTTATGTGGCATCTTATGCCAATTTGCTTCTTATCCGTACTCGGATCTTGTTTTCTGCTTCCGCCTGATACTCTGATGTTTGATGTATGCGGAGCTATCCTAAACTATTATATCTATCTAGGATATTTGGATCTTGCCGTATGGCGTTGCAATATTTCTATTTCTTTTAGATGGAATGGCTCTATGAACAGTTGTATGGTGGCTTGCATACATACTCACTTGTGTATGTAGTTGATCCCTTCGCCTGCCGATTACGCAGCTCGTTCTTGTCCCGATGTTCTGGAAGTGGTTAGGACGGCCGACAGGTCTACCTGTGAGTGGCCCCTGGGCCCCACCGTACTATTTTAACCACTTTCGTTCATCCAGGCAAGCAACTAAGAGCGTAATTCACCGAGGTAGTTAGAATAGTCATGGAGGTGACGGACTACCACGCCGGAAAGACACTAGTACCCTAGTGTCTACGGCGTCGGAACCCGGTGACGACGGATGGAGATCATGACGTGAAGGACCATATCACATCCCATTTACATTCAATGTTATTGTTTGTATATCTTATTGTGTGCTAGTATTAGATACTCGATGGTAGCCTAATAAGATGATCCCTGTTAAAATTACCAATGATTGTGTTCCCCCTTAGTGTGCACCACCAAGAAAGTTCTTCGGTATGAGGCAGGCCATGATGATCGGGTGTCAGACATATCTATGTTCGCATATAGTGGGTGTAAGCCATGTTGCACAGCAAATACACTAAGGTTGAGTTGGCGAGCCTAGCATGTACAGACATGGCCTCAGAACATGGATGGTCAAAAGATCGAGCACGAGTCGCATGAATGATGTGACCGATGTTTAGCGTCCACCCTTGAACCCACACTGATGGCCATGATGATCGGGGGAGATGTGGCTGATAAGGGTCGTGTTATCACTAGGAACCCTTATGGGGATAGGTGTTTATGAGTGGAGTTATTACTAACTCATTTAATTATAAACTTAGTCTAAATTCCTTTTGAAATTATAAATGTAGAGATGGCTCACCGTGAAGCTTACTTTGTCATTGAGGAATGGGTAATGGGTGAGAAACTTAGACTTGATGGATCCAATTTCCCTAGTTCGCTTGTGTGCCTGAATGATCTCCTTACTAGGAATCATGTGGTAGACTACATACGTCGCACAATGGATTTGACTAAGCCAGACTACTATGAGACCCCACAAGAAATGGCAGAGCACTATTATCGTCAAGAGATGTCCACCTATATTCAGATAATAATGCGTTATAGAATGGTGGATGAACTCCATCCACTCAAGGGCGGACTTGATCCATATTCGATGGTGGATCAGCTGAGAGTAGAGTTCATAAGCCACGTGCACATGTGGAAGCACGAGCCGCTTGGAGAGTTCCTTTCCATACAGATGGAGGAGCACACATGTCTGAAGAGTCACTTGGAGCGCATGCTTGATGCACACATGAGACTGGTTCACTTCGTGGACTACTAGATGGATGATTCGTTTGCGATAGGCGTGCTTCTTCGATCGTTGCCTCCTAGCTATGAAAAACATGTCCGGAGTAGCATCATGAGTGGTGATACGGAAACATTGGGTTTCCAAGAGTTCATATTATGTTTCAGGAACGTAAAGGTTGAACCAATCACCGGTGAGGTCATGGATGACAAAGGTATATATTTGATATACAATTTTATAAATGTTATAATCTTGCAAACACATTTGTAGTGTTAAGTATATTTGATACTTGTTCTGTTTTGCTGAAAACAGGTCCTTCTGCATGAGAGGTGCTTGTTGGAGAGGAGGTGACATTGCGTGTTGATGGCGAGCATGATGATGGCCGGCGACACTCTCCCTCAACATTTATCACTTAGTTTATGTTTTAGGATGATTATTATAATCAATAAATCGTGAACCTCTTTAGTGTGTCTCACACATCATGAGATGGTTATTCATATCAGTTTGTAACAAACAGTTGTTCTATTATTATGAATGATTTCTATTTGTGTTCATATCTTGTTTGATTATATGTGAATTATCCTTATTGTTTGAAATTAATTGATAATATTTAAAATTTGTAAAATATTAAAATGCCTTTAAAATACTCAACTTAATGATATATTCATTGATGAATGAAACCATTGTTTAAATTCAAAGTTATGTTGATAATATGTGAAGGACATTCGTTTTCTTATCACATATAAATCATGCCTAAGTCGGCAAAATAACTTGAACACCGTGTATTACTTGAATACAAAGTTAATTGTTGAAAGTAAATACATACTCGATGTATTGTGTTTTAACAAAAATGGTAATTATCATTATATGATTGTTTAAATGTGTAAAGTAGTTTACAAAAGGAAACATGAATACGAAATTATTTGATTTGATCAAAGTGTTTCATCAACAAAGGGTATTAAAGATAAAAGAGAATCTAATTACTATGATTTGATCAATAGTAATGAAATTCGACTTTATAAGAATGGCATAAAGAAATTGTGAAATGCAAAGCGTTTTGAAATGTCAGAATGCAAAGCATCACAATGTGATATTAGATATCAAAATGGGTGAATAGATGGCGCCAAATAAATCGTTGTAGTGTAGATGTAGAGACCATTAGTTAGAAATAGTTAACACTCAATTAGAATATATAGTGAACCATACGGATTCGCAAGATTGGCTCCATATCTAGTATGGATCATCGTGAAAGTTTTTGGATTATTTGATATAACCAAAACAATAGCGAATAAGTCCTTATAGAGTATTCATTGGAAACTTGGAATACGAAATCCATAGCTAAACCAAAAGAGAAGCAAAACTTGTATTGCTTGGATTTTGGTGCATTCTTGAGGAAGTTCACATTCAGTGATAATTCTCAATTATGAAGCAAATGGAAGATAGTGAAAAACACGATGAGGATTCAAAACCCTGCATCATTGTGTTGAGAAATGCGACGGAAAACATTCCTGAACGATTCTATTCAGAAAGGAAAGAATCAATGATAATGATCATTGTGTTTTCCCCACTGGTATTTTCACTACATGAAGTAGGATTTTAAATGTATCCCATATCTTGTATGGAGACATTTATGAATCATTTTTCATGATTATTAGAATATGACATACCTACGAACTACTAAGGAAATAATGGTAAACTAGAATTATGAGAAATCCTAAAAACAAAATTCCCTTGAGATTAGAAAGCAAGACGTTGTTGAATCTCACAAGTAAAAGGAGTTACTTGGAATTTTCCCAAATGACTGCAAAGCCATAGTGGAAAAGGGGGTGAATGACAAAAGCACAATTTGTCAAGTATTGGACAAATTCAAATGAATTTGATTCAAGTGTGCTAAATGTCTAGTGTATTTAAAACTAGTAATAGTACTAGTGTCTCATAGTAAATCTCTCACTTTGATATTTGATCAAAGGATTTGAAGTTGTTCAAAATGGTGAGTAGATATGCAATTTTCATGAAATTGAGTGGGAGCTATAAAATTCTTCCTAAAACAATATGTGAATGACATATTTTTGAGTGGGAGCAATATAAATCTCAAATTCAAATATGTAGGAACATAGTTTGAGTAAGAGTACTGACTCATACCCAAATATGTAGGAACACATTTTGAGTGGGAGCTTATATGAGTGATTCTTAAGTGTGTTAAGAATAAAAGCGCAAGTACCAATAAATAATGATTTATAAGGTGTAGAAGTTGATAATAGGGGTATTATGATATTATGTAGTATTCCTTAAGGGATTCTGAAAAGTGTTTCAGACTAGAAGTTAATTAATGCACTAGTCCTTCATAACACAAATTAGGAATAGTATTAAGTTTAACATCGATGGTTGAAAGAAAGAAAAGGATGATTATCATCCACTATGTTGAGACATAGGTTCTATCTTAGAAAACCATGATGATAACTTAACATAATATATGATCCAATAAGGAGTGTTCAAAACTGATTAAGTTTGAATCACGAAATGTTGAGCTAAGTTTGTCCGCAGTGTGTAATAGAGAACTGTAGACATATTTTCTAGATCCATAAAGGATGACATATCTTAAAACATAAGGGGTTATGTTATAAGGGAATATGTTGGAAACTCCTGTAAATACCAATTAGAATCAAGTAGGAAGCGAGGTGAACAAAAACATCGAAAGTTGCACAGAGTGCACTAGTGTTTTGATGGTTACATTTATAATAATAGATAAGGGTACCATCTAAAGTGTTGTATAATGTTATGGCGGGGCTAGTTCTCTTTTAACGTAGAATGATGTGTCCCAGGGCACAGTGCCCATGAGAAAGCCCTCGAGGTTGATCTAAAGTCACTGTAGGCTCCTGGAATTTGGCCTTGTTCTGCTGCCATAGCGACGATGCATACACACAGATGTTATCATGTGATGATAAAGTATTGATGTCAATCAAGGTGACATTAGTAAGTTGCAAAGGTTTGGGACTGTAAAGTACATTCCCAAGACTCAACCTTTTCCACGAGCAAGCATGTTCAGGGTTCCAGATATGGTGCCAATGATTAAGAACAAATGCAGCTAGTGTGTTTGTACTCTAGTGCAAGTGGGAGACTGTTGGAAATATGCCCTAGAGACAAATAGTTATAATGACTATTATCATATTTCATATAGTTTATGGTTAAGTTTTATATCATGCTATAACTATATTGAGTGGAAACATCAATACACATGTGATATATAAACAACCAGGGGTTCCCGGTGAAACTCAAGTCACTGGTTCATTGGTCAACAGATGATCATGTTTCCTGGTCATGTGGCATTTATGCTAGTTGGAAATGGAGTCATCTCATTCTGTGAATGAGATGATGAACCAATAACCAACCTAAACATCGTGACCCGTTCATGTCACGAAGTTCAAGTTACGATGATTAGAAATGGATCCTCGTAGACTATTCCTTTGACCGTGAGGCTATATCAATCATTGTCTCCCGAGAGTGCTTAGATAGCATCAAGCGCCACTTGGTAATACAATGGTTATAAAGGTGTGTTCAGGTACTCGGAGGAAACCGTAGATGCAATATATGTCAAGAGCGGGATTTGTCCGTCCATGTGACAGGAAGATACTCAAGGGCCCACTTGGAGAAGTTATATCCAATAGCCGCGCATCATGTGATTTGATCACAGGGATATCACTTGTCAGAACGAGTCAAGTAGAATTGTTCGGTAAAGAGATTGAACACGACATGGTGATGTCATTGATCAGATCTCGGCCAATGCAAGTATCGAGAGACAAAGGGAATAAGACACGACTGTCCCGGTTCAAACGACGAAAGATCTTCGTGGAACACACAGGGGTCACATGGCCATCTAGGTCCCTCTGCCGATCATTGGTGTGGGAGTGTCCCGACCATGTCTGGAGTGTTCCTTAACCATGGGGTATCATGCTTAAGGGCTTGATGATGCTTAGAGAGTGTTTATAGGATCGGAAGAAGCACCGAAGAATAGTAGAGAGAAAACCAGAAGGATTTCGGTAAGTCCGGAGGATGTCCGGAGTGGAGGTGGAAGGTGTTCCATAGCCACGGAGGTTGAATAATATGTGAATAAATGTTAAATATTGATTTAATCATTTATTCATAATTATTTAATAAAATAGAAAATCAATTAAAGGTCAAAAAGGCTTAATGGGCCAATTCCCGGAGGGGAGAGGACCCATTAGGGAAAGGTGAGATGGAGAAGGGCCAGAGGGGGTGGCCGGTGCCCTAGTGGGCCAGCCCCCCTCCCCCTCTCTGCACGGGGCCCATGGGGGTGGCCGGCGGTGCCACCCCTCCCCCTCTCCTCTCCTTTAGTCCCACCCCGGGACTTTGAGGGAGGTAGTACCTCTCCTCCCCCTATATATAGTGGGGGTATTTGGCCAGATAAATACACACAATATTCAATAAAGGTCTTCTCACTTTTGGGAAGACCTCCAATTTATATTCTCTCTCTCGTGACCGTGGTCCCAAGTTCGGACTGCGCGAACGAGAGACATCTTCACCGCGGAGCGCCGTCGCACTGCGGGATTCAGATCCAGGAGTTCTACTTCCACTACTACTGCAAGATCGGGGAAGCGGGAGTCTTTGTCAGGCACCGGATGTGTGTAACTCCCCACGAGGTGTCGCACTTGAGGCACTCAATTCGTTGGAGCCATTGGAGCGCAAGGACTTCATCACGACATTGAGGTCGGCTTCGGCTCGTCTACATCAACCATGCTCTCCTGAGCATTGACAACGGTTTTCGGTCTTCAAGGGTAAGTTCGCGAAAATCCCCTCCCGTTACTATATTACTAATAGATAGGTCCTGGCAACTTCAGGGTTCAGCGGCGTAGGTTAAAAATTTATTGTTTTCATGCGCGGAACCCCTACACCCACATATGGCTCAACCAATGTCATTTTATGTGTGTTTCTTTCCACAAACCACATATGGATCCACCAATCCCATTGCATGTGTTTTCTTTCCACAAACCACATATGTATCCACTAGAGTAATTGCATGTGGGTTCTTTTCACAAACAACATATGGATCAACCAATGTCATTGCATGTGTGTTCTTTCCACAAACCACATATGGATCAACCAATGTCATTGCATGTGTGTTCTTTTCATGAACCACATATGGATCCACCAATGCCATTGCATGTGTGTTCTTTCCACAAACCACATATGTATCCAACAGAGTAATTGCATGTTTTTTCTTTTCACAAACCACATATGGATCAACCAATGTCATTGCATGTGTGTTCTTTCACAAACCACACATGGATCCACTAGAGTCATTGCATGTATGTTCTTTCCACAAACCACACATGGACCCACCAGAGTTATTGCATGTGTGTTCTTTCCACAAACCACATATTGATCCACTAGAGTCATTGCATTTGTGTTCTTTTCACAAACCACACATGGATCCACTAGAGTCATTGCATGTATGTTCTTTCCACAAACCACACATGGACCCACCAGAGTTATTGCATGTGTGTTCTTTCCACAAACCACATATTGATCCACTAGAGTCATTGCATTTGTGTTCTTTCCACAAACCACATATGGAACCACTAGAATCATTGCATGTGTGTTCTTTCACAAACCACATATGGATCAACCAAAATCATTGCATGTGTGTTATTTTCACAAACCACATATGGATCCACTATAGTCATTGCATGTGTGTTCTTTTCACAAACCACATATGGACCCACTAGAGTCATTGCATGTGTGTTCTTATACTAAAACCAACACTAGAGTCATTGCATGTGTGTTATTTTCACTAACCACACATGGATCGACCAGAGTCATTGCATGTATGTTCTTTCGACAAACCACACATGGATCCACCAGAGTCATTGAATGTCTGCTTTTTCCACAAACCACATGGATCAACCAATGGCATTGCATGTGTCATATTGTCACAAACCACATATGGATCAACTAATGTCACTGCATGTATGTTCTTTCCACAAACCACACATGGATCCACCAATGCCATTGCATGTGTGTTCTTTCCACAAACCACATATGTATCCACCAGAGCAATTGCATGTGTGTTGTTTTCACAAACCACATATGGATCAACAAATGTCATTGAATGTGTGTTCTTTCCACAAACCACATATGGATCCACCAATGTCATTGCATGTGTGTTCTCTTCATGAACCACATATGGATCCACTAGAGTCATTGCATCTGTGTTCTTTCCGCAAACCACATATGGATCTACTAGAGTCATTGCATGTGTGTTCTTTTAAGAAACCATATATGGATCAACCGATGTCATTGCATGTGTGTTCTTTTCACAAACCACACATGGATCCACCAGAGTCATTGCATGTGTGTTCTTTCCACAAACCACATATGGACCCACTAGAGTCATTGCATGTGTGTTCTTATATTAAAATAAGCACTAAAGTCATTGCATGTGTGTTCTTTTCACAAACCAAACATGGATCCACCAGAGTCATTGTATGTGTTTTCTTTTCACAAACCACATGGATCAACCAATGGCATTGCATGTGTGTTATGGTCACAAACCACATATGGATCAACCAATGTCATTGCATGTGTGTTCTTTTCACAAACCACACATTGATCCACCAATGCCATTGGATGTGTGTTCTTGTAATAACAAACCACATATGTATCCACCAGAGTAATTGCATGTGTGTTCTTTTCACAAACCACATATGGATGAACCAATGTCATTGCATGTGTGTTATTTTCACAAACCACACATGGATACACTAGAGTCATTGCATGTATGTTCTTTCCACAAACAACAAATGGATCAACCAGAGTCATTGCATGTGTGTTCTTCTCACAAACCACATGGATCAACCAATGTCATTGCATGTGTGTTCTTTTCACAAACTACACATGGATCAACCAATGGAATTGCATTTGTGTTCTTGTCACAAACCACATATGGATCAACCAATGTCAAAGCATGTGTGTTCTTTTCATGAACCACATATGGATCCACCAATGTTATTGCATGTGTGTTCTCTCCATAAACCACATACGTATCCACCAGAGTAATTGCATGTGTGTTCTTTTCAAAAACCACACATGATCAACCAATGGCATTGCATTTGTGTTCTTTCCACAAACCACAATGGATCGATTAGAGTCATTGCATGTGTGTTCTTTTCACAAACCACATATAAATCAACCAATGTCATTGCATGTGTGTTCTTTTCACAAACCACATATAGATCTACCAGGGCCAATGCATGTGTGTTCTTGTAATGACAAACGACAAATGGATCCACTAGTGTCATTGCATGTGTATTCTTTTCACAAACCACATATGGATCAACCAATGTCATTGCATGTGTGTTATTTCCACAAACTACATATGGATCCCCCAGAGTCATTGCATGTCTATTTTTCCACAAACCACATGGATCAACCAATGGCATCGCATGTGTGTTATTGTCACAGACCACATATGGATCAACCAGTGTCATTGCATGTCTGTTATTTTCATGAACCACATATGGATCCACCAATACCATTGCATGTGTGTTCTTGGAATGACAAACCACATATGTATCCACCAGAGTAATTGCATGTGTGTTCTTTTCACAAACCATATATGGATCAACCAATGTCATTGCATGTGTGTTCTTTTCACAAACCACACATGGATCCACCAGTGTCATTGCGTGTATGTTCTTTCGACAAACCACACATGGATCCACCAGAGTCATTGCATGTGTGTTCGTCTCACAAACCACATGGATCCACCAATGTCATTGCATGTGTGTTCTTTCCACAACCCACATATGGATCAACCAACCTCATTGCATGTGTGTTCTTTCCACAAACCACATATGGATCCACCAATGCCATTGCATGTGTGTTCTTTTCACAAACCAAACATGGATCCACCGGAGTCATTGTATGTGTGTTCTTTTCACAAACCACATGGATCAACCAATGGCATTGCATGTGTGTTATGGTCATAAACTACATATGGATCAACAAATATCATTGCATGTGTGTTCTTTTCACAAACCACACATTGATCCACCAATGCCATTGGATGTGTGTTCTTGTAATAACAAACCACATATGTATCCACCAGAGTAATTGCATGTGTGTTCTTTTCACAAACCACATATGGATGAACCAATGTCATTGCATGTGTGTTTTTTTCACAAACCACACATGGATACACTAGAGTCATTGCATGTATGTTCTTTCCACAAACAACAAATGGATCAACCAGAGTCATTGCATGTGTGTTCTTCTCACAAACCACATGGATCAACCAATGTCATTGCATGTGTGTTCTTTTCACAAACCACACATGGATCAACCAATGGAATTGCATTTGTGTTCTTGTCACAAACCACATATGGATCAACCAATGTCAAAGCATGTGTGTTCTTTTCATGAACCACATATGGATACACCAATGTTATTGCATGTGTGTTCTTTCCATAAACCACATACGTATCCACCAGAGTAATTGCATGTGTGTTCTTTTCAAAAACGACACATGGATCAACCAATGTCATTGCTTTTGTGTTCTTTCCACAAACCACATATGGATCGATTAGAGTCATTGCATGTGTCTTCTTTTCACAAACCACATATAAATCAACCAATGTCATTGCATGTGTGTTCTTTTCACAAACCACATACAGATCCACCAGGGCCATTGCATGTGTGTTCTTGTAATGACAAACGACAAATGGATCCACTAGTGTCATTGCATGTGTATTATTTTCACAAACCACATGTGGATCAACCAATGTCATTGCATGTGTGTTCTTTCCACAAACTACATATGGATCCACCAGAGTCATTGCATGTTTGTTTTTCCACAAACCACATGGATCAACCAATGGCATCGCATGTGTGTTATTGTCACAGACCACATATGGATCAACCAGTGTCATTGCATGTGTGTTATTTTCATGAACCACATATGGATCCACCAATACCATTGCATGTGTGTTCTTGGAATGACAAACCACATATGTATCCACCAGAGTAATTGCATGTGTGTTCTTTTCACAAACCATATATGGATCAACCAATGTCATTGCATGTGTGTTCTTTTCACAAACCACACATGGATCCACCAGTGTCATTGCGTGTATGTTCTTTCCACAAACCACACATGGATCCACCAGAGTCATTGCATGTGTGTTCGTCTCACAAACCACATGGATCCACCAATGTCATTGCATGTGTGTTCTTTCCACAACCCACATATGGATCAACCAACCTCATTGCATGTGTGTTCTTTCCACAAACCACATATGGATCCACCAATGCCATTGCATGTGTGTTCTTGTAATGAAAAACCACATATGGATCCCCCAGTGTCATTGCATGTGTGTAAATTTCACAAACCACATATGGATCAACCAATGTCATTGCATGTGTGTTCTTTCCACAAACCAGACATGGATCCACCAGAGTCATTGCATGTCTATTTTTCCACAAACCACATGGATCAAACAATGGCATGGCATATGTGTTATTGTCACAAACCACATATGGATCAACCAATGTCATTGCATGTATGTTCTTTCCACAAACCACACATGGATCCACCAGAGTCAATGCATGCGTGTTCTTCTCATGAACCACATGGATCCACCAATGTCATTGCATGTGTGTTGTTTCCACAACCCACATATGGATCAACCAATGTCATTGCATGTATGTTCTTTCCACAACCCACATATGGATCAACCAATGTCATTGCATGTATGTTCTTTCCACAAACCACATATGGATCCACCAGTTTCATTGCATGTGTGTTATTTTCACAAACCACATATGGACCCATTAGAGTCATTGCATGTGTTCTTTCCACAAAACACTCATGGATCAACCAATGTCATTGCATGTGTGTTCTTGTAATGAGAAACTACACATGGATCCACCATAGTCATTGCATGTGTGTTCTTTTCACAAACCACATATGGACCCACTGATACGTCCAAAACGTATCTACTCTCCCGGACACTTTTGCTAGTGTTTTTCCTCTAAACTTGTGTGATTTGGATACAACTAACATGGATTGATGTTGTTTTCAGCAGAATTACCTTGGTGTCTAGTTTTTGTGTAGAAAATCAACTATCAGGAAAAATCCCGGAAAATATTCCAAAAATCCTATTTCACCAGAAGACTCACGGAGCCAGAAGACGAGACTGAGGAGGGCCACGAGGGGCCCACACCACCTGGCCGCCCGGGCTAGGCCTGGCCGCGCCAGGGGGGTGGTGTGTCCGCCTCGGCTGCCCCCTCGTCCTCCCTCTTCGCCTATAATACGCCTCTTGACCTAAAAACCGAGGGGGTTTTGACGTTTTCCCAGAAAGAGTTACCGCTGCGCCGCCACCACCAGATTTCGTGATTCGGACCCAGAAGCTCTGTTCTGGCACCCTGTCGGGACGGGGAATTGGAGGAGATCATCGCCATCATCATCACCATCGCTTCTCCATCGACCATCCATGTTTCCCCCATCTATGAGTGAGTAATCCCCTGCTGTAGGCTATGGGGATGGTACAGATTGGATGAGATCGTTCATGTAATGGCATCAGATTGTTAGGGCATGGTGCCTAGTATCTATTATTAGTGCTTTTTGACTTTGTTGCAACTTGTTATTCTTAATGCTTGTCACTAGGGCCTGAGTGCCATGATTTCAGATCTGAACATGTTATTGATTCATTATGATAGTATTGTTTATGGTCTTACCTGCAAGTTGTATACACATATTGTTGTCCGGAACCAAAGGCTCTGAAGTGATATCAATCGGGATAACCGGAGGGGATGGCTTTAATGTGAGGATCACATGTGTTCACGGAGTGTTAATACTTTGCTCCGGTGCTCTATTAAAAGAAGCACCTTAATTGCCAGTAGTTTCCGTGAGGCCTCGCTGCAAACGGGCTGGCAGGACAAAAGATGTTGTGCAAGTTCTCATTGCGAGCACGTATGAATATATATGGATCACATGCCTATGATTATTTAGTACTTGAATGCTTTATCTTATTTATCTACAAATTGTTGGGTCCACAACATAGAAAAAAAAATTCCTATGATGAGAACTATACGCCAAGATCTATCTACTAGATATAGAGCAACGGGTGGACATACATCCATGGAGAACTTACCCTCGAAGACAACGAGTTTTGTTAACGAGTAGGAACTCATGGTTGATGTAGTCGTACGCTTGCCGATCTCAAGATCGTGTGGAAGTCCGAGCGCTGCAAATCAGCAGCGCATCCGTCCTCGCACAGACGTTCAAGCCACCGGACAACCTCCACCTCCTCGCTCCAGTGAATCAGCGGAAGCAGCAACTCCTTCCAGACGCAAGGCCACTAGGAACATGTATCTCGCTAATCCGAGACCATGGGGAATATTTAGAGGGGGAGAGAGATCCTTCACGAGGAGGTGTGTTTTGTGAGGGAGGAGAGGGGGGCCTTTTATAGGAGAGGGGGGAGTCCTCCCCTACCATGGCCGGCGGCCAAGGAGGGAGTCCCCTCCTCTTCCTCATTCATGTGGTGGAAGCTCCACTCACATCAATTCAAGCTCCACCCAAAATTCCACTCACATGCATTAAATTTCCACCAAATTTAATGCAACTCTCAATTAATAAAACTCTTTTATTTATTTTATTCAGAATTTTGTTAATTACTTTAATTAAAAAACATTCACATAAAACCCCTTGCAACATTTCAATATCACATGCAGAACCACTTTCTGCAATTTCACCCGAAACAATTCTAGTTTCTATCGAAACAATTCCTATTTCTATCGAAACATTTCCTGCGCTTTGCAAACCTTTTGTCTGAAACCAATGTGCTCCTAAATGGTGTCTGGCAACCCTTAAGTGTGTCACCCTACGGTTCGCGAATAATGCAGACATGACTGAGACTCCTCTCAGATCAATAATCAGAAGCGGGACCTAGAGATCCATACTGACTCCTGCACATTCAACAATGACTTCTGTGATCGTGAGAACCTTTAATGCTAGTAATTTAATCCCTTTGTCTCATGATATAATACATGTCCGAGATTCGATCATCGGTATCCAAATACCTAGTTTGATCTCGTTACCGACATGCACTCTTTTCTCATTCCCGTGATATAACATTCTAGTGATCACATCACTTGCTTGCAAGCTATCTTAATGTGATATCACCGAGAGGGCCTAGAGTATATCTATCCATCATCGGGATTGACAAATTCCACACTTGATCCATGAGCCTCAACATAACACCTTCGTAGCACTGAACCCACCTTTATAGTCACCCTGTTACGGTGTGACGTTTGATGTTATCAAGATACTCTTCCGGTGTTAGCAATTAACATGATCTCATGGTCTAAGGACTAAGATTACTTCGTATGATGTTATAGAAATGTAAACATAATGACTTGATCGTAATTCTATACTTCAGATGAATTTTGATCACATCATTTCACAAATGCTGTGACCTCGTTATTAACAACATCCAATGTCCATGATCAGGAAACCTTGATCATCTTGTTAATCAACGAGCTAGTCTATAAGAGAGGCATAACTAGGAAACCTTTTTGTTTATTAAACACACATGTATTGACGTTTCCTTTCAATACAATTATAGCATGCAAAATAAACATCTATCATATACAAGGAATACATAATAACAACTTTATTATTGCCTCTCAGGGCATATTTCCTTCAGTCTCCCACTTGCACTTGAGACAATAATCTAGTTTACATAGTGATAAATCTAACACCCATGGACTTCTGGTGTTGATCATGTTTTGCCCTAGGGAGAACTTTAGTCAACAGATCTTCTACTTTTAGGTCCATGTGTATTTACAAATCTTTATATCTCCATCCTTGACATGGTCGCGGATGGAGTGAATCCGGCGCTTAATATGCTTGGAATTCTTGTGAGACCTTGGTTCCTTGGCGTTGGCTATGGCTCCATTATTGTCACAATAGATAACCATTGGGTCCAATGCACTAGGAACCACACCTAGTTCTGTTATGAACTCCTTCATCCAAACCGCTTACTGCGCTGCTTCTGAAGCAGCAACATATTCCGCCTCTGTCATTGATCCACCCACCACAGGTTGTTTGGAACTCCTCCAACTAACTACTGCTCCGTTCAAGAGAAAGACGTATCGGATTGAGACTTAGAGTCATTCGCATCGGTGTCAAAGCTAACATCGGCATAACACTTAGCGACTAGCTATTCTTCACCTCCGTATACAAGAAACATATCCTTAGTTCTTCTCAAGTACTTAAGGATATTCTTGATTGCTATCCAGTGTTCTGAACCTGGATCAGATTGGTACCTACTAGTCAAACTAATAGCATGTGCCACATCCGGTCTTGTACATAGAATGGCGTACATTATAGAGCCTATGGCTGAGGCATAGGGGACCTTATCCATTATCTCTCTTTCTTCCGCCATAGCCGGACTTTGAGTCTTACTCAATGTCTTGCCTTGTAACATAGGTAAGAACCCCTTCTTACTTCCGTCCATATTAAACTTCTTTAATATCTTATAAAGGTATGTACTCTGCGATAGCCCAATTAGGCATCTTGATCTATCTCTATAGATTTTAATGTCTAATATATATGAAGCTTCACCAAGGTCTTTCATGGAAAATTTGTTGTTTAGATAACTTTTAACATTGTTTAAAAGATCTATATCATTTCCAATCAATAATATGTCATCCACATATAATATCAGAAATGCCACATTGCTCCCACTCACTTTCTTGTAAATACAAGCCTCTCCATAAATTTGGACAAATCCAAACTCTTTGATCACCTCATCAAAGTGGAGATTCTAACTCCGGGATGCTTGCTTCAGTCCATAGATGTATCGCTGAAGTTTGCATACCTTATCAGCATCCTTAGGATCGACAAGGTTGCATCATGTACAACTCTTCTTCAATATTACCATTGAGGAACACAGTTTTGACATCCATCTGCCATATTTCATAATCGAAATATGCAACAATTGCTAACATAATCCTAACCGACTTAAGCATCGCCACGGGAGAGAATGTCTCATCGTAGTCAACTCCTTGAATTTGTCGAAACCCCTTGCGACAAGTCGAGCCTGATAGATGGTCACATTACCATCAGCATCAGTTTTTCTTTTGAAAATCCATTTATTCTCAACGGTCTTTCGATCGTGAGGTAAGTCCACCAAGGTCCAAACCTGGTTTTCGTACATGGATTCCATCTTGGATTTCATGGCTTCTAGCCATTTGTTGGAATCCGGGCTCATCATCGCTTCTTCACACGTCGCAGGGTCATCTATTTCATCAATCATGAAATTCATAAAAGGATTGCTATACAGTTCAGGAGCTGCACGTCCTGCTTGACCTGCGAGGTTCGGTAGTGTCCTCTTTCGAAGTTTCATGATCAATATCATTAGCTCTCTCTTCATTAGGTGAAGTCAACTCCGAAACAACTTCCGATGCTGCGCTACTCACCATTTCATGAAGAGAAGGTTCAATGACCTCTTTGAGTTCTACCTTCCGACTACTCACACCTTTCGCGAGAAACTCCTTCTCAAGAAAGGACCCATTCTTGGCAACAAAAACCTTGCCCTCAGATCTGTGATAGAAGGTATACCCAATCGTTTTATTAGGGTATCCTATGAAGACGCATTTTTCTGCTTTGAGTTTGAGTTTCTCTGGATGAAGTTTCTTCACATAAACATCGCATCCCCAAACTTTAAGAAATGATAGCTTAGGTTTGTCTCCAAACCATAATTTATACGGTGTCGTTTCAACGGATTTAGATGGTGCCCGATTTAAAGTGAATGCAGCGGTTTCTAGTGCATAACCCCAAAATGACAATGCCAAGTCAGTCAGAGACATCATAGATCGAACCATATCCAATAAAGTACGATTACGACATTCCGACACACCATTACGTTGTGGTGTTCCGGCAGGCGTGAGTTGTGAAACTATTCCACAATTTTTCATATGTGTGCTAAACTCGTAACTAAGATACTCTCCTCCACGGTCGGACCGCAGAAATTTGATCTTTCTGTTACGATGATTCTCCACTTCATTCTGAAATTCCTTGAACTTTTCAAAAGTTTCAGACTTATGTTTCATCAAATAAATATACCGATATCTACTCAAATCATCTGTGAAAGTAAAAAAATAACAATATCCAACTCGCGCTGACACACTCATTGGTCCATACACATCAGTATGTATGATTTCCAATAAATTAGTCGCCCGTTCCATTGAACCGGAAAACGGCGTTCTAGTCATCTTGCCCATAAGGCATGGCTCCCATGTATCAAATGATTCAAAATCAAGTGATTCCAAAAGGCCATCAGAATGGAGTTTCTTCATGCGTTTAACGCCAATATGACCTAGACGACAGTGCCACATATATGTAGATATATTATCATCAAGTTTAACCCTTTTAGCATCAACACAATGAATATGCATAATACTACTATCCATGATCCAATAGAAATAAACCATTCAACACAGGTGCATGACCATAAAAGATATTATCCATATAAATCGAACAACCATTGTTTTCAGATTTAAAGGAGTAACCACCTCGCATCAAACATGATCCGGATACAATGTTCATGCTCAGTGCAGGCACAAAATAATAATTATTTAGATTTATCATTAATCCCGACGGTATATGGAGAGGAAGCGTTCCGACGGCGATCACATCAACTCTTGATCCATTGCCGACCCACATCGTGACCTCATCCCTTGCTAGCTGTCGCTTGTTCCACAGCCCCTAAATCGAGTTACATATATTAGAAACCGATCCCGTATCAAATACCCAGGTGCTACTGCGAGTACTAGTCAAGTACACATCAATAACATGTATATCATATATACCTTTGTTTGCCTTGCCGGCCTTCTTGTCCGCCAAATACTTGGGGCAGTTACGCTTCCAATGGTCAGTCCCCTTGCAATAGTAGCACTTGGTATCAGACTTAGGGCCAGCTCGAGGTTTCTTTTCAGGTGCCGCAACAGATTTGCCACCCTTCTTTCCCTTCTGCTTGCCTTTCTTGTCCTTCTTGAAACTGGTGGTATTATTGATCATCAACACTTGACGTTCTTTCCTAATCTCCACTTCTGCAGTCTTAAACATGAACACAAGCTCGGGAAGAGACTTCTTCATGCCCTGCATATTATAGTTCATCACGAAGCTCTTGTAGCTAGGTGGCAGAGATTGGAGAACACGATGTATGCCTAAGTCAATGGGAATCGTTATTCCCAAGGACACAAGCTTATCGGCGTACCCAGACATTTTGAGTACGTGCTCACTAACGAAGATGTTCTCTTCCATCATGCAGCTAAAGAACTTTTCAGAAGCATTAACTCTCTACGGCAGCATGGGTATCGAAAATCATTTTCAATTCTCCCATGGTATCAAAGGAATTGCCATTTTCGAAACGCTTTCGAAGTTCTGGCTCTAACCCATACAGTATGCCGCAATGAACTAAGTTGTGGTCCTGCTGACGAGTTATATAGACATTCTTTTCCTCGTCAGGGGCATCAGGAGCAGGTGGGGGGCCTAGCGGCGTCTCTAGCACATATTGCTTTTGTGCAGCAGTGAGGAGAATCCACAAATTCATAGCCCAGTTGGTCAAGTTGCTACCATTCGCAGCAAGCTTCTCTTTCTCCATGAACACATTGAAATTAAAAGCAGGTGGTGCCATCTACAACATATTTGTAAAGTTTATTTAGACTAAGTTTATGATTCGATCATCGGTATCCAAATAGCTAGTTTGATCTCGTTACCGACATGCACTCTTTTCTCGTTCCCGTGATATAACATTCTAGTGATCACATCACTTGCTTGCAAGCTATCTTAATGTGATATCACCGAGAGGGCCCAGAGTATATCTATCCATCATCGTGATTGACAAATTCCACTCTTGATCCATGAGCCTCAACATAACACCTTCTTAGCACTGAACCCACCTTTATAGTCACCCTGTTACAGTGTGACGTTTGATGTTATCAAGATACTCTTCCGGTGTTAGCAATTAACATGATCTCATGGTCTAAGGACTAAGATTACTTCATATGATGTTATAGCAATGTAAACATAATGACTTGATCATAATGCTATACTTCGGATGAATGTTCATCACATCATGAACTCCTTCATCCAAACCGCTTCCTGCGCCGCTTTTGAAGCAGCAACATATTCCGCCTCCATCATTGATCCAGCCACCACAGGATGTTTGGAACTCCTCCAACTAACTGCTGCTTCGTTCAAGAGAAATACGTATCTGGATTGAGACTTAGAGTCATACGGATCGGTGTCAAAGCTAGCATCGACATAACACTTAGCGACTAGCTGTTCTTCACCTCCGTATACAAGAAACATATCCGTAGTTCTTCTTAAGTACTTAAGGATATTCTTGACCGCTATCTAGTGTTTCGAACCTGGATCAGATTGGTACCTACTAGTAAAACTAATAGCATGTGCCACATCCGGTCTTGTACATAGCATGGCATACATTATAGAGCCTATGGCTGAGGCATATGGGATCTTATCCATTATCTCTCTTTCTTCCGCCGTAGCCGGACTTTGATTCTTACTCAATGTCTTGCCTTGCAACATAGGTAAGAACCCCTTCTTACTTCCGTCCATATTAAACTTCTTTAATATCTTATCAAGGTATGTACTCTGCGATAGCCCAATTAGGCGTCTTGATCTATCTCTATAGATTTTAATGCCTAATATATATGAAGCTTCACCAAGGTCTTTCATCGAAAATTTGCTGTTTAGATAACTTTTAACACTGTTTAAAAGATCTATATCATTTCCAATCAATAATATGTCATCCACATATAATATCATAAATGCCACATTGCTCCCACTCACTTTCTTGTAAATACAAGCCTCTCCATAAGTTTGGACAAATCCAAACTCTTTGATCACCTCATCAAAGCAGAGATTCCAACTCCGGGATGCTTGCTTCAGTCCATAGATGGATTGCTGAAGTTTGCATACCTTATCAGCATCCTTAGGATCGAAAAAACCCTTAGGTTGTATCATATACAACTCTTCTTCAATATTACCATTCAGGAACACAATTTTGACATCCATCTGCCATATTTCATAATCGAAATATGCAGCAATTGCTAACATAATCCTAACCGACTTAAGCATCGCTACGGGAGAGAATGTCTCATCGTAGTCAACTCCTTGAATTTTTCGAAACCCCTTTGCGACAAGTCGAGCCTTATAGATGGTCACATTACCATCAGCATCAGTTTTTCTTTTGAAAATCCATTTATTCTCAACGGCGTTTCGATCGTGAGGTAAGTCCACCAAGGTCCAAACCTGGTTTTCGTACATGAATTCCATCTCGGATTTCATGGCTTCTAGCCATTTGTTGGAATCCGGGTTCATCATCACTACTTCATACGTCGGAGGGTCATCTATTTCATCAATCATGAAATTCATAACACGATTGCCGTACAGTTCAGGAGATGCACGTGTCCTGCTTGACCTGCGAGGTTCGGTAGTGTCCTCTTTCGGAGTTTCATGATCAATATCATTAGCTCTCTTTTCATTAGGTGAAGTCAACTCCGAAACAACTTATGGTGCTGCGCTACTCGCCATTTCATGAAGAGAAGGTTCAATAACTTCTTTGACTTCTACCTTCCGACTACTCACACCTTTCACGAGAAACTCCTTCTCAAGAAAGGATCCATTCTTGGCAACAAAAACCTTGCCCTCGGATCTGTGATAGAAGGTATACCCAATCGTTTCCTTAGGGTATCCTATGAAGACCCTTTTTTCCACTTTGGGTTCGAGTTTATCTGGCTGAAGTTTCTTCACATAAACATCACATCCTCAAACTTTAAGAAATGACATCTTAGGTTTGTCTCCAAACCATAATTCATATGGTGTCATTTCAACGGATTTAGATGGTGCCCGATTTAAAGTGAATGCAGCGGTTTCCAGTGCATAACCCCAAAATGACAGTGGCAAGTCAGTCAGAGACATCATAGATCGAACCATATCCAATAAAAGTACGATTATGACGGTTCGACGCACCATTACGCTGTGGTGTTCCGGCAGGCGTGAGTTGTGAAACTATTCCACAATTTTTCATATGTGTGCTAAACTCGTAACTAAGATAGTCTCCTCCACGGTCGGACCGCAGAAATTTGATCTTTCTGTTACGATGATTTTCCACTTCATTCTGAAATTCCTTGAACTTTTCAAAAGTTTCAGATTTATGTTTCATCAAATAAATATACCCATATCTACTCAAATCATCTGTGAAAGTAACAAAATAACGATATCCACCTTGCGCCGACACACTCATTGGTCCACACACATCAGTATGTATGATTTCCAATAAATCTGTCGCCCGTTTCATTGAACCGGAAAACGACATTCTAGTCATCTTGCCCATAAGGCATGGCTCAGATTTATCAAATGATTCAAAAGCAAGTGATTCCAAAAGTCCATCAGAATGGAGTTTCTTCATGCGTTTAACGCCAATATGACCTAGACGGCAGTGCCACATATATGTAGATATATCATTATCAAGTTTAACCCTTTTAGCATCAACACAATGAACATGCATAATACTACTATCGAGATCCAATAGAAATAAACCATTCAACACAGGTGCATGACCATAAAAGATATTATCCATATAAATCAAACAACCATTGTTTTCAGATTTAAAGGAATAACCACTTCGCATCAAACACGATCCGGATACAATGTTCATGCTCAGTGCAGGCACAAAATATCAATTATTTAGATTTATCACTAATCCCGATGGCATATGGAGAGGCAGCGTTCCGAAGGCGATCACATCAACTCTTGATCCATTGCCGACCCGCATCATGACCTCATCCCTTGCTAGATGTCGCTTGTTCCACAGCCCCTAAAACAAGTTACATATATTAGCAACCGATCCCGTATCAAATACCCAGGTGCTATTGCGAGTACTAGTCAAGTACACATCAATAACATGTATATCACATATACCTTTGTTTGCCTTGCCAGCCTTCTTGTCCGCCAAATACTTGGGGCAGTTGCGCTTCCAATGGCCAGTCCCCTTGCAATAGTAGCACTCGGTATCAGACTTAGGGCCAGCTCGGGGTTTCTTGTCAGGTGCGACAATAGATTTTCCGCCCTTCTTTCCCTTCTACTTGCCTTTCTTGTCCTTCTTGAAACCGGTGGTCTTATTGATCATCAACACTTGATGTTCTTTCCTAATCTCCACTTCTGCAGTCTTAAGCATTGATAGAAGCTCGGGAAGAGACTTCTTCATGCCCTGCATATTATAGTTCATCACGAAGCTCTTGCAGCTAGGTGGCAGATATTGGAGAACACGATGTATGCCTAAGTCAATGGGAATCGTTATTCCCAAGGACACAAACTTATCGACGTACCTAGACATTTTGAGTACGTGCTCACTAACGGAGATGTTCTCTTCCAACATGGACCTAAAGAACTTTTCAGAAGCATTATAACTCTCTACGGCAGCATGGGTATCGAAAATCATTTTCAATTCTCCCATGGTATCAAAGGCATTGCCATTTTCAAAACGCTTTCGAAGTTCTGGCTCTAGCCCATACAGTATGCCACAATGAACTAAGTTGTGGTCCTCCTGACGAGTCATATAGACATTATTTTCCTCGTCAGGGGCATCAGGAGCTGGTGGGGGGCCTAGCGGCGCCTCTAGCACATATTGCTTTTGTACAGCAGTGAGGAGAATCCACAAATTCATAGCCCAGTTGGTGAAGTTGCTACCATTCGCAACAAGCTTCTCTTTCTCCATGAACACATTGAAATTAAAAGCAGGTGGTGCCATCTACAACTGAATTTGTAAAGTTTATTTAGACTAAGTTTATGATAGATTGAGTTTAACTAATCCAAATTACTAATGAAATCCCACTCAAAAACAACATCCCTCATGTCTTTTTGGTGATTACATGAACCAAATCCACTACACCAAGTCCGATCATCACGTGAGTCGGTGTAGCCTCAAAGGCGAGCGTTAATATGGGCATCATATCAACTATATGACTCATGCTTAACCTTTCGGTCCGTGTTACGAGGCCATGTCTGTACATGCTAGGCTCGTCAAGTAAGAACCTTAGTATTCCGCGTGTGTAAAACTGTCTTACACCCGTTGTATGAAAGCGCGGAGTCGAGTACACCCGATCATCACGTGATGTCTCGAAACACGATCCATAGAACGGTGATTACTGAAGGAAGAACACATTTTATCTTGATATCTAAATGAGGGATCATCTTACAATGCTACCAAAAGCGCCAAACTAGCAGTATAAGATGCTAACATCTAATATGTAAAGTGACATGATATGGTCCATGCATTTGATCTCTATCATATGCATCATGGTATGATCTCTATCATTCATTTGTGTGTAAGGCCAAGGTCTATGGAACTTACACGTTAAGTGTGTTGTAAGAGTATCTATTATACATCTACTTACAACAATACCATATCAAGACACTAGCCCAGCAATGATCTAAACTAGACGCCTCTAATTTATCAATTGCAAGTTTTACGTTGCTTAGGACTGTCGGAGATATAACCGGTCTTACCTATGAACATGAACCACAACGAGGATAACCAAGTTATTAGAAACTCGTTGTAAATCAGATATTGACTATAGTAGGAGAGACAGACACCCGCTAGCCACTTATGCAAAACTTGTTGCATGTCAATCATGGAACCGGTCTCATGTACGATGACATGTAAGGTTCGTCTGGGCCGCTTCATCCCCTATGCCACCAATATCCAAAATACATAGAAGATGCAATAACATGATCATCATTGCCCACATATAAACATATGTGTACTACCCGTGCAAAGCACCTACGCATAAATCAGGCTCTGATACCATTGTTGGGTCCGTAGCATAGAAAACAAAAAATTTCCTACGATGAGAACTATACGCCAAGATTTATCTACTAGATACAGAGCAACGGGTGGACATACATCCATGGAGAACTTACCCTCGAAGACAACGAGTTTTGTTAACGAGTAGGAACTCATGGTTGATGTAGTCGTATGCGTGCCGATCTCAAGATCGTGTGGAAGTCCGAGCGTCGCAAATCAGCAGCGCATCCGTCGTCGCACACACGTTCAAGCCACCGGACAACCTCCACCTCCTCGCTCCAGCGAATCAGCGGAAGTAGCAACTCCTTCCAGATGCAAGGCCACTAGGAACATGTATCTCGCTAATCCGAGACCATGGGGAATATCTAGAGGGGGAGAGAGATCCTTCACGAGGAGGTGTGATTTGTGAGGGAGGAGAGAGGGGCCTTTTATAGGAGAGGGGGGACTCCTACCCTACCATGGCCGTCGGCCAAGGAGGGAGTCCCCTCCTCTTCCTCATTCATGTGGTGGAAGCTCCACTCACATCAATTCAAGCTCCACCCAAAATTGCAATCACATGCACTAAATTTCCACCAATTTAATGCAACTCTCAATTAATAAAACTCTTTTATTTATTTTATTCAGAATTTTGTTAATTACTTTAATTAACAAACATTCACATAAAACCCCTTGCAACATTTCAATATCACATGCAGAACAACTTTCTGCAATTTCACCCGAAACAATTCCGGTTTCTATCGAAACAATTCTTGTTTCTATCGAAACATTTCATGCGCTTTGCAAACCTTTTGTCTGAAACATATGTGCTCCTAAATGGTGTCCGGTAACCCTTAAGTGTGTCACACTGCGGTTCGCATGCATACATGATTGAGACTCCTCTCATATCAATAATAAGAAGCGGGACCTGGAGATCCATACTGACTCCTCCACATTCAACAATGACTTCTGTGATCGTGAGAACCTTTAACGCTAGTAATTTAATCCCTTTGTCTCATGATATAATACATGTCCGAGATTCAATCATCGGTATCAAAATACCTAGTTTGATCTTCTTACCGACATGCACTCTTTTCTCATTCCCGTGATATAACATTCTAGTGATCACATCACTTGCTTGCAAGCTATCTTAATGTGATATAACCGAGAGGGCCTAGAGTATATCTATCCATCATCGGGATTGACAAATTCCACACTTGATCCATGAGCCTCAACATAACACCTTCGTAGCACCGAACCCACCTTTATAGTCACCCTGTTACGGGGTGACGTTTGATGTTATCAAGATACTCTTCCGGTGTTAGCAATTAACATGATCTCATGGTCTAAGGACTAAGATTACTTCGTATGATGTTATTGCAATGTAAACATAATGACTTGATCATAATGCTATACTTCGGATGAATTTTCATCACATCATTTCACAAATGCTGTGACCTAGTTATTAACAACATCCAACGTCCATGATCAGGAAACCTTGATCATCTTGTTAATCAACGAGCTAGTCTATAAGAGAGGCATAACTAGGAACCCTTTTTGTTTATTAAACACACATGTATTGACGTTTCCTTTCAATACAATTATAGAATGCAAAATAAACATTTATCATATACAAGGAATACATAATAACAACTTTATTATTGCCTCTCGGGGCATATTTCCTTCACAAATGCCCTATGTTTTGATTGCCATATGAATTGTCTTGTCCATGCAACGTCCGTCCATCCATCCCTATGCCTACCGCGCTTTAATCCTACTGTTTACTATAATTGTTAATGTTGTCTTTACTTTTACTTCTACTATTCCTATTACAAAACTGTTGCTACTGATAAACTGTTGTGAGCAAGATTGTTTCCAGGTGCAGCTGAATTGACAACTCAGTTGTTAAGTCTTATAAATATTCTTTGGCTCCCCTTATGTCGAATCAATAAATTGGGTTTCACTTCCCTCAAAAATATTGCGATACACCCCCTATACTTGTGGGTCATCAAGACTATTTTCTTGCGCCGTTGCCGGGGAGCATAGCTCTATTTATCAAGTTCACTTGGAATCACTATTGTTCGCTGCCATCCATCCATTATGGGTAAATCTCGTGATGGCAAGGTTCCTATTTTACCATCCACTACAAGGAGAGGTACGGTTCTGAACACCTCTGTTGCTCTTGATTCACCATATGTAATGAGTAAGCTCCTTACACCACCACATACACATGCTACACATACTACTACTACTGCTTAATCTGAAACTTCTGATACTTATGATGTTGCTTCTACTGTGCTTGATAAGAGTGGTTCATTAGGTCCTTTCCTAGATGCTACGATTGCTAGAACTATAGCTAGAAATACTGAAACTCCTAATGAAGACACTACTACACCTGTTAGTTCACCTGAGTCTAGAGAGAGTTATGATATTGAAGATGGTTATATAGAGATGACCGATGAATTTATTAAAGAATGTCAAAACACCCATGATAGAAGTGCTATTAAGAGTCCCCTCGAGAGGCGTAATATAAAACCCAAATTGTCTCCTAATGTTAAATTTGCTGCATCTCCCATAAACATTAAAGATAAGGATTATGATTTCTCTCTTGATCTTTCTTACATAACTATTGTTGAGAAAGAACCTTTTTGTGGGACTAAGAATGAAAGTGCGGTAGCACATATGACCGAGCTTTCTACCATGAGTGGCCTGTTTTCTGATGATATTAAGATGCACACCTACTTTGTTGCTAAATATTTCCCTTTTTTGTTGAAGGGAGAAGCTAAAACTTGGTTTAATAATTTACCTCCTAGATCTATTGATAGCCCTAATTGCTTGATTAGTACCTTCCTTCAGAAATATTTCCCTCCTAGTGCTAGACATGCTATTTTTCAGAAACTTTTTGATTTTAAACAAGGAGAAAAAGAGATATTGCCTGAATCATGGGCAAGGTTTTGTGCCTTGATTCACTCATAGGCTGGATGTCCATTACCAAAGAATGAGCTTCTTGATATATTTTATAATGGACTACCTGAAGAATCTAGGACATACCTAGATAGTTGTGCTTATTGTTTTTTCAGGAATAGGACTCCCAAGGAAGCTGAGGAATTAATGGCTAAAATAAGCAAGAACTATGAAGATTGGACTCCTCCTAAACCAGCTATACCTGAGACAACTATACCTGAACCAACTATTCCTATGCCTATACCAACATCAAAGAAGAGGGGAGTTATTGAACTAAATGATGAAGTGATAAAGGAAGCTAAGAAATGTCTTAAGGAGAAGGGAATTAAAGTTGCAGACATCAAGAATTTACCTCCTATAGAAGAACTATGTAAGCCAATCTCCCACTCATCCACTATTGAGGTACACTCTCTCCACACACTTTGATCAAGGTGATATTTGTTACTCTAAACCTCCTGATCAATGCTTAGAAGAATTTGATATTTTTATTGTTAAGCAAGATAATTTTAATAAAAGGGTGCAAAATTATTTAATGGAAAACTCTAGAGCTATTATTGAGTTAAAAGATATTGTGGAAAGAAACTCTAATGATGTTAAAATTCTTGTGAAACACTTCCAAATGGTTCAAACTCAAATTGATCATCTTATTAAAGTACAAAAAGACTTGCTAGTTAATGCTGCTAAGGAAAAACATGCTTATGCAATTAGAACTAGAAGTGGTGCTACTACCCAAGATCCTCTATATCCTGAGGGACATCCTAAAAGAATTGAGCAGGATTCTGAACAAATTGAAAATAGTGGCACTTCTTCTAAGAAAAGAAAAAAGAAACGTAAAACTATTGTAGAATCCCCTAAGCCTGCTATAGATCCCAATAGAATATTTGTCTCTGATGTTGAAACTAAAATTGGTAATGAGGAAAATGATACTCCTGATAAAGAAAAATTTGAAGAAGAACCTGAAAGGCACACTAAGAATACTAAACACACTAAATAAGATTTTGTTGCTAATAAACATGGTAGTGAAAGAGAGCCTTGGGTCCAAAAACCTATGCCTTTCCCTGATAAGGAACACAAGTCAAAGGAAGATGAACACTATAATAAGTTTTGTGAGTGGATGAAACCTTTATTCTTGCAAATTCCTTTGACTGATGCTATAAAATTGCCACCTTATTCAAAGTATATGAAGGATATTGTCTCTAATAAAAGGAAGATCCCTAATGAAGAAATTTCTACTTTGCTTGCTAATTATTACTTTAATGGTAAGGTTCCAAAGAAACTTGGAGACCTAGGGATTCCAACTGTTCCATGCTCTATTAAAAATAGTTATGTTAGAACTGCATTGTGTGATTTGGGAGCAGGAGTTAGTGTTTTTCCTTTTTCTCTCTACAAGATACTTCAATTGGAAAAACTAATACCAACTGATATATCTTTGCAAATGGCTGATAAATCTACTACTATTCCTGTGGGTATATGTGAGGATGTACCTGTTCAAGTGGCTCATAAATGCTTGATATTAACTGATTTTGTTGTGCTTGAAATGCTTGAAGATGATAATATGTCTATTATTCTTGGGAGACCATTTCTTAATATTGCAGGAGCTGTTATTAATTGTAATCAAGGAAAGGTGACTTTTAATGTTAATGACAAGGAGCATACTGTCTATTTTCCCAAGAAGATTGATAGGACTTATGGTTTAAATTCAATTGAACATGTTGAGGGCATTCAAGTTGGAGAAATATATTGTCCCATACAAAGAGAAAAATATGAAACTATTATGATTGGAACCATTGCTATCAAGGTTGAGGTAATATAATCATTCAATGGAATACAAAGTTTTGTTTCATATAAAGTTGTTTTGGTAACAAGATCTGATCAACCTTGTTAACAAAGGGATTTTAATGAACAAAACAATGTTTTAACAATGATTATCTTTGCTTACTTTTATTTTATCCATTTTAGTTTTTGCTTTCACTTAGTTTACCTTTCTATTGCTAGTTGCTTGCTTATTAGAGTGTCTTAGAACTTCTGAAGTTTTAGTTTTGTTTTGCTTTTGCATCTTTCCGAAAACATTTTTCTGTCAGAAAATCATTCATCTATATCTAAAAATAGCTAAAAAATAAAGTGTCTCGAAAAATCCCAGAAAATTCATATTAAATTTTTACGTGAAAAAAGGGGCAGAGAAGTGCCTAGAGAGTACCAGGGGGCCCACCAGGCAAGCACACCACCTGGTGGTGCGGCCAGCCCAGGGGCGTGCCTGGCCATGGTGTGGGCCACCCCTGGCCCTCCACTCAATCTCTCACTTCCCTCTGCCTTCTCTCTCCCGAGAAAACACCATCTCATTGCTTGAAATCACGTCCTTGCTGTTCTTGTCCACGATTTTTTGATCTCCTTGCTTAGCCCATCTTTTCTGCTGAAATTTGGAGCATTTGTTCTCCGGTATGTGAGTCCTCCGCTTGTCCAAGTAGATTTGTGTTTAGTGGTTTATATCTTGAGTATTTTGCTGCTGTAGGTGACAAGTTATGAGAGATTGTAAGCTTGTTCAATGCTTAGAGATATTGTTTTGATGCATGTTTAGGCCTCTTACAAGTCCCTATGAGTAGATCCCTTCATTATGTATTCACTTCGTAATCACATGTATAATGGATGTTTAAATTTCAGAATATCAAAGATGAACAACCACACATTTGGAGAAATATTTGAGAGGGATACACCTAGAAGGTCAAGACCCTCAAGATCAGCCTCTCAGTTTAGGACTTCATACAATGAAGATCTTATTGCACCATGCTTTGGCAATGAAGGAGATGAGGGAGATGCTCACCCATCTACCTTCCCTTGTTTTACCTTTTTACAAGGTGCAGGGTTCCTCGATGATTTCTTACTACTGGTTCAGAGGGTCGGTTTGACCACTTACATGCAAGTTGAGAGTGAGCAATATGCCGTGCTCACCAAAACTTTCATTGAGAGTTTCATTTTCACTAACTTAAATGGATCGTATGGGCACCTAGAGGGGGGGTGAATAGGTGCTACACCAATTTTTAATTCTTTTTTAATTTTGGGCTTAGCACAAAGGGTAAATTCTCTAGATAAACTATTAGGTGGAATTTCCCTATATTCAACCCTATCTACTAGCGAGTAAAGAGCGAGTGGAAGAGGAACGGGTAAACCGAAGTGAAGCATGCGGAGACACAGGATTTGTTTGACCGTAGTTCCTTCCTTGTTAAGGGAAGTATGTCTGCGTTGGAGGGGTGGGCGGTACTAAGACCACCACGCCACAATAGGCCTCACCCTGTTCTCCGATGGATCTCGCACCCAAAGGCCTGATCCACCTTTCCACTATAGGTACCCTTCGAGGCGGGCACCGGCACCTTTACACAACTAGCGGGGGCAACAACTCCACAACAACTTGGAGGCTCCCGAAATGACAACAAGCTGCCACAAGAACAAAGTTATCAAATACAATAAACAAGATCTAGGTATTGACAAGAATACTAGATCAGGGATTTCTCCAAGTGAATGGAGAGGAGTTGAAGCACTTGATTCTTCATGATGATGATGAACTTCTCCTCCTTAAATTCCCCCAAAGATCAAGACCTTCCGGTGGTTGAAGTGGGAGATCGAGAATGAGAGCTCTTGGACAATGTCTGGACAATTTCGAATGAATCAAGAGTTCTGAACATTGGGGAAGAAGGGGTATTTATACCCCCTTCAGAAAACAGCCGTTGGACACTTTGGGGGCTGGATTATCCGGCCCACACCGGTCTGGGGAAAACACTGCCCCAGACTCGGAATATCCGGCAGATAATCCGCCCCTATCGGAGCGTCGCGTCGAGCTTTCCCTTGATCAACTTCTGGGGGTCGGATTATTCGGTCCTATGCGAGGGCCGGATTATCTGGCCTGGGGAGGAAAAACCGCCCCAGTTCGGATTTTCCGAAAGAAAATCCGACCGGATACCGAGCGATGTGCCTTGGCTCCTTTTGCTCGAATACCGGGGGCCGTATTATCCGGCCCATGCGACGGCCAGATTATCCGGCCTGGGGAGGAAAAACTGCCCCAGTTCGGATTTTCCGAGAGAAAATCCGACCGGATACCGAGCGACGCGCCTTGGCTCTCTTTGAGCAATGAGGTAGGCCGAATTATCCGGCCCTTGGTGGGGCGTATTATCCGGCCCCCCTCAAAGCTTCCTGCAAACTTAGCGCACATGAATAATTTCCACAGTATTGTTATCTAACACGCAAAACATAGGAAAACATGAAATTTTCTTTCAATCTCCCCCTTTTGGTGTTAGATGACAATACCAGGATTTGCAGGAGAAAGTCACAAGACAAACAGTAATAACTATGAAAGAGACTCCCCCTAAATGTGAGCATAATAGAGTTTTGCATTGGAATACAAATGCACACAAATAGGTGAATCTATTCCATAGACATATGAGCAACAAAAACATACCACCGAGGTAGAGAGAAGGCATCCTTGACATAAGTCACAATTATTACCGGATAACCAATATGAGCGCGCCTTCCGTGATAAACCTCCAGCAATAGGATATGAATAGATAGATCCAACCAATATGAGCGTGCCTTCCGTGATAAACCTCTAGCAATAGGATATGAATAGATAGATCCATAAGCATAATCCATGATATGAAATCCATAGGCATAATCCAGACAACCACATAAAGTCTCAAACAACCACAAATCACAAATTTAAAGTTCAACGCTAAATGGGCATAAGCCAGAAATAGACGAATAGAAAAGTGCAAGTGCTTATGCCCGACCCATGAAAATCCACGGACATCCTAATAGAACTACTTCTCCCCCTTTGGCATCGAGACACCAAAAAGGGAGAAGAGCGATGATAGCGCCCCACGGGATCACTCGTAGTCCTTGTCCTCATCCTCTTCCTCGTCTTCATTCTCATCCTCATCCTCAAGCTCCTTAGTGTCACCTTCCTCATCCTCATCATCAGCAGTAGGCGCAGAGGGGAACAAGTGATGCTCCAGCTCACCATAGTTCAGCTCGGAGGAAGAGTTCCACCGAGCATACGGAGTGGGAGGTGTCAGAGCCGGAGGATCACCCGAAGCACCGGACACGTGGTGGAGAATGAGCTGCTGGGAGTGAGCCAACTCATGGCGCTGCTTGTATGCCTCGTACTGACCCTTGCGCGTGTCCATGCCCATGCCGAGAATGTTACGCTGGAACCAGTTCAGCTGCTTGATCTCACGGGCGACGGGAGGCACAGGGGGCCTGCGAGCATCCCTCATGAGGCCCTCAGGAGCTGAGGAGGGGTGAGAGGTCTTCTGAACCTTGTTGTAGATCTTCTTGGCCTTGTGCACCGAGTCAATGTGGAACTCCTCAGCAGGAAGCAGGTGCCGGATGAGCATCATAATGTAGGGTGCATAGGGAATGGACAGACGATTGAACATAGCATCACACAGCTCATGGTAAATGAAGTCCATGACATCCAGCCTGTACTGCACTGACTCGTCCTCGCAAGAGGCAGCCTCATGAGAAAATTGAAGTAGCTGAACAAGGTGACCACGGTGTAATGGAGTCACAGAAGAGACCCGCTAAGGCAGCATAGATGGGAGCAAGGCCAGTCACAGTACCCACAATGCCATTGTCCACAGTGCAAGGAGAGAGAGCTGCATCTTTCTTGGGCTTCAGTTGGGTGATGATCCGGTGGCCACTGGCTCTATCCCTGCTGCGAAAGAGTATCCAAGCACCTCAGCAAACACATGAAAATCAGCAGTCATAGGCCGGTCATGAGTCATCCACTTCATAGTTTGACGCTCATCCCCACAAATAACCAAAGTGGAGAAGAACTGCTTCACCACCTCAGAGTCAAAGGAGCACTGGAGAGACATGAGATGGTGCAACCCCATCCTCTCAGCCACATACATCGCATCCACAAGATGAGCCTTCTCCAAAGCATCAGCAAGTACCAGTGGGTGCATAGGCCTAATGTTCAGCCTGGCATATATATTTTCATAGATCCCCTTCTGTTCTGCACACCAAAAACGAGTATCCCCCAGCTCATCATCACGAGGAAGCTCAGCAAACAAGTCACGGTGACGGATGGCGGAATAGGAGACCGCATCCAAAGTCCTGTAGTTAATCTTGGGCTCCTTGCCCTTCCTCTTGGACACCCCCTTCCTAGTCCTCTTTGCATGTTCAGCCATGTGCTTCTCTTCGTTCTTTCTTCTCCTCAACTCAACTTCGTCCACTAAGTTACCCTGTCCGTCGTCCCAAAAGTATTTGGCGCGAGGGTGGCGCCTGTAGGTCTTGGGAACACTGGAACCACCTGTGAGGAGAATAAGGGTGATAGCAAGGGGATAAGCATACACACAAGTCTCGGAGAGAGCATGGAAAAAGTAGTCAAAAAGTTCATAGGACAAAACTACTCAATGCATATTCCATAGTGAAACTGAACCAGAATCGAATCTGTCAGGCCGGATTATCTGGCCTGGCCAGGGGCGGATAATCCGGCCCTGGCAGAAATTTTCTATTTCACCTAGATTGAATGCAAAAAAGTAGATCGGGCCTAGAAACTGTAAGACTACGATTTCTATGCGAAAACACATCCTTCTAGACAACGTTCCACCCAACAAGTTACACATCTAGCCAAATATGGGGAGAGAGGGAGTTACCCTCACTCATTGGAGGAAGAACACGGAGGAGAAGGTACCCGGTGGCGCGAAGAAGAAGATCCGGGGAGGCCCGGAAATTCCGGTGGTCGGAGAGGCTCCGGGGAGGGTGGGGGACGGCAGGCGGCGGCTGAGGAGGAGGAGAGGGTTGGGGGAGAAGTGCTGCTCATTATGAGCCCTTCCCCCGAGCCCTGCCCTTTAAGATGAAATCCGCCAGAGCCGGATTATCCGGCCTCAAATCTGGGACTCTGTTATACACAGAACCAGGCTCACGCGTCCCCAAACAACACCCCCACAAGGTGTACAAGGGACTTGTGTGCTAGAATAGATGGCTTAGGGGTAGGGAAGGCTTAGTATTAAGAGAGCCAAACTGAGATGGTACTAGACACTCAAAATTGCAAAATCCAAATCAAATAAAAGCCAAGATTGAGTGTGATTCCCATAAGAATATGAGATAGCAAAGAACAGGCAAAAAGAGCCAATTCTCCTCAAGGGAGAGGGTGGTGTCCGAGGCCAATACTCATCAATAAGCTCACATATCACAAAATGATATTAAGAGAAATGATTTATCTTGCTTTTGGCATTATGGGGGAGGGTTAGCCCAATGAGTTAGGAACACACTCCCCCTATATCCATGCCCACACCTAGACCAAAGAAGGATTGAGATGTATGAGTGAGTGCATGGGTAATCAAGACAAGCTCCTTGAATCAATGATATTTAGCTCATTCCTTAAGTAGCAGAATCTTGCTTCATCAAGTGGCTTTGTAAAAATATCCGCAAGTTGGTTCTTCGTGCTCACAAAGGATAGATCAATATTGCCGCGAGCAACATGGTCTCGAATAAAATGATTCCAAATCTCAATATGCTTCGTCCTTGTGTGTTGAACAGGATTGTATGCAATTTTGATTGCACTTTCATTATCACATAAAAGAGGCACTTTGTCACAATGGACACCGTATTCCTTTAAAGTTTGCCTCATCCACAATAATTGAGTGCAAGCGCTGGCAGCAGCAACATATTTAGCTTCGGCGGTAGAGAGAGATATACAATTCTGCTTTTTAGAAGACCAACATACAAGTGATCTTCCCAAGAATTGACAAGCTCCAGAAGTGGATTTCCGATCATACTTATCACCAGCCCAATCTGAGTCAGTATAACCACATAAAGAGAAATTGGAGCCTTTGGGATACCAGAGACCAAAGTTAGGGGAATGAACCAAATATCGAAAGATCCTCTTGACCGCCACTAAGTGGCTTTCTTTAGGAGCCGCTTGATACCTTGCACACACTCCCACACTCAACACAATATCGGGTCTAGATGCACAGAGGTAAAGAAGAGAACCGATCATGGACCGGTATACCTTTTGGTCCACATCTTTACCATGAGGGTTAAGTTCAAGATGACACTTTGTTTGCATCGGAGTGGCGACACCATTTATATCCGTCATCTTGAATCTCTTGAGCATGTCTTGGATGTACTTTGCTTGATTAATAAAGGTTCCTTCTTTAAGTTGCTTGATCTCGAATCCAAGAAAGAACCATAATTCCCCCATCATGGACATCTCAAACCTGTCAGTCATAAGCTTTGAAAATTCATCATTAAAAGCTTTATTAGTAGAACCAAAGATGATATCGTCTACATATAGTTGGCATATGAAGAGCTCCCCCTTAACATTCTTAGTAAAAAGAGTGGGATCGATTTGCCCAACTTCGAAGCCACGATCTAACAAGAGCTCTTTAAGGTGCTCATACCACACACGTGGGGCTTGCTTAAGGCCATAGAGTGCCTTATCGAGTTTGTAGACATGGTTCGGAAAGTTAGGATCCTCAAACCCTGGAGGTTGCTTTACGTATACCAACTCATGTAGAGGACCGTTCAGGAAGGCACTCTTGACGTCCATTTGCTGCAACTTAAAATTGTTATGAGCAGCATAAGCAAGAAGGATACAGATGGACTCAAGGCGAGCCACTAGAGCATAGGTCTCGCCGAAGTCAATGCCCTCAACTTGGGAGTAACCTTGTGCCACAAGTCTAGCCTTGTTCCTCACAACAAAGCCATTCTCGTCTTGCTTGTTTTTGAATATCCACTTGGTGCCGATAACATTGCGGCACTCTTTCGGTTTCTCCACGAGTTTCCAAACTTTGTTGCGCTCAAAATTATTCAATTCTTCATGCATAGCAACAACCCAGTCTAGGTCTTCAAGAGCTTCAAAGACCTTCTTAGGTTCCACCATAGAGATATGAGCTTGATGCTCACCAAAACTGGCCAATTCTCTTCTTGTAGAAACCCTTCGTCGAAGATCACCAACAACTTTGTCGAGAGTGTGACCCCTCAACTCAAGGTTTCGATCAGCTCGAGCCTTCAACGAAGTTCAATAAGTTTGTTGTCTCTTGGAGGAGTAGATTAATCACTCGAATCTTCATTGGAAGCATTCACTCGACCTTGATCAGGAACTAGAGTATCAGCAGCTGGTGGTGGTGACGCGTGCCCTTGAGGTGAGTCAGTAGCCGTAACAGGAGGCTGCTGAACTGTAGAGTCAGGGCCGGATAATCCGGCCGATGGAGAGGCCGGATAATCCGGCCTGGGAGTATTTGTAGCAGCATCATCAGAAAATCCGGCCTGGAGCTTGCGTTGATATCTTCACCACCAGGAGCAATATGGTCAGCTGGAGCGGGGTGGCCGGATAATCCGGCATCCACCGGATAATCTGGCCTGGAGTTTTCTGGAACAGCTTGACCTTTAGCAGTTGATGGAGATGGTGCAGAATTTGCTCCCATGGTGGGAACTTGTTGGGCATGTATAGATGAGGGCTCTTCATGGGAAGAGCATTGTCCTTCCCGATCCGCCATACGGGGTTCCTCAATGGGGCGGAAAAATCCCACGCCCATTCTTCTTATGGCATCTTGGGGTATTTCAATATCTGCATCACAAACACCAACTTGCTCCGCAAGGGAACCGTAATTTTCTTCGAACACCACACTACAAGATTCTACAACAGTTCCGGAGAGCTTATTGTAGACTCTATAAGTGTGGGATTTGGCACCATAACCAACAAAAATTCCTTCTAAAGCCTTAGATTCAAACTTAGATAAACGAACTCCTTTGATAAGAAAGAAACACTTACACTCGAATACCCGAAAGTATGAGATGTTTGGCTTGTTACCGGTGAGTATTTCATATGGAGTCTTGTCCAAGATCTTGCGGAGGTATAATCGGTTGGATGAATGACAAGCAGTAGAGATTGCTTTAGCCTAGAAGTTATATGGAGATTTAATTTCGGCTAACATTGATCTTGCCAAATCCATTAGAGTTTGATTCTTCCTCTCAGCTAGACCATTTTGTTGAGGGGTGTACGCAACGGAATATTGATGTCTTATCCCCTCTTCACTTAGGAACTCATTTAAGGTGTAGTTCTTGAACTCAGAGTCGTTATCACTTCTTATGGCCAGAATGGGGACGTTGTGTTGACATTGAACCTCGTTGGCGAAGTCGATGACTGTTTGTTGAGTTTCACTCTTCAACTTGAAGAAATAAACCAAAGTGTATCTTGAGTAATCATCAACAATCACTAGGCAAGACTTCTTCCCACCGAGGCTTGCATGAGATGGAGATCCGAAAAGGTCCACATGAAGGAGCTCCAAAATCCTTTTTGATGAGATAATAGTTTTCCTTCGATGAGGTGAGTCATGCATTTTTCCTTCAACGCACGCCCTTCAAACACGATCTTTGGCAAAGGAGACATTTTTTAGTCCAAGAATGTGGCCACCCTTATGGAGACTTTGCAAAGTTCTCATATTGACGTGGGCTAGTCAGCGATGCCATAACCAACCCGCGTCAGCCTTTCCGAAAAGACACATCGGGCCTGTAGTGGTTTTCCCCGAAAAGTCCACCACGTACAGGTCATTTTCGACATATCCCACGAAAGCGACTTTTAGAGACTTGCTCCATAAGAGTACCACCAAATCAGCATTAATATAAACTGCAAAGCCCATCTTACCAAGGGCGTGAACTGAAAGTAAGTTGTAACCGAGGGTCTTAACAAGCATGACGTCCACGAGAGAAACATCGTGAGCCACCACAACTTTGCCGAGACCCAATACCTCAGATTTTGACTTGTCACCATAGGAGACGGTTATGTGATCAAGGTTTGGCCGCATCTCTGTGATGATCTCCTTGCTTCCGGTCATATGACTCGTGCAGCCGCTATCGAGTACCCATTTAGAACCACCGGAAGCATAGCCCTGCAAAAAAATTACTTCTTGGTTTTAGGTACCCATTTTTCAATGGGTCCTCTCATGTTAGTAACAAGGGTCTTGGGAACCCAAATAGACCAAGGAATGTAACAATCATATGGGCCTACATAACTAGCATAAACATCACCACAATAATCGCAATATAGTTCAAAGTAAGGATTGTTGGCCCCTGCAAAACCATCATAATTAGTCTTGTCATTGGTAATGTTGCTAGTCTTAGGTTGAGCAGTCTTGCTCTTCTTCTTCTTCTTCTTCTTCTTCTTGGTTTTCTTGCTCTTTGTCTTGGGTATGTAACCAAGACCTTCTTTACTATTGTTTGTCCTTTGCCTGCTCAGTATCTCATCAATAACTCCTTTACCTTTGTGTTGAGAACTTGTTGCAAGGTCTTCTTTTCCAGAGGATGGAGTGGAGGTACTTGGCACATCATACCGTTTCAATTGAGTTTGGATCTGGTCATGAGACTCATTTAAAGTAGAATGATCACTCTTTAATGCCTTGTGAGCACTTTCGAGGTTATCAAACTTCTCCAAAAGTCTAGAATGAACAGCCCCAAAGTCAATCTTTTCTTTCTTTAGTTTCTTTACCTTGGAAAGAGCATGGTCATGTTCTTTGATGACCTGAGCTACAGCTTCTTCCTGTGACTCCTCAATGGACGAGTCTCTCTTCCAAAGATACTCGAGCTTCCTCTTCCTCTTCCAAGGCATTCTTCAAAAAAGCTGTCTCCAACGCATCTTCTCTTTCAATTCTGCCCTTTTCTTCAAGAAGATCTTCGGCTTGAGCAAGTTCACTCATAAGAGCATCAAAATGGAGTTTGTGCTCACCTTGTAGGTTAGTGAAAAAAGTATCCAAAGCAATAACTTCTTCTTTCATTTTAAGACTGTCATGATCATCCATATCCAAAATTATGTTAGTCTTAGGAAATGAAGAGCTAGAAGTTGATACCTCGGACCCTCTTGCCATTAGGCAAGTGGCGTTGTTGTTGATGACGTTCTCATTTGGCGAGTCGAAGAGAGATGAAGGAGTCGATGTGGTGGCTATAGCAGCCACCTCGGGGAACTATCATCATCCTCTTCATCTTCACTTGCGGAGGAGTATTCCTCTTGTGCTACCAGTACAATCTTGGGTTGCTTCTTGAAAGGGCCATTCTTCTTAATAAATGGCTTCTTCTTAAGTGCTTTAGATTTCTCTTTAAGAATGAGCCTGCCACCATTGTCTTCTCTATTTTGATAAGGACACTCGGCTACAAAGTGCATTATATCTCCACAGTTGAAGCAAGTTCTAAATCTTGGGCCGCTTTCTCTTCTTCCATTTGACCCGTTCTTGCGCTCAAGTTCAGACTTGGCTTTGATGGGGTCCTTCCAAAAGTTCCTTCCATAAAACGCCATGTACTCACCATGAGCACGTTTAACTTCATCGGGACAGTCCATGGATGCCCCCTCCAAAGCTCCTTCATCTTCCTCTTGCTCAACATCATTGGCTTTGAGAGCCACATTGACACCCTTTTGCATTCCAATGGCCCGAGCACAGGCATCTTCAGCATTCTTTGCTGCCACTTTGAATGACGCCATTTCTTGCATGACTTCGTTGGATGTCATTTGATGATAGTTATGTCTACCTTGCAGGCTTTTCAAGTCCGTTGGCTCGAAAGGCATTAAGGCACTCACATATTTCCTTTTTATCCATGCATCATCAATGTGAGTGGCCCCATGCTTTCAAAATGTTGTTGCGATACCCTTGAGTCTTCTATACATGTCCTCATGGTTTTCACCATCCAACATGTAGAATACCTCATCTTCATTACTAAGGGCATCATACCTGTTCCTTCTCATGCTTTCATTTCCCACGAAGAGATCCGTAAGAGCATCCCAAGCTTCTTTAGCTGTGTTGAGATGTTCAATGTGTGGCATGTCCTTGGGACCCACACCCAGCTGTATCATGTGTAGAGAGGTGGCATTCAACTGGCTGTCCACAACTTCTCTTCTCGTTAGGTTGGTTTGATCTCCAATATGAAGACCCTCTTCAATAATCCTCCACAATTCAATAGAGGAACTGCAAACATGAGATTTCATTAGGAATTTCCATTGATTGAAGGAGGATGCAGTGAGCTTGGGTGGATCACCCCTATTGTTTATATGAGGATGAGGGATAGGTGGGTCGGGGGAATATACGTGGCGAACCTCACTATATTCCTCCTTACCACTTCCCTTCTTTGAGGTGGAACCATTAAGTTTTTCACCTTCCACATCATCATCCTTGGATCCGGTGTTACCCTTTTCCTTAGATGATGGTGTCGTAGCCTCAGAGGAGGATGGAGATGGGGCTATGGATGATGTAAGGCGAGCAATCATTTGATTCATCTCCTCCATCTTGGCCTCAAAGGATTTCAACAAGGTTGTTTCCAACGACTTGAGATCATCCATTGTGACCTTATCCACAGCCTCATTTCCATCATCCTTGGTACCCATACTACTCTTAGGAAGTTAAGCCCGAATTAAGAGCCGGGGCTCTGATACCAATTGAAATGGATCGTATGGGCACCTAGAGGGGGGTGAATAGGTGCTACACCAATTTTTAATTCTTTTTCAATTTTAGGCTTAGCACAAAGGGTAAATTCTCTAGATAAACTATTAGGTGGAATTTCCCTATATGCAACCCTATCTACTAGCGAGTAAAGAGCGAGTGGAGAGCAACAGGTAAACTGAAGTGAAGCACGCGGAGACATAGGATTTGTTTGACCCCAGTTCCTTCATTGTTAAGGGAAGTACGTATGCGTTGGAGGGGTGGGCGGTACTAAGACCACCACGCCACAATAGGCCTCACCCTGTTCTCCGACGGATCTTGCCACCAAAGGCTTGATCCACCTTTCCACTATAGGTACCCTTCGAGGCGGGAACCGGCGCCTTTACACAACTAGTGGGGCAACAACTCCACAACAACTTGGAGGCTCCCGAAATGACAACAAGCTGCCACAAGAACAAAGTTATCAAATACAATAAACAAGATCTAGGTATTGACAAGAATACTAGATCAGGGATTTCTCCAAGTGAATGGAGAGGAGTTGAAGCGCTTGATTCTTGATGATGATGACGAACTTCTCCTCCTTCAATTCCCCCAAAGATCAAGACCTTCGGGTGTTTGAAGTGGGAGATCGAGAATGAGAGCTCTTGCACAATGTTTGGACAATTTCGAATGAATCAAGAGTTCTGAACAGTGGGTAAGAAGGGGTATTTATACCCCCTTCAGAAACCAGCCGTTGGACACTTTGGGGGCTGGATTATCCGGCCAAAGTGAGGGCCGGATTATCCGGTCCTATGCGAGGGCCGGATTATCCGGCCTAGGCAGAAAAAACCGCCCCAGTTCGGATTTTCCGGGAGAAAATCCGACCGGATACTGAGCGACGCACCTTGGCTCCTTTTGCTCGAAAACTGGGCCAGCCCATGCGAAAGCCGGATTATCCGGCCTGGGGAGGAAAAACTGCCCTAGTTCGGATTTTCCGGGAGAAAATCTGACCGGATACCAAGCGACGCTCCTTGGCTCTCTTTGAGCAATGAGGTAGGCCGGATTATCCAGCCCTTGGTGGGGCGGATTATCCGGCCCCCCTCAAAGCTTCCTGCACACTTAGCGCACATGAATAATTTCCACAGTATTGTTATCTAACACGCAAAACATAGGAAAACATGAAATGTTCTTTCACTAATACCCCTTATTAGTCAACAGTTTCGTTCAGAATTTATAATCAGCCTATTACCATGTCATTGGAAAGATTTTGCAACATTGTAGGTATAGGCATGATGGGGATAGTGAAGAAGATCCAAGGTTGACCCGCTGACTTGTTGGAGCTCTACCGAAGTGTTACAAATGATGAAGACCGCGTAGCCCATCGCGGGAAGATAAGGAATATTCAACTCCCAGCTCTTATATATTTTGCATATTATCTTGCCACTAGCATTCTTGGTAGGGAGAACACTAGTAATATCTCTAATTGTCATTTATCCTTCCTCGCTGCTACACTTAATAATGATACCAAGTACAATCTTGGCTCTATCATTGCTCGCCGCTGCTAGGGTACCTATTTATGGGGGCATTATTTCCTCACGTATGGTTGTTGCATTAGAACTTTCTATGGATCCTAATGACACTATGTTGGCACCACAAAGGCTTGATATTGCCGCTATGAAAACACATCACTTCGTCACTACTGACTCTGATATGGACAATTTAGTTTATAGGATGTTGTTTACTGACGGAGACGAGAGGGAAATTCCTTTGCCCCAATCCACTTTGTTCAGTATTTATAGGAGGCCATGGTCGCGTTCTAAGGAGGAGGTGGATGAGCAGTCCCGCTTGCTTGGTTTCCACAGGCAGCACCAGGAGGATGTGCCTTCTTACGACTGCTCTGCACACTACGATGGGGCGTCCTCGAGCTCGTATCAGGACGAGGGTACCTCCTCGTCGCACTACGGAGGCGCTCCATCTTGGCCAGCTTGGGATTGATACCCACTTAGGCCAAAAGCTTAAGCTTGGGGGGAGGTACACCGACATCACACTCATCTACATATCATGTTTAGTCAGTACTTTGTATATCCATGCTTCATTCTCTTTTTAGTTTTTGTTCTTTCTTTACTTTTGCTTTCTAAAAAACAAAAAGACCAAAAATATTTTATTTGTTTCTCTTTGTTTATTTCTTATTTATTTTTTCCTTGGTCTGCTTTTTTCCTTTTGGCTTTGTCTTAATTATTCAAAAAACCCAAAAAGATTTTGCTTTGCTTTTTCTTCCTTTTCGTTCTTGCTTCTAAAAATCAAAAACACCAAAAATATTTGTTGTTCTTCTTTGGTTTTGTGAAGTTTGTTGCAGGGTTCGGCCGTCCTCAGTGGAATTTGGTTTCATGTTATTATTCAAGCTACAAAAGTGAAGGGCAATAATGAGGATTAATGACAACTTGAGGTGTGGTAAGAAACTGGTAACGAACTCTATTTGTTTTCACTTTTGTACATATACTCATCATTGTGGGCATGCTTAGTCTGTTCATGTAGGGTGTATGTTATTTATGGATGCTTAGTAGTTCTTGCTTTCTTATGATTAGCTCCAGCTTGCTAATAGTTTGTAGCATGTCATATGAATGTTTGCTTGCATTGCTCTATTCATAACTTGGTTTGACACTGTGGTATCCTCCTCTGAATGTTTCACTTGAATTGACTTGGCACATGCTCACGCATGCATATGACTGAAACAATAATCAGTTAAGCCTCGATGAACTATTTTGCCTCGGGGGTCTGGAATCACTTTCATGCCATGATTTGTCCTGTTTTGTTGCAAGCATGATTATGACAATTATTGCTCTCTCTTTTGTCGCTCCCTTACTTTTGCTAGCCTTCACTTGCACTGAGTATGCATTCTACTCATGTTTCCAACTCCCCAAAACCAATATTGCCAAAAGTGTCCACCGTACCTACCTATTAGCATCATTTGCTGGTCCGTGCATATTTAGTATGCCTTGTTTTCTTCCGAATAAAATGTTCTCTTGTTATGAGAAAGTTAGTTAGTAAAGCTCTCACGAACTTGATGGCACACTTTATTTTCTTGCACTTAATAAACTTTAACCATTGTGTCCATCTTTATTGCGTATATGCTTGCACTTTATAAGTTGAAGTTAGCAGAACCATGTATCATGGGGAACGCTTTCAACATTGCACTAGTACTTTGTACCTCGTTGATATCGTGATTCTTTTGCTTATGGATCCCGACGGTGTGAAATAAAAGGGGAACTTGTAAGATTATGGAGTTTTTATGTGTGTTAGAGAAACGCCTGGGCCGCTAGCCTAAGCCATGCCTAATCATGGTGGAAACTTGCAGCATAACCATAATGAGCATTCTATGAAGCATCCTCAATAAAAACCTATGCAAATAGCAAATAAAAAGATCACTAAGATGCTCATTGTCTGCTTGCCTTGTCATTTTGATTATGGGATAACTCCTGTATCATGTGCAAGGGGTACCCCATTGGCGGTTCTATATGATACATATGTACTTACAATGACAAGAGCTTACTTGTGACTGAAGTTGAGTAACATGAGGTTCGGTACTTGTAAGTAAAGGGCATGATATTTCAACTTATAACTTGTCAAGCATATCCTCTTAGTTGTGTCACTTTAACCTTAACCATTTAAATATGCTTATGATAGGGGCAATGAGAGCTCAAAGCTAATGATTACCATACTTTCAGCATTTGGAAGCCTTTCAAACTTTTCAAAACCTTTTCACTGCCTTGTTGAGTCACCACATATTCTATGAGCACTTTCTTGAGAGCATGGTTGTCATTCTTAGTGTAATGTGCTTGTCTCAAAACTTGATTAATTGTGTTATGACCTTGATGCTTGTATCTTTGATATCTTTACTTCTAGTCTTCACTTGAACTTTAGAGGTGCCTCGGCATTTATATTTGCTCTACAATCAAAGGAAAGCGAGATACCACTCTATCATATATTTTTATGAGCATCGCAATGTTGCTTATGTTTATGTTTCATGCTACTTACTATTTTTGAGTTAGAATCTCTTCATAGCTTGCAATGACTATTGAGTAACCATATTTGCATGCTCCTTATTACGAATTGACCAAGTACTTGATCATATGTTGAGAATACATACATCTTATGAAGCAATTGTGTTCATGAAAATTTCTTTTATCGCACTCAATTTTCAACTGAATTGCTTGAGGACAAGCAATAAGCTAAGCTTGGGGGGAGTTGATACGTCCAAAACATATCTACTTTCCCAAACACTTTTGCTATTGTTTTTCCTCTAAACTTGTGTGATTTGGATACAACTAACACGAACTGACGCTGTTTTCAGCAGAATTACCTTGGTGTCTAGTGTTTGTGCAGAAAATCAACTATCAAGAAAAATCCAGGAAAATATGACAAAAATCCTATTTCACCAGAAGACGAGACTGAGGAGGGCCACGAGGGTCCCACACCACCTGGCCATGCAGGCCAGGCCTGGCCGCGCCAGGGGGTGGTGTGTCCGCCTTGGCTGCCCCCTCGGCCTCCCTCTTTGCCTATAAGACGCCTCTTGACCTAAAAACCGAGGGGGGTTCGGCGTTGTTCTAGAAAGAGTCCCGCTGCATAGCCGCCACCAGATTCCGCGATTCGGACCCAAAAACTCCGTTCTGGCACCCTGCCGGGATGGGGAATTGGAGGAGATCATCACCATCGCTTCTCCATCGACCATCCATGTTTCCCCCATCTATGAGTGAGTAATCCCCCGCTGTAGGCTATGAGGATGGTAGGGATTGGATTAGATCGTTGATCTAATGGCATCAGATTGTTTGGGCGTGTTGCCTAGTATCTATTATTAGTGCTTTTTGTCTTTGTTGCAACTTGTTATTCTTAATGCTTGTCACTAGGGGCCGAGTGCCATGATTTCAGATCTGAACATGTTATTGATTCATTATGATAGTATTGTTTCTGGTCTTACCTGCAAGTTGTATACACATATTGTTGTCCGGAACCACAGGCCCCGAAGTGACAGCAATCGGGATAACCGGAGGGGATGGCTTTGATGTGAGGATCACATGTGTTCACGGAGTGTTAATGCCGTGCTCCAGTGCTCTATTAAAAGGAGCACCTTAATTTCCAGTAGTTCCCTTGAGGCCCCACTGCAAACGGGCTGGCAGGACAAAAGATGTTGTGCAAGTTCTCATTGCGAGCATGTATGACTATATATGGAACACGTGCCTATGATTATTTCGTACTTGGATGCTTTACCTTATTTATCTCCAAATGCCCTATGTTTTGATTGCCATATGAATTGTCTTGTCCATGCAACGCCCGTCGATCCATCCCTCTGCCTACCGCACTTTAATCCTACTGTTTACTGCAATTGTTACTGATGTCTTTACTTTTACTACTGCTATTACTTTGCTATTGCTATTACAAAACTGTTGCTACTGATAAACTACTATGAGCAAGATTGTTGCCAGGTCCGGCTGAATTGACAACTTAGTTGTTAAGGCTTATAAATATTCTTTGGCTCCCCTTGTGCCGAATCAATAGATTGGGTTTCACTTCCCTCGAAAATACTACAATACACCCCCTATACTTGTGGGTCATCACCCACCAGAGTCATTGCATGTGTGTTCTTTTCACAAACCACACATGGATCCACCACAGTCATTCCATGTATGTTCTTTCCACAAACCACATATGGATCCACTAGAGTCAATGCATGTGTGTTCTTTTCAGAAACCACATATTGATCAACCAATGTCATTGCATGTGTCTTTTCACAAACCACATATGGATCCACTAGAGTCATTGCATGTGTGTTCTTTTCACAAACCACATATGGACCCACTTGAGTCATTGCATGTGTGTTCTTATAGTTAAACAAGCACTAGAGTAATTGCATGTGTGTTCTTTTCACAAACCACATATGGATCAACCAATGTCATTGCATGTGTGTTCTTTTCACAAACCACGCATGGATCCACTAGAGTCATTGCATGTGTGTTCTTTCCGCAAACCACATATCAATCCACTAGAGTCATTGCATTTGTGTTCTTTTCACAAACCACATATTGATCAACCAATGTCATTGCATGTGTGTTCTTTTCACAAACCACACATGGATCCACCAGAGTCATTACATATGTGTTCTTTCCACAAACCTCATATGGACCCACTAGAGTCATTGCCTGTGTGTTCTTATACTAAAACCAACACTAGAGTCATTGCATGTGTGTTCTTTTAGAACGACTAGCGGGAGCGCACTCTTCAGGAAGCGCGCATTCCGGCCGCACGACGGCCTGACACGTCGCGTGTGGAATCACCCATGCTTATTTCCGGCCTGCCGACAGCGCGTGTATTTCCGGCCGCACGACAGCGCTTCCGGCCACACAACAACCCGACACGTGGCTAACTGCTCATGCAGTGCACGCGACGAAAGGCAGTTCCACGCAGTGTAATAAGGCAGTGCACGAGCAGTGCAACGCAGTACACCGTGCACTCCAAGAACATCGCGCAGTGCACTGTGACCTTAGGCAGTGCAACGCAGTACAACAAGGCAGTGCATGGACTGTGTACTGCCTGAACACCGCGTAGTGCACTACGACCAAAGGCAGTACAACGAGGCAGTACACTACCTGGACACCGCACAGTGCACTGTGAACTAAGGCAGTGCAACACAGAACAACAAGGCAGTGCATGGACGGTGCACTGCCTGGACAGTGCGTAGTACACTGCCTGAACACCGCGCAGTGCACTGCGAGCTAAGGCAGTGCAACACAGAACAACAAGACAGTGCATGGACGGTGCACTGCCTGGAAAGTGCGTAGTACACTGACTGGACACTACGCAGTGCACTGCGAACTAAGGCAGTGCAACACAGAACAAGAAGGCAGTGCATGGTGCACTGCCCGGATAGTGCGTAGTACACTGCCTGGACACCACGCAGTGCACTTCGAACTAAGACAGTGCAACACAGAACAACAAGGGAGTGCATGGACAGTGCACTACCTGGAAAGTGCGTAGTACACTGCCTGGACACCGCGCAGTGCACTGCGAACTAAGGCAGTGCAACACAGAACAACCAGGCAGAGCATGGACGGTGCACTGCCTGGACAGTGCGTAGTACACTGCCTGGACACCGCGCAGTGCATTGCAACCGAAGGCACCGTGTACTAGACCAAAAGGCAGTGCAACCTACGCACCAAAGGCAGTACGGGAAAAAAGTTCGTCGAAACATATCAACAATGGATCTAGTTTTGAAGATCTAGAGATGACTATCAAGGCTATGAAAACGGATATCGATTTGGACTCTCCGTTTGAAAGATATCGCAGTTTTTATGTTCAAATCTAAAAAAAGAAAAGGAAAAAGGACCCGCGACCCTGTCCGCATCCACCACGTGTCGCACGAGAGAAGGCTGGTATAGCGCGTGAGCCACTCCGCGCCTGCCACGTGCAGGCAGCAACAGCGACACGGAGCTTACTCCCATGAGGGCGCCCTTTTTCTAGCCTTTTCGGTGTTCTTTTCACAAACCACACATGGATCCACCAGAGTCATTGCATGTGTGTTCTTTCCACAAACCACATGGATCAACCAATTGCATCGCATGTGTGTTATTGTCACAAAACCACATATAGATCAACCCATGTCATTGCATGTGTGTTATTTTCACAAACCACACATGGATCCACCAATTCCATTGCATGTGTGTTCTTGTAATGTCAAACCACACATGCATCCTCCAGAGTAAATGCATGTGTGTTATTTTCACAAACGACCTATGGATGAACCAATGTCATTGCATGTGTGTTCTTTTCACAAACCACACATGGATCCACCAGAGTCATTGCATGTATGTTCTTTCCACAAACCACTGATGGATCAACCAGAGTCATTGACTCTGTGTTCTTTTCACAAACCACATGGATCAACCAATGTCATTGCATGTGTGTTCCTTTCACAAACCACACATGGATCAACCAATGGCATTCAATGTGTGTTCTTGTCACAAACCACATATGGATCAACCAATGTCAAAGCATGTGTGTTGTTTGCATGAACCACATATGTATCCACCAATGCTATTGCATGTGTGTTCTTTCCACAAACCACATACGTATCCACCAGAGGAATTGCATGTGTGTTCTTTTCTCAAACCACACATGGATCAACCAATGTTATTGCATCTATGTTCTTTCACAAAAACCACATATGCATTGACTAGAGTCATCACATGTGTGTTCTTTTCACAAACAACATATGGATCAACCAATGTCATTGCATCTGTGTTCTTTGCACAAACCACATATGGATCCACTAGAGACATTGCATGTGTGTTCTTGTAATGACAAACCACATATGGATCCACCAGTGTCATTGCATGTGTGTTCTTTTCACAAAGCACATTTGGATCAACCAATGTCATTGCATGTGTGTTCTTTCCATAAACCACATATGGATCCACCAGAGTCATTGCATGTCTATTTTTCCACAAACCACATGGATCAACCAATGGCATTGCATGTGTGTTATTGTCACAAACCACATATTGATCAACCAATGTCATTGCATGTGTGTTATTTTCATGAACCAAATATGGATCCACCAATGCCATTGCATGTGTGTTCTTGTAATGACAAACCACATATGTATCCACCAGACTAATTGCATGCGTGTTCTTTCACAAACCACATATGGATCAACTAATGTCATTGCATGTGTGTTCTTTTCACAAACCACACATGGATCCACCAGAGTCATTGCATGTATGTTCTTTCCACAGAGCACACATGGATCCACTAGAGTCATTGCATGTGTGTTATTCTCACAAACCACATCGATCCAGCAATGTCATTGCATGTGTGTTGTTTCCACAACCCACATATGGATCAACCAATGTAATTGCATGTGTGTTCTTTCCACAAACCACATATGGATCCACCAATGCCATTGCATGTGTGTTCTTGTAATGACAAACCACACATGGATCAACCAATGTCATTGCATGTGTGTTCTTATCACAAACCACATATGGATCAACCAATGCCATTGCATGTGTGTTCTTTTTACAAACAACACGTGGATCCACCAGAGTCATTGCATGTCTATTTTTCTACAGACCACATGGATCAACCAATGGCATTGCATGTGTGTTATTATCACAAACCACATATGGATCAACCAATGTCATTGAATGTGTTTTCTTTTCATGAACCACACGTGGATCCACCAATGTCATTGCATGTGTGTTCTTGTAATGAACCACATATGTATCCACCAGAGTAATTGCATGTGTGTTCTTTTCGCAAACCACATATGGATCAACCAATTTCATTGCATGTGTGTTCTTTTCAGAAACCACACATGGATCCACCAGAGTTATTACATGTATGTTCTTTCCACCACACATGGATCCACCAGAGTCATTGCATGTATGTTCTTCCCACAAACCACTGATGGATCAACCAGAGTCATTGACTGTGTGTTCTTTTCACAAACCACATGGATCAACCAATGTCATTGCATGTGTGTTATTTTCACAAACCACACATGGATCAACCAATGGCATTGCATGTGTGTTCTTGTCACAAACCACATATGGATCAACCAATGTCAAAGCATGTGTGTTGTTTTCATGAACCACATATGTATCCACCAATGCTATTGCATGTGTGTTCTTTCCACAAACCACATACGTATCCACCAGAGTAATTGCATGTGTGTTCTTTTCTCAAACCACACATGGATCAACCAATGTTATTGCATGTATGTTCTTTCACAAAAACCAAATATGGATCGACTAGAGTCATCACATGTGTGTTATTTTCACAAACAACATATGGATCAACAAATGTCATTGCATGTGTGTTCTTTGCACAAACCACATATGGATCCACTAGAGACATTGCATGTGTGTTCTTGTAATGACAAACCACATATGGATCCACCAGTGTCATTGCATGTGTGTTCTTTTCACAAAGCACATATGGATCAACCAATGTCATTGCATGTGTGTTCTTTCCATAAACCACATATGGATCCACCAGAGTCATTGCATGTCTGTTTTTTCACAAACCACATGGATCAACCAATGGCATTGCATGTGTGTTATTGTCACAAACCACATATTGATCAACCAATGTCATTGCATGTGTGTTATTTTCATGAACCAAATATGGATCCACCAATGCCATTGCATGTGTGTTCTTGTAATGACAAACCACATATGTATCCACCAGAGTAATTGCATCCGTGTTCTTTTCACAAACCACATATGGATCAACTAATGTCATTGCATGTGTGTTATTTTCACAAACCACACATGGATCCACCAGAGTCATTGCATGTATGTTCTTTCCACACAGCACACATGGTTCCACTACAGTCATTGCATGTGTGTTATTCTCAAAAACCACATAGATCCAGCAATGTCTTTGCATGTGTGTTCTTTCCACAACCCACATATGGATCAACCAATGTAATTTAATGTGTGTTCTTTCCACAAACCACATATGGATCCACCAATGCCATTGCATGTGTGTTCTTGTAATGACAAACCACATATGGATCCACCAATGTCATTGCATGTGTGTTCTTATCACAAACCACATATGGATCAACCAATTCCATTGCATGTGTGTTATTTTTACAAACAACACATGGATCCACCAGAGTCATTGCATGTCTATTTTTCTACAGAGCACATGGATCAACCAATGGCATTGCATGTGTGTTATTATCACAAACCACGTATGGATCAACCAATGTCATTGAATGTGTGTTCTTTTCATGAACCACACGTGGATCCACCAATGCCATTGCATGTGTGTTCTTGTAATGAACCAGATATGTATCCACCAGAGTAATTGCGTGTGTGTTCTTTTCACAAACCACATATGGATCAACCAATTTCATTGCATGTGTGTTCTTTTCACAAACCACACATGGATCCACCAGAGTCATTGCATGTATGTTCTTTCCACACAGCACACATGGTTCCACTACAGTCATTGCATGTGTGTTATTCTCAAAAACCACATAGATCCAGCAATGTCGTTGCATGTGTGTTCTTTCCACAACCCACATATGGATCAACCAATGTAATTGCATGTGTGTTCTTTCCACAAACCACATATGGATCCACCAATGCCATTGCATGTGTGTTCTTGTAATGACAAACCACATATGGATCCACCAATGTCATTGCATGTGTGTTCTTATCACAAACCACATATGGATCAACCAATGCCATTGCATGTGTGTTCTTTTTACAAACAACACGTGGATCCACCAGAGTCATTGCATGTCTATTTTTCTACAGACCACATGGATCAACCAATGGCATTGCATGTGTGTTATTATCACAAACCACATATGGATCAACCAATGTGATTGAATGTGTTTTCTTTTCATGAACCACACGTGGATCCACCAATGTCATTGCATGTGTGTTCTTGTAATGAACCACATATGTATCCACCAGAGTAATTGCATGTGTGTTCTTTTCGCAAACCACATATGGATCAACCAATTTCATTGCATGTGTGTTCTTTTCAGAAACCACACATGGATCCACCAGAGTTATTACATGTATGTTCTTTCCACCACACATGGATCCACTAGAGTGATGGCATGTGTGTTCTTCTCACGAACCACATGGATCCACCAATGTCATTGCAATGTGTGTTCTTTCCACAACCCACATATAGATCAACCAATGCCATTGCATGTGTGTTCTTTCGATAAACCACATATGGATCCACCAATGACATTGCATGTGTGTTCTTGTAATGACAAACCACATATGGATCCACCAGTGTCATTGCATGTGTGTTCTTTTCACAAACCACATATGGACCCACTAGAGTCATTGCATGTGTGTTCTTTTCACAAACCACACATGGATCAACCAATGTCATTGCATGTGTGTTCTTGTAATGAAAAACCACACATGGATCCACCATAGGCATTGCATGTGTGTTCTTTTCAAAAACCACATATGGACCCACTAGAGTCATTGCATGTGTGTTCTTATACTAAAACCAACACTAGAGTCATTGCATGTGTGTTCTTTGAGAACGACTAGCGGAAGCGCGCTCTTTAGGAAGCGCGCATTTTGGCCGCACGGCAGCCTGACACGTCGCGTGTGGAATCACCCGTGCGTATTTCCGGCCTGCCGACAGCGCGTGTATTTCCGGCCGCACGACAGCGCTTCCAGCCACACAGCAACCCGACACATGGCTAACTGCTCATGCAGTGCACGCGACGAAAGGCAGTTCCACGCAGTGCAATAAGGCAGTGCACGAGCAGTGCAACGCAGTACACCGTGCACTCCAAGAACATCACGCAGTGCACTGTGACCTTAGGCAGTGCAACGCAGTACAACAAGACAGTGCATGGACTGTGTACTGCCTGAACACCGCGCAGTGCACTACGACCGAAGGCAGTACAACGAGGCAGTACACTGCCTGGACACCACACAGTGCACTGTGAACTAAGGCAGTGCAACACAGAACAACAAGGCAGTGCATGGACGGTGCACTGCCTGGACAGTGCATAGTACACTGCCTAAACACCGCTCGCAGTGCACTCCGAGCTAAGGCAGTGCAACACAGAACAACAAGACAGTGCATGGACGGTGCACTGCCTGGAAAGTGCGTAGTACACTGACTGGACACCGCGCAGTGCACTGCGAACTAAGGCAGTGCAACACAGAACAACAAGGCAGTGCATGGACGGTGCACTGCCCAGATAGTGCGTAGTACACTGCCTGGACAGCGCGCAGTGCACTGCGAACTAAGACAGTGCAACACAGAACAACAAGGGAGTGCATGGACAGTGCACTGCCTGGAAAGTGCGTAGTACATTGCCTGGACACCGCGCAGTGCACTACGAACTAAGGCAGTGCAACACAGAACAACCAGGCAGTGCATGGATGGTGCACTGCATGGACAGTGCGTAGTACACTGCCTGGACACCGCGCAGTGCATTGCAACCGAAGGCACCGTGTACTAGACCAAAAGGCAGTGCAACCTACGCACCAAACGCAGTACGAGAAAAAAGTTCGTCGAAACATATCAACAATGGATCTAGTTTTGAAGATCTGGACGTGACTATCAAGGCTGTGAAAACGGATATCGATTTGGACTCTCTGTTTGAAAGATATCACAGTTTTTATGTTCAAATCCAAAAAAGAAAAGGAAAAAGGACTCGCGACCCTATCCGCATCCACCACGTGTCGCACGAGAGAAGGCTGGTACAGCGCGTGAGCCACTCCGCGCCTGCCAAGTGCAGGCAGCAGCAGCGACACGGAGCTTACTCCCTTGAGGGCATCCTTTTTCTAGCCTTTTCGGTGTTCTTTTCAATAACCACACATGGATCCACCAGAGTCATTGCATGTATGTTCTTCCCACAAACCACTGATGGATCAACCAGAGTCATTGACTATGTGTTCTTTTCACAAACCACATGGATCAACCAATGTCATTGCATGTGTGTTATTTTCACAAACCACACATGGATCAACCAATGGCATTGCATGTGTGTTCTTGTCACAAACCACATATGGATCAACCAATGTCAAAGCATGTGTGTTGTTTTCATGAACCACATATGTATCCACCAATGCTATTGCATGTGTGTTCTTTCCACAAACCACATACGTATCCACCAGAGTAATTGCATGTGTGTTCTTTTCTCAAACCACACATGGATCAACCAATGTTATTGCATCTATGTTCTTTCACAAAAAACACATATGGATTGACTAGAGTCATCACATGTGTGTTATTTTCACAAACAACATATGGATCAACAAATGTCATTGCATGTGTGTTCTTTGCACAAACCACATATGGATCCACTAGAGACATTGCATGTGTGTTCTTGTAATGACAAACCACATATGGATCCACCAGTGTCATTGCATGTGTGTTCTTTTCACAAAGCACATATGGATCAACCAATGTCATTGCATGTGTGTTCTTTCCATAAACCACATATGGATCCACCAGAGTCATTGCATGTCTGTTTTTCCACAAACCACATGGATCAACCAATGGCATTGCATGTGTGTTATTGTCACAAACCACATATTGATCAACCAATGTCATTGCATGTGTGTTATTTTCATGAACCAAATATGGATCCACCAATGCCATTGCATGTGTGTTCTTGTAATGACAAACCACATATGTATCCACCAGAGTAATTGCATCCGTGTTCTTTTCACAAACCACATATGGATCAACTAATGTCATTGCATGTGTGTTCTTTTCACAAACCACACATGGATCCACCAGAGTCATTGCATGTATGTTCTTTCCACACAGCACACATGGTTCCACTACAGTCATTGCATGTGTGTTATTCTCAAAAACCACATAGATCCAGCAATGTCTTTGCATGTGTGTTCTTTCCACAACCCACATATGGATCAACCAATGTAATTGCATGTGTGTTCTTCCCACAAACCACATATGGATCCACCAATGCCATTGCATGTGTGTTCTTGTAATGACAAACCACATATGGATCCACCAATGTCATTGCATGTGTGTTCTTATCACAAACCACATATGGATCAACCAATTCCATTGCATGTGTGTTATTTTTACAAACAACACATGGATCCACCAGAGTCATTGCATGTCTATTTTTCTACAGAGCACATGGATCAACCAATGGCATTGCATGTGTGTTATTATCACAAACCACGTATGGATCAACCAATGTCATTGAATGTGTGTTCTTTTCATGAACCACACGTGGATCCACCAATGCCATTGCATGTGTGTTCTTGTAATGAACCAGATATGTATCCACCAGAGTAATTGCATGTGTGTTCTTTTCACAAACCACATATGGATCAACCAATTTCATTGCATGTGTGTTCTTTTCACAAACCACACATGGATCCACCAGAGTTATTACATGTATGTTCTTTCCACAAACCACACATGGATCCACTAGAGTGATTGCATGTGTGTTCTTCTCACGAACCACATGGATCCACCAATGTCATTGCAATGTGTGTTCTTTCCACAACCCACATATATATCAACCAATGCCATTGCATGTGTGTTCTTTCGATAAACCACATATGGATCCACCAATGACATTGCATGTGTGTTCTTGTAATGACAACCACATATGGATCCACCAGTGTCATTGCATGTGTGTTCTTTTCACAAACCACATATGGACCCACTAGAGTCATTGCATGTGTGTTCTTTCCACAAACCACACATGGATCAACCAATGTCATTGCATGTGTGTTCTTGTAATGAAAAACCACACATGGATGCACCATAGGCATTGCATGTGTGTTCTTTTCAAAAACCACATATGGACCCACTAGAGTCATTGCATGAGTGTTCTTGTCATGAACCACATATGGATCCACCAATGCATTGCATGTGTGTTCTTTCCACAAACCACATATGTATCCACCAGAGTAATTGCACGTGTGTTCTTTTCACAAACCACACATGGATCAACCAATGTCATTGCATGTGTGTTCTTTCCGAAACCACATATGGATCCACCAATGTTATTGCATGGGTGTTCTTTTCATGAACCACATATGGATCCATTAGAGTCTTTGCATCTGTGTTCTTTCCACAAACCACATATGGATCCACTAGAGTCATTGCATGTGTGTTCTTTCCACAAACCACACATGGATCAACCAGTGTCATTACATGTGTGTTATTTTCACAAACCACATATGGATCCACTATAGTCATCGCATGTATGTTCTTTTCACAAACCACATATTGATCAACCAATGTCATTGCATGTGTGTTCTTGTACTAAAACCAGCACTAGAGTCATTGCATGTGTGTTCTTTTCAAAACCACACATGGATCCACCAGAGTCATTGCATGTACGTTCTTTCCACAAACCACACATGGATCCACCAGAGTCATTGCATGTCTGTTTATTCCACAAACCACATGGATCAACCAATGGCATTGCATGTGTGTTATTGACACGGGTATACCCTACAGGTACTCGAGTTTGGTATATACGGCCTGAATACGGCATAAGCCCACGGTGTCGCCAAGGCCCAAGAGAGGACTCGAATAGCCTACGGACTCTCGATTGCTTGAAGAACAAGAAGAAACTAAAGATAGAAAGTTCAAAGGGGAAAACCCTAACCTGTAACCGACTCGACCTGCTACCTGAGACCTAGCCTATCTATATAAAGGCTAGGAGGGGGCGGCGAGAAGGACACACGCAACCCTAGTTTCCACAACCCTCGCCAGATTGCATCTACGCACCATTGTAATCTTCGATTCCTTCAATAATTCCACGAGCAGACAAGCAGGAGTAGGGACCTCTACGAGGCCTGAACCTGGGTAAATCTTTGAGTCCCCTATGTGATTGTTTGCTAGCCGATAGATGTCTCCAGCGCTCCCTCCTTCTCCAAAACCCAAGTCCATAACAATGGGCATTGATGAGTTAAACCCTCGTCAATTGGCGCCGTCTGTGGGAATTGGGAGTGCTGATGTTGTGGCTTCTTCGGCCCCAGCAACCGCAATCTACAACTCCGCAACAGCGGAGATTCGCCAGCTCTTCGACGCGTTCGACTTCACCATCCACACGCCGGCCACTTGCCCGACTTTTGAGTCCGTGGGCGATGGAGTCGGCCTGGCAATAGGGAGCTTCCGCTTCCAAGTTGGTCAGATGGGCACGCTTCGCATGACTGACCAGCCGACGGTGTCGTCGATTGCCCCAGCATCATGGTTCCCTCCATCGATCGGCACCCTCAGTGAGCTCAATGCCTCGACGACAGTCAAGAACACAGTCAGCGACAGCAGTCGCGACTCCGATCTGAGCGATCTGGCAACAAAAGATGGAACTTACGGTTCCGGATCTGAAAGTTGCGGCAGTAGCAGCTTCCCCAACCACTTCATCTGCGCCGTCATCAACGCGGGTGGCACCTCCGCCAACCGTAGCAACGCGGGCAATCATGGCAACGAAACCGACCCGCCTAACGGCGGCATACCCAATGGTGGACCAACGCCCAACAGCGGCAACAGTGGCAATCGCGTCCCCGTCGACAACGGAGGAGCAGTCGAACCTCCAACCATAATAAACGAGCAAACCAGCGAATGCGTCGTGATCAGGCTCAACAAGCAAGAATGGGCTCGCTACCGCGAGGCCCTACGAGGCACTCCTCTACCCTTCGGATCTCCACAAGAACTGCTGATGGGCTACCACTGGCTCCTGAAGGAAGAATTCAAGCGCCAAGTACAAACAATCGCGCAACTCGAGGCGCGTAAAAAAGCAGCAGACGAGTCGAGCCTTCGTCGTGCTGGGCTCTCCTCCCACGGAGGATCCTCCTCAAAAGGCAACGAGTACATCGCCAAAAAGAGGCAATCCCGGATGGCCCATCTTACCGAGCAAGAACGCATAGAAGCTGCAAAAGTCCTCGACTTCAGCTCTATGACAGTCGATACACGGGGCAATGTGGTCCCCAAGACGCTGTAGGCTACGGTGACAACGGCCACCATGTACCTCCTTAACAACCAGCCGCCAGCTGGAGATCCCCGAGCCGCCATGCACCGATCTACGATCGCAGGCTTGGGATTAATCGAAGCTGCCCTCAACAAGGAGCCAACACCAGAGCCGAAAAAGGGCAAAGCGCTACTCCTCGCCCTCATCCAGCGACGATAGTCACGACCTGTCTCGACGTTGCCCCTCACGGCGACACGACCGCGACTATGATGCACGCGACGACCTCACGCAGTGCAAGATTGTCAAATCAAGGGCGCAACATGCTCGGTCGACTAACTCGGAAGTGGAAGATGTGGAGCTCTACAGCGCCAGATGCTTCAGCAGATCCATCAGGCAAAAGCGAATGCCTAAGGGGTTTAAACTCCCATCGGAGAACCCGAAATTTGACGGCCTACAGGACCCGAAGATCTGGCTGGAGGACCACATCTCCTCCGTCAGGCTCCACGGCGGCAGTCGAAGCATGGCGATGCAATGCTTATAGCTATAACTGCAAGGCGCCGCCCGAGCGTGGCTCAACAACCTCCCACGCGGATCCATTCGCAGTTGGGATGAGCTGGTTTATAGCTTCGTGCGCAACTTTAAGGGCACGTACAAGCGGCATGCATCAATCGAAGAACTAAGATGCTACCAGCAAAGATCGGGCGAATCGCTACGCTCCTACATCCAAAGGTGGTCCATCATCAAGAACTCCGCAGAGAACATCTCGGAGGATCGCGCGATTGACGCATTCAACGGCGGCGTCTGCCGCCTAGAACTCAGGGGGGAGCTGGGCCGCTCAAAGCCCAAAACCATCGACCACCTGATGGAAATCGCAAATCGGTGGGCCGACGTAGAAGACTCGGTGAAGAATCACGTTCACTCCGATGAGGAGGTGGAACTCGAGCGCAGACGCGATCGTCGAGGAAAACGTCGCATGCGCATCTACGATGACCGCGACGATGTCAACATAGTCATAGCCAGCTACGCCGACAGATGCAACGATAATCGCAACAATGGATAACGTAGCGACGGATACCGCGACTCTGGGAAAACCACGCAAGTGTGGCAACGCTGCAATCGTGACGAGGCACCCACGACATCCATTGAAGACAAACTGCCCGGGCCATGTACGATGCACTTCTACATCAACAAACATGATGGAAAGAAGAAGTCCAACCACCTCCTCAAGGACTGCCGCGAGTTCCTCAAACTACACGAGGGATTGGTTCGGATGAACCGCAACGCAGTCGAAAGAGGCTATGGAGCCGCTCCAGGCGCCGTGGAACATGGCGCTCCGCCACCACCACCTGGGCCACCCCCGAATGCAGCTGTGCTGGACCAGCACCACGGAGGCGAACCGTACCCACGGGCCATGGGCACCATGATGATCCAAAATGGACGCCCCATGAATCGGGTGCAGAAGGCCATCACTCGCCAAGTCAACCTGGCGACACGCTCGCCACCATCTACTACTGAGTACCTCAGCGGAAGCGAGTCCTGCATCACCTTCGACAAACGCGACCATCCGCCTCAAGTACCCCGTCCAGGCCATTGCCCCCTCATACTTGAGGCGCAAATCGGAGGCTTCGACATGAGCCACGTCTTCATGGATGGCGGAAGCGGCATCAACCTTATATTCGTGAGTACCTTGCGAGCAATGAGGATCCCTCTAACTTGACAGGAGGCCTCGGACACAACATTCCATGGCATCGTCCCAGGAAAAGGTGTATATCCCCTGGGCAAAATCAACCTCGACGTCATCTTCGGCACACCGAAAAACTTTCCGCGCGAGCGCATCGACTTTGAGGTCGCTGACTGGCCCTCGCAGTACCACTGCATCCTCGGGCGCGTCGCGTTCGCTAGGTTCATGGCGGTGCCACACTACGCCTACCTGCAGATGAAAATGCCAAGTCCCAATGGAGTCATCACAATAAACGAGAGCTTCGAGAGATCTGACAGTTGCGACCGGGAGTTCAACAGAATCTCCCAGTCCTTCGGCATGCAGGAAGAACTCGCGAGACTGAAGGAGTCGACAGACAATAGTCTACCTCCCCTTAGCAGGCCAAACTCACCTGATTTGTCCTTCGACTCATCGGTGCACACAAAGAAAGTCCAGGTCCACCAATCGGACCCCGCCAAGATGGCCCTCATCGCCAACAACTTGAGTCCCGCATAGGAACTCGCGCTCGTCGAATTCCTCCATGAGCACTGGGAAATCTTAGCCTGGTGTCCAGCGGACATGCCAGGAGTTCCCAGGGAATTCGCCGAGCACGCACTCAACGTTAACCTAGACGCAAAGCCAGTCAAGCAAACAATACGGCGATTATCTGAGCCAAGAGCAAAGGCAGTCGGAATGGAGATCAACAGACTCCTCGACACCAAATTCATACGCGAGATCAAGGAGAGTACCTGGCTCGCCAACACGGTGCTAGTACCAAAAAAGGACACGGATATCCTGCGGATGTGTGTGGACTTCACCTCTTTAAATAAGCACTGTCCAAAGGATCATTTTCCGCTACCGCGAATCGACCAGATCATCGACTCCATCATGGGATGCGAGTGCCTATGGTTCCTCGACGCCTACTCAAGCTATAATCAAATTCGAATGAAGGATAAAGATCAAGAAAAAATAGCTTTTACAACGCCCTTTGGTGTGTTCTGCTACAATGCAATGCCCTTCGGGCTAAAAAACGCAGGAGCCCCGTATCAGCGGTGCATGCAGGCTTGTCTCAAAGAGCAAGTTGGTCGCAACATTCAAGTCTATGTCGATGACATAGTAATCAAGACCAAGGAGGAAGCCTCCCTAATCAACGATTTTCACGAAGCCTTCGCTAACCTCGACCGCTACGGGATCAAGCTGAATCCGGAAAAATGCGCCTTCGGCGTACCATCTGGGAAACTACTCGGGTATCTCCTCTCCGCAAGGGGAATCGAGGCAAACCCGAAGAAAATAAAAGCCATACTAGCCATGGAGAAGCCGAAAAACATAAGGGGCGTCCAGCAGCTGGCTCGGCGAATCACGGCCCTTAGTCGATTCATCAGTCGGATGGGAGAAAAGGCACTATCCTTCTACCAACTCCTTCGCAAAGCTGAAAAGTTCGAGTGGACCAATGAAGCGCAAGAAGCATTCGAAGACCTCAAGCGCTTGCTATCCACTTCGCTAGTACTGGTGACCCCACGAGAAAGGGAACCACTGTTGCTGTATATCTCCACCGCCAACCAGGTGGTCAGCACAGTACTTGTGGTCGAACGAGCCGAGGAAAACAAGGTCCATGGGGTACAGCGCCCAGTCTACTACCTCAGCGAGGTCCTCACGCCAACAAAACAGCGGTACCCGCACTACCAGAAGCTGGCGTAGGGTGTCTTCATGACTGCCCGACGACTGCGCCATTACTTCCAGGAGCACCCAATGGTGGTCAACGACGCCCCGTTGGGGCATATCCTCAATAACCCCGATGCCACGGGACGAGTCGCGCTTTGGAGAATAGAATTGTCTCCACGGGACATTACATACGAAAAGCGCGACGCAATCAAGTCGTAAGTTCTTCCTGCCTTCCTCGTGCACTGGATGGAGAACCAGCTCCCTGACAAACCAGATATGTCCTACCTCTAGACAATGCACTTCGATGGATCAAAGCGGAAGGACGGATCAGGTGCAGGTGTCATACTGACATCACCTCAAGGGGACAAGCTGAAGTACATCCTGCGAAAGCATTTCACCGCCTCCAACAACGAAGCTGAATACGAGGCCCTGCTGCACGGGATGAGGATGGCAAAAGCCTGCGGCGCCAAGAGGCTCATTATATACGGCGACTCTAAGTTGGTCGTCAACCAAACAATGCATGAGTGTGACACACTGAAAGACAACATGATCGCGTACCGGGACCTCTACGCCACACTCGAAGGAGACTTCGACGGTTGCGACCTGCGACACGTAGGTCGCGAAAGCAACGAAGAGGCGGATGCACTCGCCAACATAGGCTCTACCTGCGCCCCCATACCACCTGGAGTATTTCTCGAGCGCATCTGCGAATGCTCCATCAAGCCAAAGGCCGTAGAGAAGAAACAAGCGCAGCAGCGGACTCGGGGGCTATGCCGCCCATTGAGCCAATGGCACTCGATGACTTGGAGCTGGACACAGGACTCGAGGGACCAATGAGAGTCATGATGATTGAGAAATCCTAGACGCAACCGTACATCATGTACCTCCTCAGCAAGAGGCTACCGGACGATCCGACTGATGCACGGCACATCGCGCGGTGATCCAAGGCATTCACTGTTATCAATGGCAAACTATATAAACGCAGCATCACAGGAGTACTCCAATGATGCGTCTCCACGGCCGATGGAAGAGTTGTCCTCCTCGACATCCATGAGGGGACCTGCGGGCACCACACCGGCAGTCGCGCCCTCGTGTGAAAGCTCTACGAGCTGGATTCTACTGGCCTACGGCCATGCGCGATGCCAAGGACATCGTCCAAAAATGCAACGCTTGCCAGCGATTCGCAGACAAGCCGCACGCACCTGGCGCAGAGCTACGGCCAATTCCATTGGCCTGGCCCTTCGCACAATGGGGACTCGACATGGTTGGCAAACTTCCAAGGTCCTCACGAGGAGGCTACGTCTACCTCTTGGTCGCAGTCGACAAATTCACCAATTGGATTGAGGCCATGCCAGTGACCAACCAATCAGGGCATAGCGCAGTCAAGTTCTTCGAGTCCATCGTCTATCGCTTCGGAGTACCGCACAACATCATCACCGACAATGGGATGAACTTCACATCCAAGGAGTTCCAAGAATTCTGCGAGAATCTGGGGATCAATATCAGCTACGCCTCGGTAGCGCATCCACAGACCAACAGTCAGGTGGAAAAAGCAAACGGGCTCGTCTGCGGCGGCATCAAGAAGCGACTCCTCCGGCCACTCGAGCAAGCCGCGGGTTGTTGCCCAGACGAACTGCAATTAGTACTCTGGAGCCTATGCACAACTCCAAATAGTGCTACTGGCTACACCCCATTCTTTATGGTGCACGGGGCCGAGGCAGTGCTACCCGCCGAGGTACGGTACAAGGCATCACGTGTGGTCGCTTACAGCGAACAAGAGTCATCCCTCGCACTCGAAGACTCCGTCGACCTCCTTGACGAGGCAAGGGAAATCGCTGCGGAAAGATCAACGATCTACCAGCAGAACCTGCGCAACTACCACAGTAGGAGGCTACACCCTAGATCCTTTGTCAAAGGCGACCTGGTCCTACGACTGAAGCAGCAGGGAGATCTCAAGCTCGAGTCCCCCTGGGAAGGACCATACGTGATTATAGAAGTAATCCCAGGTGGCGCCTATCGCCTTCAAGATTTAGAGACGGGAGTCGCATACTCCAACCCCTGGAACATCGCACAACTGCGACGCTTCTACCCTTAGTCGTTTTTTCTTTTACATTACAAATAAGGGACTCAGCCAAAGGCTACTTAGCCACACATTGTACTTCGTACTGTCCCTCCAATAAATAAAGCTAAGTGCCCCAAAACTCTATGTTCTCCTTTATTTTTCCACAATTTATCTACTCGCGGGCTACGCCACCCTATATACATCTGTTCTACGAACCAAAACGCGATATCCTGAGTAGCTAGCACATCAATCGAAACCCTTGATGCAACGTCAACCCAGTTGCAACGCACCTGACATGTTGACAAGGGACTGAGATAAAACATATGGCCAGGCTAACGAAAAGGAATCGCATAGTGCAACGCACTCACACGCTAACAAGCTCTTTATACATAATCGATAGTCAGTTATATACCGTATATACGAACTTTACAACATTAGTACACTTATGTGCAAGACACAAATTAAGCTACTACTGCAATAAAAGAACACTGGTCTGCTCCTCGAAGAAATCGACGATCTCCTCTGCTGGGCGATCCACTGCCTGGTAGTGCGGCACCATATTCCAAGCAGAACCTGCTGGTGGCGCAGGTGGCCCAACTGCAATTGCCGCAACATCTACATCAGGCCTATGCAGTCGCACTAGCGATAGAGCGGCCTTGGCACCAGCCACCAACTATTGCCTTATGCAATCGCGCACGGCAGCCAAGTCTTGGAACTTGGCAAGAAGGGCCAGCAGGCTTGAGGGAGCAACATCCGGCGGAAACATCGTCCGATAAATGTTCTCCAGGCACGACTGCGACTTTTTCAGAAAATGCAGCACTCGCGACGCACGATCCTGCAGGGTCGCCAGCACAATCGCACGATCATGATCCACCTAGAAGTATCCACTCTCCTGAAGTTGCTGTTGGGTCAGATCGTGCATGTGAATGGCAATCCTATCCTTCTCATCCTGCGGATGGCGCGCGCTGACAACTATACAAAGCAATGACGGAAGCATGAGGATAACACACCACTACGAGTGACTACAAGGAAAAGATAACAACAAGGAAACTAACACTTAAATTGGTCGCCCAACTGCGTCATCTCCCACAGCAGATACTGTTCTCGGGCGGTGGCTTTCTCCGCCTTTGACTTCCATACATCCGCGTTACCATGGAGCACGGGCAATTCATGATCCAGCTGCTTCACACGGTCACGCAATCGCAAAAGCAGCGACAGCTCATCCACCCTAGAGCGCGGCGATGCCAAAGTATCATCAAGGGGCGGCGAGTCCTGAGGTTCCCTCAAAGGATCACTTGATGCACCCTACCACAAGCCAAGCAAGAAGCGAATAAGAAGATCAAATCGACACACAGACAAAAGATTCGAGTGCATTCAATATTGGCAAAAGTACCAGCAGATACACCCACCAAAAGGCATGTTCTAGACAAAAGGCATAAACTAACCAACTATTACAAAGCTACTGAGGAGCGATTGGCTTCTTCGACGGCTTCGGGGGCTTCATCGAGTCCGTGGCAGTATCAAATGACCCTGACTTTCCGCCAGCCCCTGATGCCACAGCCTTTGCCGCCTTCTTGGCTCGTTGCAGCTCCTCAGAGTACTTCGCAACCGTGTTAATCAGTTGTAGCCCATATTTTCCACAGGCAGTCGCGAAGGGAGCAAAGACTACCTGCTGGCCGTCCGTGCTAACGGGCATCGCCTTCGAAACCGCTGCAGGATCAACCTCGACTCCGTGGGCCTGCACCATGGCAAGTGACATGGATGCGCTAGCCGCACGGAGGGAGTTCTTGAAGCTTGAAGGAACACCCCCGGCGAGAGACTCCACCAGCTCATCCATGTTCTCGATTAGCTCAGCCTTGGGCATCAACTCCTCCCGGAGGTGACTGAGCACACCCTTGGCCTTGGAAAGCGTATCCTGAGCGGTGGCGCTGCGGTCCTCGACTGCTGAAAGCGCACCTGCCAAAGCGTCTTCGCGGCGGAGGTCCTGAGGGTCGAAGCTCAAACCGCTAGCATCTGTACACAAACCCACACATGGACACAAACATTAGCGCCAACGGCAAAAAAGGAACAAAGAAAGATAATGATACCCAAACATAGTACCTGAGAGGGCTTTGGCAATCGAGAAAAGCTGTTCTTCGAACAACTTCTCCCTAGCCGCGATGGAGGCCCGCAGATCCTCTTCATGCCTCTGCACCTCGTCACGCGCCGCGATTGCCTCATCGCGACCCTTCACAGCCACGGCGAGTGTCTTCTCCATGGTGGCGGCTCGCGCAAAAGGGCATTATGCTCAGCTACAAAGACAACAAGGGATGGACTATCAGTTGAAGTACACAAAAACGGCGCAGAAAAGAGAGAAGTGAAGAACACTTACTTTCAACCATGCGATGACGCGTCTCCAGCATTGCATGCTGGCGGCCCATCGCAAGCACTTGCTCCACCAAGTGAGCGGCTTCCTTCACAAGGAGCTATCGCACAACAAAGGATCAGCAGAAGCCATCGACTGCAACATCAAAAGAAGAAATCCTACACTTACATGATCCTCCAATGACTCTGAAGTCGTTTGGTGTGCAGTCATCCGAGCAACCATTCGATGCTCCCCTTCATGAGGAGAGCTGGAAGAGTTGTGCCCGGAGTGGGCCACCAATGGAGGGGAAGGAGGACGCTCGACCTCTTTCTTGGCCCTTGAGGTCGCGACTCCTGACTCTTTCAAAAATTGGACGTCGCTAGAAGATGACGATGCCTCTTGACTGCGAGACAAAATCAACATCAATAAAAGGAAAATCCAGAGACGAACCAAAAAGGGCAAGTCCAGAGAAGAGCAAACAAACCTAGAAAACTTACCAATCAAACTTGTCAAAGTCAAAAGTGGGCTCCCCCGACTCTGACAAGGACTCCTTGGGCAGTCACATCTTCTTGCGAGAGGATGGTGCCACGGCACTCATGGGAATGTCAGGGATTAGCGACTCCACACCAACACCTGCACCTTCTAGAGTGGAAGGAGACGACGCATCAGAATCCTCGCTGCGTGAACGCTTGCAAGTATCCGGACTACCGTACTCGGGGGCTTCCTCCTCCACATCAGATGGGACGGTCGACTCCGACTCGTCCTCTTCCAAGGCTTCACGAGGGATAACCCCCTCATGAAGAGGGGGCATACAGGGTGACACCACCCAATCCTACATACAGACAACAAAATTAGCACAAAGATAAGAAACAGCAAAGAAGCAATCGACAAACTAACCTACTTCGTAGCACAACTATACCTCAGGAGGAGGGTTAGCAGCATCAAACGGGGGAACAACTGGCTCACTGGGGAGCACATCCTTGACGATGTACTTGGTCACCAGTCGAACCCTTTTGTCCACCTCACTCGCGGACATGCCATCGGCAGACACGCGAGTGACATCGTCAGCGCCAATCCATTGAAACATGGGGTGAACTCTGGCCTACAGGGGCTGGACGCAATGACGGAACCACGTGCGAATGAGGGCGCATCCTCCCTCCTCTTTGCCTCTGCGACTCTCGAGGTCGCAGACGTGCTCGTACAGCACATCTGTCTCCGCGGACTTGCCAGGCATGACTACATTCTTCCAGGAGTGCCTCCTCTTGCACGGCGTCGCGGGATCGAAAGGTGCGAGTCCGAAGTGCTCCCCGTCAGCCTTCTCGTCACGGACGTAGAACCACTTGTCCCTCCACCCTTGGACGGACGCTGTGAGCTTGATGTCGAAATAGGTGGCGGATGGGTCGACATGAATTCCGCAGCCACCTACGTCGTAGGCTAAGGAGCCAGACGCAGATTGGCGCCTCAACTTGAAGAGGCGCTTGAAGAGGCTGAAGTGTGGCTCGATTCCGAGCCAGCACTCGTAGAGGGTGATGAAGCAAGAGATGTGGAGGATAGAGTTCGGGGACAACTGATGGAGCTAAAGCCCATAAAAACAAAGGAGGCCCCTAAAGAAAGGATGCAGGGGCAACGAGAGGCCGCGAATGATGAACGCCAAGAACATCACTCGAAAACCAGTGGGAGGAGAAGGGATTATCTCACCGCTGGGGACGGGCGCGTCGGTGACTGCAGCGGACAACACTCTGTCTTGGCGAAGAAGACAAAGATCAGAGGATTTGATGATGGAGGGACGCCATGCGCCATTCGTGACGCGGGTTCCCGTGCCCTTCTTCTTCCTGCCGGCGGCGGTGCTAGTGCCCACAGCGGCGGAGCCGCCCTTCTTCTTCGCCGCAGCAGCGGTAGCCGCTGAATCGGCCGCAGCACCTCCTTTCTTCTTCCCCATTGCGTGGCGGCGATGCGACCGAAGGAAGTAGCTGGGAAACGTGCGGAGCTGGTCCAACACCGTGGAAGAAAAGGAGCGCAGAGAAAGCAGAGGAGAAGCGGCAATGGCAATGGAGGCAAAGGATTAATGAAAGGAGATGAGAAATTACCGTCGCAGTGTCACTACTTAACCCCTGGAAGATGCAATCCAATGGCTCAGAAAAACCCTACTGGATGTGTGGCAATCATCTGCTAGACACGTGGAGGAGCGGAAACGCGAACCGTCCCCCCACTGCTCCCATTATGCGTGGAAATCGAGGAGGCGCAGTTAAAATAAAGATTACACACGTCCAGTCAAATCAAAGTCAGGGAGTGGGACCCACTGCTCGTCACGTCCCATCAAACTCGCTCACGCGGGCAACTGAGGTCATGAAATCGTCAGCACTGACATCATCAAAGCTACGCAGCAGAAGACTTTGACTACTTTAGTGCTTGCTCGAGTCTTCGACTCCACCAAGCACTCGAGGGCAACTCCCATAGGGAGCGTTGGTCGCGCACCCTATGATTTTTCTTCTTCTTTTGCAGGAACATGGACAATCAAGGCAAACCCAAAATACTCGAAACACGGTTCAACTATGGAAATGGGTTACTCCCATAGGTAGCGCCGGAAACAAATTCGACTAAAACAAGCAAACAAAAGACGACAGCAGTCACAAAAGTTCCTTAGTCCCTGCCTGAGTCTTCGACTCAGCCAGGCACTCGGGGGCTACTCCCATAGGGAGCGCTGGTCGAGCACCCTATGATTATTTGTACAAAAAACTGTGTGTTGATAACATCCACACTCGGAGCTTATGGCGACACCGCCTCATAGATTTTCCCTACAAAGAGACCGCGTCTCCTGGGTCACCCGAATCATCTCCACGATGATAAAATTTGGATATCGCGCTTGCAGCGTGAAGGTAAGACCTGAATAAGGCCTGGCAACGCATTACGTTGCGCACTACCAGAAATATATCCGTGCCTGTAGGTACGATGAACATGCCTTGACGGATGCGTCGAGTGCTCATACCCATATAACTAGAATTCGACTCCTGTAAGACCTCCGCAGCTTGAGTCGAATTACACCAACACTTTTCCAGATTCGAGTCCGGGGACTTGAGTTCGAGTAGATTTGGTTGTTTTACCCTAAGGTAGTTAACTGATACCGGTACATCGGTTAAATCAGGCACGCACATCAACAATCCCTATGACACAAACAAAGCAGTCAAAAATATACTCATTTATGCACTCGAAAGGCTTCATAAAGTCCCCAGTCGAATCTGCGATTACACTGGACACTCGGGGGCTACTGACATGGGTATACCCTACAGGTACTCGAGTTTGGTATATACGGCCTGAATACGGCAGAAACCCACGGTGTCGCCAAGGCCCAAGAGAGGACTCGAGTAGCCTACAGACTCTCGATTGCTTGTAGAATAAGAAGAAACTAAAGATAGAAAGTTCAAAGGGGAAAACCCTAACCTGTAACCGACTCGACCTGCTACCCGAGACCTAGCCTATCTACATAAAGGCTAGGAGGGGGCGGCGAGAACACACGCAACCCTAGTTTCCACAACCCTCGCCAGATTGCATCTGTGCACCATTGTAATCTTCGATTCCTTCGATAATTCCACGAGCAGACAAGCAGGAGTAGGGACCTCTACGAGGCCTGAACCGGGGTAAATCTTTGAGTTCCCTGTGTGCTTGTTTGCTAGCCGATAGATGTCTCTAGCGCTCCCTCCAGTACTAGGAAACAACTCTTCTGTGGCGCACCTTTTTTCAACATCTGTGGCGCATTTCCTAGTCGCCACTGATAGCTCGCCACTGATAACTAACTTCAGTGGCGCATTTCAAAATGTGCCACAGAAGTCTCAAACTTCAGTGGCGCATATGGCCAATATGCGCCACACAAGTTTTTTTCCAAAATTCAAAAAAAAGGCGGGCCAGATCTCAAACTTCAGTGGCGCATATGGCCAATATGCGCCACATAAGTTTTTTTCAAATTTCAAAAAAAAACCCGGCCCAGATCTAGATTTGGCCGGAGTTGGTGGTGGTGGTGGCTGGTGGTGGTGGTGGCTGGAGGAGGGCTAGGAGGAGGTTGCCGGAGTTGGTGGTGGAGGAGAAGGAGGAGGTGGTGGTGGTGGAGGAGGAGGAGGAGGAGGTTGCCGGAGTTGGTGGTGGAGGAGGAGGAGGAGGAGGTTGCCGAAGTTGGTGGTGGAGGAGGAGGATGAGGTCGCCGGAGTTGGTGGTGGAAGAGGAGGAGAAGGAGGTCGCCGAAGTGGTGGTGGAGGAGGAGGAGGAGGTCGCTGGAGTTGGTGGTGGAGGAGGAGATCACCGGAGGTCGCCGGAGATGGTGGTGGAGGAGGATGAGGAGGAGGAGGAGGTGGTGGTCGCCGGAGTTGGTCGCTGGAGTTGGTGGTGGAGGAGGAGGAGGAGGATGAGTAGGAGGAGTGGGGAGGGGAGAAGTATGAAGGGGAGGAGATGTGGGGAGGGGAGAAGAAGTGGGGAGGGGGATAAAAAGGAAAAAGGGAGGGAGAAGGGCGCCGGCGGGATTCAAATTTCGAATCCCGCCCAATACTTCTGTGGCGCATATGGGGGAAATGCGCCACAGAAGTTTCTCCCCCTTTTTTATTTTTTTGGAGGAAAAAATCTTCAGTCTGCCATAACTTTTTACTCTTTTGGAATTTGGGGAATCTACAAAATCTTCAACGGCTTCTAGCCGTTGAAATCGAGTAGAAAATTTCGAGACGAACATTTTGATAGGTTAAAGATTTTTTTCCGACATCGTATGCAAAAGTTAGAGCCATTTTACCGTGCCATGACCTATTTTTGCAAAATACATCGAAATTTATGTTTTTCAATTTTGTCTAGATCTATACCCTAAAATCTAACTACAACTCAAAGGAATTATTTTTTTGAAGTTTCTATCATTTTTATTTATTTTTTACAAAACTGAAAAGGCGATCCACGGGAGGGGGGTGGGATCTGTTTCCCCCCCTATATGCTTGTTCTGTGGCGCATACACCTATATGCGCCACATAAACATCACTTTCTGTGGCGCATATGGACACATGTGCCACAAAAATTTCTCCCGATTTTTTTGTTGCTTGATCCCATCAACCTTCTGTGGCGCATATGTCTATATGCGCCACAGAAGTTTGGCACTTCAGCGGCACACACGAAAATATGCGCCACAGAAATATGGACTTCTGTGGCGCATATTGGTTTCGTGCGCCACTGAAGTGCCAAACTTCTATGGCGCATTTTTTCTAGTGCGCCACTGATATATATCTGTGGCACAAATTTTACATATGCGCCACTGAATATCTTGTCTATCTATAAGCTGTTTCCTAGTAGTGTTCCTTCTCCAAAACCCAACTCCATAACAATGGGCATTGATGAGTTAAACCCTCATAAATTATTGTCACAAACCACATATGGATCAACCAATGTCATTTCATGTATGTTCTTTCCACAAACCACACATGGATCCACCAATGTCATTGCATGTGTGTTATTTCCACAAACCACATATGTATGCACCAGAGCAATTGCATGTGTGTTGTTTTCACAAACCACATATGGATCAACAAATGTCATTGCATGTGTGTTCTTTATACAAACCACATATCTATCCACCAATGCCATTGCATGTGTGTTCTTTTCATGAACCACATATGGATCCATTAGAGTCTTTGCACGTGTGTTCTTTCCACAAACCACATATGGATCCACTATAGTAATTGCATGTGTGTTCTTTTCACAAACCACATATGGATCAACAAATGTCATTCCATGTGTGTTCTTTATACAAACCACATATGTATCCACCAATCCCATTGCATGTGTGTTCTTTTCATGAACCACATATGGATCCATTAGAGTCTTTGCACGTGTGTTCTTTCCACAAACCACATATGGATCCACTATAGTAATTGCATGTGTGTTCTTTTCACAAACCACATATGGATCAACAAATGTCATTCCATGTGTGTTCTTTTCACAAACCACATATGGATCCACTAGAGTCATTGCATGTATGTTCTTTTCACAAACCACATATGGGCCCACTAGAGTCATTGCATGTGTGTTCTTATACTTAAACCAGTACTAGAGTAATTGCATGTGTGTTCTTTTCACAAAACCACATATGTATCAACCAATGGCATTGCATGTGTGTTCTTTTCACAAACACACATGGATCCACCAGAGTCATTGCACGTATGTTCTTTCCACAAACCACACATGGATCCACCAGAGTCATTGCATGTGTGTTCGTCTCACGAACCACATGGATCCACCAATGTCATTGCATGTGTGTTCTATTCACAAACCACATATGGACCAACCAATGTCATTACATGTGTGTTCTTTTCATGAACCACATATGGATCCACCAATGCCATTGCACGTGTGTTCTTTCCACAAACCACATATGTGTCCACCAGAGTAATTGCATTTGTGTTCTTTTCACAAACAACATATGGATCAACCAATGTCATTGCATGTGTGTTCTTTTCACAAACCACACATGGATCCACCAGAGTCATTGCATGTATGTTCTTTCCACAAACCACACATGGATCCACCAGAGTCATTGCATGTATGTTCTTTCCACAAACCACACATGGATCCACCAGAGTCATTGCATGTGTGTTCTTCTCACAAACCAGATGGATCCACCGATGTCATTGTATGTGTGTTCTTTCCACAACCCACATATGGATCAACCAATGTCATTGCATGTGTGTACTTTCCACAAACCACATATGGATCCACCAGAGTCATTGCATGTGTGTTCTTGCAATGACAAACCACATATGGATCCACAAGTGTCATTGCATGTGTGTTCTTTTCACAAACCACATTAGACCCACTAGACTCATTGCCTGTGTGTTCTTACCACAAACCGCACATGGATCAACCAGTGTCATTGCATCTGTGTTCTTGTAATGACAAACCACACATGGATCCACCATAGTCATTGCATGTGTGTTCTTTTCACAAACCACACATGGATCCACCAATGTCATTGCATGTATGTTCTTTTCACAAACCACACATGGATCCACCAATGTCATTGCATGTATGTTCTTTTCACAAACCACACATGGATCAACCAATGGCATTGCATGTGTGTTCTTGTCACAAACCACATATGGATCCACTAGAGTCATTGTGTGTGTGTTCTTTTCACATACCACATATGGATCCACCAGAGTCATTGCATGTGTGTTCTTTTCATGAACTACATATGGATCCACCAGAGTAAGTTCATGTGTGTTTTTTCCACTAAACCATGTAAGATCGCGTCTTCTAGAAGCCCCCTAAAGAACTAGTTGTCTGATCCGATTGTTGCAGACCTCGAGTTAGCTGTTCCGCGAGATGATTTGTCGCGCTTACATTTTCACTTATATTACTATTATTTCCACTCCCCTATAGCCTACTAGTAATATCATAGAGCTCGTGCGTGAGCACGTCTACTCCACAGCCCCCTCTCCCCACATTCACCACACGTCACTATGCCAGGACGACACCACCGGCTTTCGTGCGCCGTGCCTGAACAACATTCACTGATTCTCGGGTCGCTACCTTCATGCTAAGAAATCATTTTACAAGCTTTTGAATTTATCTTACATATTCCTGCTATTTGCCGATCTAACTGCTAATCTTTTTTCCGATTTCTCGATGAACTTCAGATGTGGTCGATGCTGCAGCCCAAGAATCTGGAGATCCTCGTGCGCAACTTTGCAGCAACGTTCCCGCTTGTGTGCTCCCACCCACGATGCTTTCACCGCTACTCCTACCACGATCTCCCTCTCCACGAGCTCGTGTGCCCGCGCGAGCTGCAACTACACTAGCCCGCCAGCAGAGCTCTTTGTCCACCTTGTAGTGGAACACTTGATCAAAGTGATTAGGATCTCATATGGGCAAGCCCAACTTCTCCAAGAGCAGGTGACGTTCACTGACTCGGCACGCCACCGGCAAATTTTCTAGGGGGACGGCTATGTTTTCGTCCTAACCATCACCGCCGGTGTTCTGGGAACCAGAGCTGGGCCCACCTTCGTGTGTGTTGTATGCGTCAGGTCGGTCTCGTGCGCCTGGCCCATCAGCCGTCGTCCGATAGCATTCTTGTTCTAGCCGAGGCGCAGAGCTACCCGACGCCACGGGAGGTGGAGTATGCGGACCTAAGGTCGATCCTATGTGTGTCATCTCAGTACCTTGTCGGTGCTGGACCGAACAGGCAGATGCATTTCTACATTTGTATCGAGAAGACCGACATGGAAATGTAGTACTTATGATGTCGTTACTATTAGACTTAAGCGATGTTTCTTAGGTGTGTAGAGCATACGTGTTGTGCGAATGTACCCCAGTTGTAGTTTTTTTAGTACTCCTTCATAATTCGATGAGTTATTGGTCCAATCAGCTTGCTATTGTCATGTTGCAAAGTCCGCTTGCTCTAGACATACTGGCAATACCGCGTGCTCCCACTCCCGCATGTCAGTGTCACATGTTCCGTAGGCCCACCTTCCAGTGTCACACCCCCTTACTTCTCTTACTTCCCCTCGAAGGCACTGTCCCCACTTATCTTCCATCCTGCCACTCCTGTCTGATGGCTGTAATCTGATTTTCGTTGGATTGTGTACATGTATACGTTGATAATGCAACATGCAAATGGCACGGACACAATTTCTAAAGTGGAAGCACTCACACGTTGCTATTACACATATTTCTCAATATAGCTTGACAAACTGATTACAATAATTATACTCGCACTAAACACAACCGAAATTGCAACCATCCTAAACAACATCTAAACCCACATCACCACGCTGTCGTCGGAGTCCACCTCGATTGGTGACACCTCCGTGTCCTTCCCAGCAACATCCACTCTCGCCCGTGACTTTACCTTCTCCAAGGAGGCAACAATAGCGTTCGGCACAGCTTCGTCCCGTCGTCCTCCGCATTGGAATCGACAATGACGAAGGTGACAGGGTTGGCATGGAGCAAGCGCCGTCGCGCCTGGCGGCTCCTGCTCGAGCTCGATACAGCATCAGTCCTTCTCCAGGTAGGAGGGGCCGAGTGATACGTTGCTAACGTATCCATAATTTTTGATGTTCCATGCTTGGTTTTATCTACTTTCTTATGTTTTGTTCCAACTTTGGAGTACTTTTCATAGACTTTCTTGGAATAACCTATTAACAAGATGCCACAGTGCCAGCTGCCTGTTTTCTGCTGTTTTTGGTTCCAGAAAGTCAGAAAATGAATATACTCAGAATTGGACGGGACAAAAGCCAAAGTCAATATTTCACCGAGGGGAACATGGAGCCAGAAGATGAGACGGATAGGGGCCAGGGGACGGCCACACCATACGGTGGCGCGAGTCCCCCTGGCCAAGCCACCAGGTGGTGTGGGCCCCTCCGGCCTCCACCGACCTTGCCCTTTCGCCTATAAGAAGCCTCCGATGTAGAAACCCTAAATCGATCAGCCTCCAGCCACGAAAAGTTCTGCAGTGCCGCCGCCACCGAAGGGGAGATTCGAGGGACAGAGAGTCTCTGTTCCGGCACCCTGTCGGGATGGGGAAGTGCCCCCGGAGCCATCTCTATCGATCTCCACCACCATCTCCATCGCCGTTGCTGATTCCCATGATGATGAGGGAGTAGTTCTTCCTCGAGGCTCAGGGTTCTACCGGTAGCTATTTGTTCATCTCTCTCTATGCATGATCATATTGTGATCATGAGCTTTGTAATCAAGGAGATCTACCTTGCTACTCAAGTGCTTTAATAGATCTCTGCTCTCCCGTGTGTGTGAAAGTGACAACGTGCACACCATGGTGGCACTTAGGCTAGAGATTACAAATACTTGTTATGAGTTATATTTGGAGTTGGATGTTTCTATGAAATTGTGGTGTTTGTTGGAACCATCTAGTACTCAGGGTGACAATGTGGGGATATCTAGATGGGAAAGGCTTACTTTGAGGTGTGCTATTATAGCCCCTACCATGGATTAGAGTGTCCAACCGGAGAGTAGTTCAGAGTAGTATCATAAAGAGAAGATATTTATATGAGAGTGTTCACTAGTGAAAGTATGATCCCTAGGCCTTGTTTCTAAGCATTGAAACAACGTTTGCAATTAGATATGTTACATGTTTGCTTTCTTCCATCTTTATTTCAGTTCTCCTTTTGTCTCTTCCACGCCATCAAGCTATTTTCTGGCACCGTTCTCTTATATCCATACCACGTGTATTTCACTATTTCTTCGCCGAACTAGTGCACCTATACACATGACTAGTGTATTGGGTGTGTTGGGGACACAAGAGACTTCTTGTATCTTGATTGCAGGGTTGCTTGAGAGGGGATACCTTTGACCACTTCCTCCCTGAGTTCGATAAACCTTGGGTGATCCACTTAAGGGAAAACTTGCTGTTGTTCGACAAACCTCTGCACTTGGAGGCCCAACAACTGGCTAAAATAATAGAAGTGCGTAGACATCAAGCTATATTCTGGCGCCGTTGCCGTGGAGGTAAGGTAAAAGGTACTCACATCCTCTGGTGTGAGTGCTCAAAGTTATTTCCTTTAGATTCTGCAATTTTGTCTTTTTGTTTCTTGTTTTTATTTTCACTGGTTAGGCTTAATGGAAAACAACAAAAAATTAGAGAGCTTTATAGTATTTATCTTGAGTTAGGACATGAAGTGTTTGAAGAAAAATTAAAAAACCTATGGAACTTTATTTGCATACTAATAGCAATGTTATTAGGATGAATTCTTTGAACACCATTATTGCTAATGCTATGGAAGAGTCTAAGCTTGGGGAAGCTGGTTTTGATGAGTATGATATTTTTAGTCCTCCAAGAACAGAGGAGAACATTTACTTTGACGATATTATGCCTCCAATATATGATGACTACAATGATGAATATGATATTTTCAGTCCACCTACTATTGAGGAGATTACAATATGCGTCCTATATTTGATGATTATGGTGATGAGAATAGTAATGGTAGCTATTTTGTTGAATTTGCTCCCACTACAATTAATAAGAATGACTATTTTATGAGGAGGGTAATAATTATTATATGCATGTGGCTCATGATAAGAATGTTTTATGTGATAGTTATATTGTTAATTTTATTCATGATGCTACTGAAAGTTATTATGAGAGAGGGAAACATGGTTTTATGCATCTCAACAATATTAAGTTTCCCCTCTTTATGTTGAAAATTTTGAAGTTGCACCTATTTTGATTTCCTATGGTTGTTGCTTTGTGCTTTCATGACTTGTTTATTTACAAGATTCCTATGCATAGGAAGTGGTTTAGACTTAAATGTGTTTTGAATTTGCTTCTTGATGCTCTCTTTTACTTCAATTCATATTTCCTATGAGAGCATCTTCTCAAACTATCATGCCTAACTTAAAGGCGTTAAAGAAAAGTACTTATTGAGAGATATCCCAAGTTGAGTCTTGGAAGTTATTACCTCTGTAATAACTGCTCCTTATCCTTTTTATTTTCTTTTTATGCCAAGAGTAACCTCTAATGAGAGAGAAGTAAGACTTGGGAAAGTTGTTGTACCGAAACAGATTTTCATGCTTCGCTGTAAAATTTTGTGAAAAATCTCGGTACGTCGGTTTGAGCTGTAATTTTTTGTGCTTCTTCCCCAGGTTGTTATCCAACTTACGTTAGTTCAACACTTTCCGATTTGAGCAACAGAAGATCTTCTAAAAAATTAGTTTTTATCTGCTGGTCGGTTTTGACTGATTTCTGCCATTATTTGCATTTGCTTGTTGTTGATTCCTTTTGGAGTTTTTTTGGGGAATAGAGCTTTTTGAGGGAAGTGCTACAGTAGCTTATGTTTTAATGGAAGTTTTATTGGTGTTGGAACTGAACCCAAAGACTTATTATTTTGAGTGCACTAATGTTGCTAATAAAGGTTGTGTGAAGTTTTGTATGAAGGAAAAATTTCAGGTGTATGGAAAGAATGATGTAATGAGATGAAGAATGGACTAAAGCTCAAGCTTGGGGATGCCACACGTGTCACCCCAAGAAATATCCAAGAAGTACAAGCGTCAAAGCTTGGGGATCCCCAAGGCATCCCCTTCTTCATCAATAAAAATCTCAGGTTTTCTTCCAAACACTTCATTTTTATTATTTCATGCATAGTTGAGTTGTTCTTGGAGCGTCTTCGTTTTTGTTTTTAGTTTTCTGTTGCCTAGTTTGCTTAAATAAGTTGGTTGGATCCCAACACACTTCTTTTGGAGCACACCCCGTTATTCATTGCCTAGAACACTCTAGTTTTCATTCTTATTGTTTTGTGAGTGTTATCTTTTGCTAGCACTGGGTTTAGCCTTAGTTTTCTTGTGCTTTCAGCTTAGAACTTTTTAGTTCTTCCTTTTGGATTTGTGATACAAGCTCACTGATCTTTACTTATTATTATCTTTGTGAGTTCTTTCAAATAAGTTGGTTTGGATTGGAAAAGAGTAGGAAATTTCATGCTTATAAGTGGTATAAAAGGAGCTTGTTTTGACTGTGGCTTAGACTTTATCATGTCATGCTTGATATTGTTTTGACTTCATGCTTAGTGATTCTTGTTGTAGCATGAATTGTTATAAACAATTGAGATTGCCTAATGTGCCTTGAAAGAATCATGCATTGTTTTAGCATATTAAAGCATAGTATTGTGGTATTCTCCTTTGATGCTTTATTTGGGTTGACTTGGCGCATGCTCACACCATGTTATGACTATCCCAAGTCACCATAGCCTCTATGATCCTTTAGTTTTCGACATGTAATATCACTTTATGCTTTAATCAATAATGTTTTGTCGCTTTTCATGATTTTGGCCATTATTGCTCTCTTAGTTAGTCGCACCCAGTCTTTTGCTAGCCGCCATAACCAAGTATGAGTTCCACTCATGCATCCAACTCCTAAGACCAAATTATTCCAAAGATTCCACCATACCTACCTATTAGCATATGCTATTCGAAGTATATTCATGTTTTTATCTACCTTCCGAATTAAACTTGTTATGAGAAAACTAGTGATTAAAGCTCTCACGAACTTGATGGCACACTTTACTTTCTTGCATTTAATAAACATGAGCCATTGCGTCCATCTTTGTTGCGTATATGCTTGCGCTTTATAATTTGAAATTATTAGAACCATGTATCACGAGGAACGATTTCAACATTGCACTTGTACATTGTACCCTGTTGATATCATGATTCTTTTTCTTATGGATCTCGGTGGTGTGAAATAAAAGTGGAACTTGTAAGATCATGGAGTTTGTATGTGTGTTAGAGAAACGCTTGGGCCGCTATCCTAAGACATGCCTAATCATGGTGGAAACTTGCAACATAACCATAATGAGCACTCTATGAAGCATCCTCAATAAAAACCTATGCAAATAGCAAATAAAATGATCGTTGAGATGCTCATTGTCTGCTTGCCTTGTCATTTTGATTATGGGATAACTCCTGTATCATGTGCAAGGGGTACCCCGTTGGCGGTTCTTTATGAGACATATGTACTTACAATGACAAGAGGTTACTTGTGACTATAGTTGAGTAGCATGAGGTTCGGTCTTCGTAAGTAAGGGGCATGACATTTCGTCTTATAACTTGTCATGCATATCCTCTTAGTTGTGTCACTTTAACCTTAATCACTTAAAGATGCTTATGATAGGGGCAATGAGATATGAAAGCTAATAAGTACCATAATTTTTTAAGCTCTTTATGAAACTTGAATCTCTACTTCCTTCTATGAAGGCCTTTCTTTTACTTTTGTGTTGAGTCTCCACCTTCTATATTTATGCACCTACTTTGAGAGCATAGTGGCCATTCTTAGTTCTATGTGCATTGTCCCAAGACTTGTTGATTGATGCATAACTTGATATTGCTTGTTCTTAAACTACTTGTATCTAGTCACCCTTATGAACTTTGAAGGTGTCCTATGCATTTATGTTTTGCTACTATATGAGGGACAAGCTAAATGACACTATGCTATTTTTTCTTTATGTGAAACAAACAAACGTCTTGCAAAGTGTTGTTATTCATGAATCTTTTGTTTGTGCCTTTTCATGTTGCAACTTAGTTGCTATGTTTTATTGTTAGAACTTTATCTTTCATGCTATGTTGAAGTACTATGATCCCAGCTTTCAATGTTTTACAAATACTTTGATCAAGTTTATGATGGTGCATGTCACCTCAAAAATTATTCTTTCTTTTTATCACTTACCTACTCGAGGACGAGAAGGAGTTAAGCTTGGGGATATTGATACGTTGCTAATGTATCCATAATTTTTGATGTTCCATGCTTGGTTTTATCTACTTTCTTATGTTTTGTTCCAACTTTGGAGTACTTTTCATAGAATTTCTTGGACTAACCTATTAACAAGATGCCACAGTGTCAGCTGTCTGTTTTGTTCTGTTTTTGTTTCCAGAAAGTCAGAAAATGAATATTCTCGGAATTGGACGGGACAAAAGCCAAAGTCAATATTTCACTGAGGGAACACGGAGCCAAAAGACGAGACGGAGAGGGGCCAGGGGCCGGCCACACCATAGGGTGGCACGGGCCCCCTGGCCGCGCCACCAGGTGTTGTGGGCCCCTCCGGCCTCCACCGACCTTGCCCTTTCGCCTATAAGAAGCCTCCGATGCAGAAACCCTAAATCGATTAGGCTCCAGCCACGAAAAGTTCCGCAGTGCCGCCGCCATCGAAGGGGAGATTTGGGGGACAGAAAGTCTTTGCTCCGGCACCCTGCCGGGACGGGGAAGTGCCCCCGGAGCCATCTCCATCGATCTCCACCACCATCTCCTTCACCGTTGCTGATTCCCATGATGATGAGGGAGTAGTTCTTCCTCGAGGCTAAGGCTTCTACCGGTAGCTATGTGTTCATATCTCTCTCTCTATGCATGATCATATTGTGATCATGAGGTTTATAATCAAGTAGATCTACCTTGCTACCCAAGTCCTTTAATAGATCTCTGTTCTCCCCATGTGTGTGAAAGTGACAGCGTGCACACCATGGTGGCACTTAGGCTAGAGATTACAAATACTTGTTATGAGTTATATTTGGAGTTGGATGTTTCTATGAAATTGTGGTGTTTGTTGGAACCATCTAGTACTCAAGGTGACAGTGTGGGGTTATCTAGATGGGAAAGGCTTACTTTGAGATGTGTTGTTATAGCCCTACCATGGATTAGAGTGTCCAACCGGAGAGTAGTTCAGAGTAGTATCATAAAGAGAAGATATGTATATGAGAGTGTTCACTAGTGAAAGTATGATCCCTAGGCCTTGTTTCTAAGCATTGAAACACCGTTTGCAATTAGATCTGTTACATGTTTGCTTGCTTCCATCTTTATTTCAGTTCTCCTTTTGTCTCTTCCACGCCATCAAGCTATTTACGGGCACCGTTGTCTTATATCCATACCACGTGTATTTCACTATCTCTTCGCCGAACTAGTGCACATGTACACCTGACCAGTGTATTGGGTGTGTTGGGGACACAAGAGAGTTCTTGTATCTTGATTGCAGGGTTGCTTGAGAGGGGATACCTTTGACCACTTCCTCCCTGAGTTCGATAAACCTTGGGTGATCCACTTAAGAGAAAACTTGCTGCTGTTCTACAAACCTCTACACTTGGAGGCTCAACAACTGTCTACGATAATAGAAGTGAGTAGACATCACCGAGCTCGGAGACATAGCGGCGTCGCTCCTCTCAAGAAACCATGGCGATTTGATACTGTGACAGTAGGATCTTGGGGTGGATCCATCGCGGCGAGCCCTACCGGAAGCGATGGAGCGGATGGATCTGTCGGCGTGAGCCATGACAAGTTCCTAGGAGGGAGTAAGAGTGTGAGCCAGGCGTGTCTAGTTCCTGAGCAAGGCCTCCCAGTGATATGTACACTGGCAAGGTGCCAAATTTTTTTGTCCAATGCGCGCGAGAGGGCCTTTGAACCACGAAGGCACGAGGTTTGGTTGACAAGTCTGCACGGAAGGTCCCCCACATGTCAGCCGAATGTGGACAGTAGGATTCTTCCCTAGTTATTAAGTGGGGATAAATCACGCTTCACCACTACCTTGACATCCAAAGGCTCCTCTTTCATCTACCCTCGTTCCCCTCGGTCATGGCTCGCAGCTCATGCAGTTTGTCTCGGGCGGAATCAGGGTTGGCTCAACGCCGTCAGGCAGGTGCCCCCATCAGGTACCGGAGGGCACCCTACGATTAGGACCCCGATATGCTGTGTTTGTGCGGTGAGAAGATGCCGAGATGGATTTTGTGGACCGATGAAAATACTGCAGGAAAATTCTGCAATTGCAGCATCAGAGCGGTAAGTACCTACTGTAGGTACAATGGTAACCCGGATCCGGAAAGCGTAATGTAATTCTTTTTTTGTTTCCTTCGATCTACTTTGTAGGAAGGGAGGGGGAATGGCTGTGACAAGTTTATGTGGATCGAAAAGCCACTGACAAGTTTTCACAAAGAGCTTGTTCAGGATTTGCGTGATGATGTGTGGGACAAGAAAGAGGAGATTCATGTGTTGGAGTGAGAGATCCGGGAGCTTCGCCAGGTGCAGGGGAGGCAGGGGAAGGGAGGTGGTGAGACAGACGGGCTCAAGATTAGGCCAGATAGTGGAAACCGTTTCCTCATTATCTGGGCATTATCTGTTGCATTTGCAGTTTATGTTGCCATGTCCTTGTCCAGCAGCGGAAATAAGTTGCTGCTTCATGGAGTCTAGCAGCCAGCTTAGAACTTGTTTTTCATCTTAGAAACTTATCATAAGTGTAATTCCAATAGCAGGGATTTATTACGCGCCTATAATAATTCATGTCTATGCCACTAACACCCATCAATTTTGGAGACCCCTTAACCGCTCAGCTATCATGATTGTTCAGATAGTAGTGGCACGGTCACAATTTCGGATTCAACTAGTGGCCTCGATCGTATCCAATCCTCAAGCGATGATAGATTTTACTCCGAGTACGGGAGGCAGATTGTTTCGCCCGGCAAGTTCAACGCACACAGCACCAGAGTTTAACCGAACTACATATCTAGGTTCAAGTTTAATACATTAGGCGTCTACACTGCTAGCCTTCTTTCTCTGCTTAGGTGCCAACTTTCTTCCTCTTGCCTTCACGTCCACTGGCTTCTTCATGTCCTGCCTTCTTCCTCTTTCTGTGTGCCAATTTTCTTACCTTCACGTACCCTACATCTCCGGGTCGAGGGAACTTAGGCCAATCAGCACCAGAATCTTGTCCAGCATCATCACTCCACTCGTTTTGGTTTTCTTCCCACAAAAAAATCACTGAGTCGGCTATCTTGTTTCTTACCTCGCGCTTCCTGTAAAAAAAACTGTACATGGATTACTACCTTATATCTACAGACTATAAACAATTTTTTTGTGAATGTACCATCTCATATCTAGGTTTGGGAGCATTAAGGGGACAACCCGCTGCTCTATGGTCTATAAGATGGCATGTCTTGTATCTGTTTTTGCCCTTCTTGGTAGCACAGAAAGCTGAACCCTTCTTCTCGAGAAAATTCTTAAACCTATTCACTTGAGGTCTTCCTCTGCCCCTTTTTGTAACTGGCTGGCAAAGCTCGAAAGACAGTTGGACTTGAGGCCACTGAGATGGGTCTGTAAATGGCTCGACGGATCCAGCGTACGCAACTCTAAACTTTTCCAAAGAGTAGTAGTATGACAAATACTTATCCAAATGTGGTAGAGTTCTTTTCTTCACCAAGAAGACCAAGGCGTGGTCGCAAGGTTTCCCGGTATGCTGCCACTCTAAGCAGGTGCATTCACGCAGCTGGATGTTCATAACATCCCTTTTGCCACTCTTGGACATATGAACCACCTCACATGTGTTGTTGGTTGACGTGAGAACCTTAAGATGAGTAAGTCCTCGACTTCTCTTGTGCAGTTGCTATACAAATGGCGGTAGCATATGTCCTGTAAGTCTCCTACCAATCTCTCTCCTTATATTTAACAACTTCATGATCATACCACGTATGCTGTCCATCAAGATATGAACAAGACACACTTTTATGTCCTTCACCCAGTTATTCAGGCATTCTACAAGGTTTTTGATTATGTAATCAACTTTGGTGTCAGGGTTGAATTGACTCCTCTTCCATAGTTGCGAATGATGGATGGCTAAGTACTCTGGAAGTTCAGGGGTTTCCGCAAAAATCTTGCTCATGAAATATTCGCTGCTACTGGGTTTGTGAGCTCTAGCAGTAGGAAACATGTAACAAAATACGTTGCCTGCATAGTGTGAGTACAAGTTGAGCATCATATGGGCATGGCATTCTCTACCTTTAGCTCGCGGGAACACCTCCTTCACTGCATTCGTCAGACCTTTGCATGCATCCGTGGATATAGCCAATGGATCCATGTGGCCTATTGATCTCATGAGCTGCCTCATAAACCAGACCCAGTTTTCCTCCGTTTCAGTTTCAAACAGCCCGAATGTCACTGGGAACATCCAGTTGTGACCATCAAGTGCCATGGCAGATGGGAGGCAGCCTTTCCATTTGCCAGTTAGGACAGTAATGTCTACACTCAGATACGGCCTACAGCCGTCCTTGAATCCCTAGATGCAAGGTTTAAGCACCATGAAAAATCTTTTGAAATATATTTTACCACGTACTAATTCGGTGTCAATCTCCACAACACTCCCCGGACACCTATCTTGTACCTCCGCCTTGAAGTTGTATATCATCCTAAAGCTATTGGTCCAATCCCCATGCAAGACCCCCAGAGCTTTCTCTTTACCTTTTCCAAACCGTGTAATATGGTAGGACAATGTTGTATTTAGAACCGAGGCAAGTCTTAATATTCTTCGCGGTCTCCTTAGGGTTATCCTTTAGTATGGACATAGCTTGTATAGCCACCCACTCCGTATCAGCCATTGAGGATTTTAGTTTGCTTCCTGTCGGACACATGTGTGGAGGGCCTATTTTGTTCACCTGCAACACAGATTCATTTAAAAGATAAGTGGAGTCGACTAGTTGCCAGAAAGATATCGCACATCAATTGTAGTTATAGAGTGAAAATAGAGAAAGTTCTAATGGTTTGCTGCATTCATTACCCCAATACCCTAATTGCCTTTGACGCAGGTAAGGCTCTTGTTGTGATCCTCCATGGACAATGTACCTCGACCAATCCATTCAGCCAAGTAACCTTACAAACAACCTCATACCTCTGGGTAATGTTCTTGAGTCGATAAACGTCGAACTCCCCCTTGATACAAAAATTCCGGAATGACATCCTGAACTATGCATTCTCCTAAACTCGCTGCCGACCGAAATTATAGCCTCCCCTCACGGGTGTTGGCTCCAGGGTGCTGGCATTATTGCCTGACCTTTGCGGCATGTTCTTCTTCGAATTAGCCCTTTTGCTGCTACTATTGGGCGTGTTCTCCTTCGTGCTGACATTATTGCCTAACCTCAGCGGCGTGTTCCGCTCCAAATTAGCCCTTTTTCTGCTACTATTGGGTGTGTTCTCCTTCGTGCTGACATTATTGCCTGACCTCAGCAGCATGTTCCGCTCCAAATTAGTATTTTTTCTGCTCCCAATGGGTGTGGTAGCCTCTGTGTTGGCCATCTTCGCCTTTTGCTACCACTCATGGGAGTGTTCACCATCGTGTTGCCCCTCCTAGCGTTTTTTCCGCTACCGTTTGGTGTGGCATTTTGACTGGATCTCATGGGTGTACTATGCGGCGTGGTGCCTTTTTTCGTGCGAATCTTGGGCGTCCTCTTCTCTGGCGTGGTCTCCTTGGTGATGTTCTTCTTCGGGGTGCTCTTCCTGCTCCTCTTTATGATGCTCCTCTATAAGACTCTCCTCTGTTCGAAACTACCCTCAGTCGCACCAGCCCGAGTGATGCCATGGATCAGGTCACGCATGCCTTCTAAAAGTCCATCATCTCTATTTTCGAGATCCAATTCCTCTCCAACCATTTGCACTATCAAGTGGAAGTACACTTCACCTCTATAATGTTTCCTTATAAACAGTACGACTAAATCCCTAGTATCTTTCACTTCGATAGCCTTTTTGCTCCTGTTACCAAAATATACCAAATGTGCTTCATAGGAGGACGCCCACCGCACCTTCACATGTAACGATGCCATCAAGTCAGATAACTCTACCACTTAAGGATCGTATCTCCCAAGGATTACATCAAACTCGTCATAGAATTTTTCTATGCCATCATCTAATTTTGCAGTATAATCCGCGACACTAATACGAACGATTACTTTGCCATCATCAGGTTCTGCGGGATAGAAATCTCCGAGAGGTTCGAGAGGTGGAGCGACACCATCAGATCCAGCCACAATGCCACCATCGCCATCACCAGTGTCATCGTTAGCTGGATCAACCTCAGTGGAAGTACCAGGACCGGGAGCAAGGTGAGGGCCCTTAGCAGCAGGAGCTACATTACATGGTGGACAGGAAGGGCCCCTGCTGTAGCCACAATAGGATGAGGTGCTACCATGCCACATCGACGATCAGGAGCAGTTCCCACAACAACAATGTTTCGAGTGCTAGCAGAGTACAAACCATGAGCTAGCTTCAGACCAGTAGCTCGCTGAACCTGAGCACGGCTTCGAGGAGGACACAAGCCATTAGTCCTGGCAACAATAGTGGGGTAGCCTCCGGAAGCCTTAGTTTGCTCAACAGCGGCAGGGATTGGGTCAACAACGCCCAGATCAACAACAACACGGGATGACCAGTACCAGCAGATTCCATAGCACAGGTTCGCACAACTTGAGGACGGTTTGAGGAGGAGCAGCAAACAAGGCAGCGGTCTTGGCAACACCAGCGGGGCAGCCTCCGGAACCCTTAGGTTGCTCAACAGCACACTACAAGAAATGTGTTGACTAATGACCTTTTCTTAACGACCATGATTTTTTTGGTCATTGTTCTATGACCATTTCAAACCAGTTGGTCGTAGGCCATTTGGGAGGGTCCAAACTCTAAAAATCTACGACCTTTTTGACAGGAAGGTCATTACTTGCTTACACTAATTGGTCATAACATATATAACATTGGTATATGACCTTAATTTTAGACAACTACGACCAATTTAAATGGTCAGGAATACTATGTATGATTTATAAAAAATAAATATCGCCACCTTAGCAAGTTGATCTACGTGTCGTGCCCACGTGTCAACTTTTGCTGACGTGTCATATGCACGTGTTAGTTTATCCTTAATATCCACACATTGACCAAGCTAACCAGAAGGGACGCACACGTTGACCAACTAAGTTAACTAGGCATGTGAATTAAAAAGCAAAAATAGGGGAGTCTATGGGGATCAAACCCGTGACCTACAGGTTCCACATGCTACTACCTAAACCACCAACCAGTGCACTACTCAATCACTTTTGTTAACATAGCCACACGAGCCTCCTTTAAACAGATTGGAACATTGTTGGGCCTTAAATTCGCTAGGAATTTTGGCTTTTATTTTTTCTCCACCAAGTACACCGAGGGCCCATTGGCCGTGAGAAGGCCAATTTAGGTGTAAAACTTGGGCTGGGCCGTAATTGCTGGTAGGCTCGCACGGCCGGGCCCCCACAGATTTTTTTCTCTTTATTTTTTCTGAAGGCTTTTGTATATTTTTATTCATAACACCAAATAGAGTCAAACAAAATTTAGAGAACTTGTAAAATGTCACAGAAGTTGCATCGAATCTCTGAATAAACATTATATTGTGAGTCTAAAAATGATTTTTGCAAAAAATCATGAGCATTACATCATGTACCTGTAGTTTAAATCGGACCCACTTCCTGCCAATTTGGCACGAATTTGTCTTTTTCGCCAGGGATGGACGGAAAGGTTTGAGATATCCTACTTGTGACATTGTCTATGTAAGGTGGTCTAATATTTTGAAAAATATAGTGGTAGCATTTTGAATTAACCATTTGGTGGTTGCTTCACAAAACGCCCCGTTTTTGGTACTCGGAAAATGGAAAATGCATTTTCTGTGCGACGAAAAGGAAAACCTCCTCCTGTAACATTGCTCGCCATCCCAAGGTGCACATGTGTGTACAATATGGGCACATTATCACGAACTATGTCGTAATTTTGGCAATAACATTGGTCGTTTGACCCAAAAGCCATGAAACCTCGAGCATGATAGGTCATTTCTGTGAAGGTTTTTTCGATATGTTCGCAATATACCAAGTTTGGTATTTTTCCTTGCAAATATGTCACATAATATAACACCACGCGAAGGTTTTACATTGTTTGGACCATTTTTGAATTTTTCATGCCCTTTCAAACTATGGTCAAAACGGCGGGCACAAAGGTTCATAGATAGGGGCTGATCCTCGCTAAAATTGCATAATATCTCTGAATAAACATCATATTGTGAGTCTAAAAATGATTTTTGCAAAAAATCATGAGCATTACATCATGTACCTGTAGTTCAAATCGGACCCACTTCCTACCGATTTGGCACGAATTTGTCTTTTTCGCTAGGGATGGACGGAAAGGTTTGAGATATCCTACTTGTGACATTGTCTATGTAAGGTGGTCTAATATTTTTGAAAAATATAGTGGTAGCATTTTTAATTGACCATTTGGTGGTTGCTTCACAAAACGCCCCGTTTTTGGCACTTGGAAAATGGAAAATGCATTTTCTGTGTGACGAAAAGGAAAACCTCCTCCCGCAACATTGTTCGCCATCCCAAGATGCACATGTGTGTACAATATAGGCATATTATCACAAACTGTGTCGCAATTTTGGCAATAACATTGGTCGTTTGACCCAAAAGCGATGAAACCTCGAACATGATAGGTCATTTCTCTGAAGGTTTTTTCGAGATGTTCGCAATATACCGAGTTTGGTATTTTTCCTTGCAAATATGTCACATAATATAACACCACGCAAAGGTTTTACATTGTTTGGACCATTTTTGAATTTTTCATGCCTGTTTCAAACTATGGTCAAAACGGCGGGCATAAAGGTTCATAGATAGGGGATGATCCTCGCTAAAATTGCATCGGATCTCTGAAGAAACATCATATTGTGAGTCTAAAAATGATTTTTGCAAAAAATCATGAGCATTACATCATGTACCTGTAGTTCAAATCGGACCCACTTCCTACCGATTCGGCACGAATTTGTCTTTTTTGCTAGGGGTGGACGGAAAGGTTTGAGATATCCTACTTGTGAAATTATCTATGTAAGGTGGTCTAATATTTTTTTTAAATATGGTGGTAGCATTTTGAATTAAGCATTTAGTGGTTGCTTCACAAAATGCCCCGTTTTTGGCACTCGGAAAATAGAAAATGCATTTTCTATTTGACAAAAAGGAAAACCTCCTCCTGCAACATTGTTCGCCATCCCAAGAGGCACATGTGTGTACAATATGGGCACATTATCACAAACTATGTCACAATTCTAGCAATAACATTGGTTGTTTGACCCAAAAGCCATGAAACCTCGAACATGATAGGTCATTTCTGTGAAGGTTTTTTAGAGATGTTCGCAATATACCGAGTTTGGTATTTTTCCTTGCAAATATGTCACATAATATAATACCGCGCGAAGGTTTTACATTATTTGGACTATTTTTTAATTTTTCATGCCCGTTTCAAACTATGGTCAAAACGGCGGGCACAAAGGTTCATAGATAGGGGATGATCCTTGCTAAAATTGCATCAGATCTCTAAAGAAACATCATATTGTGAGTCTAAAAATGATTTCTGCAAAAAATCATGAGCATTACATCATGTACCTGTAGTTCAAATCAGACCCACTTCCTACCGATTCGGCACGAATTTGTCTTTTTCGCCAGGGATGGACGGAAAGGTTTGAGATATGCTACTTGGGACATTGTCTACGTAAGGTGGTCTAATATTTTTTTTAAATATGGCGGTAGCATTTTGAATTAACAATTTGGTGGTTGCTTCACAAAACGCCCCGTTTTTGGCACTCGGAAAATGGAAAATGCATTTTCTGTGCGACGAAAAGGAAAACCTCCTCCTGCAACATTGTTCGCTATCCCAATATGCACATGTGTGTACAATATCTAACCCAACATTGTTTGTCATCCCAACATTGTTCGCCCCGTTTTTGGCACTCGAAAAATGGAAAAGGCTAGTGCCCACAAAATCTAACCCTCAATCCATGCACAGTTTTGTCAAGCCAATCAGAATGGAGGAATGCTACTGCCCACGGATCACCCACAAAAGTGGATCTCAGCCGTCCACAGCAGCTTGATCTAACGCTCCAGAACTCACCCCTCATGCCCTCACCCACCATTATGCAGGGGTATTATGGTAAAGTTGTGCACGCTACTGAGAAACCCAACCCAAATCGCTACCCTCCACAGGATCCCCGAACCCTAGCAGCGTGCCTCCCCCAATCCCCACCCTATCGCCTCCGCCCTCCCGTGTCGCCACCACCATCTCACCTCTGCCCCTCCAGATCTCCTCCTGTGCCGAACATCATGGTGCCAACACCCAGGGCGCCCTTCTCTATTCTTTTCTCCACCGCGTCCACGCTGCTCGCCTCGTCGCCCATGCCCGCATCCCGTGCTGGGTCAACCGCCTCCCGCCAGGCCGCCTCGTCGCCTTGTCGCCCGCGTCCGCATCCAGTGCTGGGTCGTCATCCCCAGCAGCGGCGGCAGCGCCAAGCATTAGGTGCGCAGCAAGGGGGACCTGCCCACATCAGGAGCCGCTCCGCACGCCAGGCCACCACGACGCCGCAACCCAAGACCTTCTTTCGCTCCTGGTCTGAACACCGACACCGCCGGCTCCCACCTCGTTGACGCTGCAACACTGCTTCTGCTTCGTCTTATCCATGCCGATCACCGAGGATCTCGACAGGAAAGTTACCCCCTCTTCTTCCTGCTATGTTATTGCAGCTGATGTGTCCCGACTCTTAGTAATTTCCAAGTTCGACTTTGCCCGATTTCTCTACATCTTGCTTGATCTATGTACCCCCTCTTCTCCCTGCTGTGTTATTGCATGGATGACCGCAAGCAGCGCCGGCAGCTCCTCCACACGGACGAGCGCGAGCGGCGGTGGCCGGGGTCTCTCTACAGTCACCACCGGGTGCGAGGGTAGGACCCGAGCCTCCGCACCGTCACCGGTGGGAGCACTGCCTGGCCCATGTTGCTTCGTGTCAGGCTCCATGCTCAACCAGATCCCTCCACATGGGTCTTCCTCATCGACGCCGGTGGGAGCACCTGCCGGGCTTCCGCACCGACAGCTTCTACAAGGACTTCTACACCGACAAGTTCTACAAGATATCAGGTGCGCATTACCCAAGCCCAGATAATTCGTCAGGTGGGCACCCACGGCTATACATGGATTGATTCAGGGCATGCGGCCAACGAATTGATTTGGGGGCTGTTGTAGCAACATGATTTCTTGTTTGTCTAGGGATTTAGGTCGGGTGTTCTGTGTTCTCCATGCATTCGATTGGAGTAGTAATAATTCGTAGTTTGTGCCATGTCTGTAGGTGGTTCCGAAACAGTTCTTTCCTGTTGCTTGAGTGTGATTCCAAACATATAGTTCTTAACTGAGTATGTTACTATTGGCACATTTTTTTCTGTGCAACTCTAGAAATGGTAGCGGGTGCAGCTCAGCTTTATAGTCTAGACTCATATTGTATTGCATAGATTATTCCAAATGCTGCACGCTTCTTGTTCCATCTGTAGAAGAGCCAGTTTCTTGTTTGGCCAGAGTTCCTAATGCGGGTCTCAATCCTTGTCTTTTGATGCAGAACCAGGACGGGCGATGATTCCTTGTCGTATATTAGGGTTATACTTCATATGACATTGAGATATGAAATAGAAATGATTGCCACTAGGAGTAATATTCAGTTAACATTGCTACTATAAACTCACTTGTATACCTGATGCTAACTATCTTGTTATTGCAAAGGAAAGATTTTAATATCTTTACACTCTACTGTATTTGTTATCCATTTAATTTTGCTTGAATGATATGGAAGGTTCTTGGTCCGGTAATTGGTTCTACATAGAGATGGTTTTGAAGAATCATAAAATACTGTGATGTTATTATACATTTGTTTAGAATTCATACACAGACGAGTTCATACATTTTATACTGTGCATGCTTTGTTCCTGATATGTGCTTCATGCTAATGATTTGCTCATGGTAGAGATACCTATGTTGTAGTTTGATGTTTCCTATTTGTTAGTTGTTCAAGCTTAGTGAATAATGGTCTACTCTCCTCTTTGTGAGGTTGAACTCGTTGATGTGGTGTGATGCTTGGACTAGCTGTGTGATCTAGGGCTGAGGGACAGCGTCTGCATCGTGCACTTGATGGGCGATGGGCTCCTATCTCTCCATTAATATCAGCCTTGCAGACATCCAGGTTCACTCTCAGACTCTCACCGTGATACTCTATACTTGCTGCCTGCTTGTGTCATAGGTTCAGAATATAGAGCTCCTGTCATTAAAAGCAAAATGTGTAGGACTATTTACTCATTCAGCTTGTTTAGTTTAGAGCTAGTTTACACTATTAAATAGGATGTGGTTGTATGTCCACAAAGTACCACTGTAAACTACTTGTATATTTGTGCTTTAGAAGTTCTGTAGTTCATAAATGAGTAATTTTGAGATATACTGCTTTTGGGTTAATATTGTAATGATCAAGGTTCCATTAAGCGAGCGTTCCATTAAGCGAGCCTCTACTCAGTGCTTATGCGGGCTCTTAGGAATGCTTAATTTAACACTGGTAGTGATCCAGTATTTAAAGTTGCTTAATTTAGCACGTAAATGTCTTGGTCTGATGTCTACTACAATGAATGCAAGAATTTTGTTTTTTCCACTCATGGATAGTAATACCTTGAACCCTGCTATATCAAACTGAGATGTTGGTTTTGGATTCAGTTCACATGTCTCTCTTTGTGATATTGAATAAGAGTGGTAGGCAGAGGTGACTAAGCGTGTTAATTTAGTCTACTTCCATATGAAGCATCATGCGCTTGATATGTATATTTTATCTGAATTAGCTTAATATGTTCTATCTCTTGTGGTTTTATCCAGGTTGTGTGGAATGACAATCATACAAGTAAGTGTTGTCTCGAGACAGGTGCATCATAGCTTGCAGTTAAGGTTCTACTGATTATACAAGAAGGGTGCTGCAAGCCCTATGCTGGCTATTAAGGTATATTATCAGTGATTCTCATTGTCATCTTTTGTTGCAAACATATTCAAGATTATGTAATACCTGCTGCGTGGTCATTATTGGCTTCATGACCCTCTTCTCGACCGTGTTCTTCGGGTACTTCATCATACTCTTGTGGAGGACTAAAGTTGAGATCCGTCTTAGACAGAGGCGGAGCATGCCATCAGATGCGTTAGGGCGGAGCTACTAGCGAGAAGGTGACGTTGCCGGCGATGTCAATGGCGAGCCTAGAACGGAGCTTTTGGCGCTGCCTCCTGCTTAGTGGGGAGATTAGGGGCGTGCTTCCGGAAAATCGGGTGGTCGGTGGCGATCTACCGGAGCTGCCAGCGCTTCCTCCTGTACATCTAGGAGGTCAGGGGCGAGTTGCCAGCGTTGCTGCTGCACTACCGGGATGATGCAGGGCTGGTGGCGATCGATCAGGCGTAGTAGCTAGCTAGAGCTGCTTCTAGAGTGGAGCGGCGATCCATCAAGGAGATGACTTACACGTTGTGTTGCTAGGAGTAGTAGGCATATGTGGCTTGTAAATTGTAATAGACTAATATTGAATACTTTCATGTTTTCTTCTATTATGTTTGAAATATTGAATATGCATGTTATTTGAAAATTGTGGGAAATGGAAACCATTTGACATCTAGGACCATTGATTGATATGAATATAACAAATGGGACCCATTTGAATAGTGGGACCTGCTCCAAAATAATGAGGCCGAAAGTAAATAGCAAATGGGCTTCAAAAGGACCAAGCCTAGAAATATATACTCCAAATTATTAGGCTTGGCCCATTTAGCATACCTGAATTGATAAAAAAGAAAATTGAATAGGCTGAATTATTGGGCTTAGCCCATGTAAAGGAGGGAGCTAGACCAGGCTGAATTTGATCTAAGACAATTTATTTTGGTCACCGATTTGCCACGTAGGATTGGACACGTAGGATCCTCCGTGGACAGCCCAGATAGCCCATGACCAAAATGTTTGGTCATAGAATCTATGACCATCTATTTTGGTCATAGTAGTCCTTGACCAATTCAAAAAAAAGGTCGTGAGTTGTCTATAGTGACCCTCGCTATGTGACCTACTCGTTTTAGTCATAGAAAGGTCATAGATGGATTACTATGACCTTTTAGTGACGAATATTTGGGGTCATTAGTTAGCACAATTCTTGTAGTGGCAGCGTAGATTGGGTCAGCAGCAGCCGGAGCAACAACACCATGGGGACGACTAGTACCAGCAGATTCCAGATCAGAGTTTTCCGCAATGGCAATACGGGGACTCCTACGAGGAGATTTCTTGACAGAAGCATGTCACGGACAAGGAACCACATTTTGCTCAACAACGGTAGGGGTTCGAGTTAGACCACCCTATCCAATAATAGGTGGGCGACTCCCAGTAGCAGGAGCTTCCACATCTAGTATGTTACAAATCAGCATAACCACGCGAAGCCTAGCAGACTGTTTCATCATCCCAATTAGCTGACTGTCACACGCTATAGGAACCGTGAAGCCTTGTTCATCAATGAAGATGAATCGTGCAGTCTTCTCCGGCCCCATTTCAGCAAGTTCACGCACAGCAGCAACCATACTGGGGATAGTGCATAACTGCACAGGCGCTACTTCCATCTTCAGAAAACTAGCTTGATTCCACTTGCTCTTCCCATCTGCTAATTTAATGTGGTAGCCGCAGAGGGTGACCATAACTGTGTATTTGGGTTTAGCGGAGATCCTACATGACAAAAAATTGGGGACAAAAGATAAGAATTGTTTGTCAGCGTCATGCTAGCAAACAATTCTAGGTTCGATCTATCTCTATAATGCCAATAGACACCTAGCAGTTATTGATAGTGCGAATAACAAGAGAAGAGTAGCTCACCCGCAATTATCCAGAAGTACTTCTTCCTTGGCAATAGGATTTGCCATCCTTCGTGTTGCTCAGCTCGTCAGCGGTAGAGGCGGGCTAGATTGTTGCAATGGCTGGCACGACATTCGGCATTAGAGCTTGGTACCAGCGAGTGCGCACAGCAACGTGGCGCCGGGAGTCAAATGCCCGAAGGGATCATTCTGGTGGAAGAGGGGATTTCGACGCCGTCGGTGCTAGGGTTCATGCGAAAGGAGGGAGGAAGTGGATTTGTGAATTTGGTCAATGCACCATGCTCCTTTAGTCCCTCGTTTTGCCTACGTGGTTACTGCGTTGGCGCTCGCGTCATGGACATATTACTGACATGAGGGTCCCGACCGTCTACTTCATGATGCAGTTTCATAGAATTTTTGGATTTGGTAGGGGTGAGATGAGTTTGCCTCGAAATGGCCCCTCTCAGTAGTTGGTGGCCCAACATTTCGAAACGCGACAATTTCAGGCAACTTAGGTACCATGGCGCACTCTCCCGGGAACTTTGGTACCGCAAACGAACATGCCCCACCCCCGGGTAGGATAACCAGATAGAATAAAGGCAATGTAATGGATGGCCGGCTGACGGGTCTCAGCCAGACGCAGAACCAAAGAAGAAGCCTAGAGAAGGCTAGGATCAAGGAGAACAGGCTGACAATTCAGCCAGTTGTAAAGAGAACGCTAAGATGTTGGTCTGGCTGGACAGTCCCAGCCAGACAAAGCATGCCTAGAAGATGGAGAAGATAGGGAGACGTGCGCCACAGTACGAGCCTCAACCTTGCTAGCTATCAGTGGGACATAAAGGCAGAAGACGACGAAATGGATGTTGAGAACCATGGAGGTGGCCGACAATGTGTCCTTGTCAGCCGGGGGCAGTTGCCGCAGCCCTTGTCGGTCGGGGCGACTTCTACTGTGCCTGTGCCGGACGGCAGGCATGGCGCTATAGCTAACCTTAGGGAGGCGAGATACTGTAGATGACCAGCTGGCTGGGGGACGCCTGTGGGACCCGCCAGTTGGTCGGACCAGTGTAACTGCTACCCGAGTCTCTACTATATTAAAGGAGAACCTACGGTAGTGATGGTAGGTAGGTTGGTTGGTACGCCGCCTCCTGTGTTCGCTGGTCCCGCTGAGTTGGCTCACGTAATAATAAACACCGAAGAAACAAAGTTCGTTCCTAGTGCTCGACTCCACACGCACGCACGGACTACCAAACATGATCGCACGTTAAGAAAACCTGGTCAAACACTATCAATGTCCTCCCGGAATGCTACGCCAGGGAGAAAAATAGACCCCTCCTCGACCATGATCCCCTTCTCCACTCCGCCTCCCCATGTCGTACCGGCGATCCTAGTTCCGACCGCGTTGCCACCCGCATATCCAGTAATTGGCTTTCTCAACATCTGCTGTGCCGCCTCCCCCATCCCTCGACGTCTCCTCCCCTACCCCCGGCACCGCCTCCGCAATCCCCATCCCCGTCTCTCCTCTGATGGCAACCACTGCAGGTCTGAAAATGTGGAATCGGCGGTCAGCTCCGTATGTGGGGGACATCAGATCGTGCTGGTTTGGACCTCGCCCCTTACAAAACGCCCTGAGCCCTCAAACATCCCCACTTCCTCTCCTCTCTCCTCCTATCGCCTCTCTCGAAATCGGCGACCGGACCCACTGTCGCCGCCTGTCGGACCATAGAACCTTTTGCCGCTGGCGCCGGCACTGGATATGCTCCATTCCGCCGTGGAAGTGGTAATCTGCTCCACTGCTTGGTATGTTCTCCATGCTATCTGAATACTATTTGGAATTGATTTATCAATCTTGCACGTGGAGGCGGTGGTTCTAGAGGGGAACATCGTAGCATCACGGAGGTGTTTGCAAGGTACAGGGCGGTGTCTGGCATCCACAACTTCTGCCTACATCCTTTTACTTGGGCTGGGTCAGTATAGGTAATACTTTGTGTATCGGGTTAATTACGCCTTGATACGTCCATTTTGTATCACTATTCTATATCATAATTTACTGTTATTGATTGATATATTTCATATTAAAAGATGATACTTATGTTATTTCATCTATTTTGCATGATTGATGACTTTTGGAGGATGAACCACTAGAGTCAGGATTCTGATGGAAAAAAGCACTGTCTGGATGCAAAATTCGCGAAGATCAGAAAATCCTGGAAAATATATGAAAATTCCTATTTTCCAGAAGACGAAGGAGGCTAGAAGGAGAAGTGGAGAAGGGCCACAGGGGACCCACACCACCCCCTGCGCAGGCCACCCCTGGTCGTGCCACCAGGTGGTGTGGCCACCCTGGCCCACCTCTAGCATCGCCCTTTGGCGTATATAATCCCCTCGAAACCCTAAGACTCGGGGAGCGACCACATAAAGGTTCCACCGCCTCTGCGGGGCGGAAACTACAGAGAGAGAAAGAGCTCTCCGGCAGGCAGGAATCTACCGGAGAAATTCCTTCCCGGAGAGGGGAGATCATCGCCATCAACACCATCATCAAGCTAGACTTCATCAGGATCATCATCATCATCATCATCTCCACCATCATCATCATCATCACCATCACCACCACTCCATACCGCTGTAACAATTGGGTTGAATCTTGCATAGTTCTTAGGGGAAACTATCCCGATCTTGAATACTTGTTGTAGTTAATGCTATTGACTAGAACCATTGAATTATTGTTCATGTTCAGATTGTTACTTATCATTATTTCATCTCTGATCTTGATCCATATGATGTCTCGTGAGTAGTTCGTTTAGTTCTTGAGGACATGGGAGAAGTCATGTTGTTAGTAGTGGAATTGAGTTGAGAAAGATTCAATGGTTTGATATTGAAGTTCTGTTGTTATTCTTCTAGTGGTGTCATGTGAACATCGACTGTGGGCTCCCCGGATTATTCATCCGAGAAATCCCTATTATGCATATTTCCACGTTCCCATGATCAGTGAGCCGTGGAACATAACCGATAGGTACCATTACAACATCCAAAACATAACAGAAAACAAGACTTACATAATGGCTATAATGGCTACATCATCAATAGCAGCGGAACATCGCCAAGCGCAAAGCCCAATAGTGCCTCAACCTACAGGCAGCTGACTGGGAAGACGGCCTAGCTCGTTGGACATCACCTTAATCTCCTGAAAGTGTGGCCAAGTAAATAGCCAGGGACACAGCCGTGAGTACTTTTGAATGTACTCGCAAACCACCTAGATAATTGAACAAAGGGAATGCAATTATGGCTGTGGCGAGATAGCTCTATCTGGGTTTGCTTTTGAAAGAGCCTAGACTAACTTTTGAAATTATGGCATCTCCCTATATTTGTTGAAAAAGAGTTTTGAAAACATGCTTCGGTTTTATAAATCCAGACATCTCCATGTCTTTGCTGAAAAAGTGTTTTGAAAACAGTTTTTGTAGTAAAAACCCTTTGTAAATATCTTCGACCCCACGGGTCAAAACAAAGCCTTCGAATTCGGGTTCCCCCGGAACCTTCGTCCTCAAAGTACTTGTTTCCCCAAACAAGCACAGTTTGGGTACTCCTAGCCAACACCTTTACAACCGTCCTTGACCGTGGACACGGCTATTCGAATAGGTTATACTCTGCAGAGTTTGCACACTTTACCCACCAAAATCAATACATCCGTCGGGATACAACCACGGCCCACTACCGCAGTAGACGGGGGTCCGGATAATCAAACCTAACTTTTCGCTTGTCTACACTAGCAAAGGCATGCTTTTCCTCTTGGGATTTATCTCCCCGGCAACACGTATGTGGCTCCCAGCCATAGTCCTTCCTTCCGTACACGCGCATACCCAACCGTAATTTGGCGTATACCTTAAATTTGGTGACTCCTCTTCCTTCCGTACTACCTAAGTCATACCGTCCACGGGAGACGCAATTGTTGCGCTGGACTCCTGATTGTTCAGGCTCATTCTTGCCGAGGCAAGCGACAAGTTTCAGATCATAGATCTGGGACACCGACCCAGGATTCCAGGGATTTCTCCCTATAAGCATGGTAGAAGTTGCCTCGGCTAAAGCGGACAAACTACGAGTTAAGCCCCAGCAACCTAGGGTAATGTGGTTGCGCAGATAAAAATTGTTCCAGTAAAGGCGTAGAACATCCCATCACATTTTCTTGTTTCTCCTCATCACCCTTTATTTTGTTAAAACTTCCACTGGGAACGATGCCTCTTCCCAGAGTTTTACAAAAGGGTTTGAAACATTTTTGGTGGGTAAATCCCAAAACAGTTTATTTTCTCAAAACTAGGGTTTCCAAGGAGGTAGGATGCTAATCATCGTACTCTCGGTCTAAAGGGGATAAAGGATGGGTTCATCGAGGTGGTGCCTCGAAGGACACGAAATCATAACTTGGAGGAGCCAAGTTACTAACGTAGTATTTATAAAACAAGACATGCAAGTAAAGTATGCAATTTATAAAGGGGATATAAAACAGGTAAAAGAGAATAGGACATATAACAGAGTTCGGGAATGGTGGCTTGCCTGTGATCAGCAATAAGTCCCTGGACTTCTTCAATTGACCAAGAATACCCAATACAATAATAATAAGAAAACCCGTTCTTCTTGTCGTCAGACGCTCACACTATCGTCGTCATCGGGTATACATGCAAGCAAACAATATCACAATCAATACAAGGAACTTGGGTTAGGGATCTGTGGTCAGTAGGTTATAAATGGATAACCATGACATCCTCAGATAGGTCTTGACAAGACAAAACCATCACAAGTGGTTTCACTTGATTATCAATTTTCTAGGTTTAATTAGGCTTTTTAGAGTGGATTAAACTCTAGTTTGAGGAAATAATTCACCAGAGAGGTTCTCGAGCTCCAAAAATTATTTCCTTGGACGGTTAGGTAATACTTGATGTACTGAACCACCTAGAGTTGGAATCAAGTCAAAAGAATTAACAGAACGCCCTCAGGAAATCCCTAAAGACAGTTCTGTATGGTTCTTATTTTATTTACCAGATTAAATCTATAGGAGATATTGAGATGGTTCTAAGTGCATGTGATAAGAATGTCCAATACATATCGGTAGGAATTGGATTCACCCTTTTTGGAGTTGCCAAACTCCTGGAGTGATTTATTTAGTGAAAATACTCCTTACAGGAGTATTTAAATCACCAAAATTTTATCTAGAGCTCAATAAATTATGAACTGCTGGGGTATGGTAGATACTAGTCCTAGGAAGTACTGGAATTGGAATCTGGTCAATACCACCTTTGGTTAGACCTGGGGAATTTATCTAAGACAGAAAGTTGCTAGTTTTGTTATTTTTACTAAAGGCAGAATATAGTTCACCTTGGTATGAGACCTGTGCTGGATGATAGGCATTTCCAATACCTTCCAGTAGGTCTTTGGTTCAACTCAAATGGAGATGGCTAGCTCACAGATAAATTTATTTAGTGTACCAGATATATGTTAGTAAATTAATTACTAGCAAGGATTGGAAATTATTTTGGACATGGGGTTGCCTCTGCATGTTAGAGAAAACACCACAGAACCACCAGAAATTTGGATCTAGTCATTTGGACTCGATTTACTATTTTACTTGGATTTAAACCTATCTGATACTTTTCTAGAATAATGGATCTGCTAAAAGAAAAAGAAAAGGGGGTGCAGCGGGGGCTAGGCTGGATCTGGCGGGGAGATGGGCCGCAGGGGGAGATTCGGCCCACGGTGCTCAGCAGGGCGCGCGGTAGCTGCCGCTTGAACCTGCCAGGCGGGGCCCGGCAGTCAGCGAGGGAACACGCCGAAGTGGTGCCGGCGGATATCAGCCATCCACTTAAGTGGCGATGGACGGCGCAGCGTCATCGTCCCCCCGGGGCTCGCCGGCGACGAGGCTAACCCTAGCAGAGGGTGGCGCGGAGCGGGGAGCTCACCTGAGGGCTCGAGGAGGTCCGGGGATGGTGCAGGGCAACGCGGTCGACGATGGCGAGTAGATCGGTGGGCGAGAGGACGGCGGAGGCCCACGGGAAGCAGCTCGCGCGATGGCGGCCCAGAGCGACCTCATCGGAGCTCAGCGCCGACGACGGAGGAGAGGGTCCTAGGCAAAAAGGAGGGCACCGTTAGATGCAGGAGAGCAAGGAGAACTCAGGGGCCGACATGCAGACGAAAAGGGGCAGAGGGGGAGGTGCCTTGCTTGATTTTCTAGAGCAGGCCGAGGCTCTCCTTCTTCTTCTTTCTTGGGCAACACAGAGCAGGGGAGAGGGTGTGGTGCTCGGGGGAGGCAAGTGGGGTGGAGAGGGGGCAAATGAGGGCAGAGGGCTGGCTGGGGGAGTGCTGCTAGCTTTATACCAAGGTGGGGTGCTAGGTGGTGTGAATTACCAAATTGGACATGGTGGGGAGGGAGTGCTGGCCATGGATTGGTCCATGGGGAGGTGCAGAGGGGTATTTTTGGTACTTGGTGGTGCTAGAGCTCAGAGAGAGGGGTGGCATTAGTGGTAATAAAAGGGGGACAAATCTTGCAAGATATTTGTTGTCTCTTTCTCTTACAACTAGTACAAGGGCAAAACGGGGATTTGGTGTGGTGGAGCTACATTGTTGGTCGGCCAAGGATGTGTCATGGTTTTAAGGATAAGTACTGATTAGAAATTGATGGAAAATGGAAGTGCTTGGGGTGGTGGTTTGCTTAATTGGCAAATATTGATTCAAAAGATGTTTGTGAAGGAACTCCAAATATTTGCATTGGACCAGAGGGGAAAAATGGTACTGGTAGATAGATGAGATCAAGGTAGTCTCCTAGGATTTATTTTGGATTTTATGCCCTAGGGTGGTGTTATTTTTATGCCATCAAAACATGCTTGCATCTTGGGGCTGAGATCTCACCTTGGTGCAAGGGATAGATTGTTGAGTAGGCCAAGTCATATAGATGACCATGGCAGAAAGAGTTTGAATTAATTGTATTTGAGGTGATCAAGGGGTGATGGCAAACTTTGTTCAAATCAAGGCTGCCATGCAGAAAGTGTCATGAAGCCTTAAAAACCATGAGGGTGTAATCAACATAGAGCTCCACATGGAGAGAGTGGAGTAGGTTCTGATAGACATCAATGAGTAGAACACAACCATGCAGATTGTTGGTCCAAAGGAGGTTGTGTGAGGGTGTGAGCTTCTACCAAAGTAGGTATGATGACTAGTTTTGCAGGAAATGATAGTTTCTTGTGTGTAAAACCATCATGGATCAGTGGGTTGGAGGAGGATCTAACAAGGGGACAATGTGGTACTTTTTATTCCTTAGGATGGTTATCACTATGGTTCAAGTGCATTTCCAAAAATGCACATGGTTTGAGAAAAGGAGGCAATCAAAAAGGTGATGCTGAAACTGTTTCTAGACTTTGTCAAAATGGGCAGTTTTGAGGAATTTGACTAGAGTATGAGAGGGAAAGTTCTTGGAGGAGTTGCAAGGTATCAAAGCTTTACAAAAGGGATGATATGTAAGTGTAGAGTGAATAGAATAGATCCTTGCTTGATATAGGTCTTAAGGACATAGAGACATCTAGAAAGGAAATCCTCAGAATAGATCTGGTTGAGGGTTTTAGATGATCACCTAGTGGCAAGGGATCATAACAAGGTTTGCTTTCTTGCTTAGGGATTGATGATTGGGAAACATCTGGATCCAAGGGACGAGCTCCTAGAGTGGCTCATACTACTTCCTAAGCAAGCAAGTCAATCAGCGGATCAAAGCAACTCATCAAACAACAGATCAAGGCAACTCATCTTATACACTAATCAACTACTACTAGGGGTCACCATCAAGCCTAGCTTGAGGTAAGGGTGGGGCATTTTGAAGACGTTGAGCTTTTGAATAAGATGAGGGTTCTTGGTATCTCTACCAAGAGTAGGATTCAAATGCTTTGATCAAGAGTTTTGGGAAAACTAGAGATAAGATTAGTTGAGTACTCTGTCTTGAAAACATAAGGAGATTGTATTATATATATCTCCATAATTTTGTCAATATAAGCTACTAAAATAGTTTTGGTCACATAGGCATCTTGGCTCATAGTTTGAAATGCCAGAACATTTGAGAATATGTAAAGTAAGCCAAGATAGTTTTTGGTAAATAGCTTTTGCCAACTGAGGTGGAGGTAAGGAGTATGCTAAGATACACTTCATAAGAACAAGTGCAAACAAACAACAAGCAAGCACTTCACTAAAGCCCAAGAAAAAGTTTTTGTTCCACCCGATTTTTGCATTCTGCACAACTAATCAGGGTTGCTGAAATTGGGATGTTACATCGACTGCATGGTACTTCACCTTTATGGGCCTAGGGGAATGCATTATGTATTTGGCTACTAATCGTGTGGTTGCCGGAGTGACAGAAACCTGAACCCCCGTTAGGAAACCTTTGCATAAGGGAGTGTAGGATCTCAAAGTTTAAGGTTGTGGTTAGGTTTTTATCTTAATTACTTTCTTGTAGTTGCGGATGCTTGCAAGGGGTATAATCACAAGTATGTATTAGTCCTAGGAAGGTCAGTACATTAGCATAGATTCACCCACAGAACACTTATCCAACCAAAGAAGATTAATCAACTATATGAAGCGAAAGCACTTGACAATATTCCCATGTGTCCTTCAGAACGTTTGGTCATCTCAAGTAATACAACCGGCTTATCCTTTACTAAAGAAAGGATTGGGCCCACTTGCTGCAATTATTATTATTGTCTTTTATTTACTCGCACTTTATTTATCTACATTATCAAAAATCCCTAAAAACCCGTTTGCTAAGTATTTACAGAGAATTCCTGATCCAAGCCACTTGTCAACACCTTCTGCTCCTCGTTGGGTTCGACACTCTTATCGAAAATACTGCGATACACCCCCTATACTTGTGGGTCATCACGCCTCAAGTTTAGTATTTGATTGCTATATCATTAGTATAGCGCGGTGACCATACCGAATCAACAATAAAATATTACCAGGTATATCATCAGTATAGTGCATATCCCTGGTATATCATTAGTATTTGAGTGCATATATCATCAGTATAGCACGCTTACACTGGGACACATACGATGGGAAGGTTTGGATCAATACTTGGTGAACTTCTACACATGGCCATGACTTGGTTAAACAGTAGACATTACATATGTATGTATGGCAACATTCTCTATGGTCCTACTCACTCAAACAGTTTAGTGGTTGATTACACTTGTTTATTTTCAATCACTGCAGTACCCCATCTATTAAATCAGAGTATTAGTCCTTTAATTCCAAGCCTGCTTATATGTGTCGTTGATACTAAACATGAGCTCATCAGCAAGTATTTTAAAGGATCACACAATGCCCTTCCATTTTTGTATTTATAGGTTTTTTCTTGAGAATGTTTATTTATAGGCTTGTCTATGTTCTTAAGTGGAATTATGAAGTTAGAGAGTTTTCTGAAATTCCTTTTCAAACTTTACAAGTTGAGATTTGCATCAACTATTAGTTTGATCGCATGAGGATACACTAAGATAACAAATAGGCAAGTTTGTGTGTTTTCTGCATTTCTTATATTTATTTGTTCTGTGTAGATTACATGCTCAAGATAATTGGGGAGCTCAGTTTTCAAACTGGATTGAGTCAATATCCCTATTTAAGAAATCCATGATTCGCATATTGATTGGTTCCCTAGGAGAAAGACCGAATCATACTTGAAGAGAAAGATAACGAAACTTCAGGTACTTTATACGAAGTGCAAATTTTTCACTATTCTTTGGTGATAGTTCTCTACAGTATGATACCTTTGAGACAAAGAATTGGTGCTTGGATACATTTGATACATGCTACACTTGATGATGAAATTTGTGCTTGGTTTTTTTTCCTGATTCTTGCTGAAGCATTTTCATTGTGGCATGGAGTTTTATTGAGTGGCATTCTAAAGCCTGAACATGTCCTATTCCTATTTTAAGTGGGCGGACTTAGGATAGTGGGGTATGTGCGATGGAATGGTAATATTTGTTGGAACCGTCTACTAGCGTATGGATTCTTGTGAGATACATTTGATTTACCTAATTGACAAATTAGTAAAGGTTATATGATGGATGGTTGTGGTACTGACCTCAAAAGTGAGATGTACTGTAGAAGTTTATATGTATGAACTAATGGATGTCTGAAATGTTAAATGATCTATCAAGTACTAACCTCGCGCCTATAGGTTCCATCCGTCCTGCCTGATAATGATCGGTTACATTTAATCTATTGTTTCAGATTTCTGTAATCTTTTACATATTTATGATGGTTTATTTGAAGTAATGTGGATTTAATCCATTTTCATTATGTCAGTTACATGAATTACATCTTTTTGTTCATATTTGTGTATTACATCATTGTTTTCATCTCTGATTTGGTAGATATGAGATAAGGGAATAGAGGCATTCGTTTGATAAATCTCCAACAACAATTTTGAATTGGATGCTCGTTAGATTAGCCAGGTTTGGTTACAAAATTTGATTGCCCAAAACTGAGTTTTATTCATTACTTCTGGTCATACCATGCACTTAGAGTCTTAGACACCTTAGAATCTTGAGTTGATTGTGAGATGAGATTTAATTATGATAAGGTTCTGGCCCTTTTGATTTGTGTATTTGGTTATCTCATCATCGGACCAAGTAATAAAATGAAAATTTAATTATCACAAACTTTTATCAATAAATGTGAATAAATTTTCCTTGCAAATGGTTGAACACCAACCAGGCAACCAGTACTTTGGCCTATTCTTTGCTTGCCAATCCAGGTACCTCAATCTATGATTCATGAAAACATTTCAGCGATATATAATTTGAAGACGAACTATGAGATTCCTTTGATCCATCTTAATATGTCTTTCTTGACATGTACAAGGGAGGTCCTGAAGTGGTGTTTGTTGGGGAATCCTTCACTACTGCGTCAAGGTCAGAGAAGTCGTCTCTACTTATATGCCTATTTCAATATGTTGTATGCTATCTTAACTACATGGTAGTGGATATTCCTTGTAGTGAAGATCACATGTCGATAGTAGTAAAGATATGGCTACAGTAAAGATCTACATATCAAAAGTAGTAAGATATGGTTCAAAAGTAGTTCTAGGATTGTGAATATAAAATATTACCCTGTAAGTATATGTGAATGTAAATAAATTAATATACTGACTACTAGGAAGAACATGCTATAGGTGTTGTTTCTACTATGAGCTTATCTTATAGTTTTGTAGCCTATTTCTGTTTGTTGTCCCATAAGCACACACATATATGGTTCAAAAGTACAGTTTGAGTTTTCAATTATTACAAGTTACATATTCGTTCTGTAGCATATCAAGTTTTCAACACCATCGATGGGCTTCAGAATACATGCTTATCCACACTTGTCTACACTTCGGGAAGCGCAGTTGTGAACTCTGTGAAGAAGACGACATCCCACTTCAAGAAATCCGTGATTTATAGAAGTGGTTCTTTTATTGATTGGTTTCCAAGAATTCAGGTTAGAGAAATCTCATTCCGCTGCTGTAGATAATTCTAAACATTGTTGATGCCTGCCGCTATGCTATGGTTTGTTTTTGGCGGGGGATACTATGTTCTGGTTAACTAAGATTTGTTACCCTATTTGTGTGTGTGATTTGAGTAAAGTTTATGGACGTTCATGTGATTTGTGCGAATCATCTCAACATGAAAGCTTGTAGTTGCTTCAGGTATTATGAATCTTGTCCTATTGTGACCTGGATGCTCCTAGAGAGTCTGCATATTAATGCCCTACCTCACATGACTTTGATAAAACTCTCCTATTAGATTAATTGTGTGTTTGTTACTATTGTGGATCTATACAACAATTTATGTCATGCTGGTTACCTTAATATATATCTTCCCGAGTGCTTAGAAAACTTCGATATACTTCATTTATTCCTAGAATTGTGTACTTTCATTCTTTCTCATGTTGAACCTTTCTTGCTTTCTCATGTTGCTATCCTCCAGTAGTAAAAACTCTTCTAGCTCAAATGCTCAATCATACATAGCTTAACATAGCAGCAAAGTACAGACCCGTGCTGAATCGGTGCATGTACACTGGCAGATTGCATGTGGTTGAATATATGAGCCCATTTTCTATAAAAATGTTGACAAAATTATATTGGAAATTACTTACTTAGTATGTTCGAAAGACAACTAATGCCCTCTATACTACAACCAGTTAACTATAATCATTTCATCTTACTGAGAACTAAAGATTTTTTTGAAACACTGAGAACTAAATACAACCAACTTGAATTTCATCTTCCAGCATTACAAGCGCATGATTCAAAGGTCGTTTTCCCTGAAGGTCCAAAGGTCGTTAATCCTGAAGGTCCAAAGGTCATCAATCTTTTTGCTACAACAATTTCTTATAAAATGGCACATCATTTAAAACTCTCATCTGACAAGGGGAAACAAGGTATGTATTTTCCAATAAAATGTGTATACATATGGTCTAATTGACAGTTTTAACTAAACCTTCAATAATCTTAACATTTGTTGTGGAACAATCCCCTGGTCTTTCTACATGTGAATCTTCCACCCAAATAGCTACAATGCTTCCGGTTTTTAGTACCCTCACATCCTTGGATCCAATAGAGCATGTGGAAACATCAAATGGTATCAGCTTTTGTAGATTAAGATTGTTTAACCATGCGATGAGTGTATTGCTTCAGATTTGGTGCTCAGCCTTGCAGAAAGCTCCAGGACACTTCATGGAACACCAAGTAGAGCTGAATATAGTGCTTCCGATGCAAGCGTTATACATGATAAAAATCCACAGAGGAGGTACCATGATAAGGCACAGCGAGATAGGCTAACATCCGAGCAGAAAGAGGAAATGAATGCACGCCGAAGAGCAACCAGGTGAAATAAAAGTATTGAAGAGAGGAATGCAATACAAACGGCAGCTAGGCAAAATCTAATAGCCGAGGAGAAGAAAGAGATGAACACCCATAGAAGGGAAGCCAGTAAAAATATGCCAGCTGGAGAGAAGCAAGAGATGAACGCCCTCCGAAGAACACGTCAACAGAGCATACCTCCTGAGGAGAGGCAGGAGTTGTGGGCTCAACGCAATGCAAGACTCGTGGCTAGGTGGAACTCCCCATGCGCTGAATCCATCACAATGCCTCACCCAGGGTATGAATCATTGTGTTAAGTTACTGAGGTTGAACATGCCTTGGAATGTATAAGTTGGTTAAACATGCCTTGTTGGATTTAGTTGTTATTTGTTATTTTCTCAGTGTACTATACATGCAACTTTTAAATGAAAGAGATCACCATAGCTCATTTGATAGGCTTTTATCCATTGTAAGGTCCGATGTCTAGCTTCCTGGGTGCAGTTCGGGGAGTTTTACCTTTAGAAACTAAAACACTGAACTTGATGAGAGTAAGTCTTAGTCTAGATTCTTAGCAGACATTCAGAAAACGTTTATATGCATCCATTGCTTGAACGTAAGTGCACTCACCATGAATTGTACATCGGGACTTTATCCTATTAGTCTCGAGAGTAACACACATGTTCATACGAGGTGAATTAAAAATGTTTTCACTAATATATCTAGGTCTAATTTGTTTTTGTCCGTAGCAATGCATGGGCATTCAACTAGTAGTATATAAGGGGTAGCTGGGCTTCCATAGCAAGGGTTGGATTTTGTTAGATCGATATCTCACACATAGCTTGAGGAGCACTTGTAGTTCATCGTGTTAATCACTAGATAGTCAGTCCGTGCAGGAGTAGGGGTGTTACCTCACCACGAGGTCCCTGAACCTGGGTACATCTTGTGTCTCGCTATGCATGCTCGTGTCCAATCCTGCCTGCAGACGCCATCGTTAGCTTCCCTTCTTGTTCCCACACCTCTATCAAGGCTTCTCAGGCATTGCCATTTCACATACAGCGACAGTTTGCGCCCACCATGGGGGAAGATGGCTACAACTGGAGCCTCGTTCCGCACAGGACCCCGTACTTCCGTTGGTGAGCGCGTGGCTTCTGGCCTCGTGCTTACTTTGGGAAAGTTCCATTGCATTACCGACAACACGTCGTGCTTCACTGGTTCCACTTTTCCGGTGGATGGTGTAAAATCTCTATACGTCATTTTGAGGCGTGAATGTTTGTGCTTTTGCCCCAGGTTATTATCTAACTTTCGTTAGTTCAACACTTTTAGATTTGAGCAACAGAAGGTGTTCGAAAAATTGGTTTTTACCTGCTGGTCTGTTTTGATAGATTTCTGCCATTATTTGCATTTGCTTCTTGTTGATTCCTTTTTGAGTTCTTTTTGTGGAGTTGAGCTTTTTGAGATAAGTGCTACAGTAGCTTGTGTTTTAATGGAAGTTTTATTGGTGTTTGAACTTAACTCAAAGACTTATTATCTTGAGTGCACTAACGTTGCTAATAAAGATTGTGTGAAGTTTTGTATGAAGGAAAAATTTCAGGTGTATGGAAAGAATGATGTAATAAGATGAAGAATAGACTAAAGCTCAAGCTTGGGGATGCCACACGTGTCACCCCAAGAAATATCCAAGAAGTACCAGCGTCAAAGCTTGGGGATGCCCAAGGCATCCCCTTCTTCATCAAATAAAATCTCAGGTTCCTTCCAAACACTTCATTTTTGTTGTTTCATGCACAGTTGTGCTGTTCTTGGAGCGTCTTCTTTTTCGTTTTTGTTTTGGTTTTCATTTGCTTGGTTTTCTTAGTTTGCTTGAATAAATTGGTTGGACGCCCTCATTCATTCATTAGTTTTCAAATAAGTTTGGTTTGGATTGGAAAAGAGTAGGAAAAGTTCATACTTAAGTGGTAAAAAGAGCTTGTTTTTGACTGTTGCCTATGCTTTGTCATGTCATGCTTGATATTGTTTTGGATTTATGCTTAGTGATTTTTGTTGTAGCATGACATGTGATAAACAATTGAGATTTCTTAGTATGCCTTGAAAGAATCATGCGTTATTTTAGCATATTAAAGCATTGTATTGTGGTATTCTCCTTTGGTGCTTTATTTGGGTTGACTTGGCGCGTGCTCACACCATGTTATGACTATCCCAAGTCGCTATAGCCTTGATGATCCTTTAGTTTTCGACTTGTAATATCACTTTATGCTTTAATCAATGATGTTTTGTCGCTTTGCAGGATTATGGCCATTATTGCTCTCTTAGTTGGTCGCTCCCAGTCTTTTGCTAGCCTCCATAACCAAGTATGAGTTCCACTGATGCATCCAACTCCAAATAAAACCAAGTTATTCCAAAGAGTCCACCATACCTACCTATTAGCATTTGCTACTCCAAAGATATTCATGTTTTTATCTACCTTCTGAATTAAACTTGTTATGTGAAAACTAGTGATTAAAGCTCTCACGAACTTGATGGCACACTTTACCTTTATTGCACTTAATAAACTTGAACCATTATGTCCATATTTGTTGCGTATATGCTTGTGCTTTATAAGTTGAAGTTAGTAGAACCATGTATCATGGGGAACGCTTTAAATATTGCACTTGTACATTGTACCCTATTGATATCATGATTCTTTTGCTTATGGATCCCGGCGGTGTGAAATAAAAGTGGAACTTGTAAGATCATGGAGTTTGTATGTGTGTTAGAGAAACACTTGGGCCGCTAGCCTAAGCCATGCCTAATCATGGTGGAAACTTGTAGCATAACCATAATGAGCATTCTATGAAGCATCCTCAGTAAAAACCTATGCAAATAGCAAATAAAAAGATCGCTGAGATGCTCATTGTCTGCTTGCCTTATCATTTTGATTATGGGATAGCTCCTGTATCATGTGCAAGGGGTACCCCATTGGTGGTTCTCTATGATACATATGTACTTACAATGATAAGAGCTTACTTGTGACTAAAGTTGAGTAGCATGAAGTTTGGTACTCGTAAGTAAGGGGCATGAGATTTCAGCTCATAACTTGTCAAGCATATCCTCTTAGTTGTGTCACTTTAACCTTAATCACCTGAAGATGCTTATGATAGGGGCAATGAGAGCTGAAAGCTAATAAGTACCATAAGTTTTGGAAGCTCTTTATGAGACTTGAATCCATGCTTCCTTCTATGAAGGCCTTTCTTTTACTTTTATGTTGAGCCTCCATCTTCTATCTTTATGCACCTATTGAGTGAGCATAGTGGCCATTCTTAGTATAATGTGCATTGTCCCAAGACTTGTTGATTGATGCATAACTTTGATATTGCTTGTTCTTAAACTATTTGTATCTAGTCACCCTTATGAACTTTGAAGGTGTCCCATGCATTTATATTTTGCTACACTATGAGGGACAAGCTGAATGCCACTATGCTATGTTTTCTTTATGTGAAACAAACAAACGTCTTGCAAAGCATTGTTATTCATGAATCTTTTGTTTGTGCCTTTTCATGTTACAACATAGTTGCTATGTCTTATTGTTAGAACTTTATCTTTCATGCTATGTTGAAGTACTATGATCCCAGCTATCAATGTTTTACAAATACATTGATCAAGTTTATGATGGTGCATGTCACCTCAAAAATTATTCTTTCTTTTTATCACTTACCTACTCGAGGACGAGCAGGAGTTAAGCTTGGGGATGTTGATACGTTGCTAAAGTATCTATAATTTTTGATGTTCTATGCTTGGTTTATATCCACTTTCTTATGTTTTGTCCCAACTTTGGAGTACTTTTTATACACTTTCTTGGACTAACGTATTAACAAGATGCTACAGTGCAAGCTGCCTGTTTTCTGCTGTTTTTGGTTCCAGGAAAGTCAGAAAATGAATATTCTCGGAATTGGACAGGACAAAAGCCAAAGTCAATATTTCACCGAGGGGCACACGGAGCCAGAAGACGAGACGGAGAGGGGCCAGAGGGCTACCACACCACCTAGCCGCGCGGCCAGGCCTGGTCCGCGCCAAGGGGTGGTGTGGCCGCCTTGGGCACCCCATCGGCCTCCCCTTTAGCCTATATATTGCCTCCGATACAGAAACCCTAAGAACCCGATCAAAACTCCACGAAAGAGTCTGTAGTCGTCGTCATCTCCATCCCTAGATCCGGAGGGATCTGAAGCTCTTCCCGGCACCCTGCCGGAGGGGAGAATTCACCCTGGAGGCCTTCTTCATCACCATGCAAGCCTCCGGTGTGATGCGTGAGTAGTTCATCCTTGGACTACGGGTCCATGTAGTAGCTAGATGGTTGGTTCTCCTCCTTTGTGCTATCATGTTTAGATCTTGTGAGCTCCGTTCATGATCAAGATCATCTATTTGTAATCCTACATGTTGTGTTTGCGGGGATCCGATGGATATTGAGATGCTATTTCAGATTGATAATTGATTCTATCGTGTCTTTGTTATTTGTGATATTGCATACTTTCCGTTGTTAGTAACTATCTTGGCCGAGTAGATGCTAGCAACTCCAAGAGGGAGTATTTATGCTCGATAGTGGGTTCATGCCTCTAGTAATCTGGGGAAGTGACAGATCTCTAAGGTACTAGATGTGCTGTTGCTACTAGGGAGAAAACGACAATCCTTTGTTCATAGAACAATCGTATTGTTTACTTTACACGCAATGCTTAATGCAATTATCTGTTGCTTGCAACTTAATACTGGAGGGGGTTCGGATGATAACCTGAAGGTGGATTATTAGTCATAGATGTAGTTGGATTACGGTCTGTGTATAATGTTGTAATGCCCAATCGAATCTCAAAGGAGTCAAGATGATTAGTATATGTATGTATGCTTTCTCGATGTTTGTCAATTTCCCCGCTGTAATTTGTTCACTCAACATGTTATCTATCTTAAGGAGAATCACCACTAGTGAACTATGGACCCCGGTCCTTTCTTTTACAATCAATCTACAACTATTTACTGTTTTCTATTTACTTTCTGCAAGCTATTACTTTGTTCCACACAATACGTTTAATCCTTTGTTTTCAGCAAAACTAGTGAGATTGACAACCTCACTATAAGTTGGGGGCAAAGTTTTGTGGTTGTGTTGTCCATGTTGGAAACAACACCTTGGAGGTGTTTCCTTGTGCCTACTGGTTCAATAACCTTGGTTTCATAACTGAGGGAAAACTTGCTGCTGTGCTCATCATACCTTCCTCTTGGGGTTCCCCAATGAGCTTGATATATTTAGGGCCATCAGATGGTATTGTGCTGCTGCCGGTGACCTATCAGTCTACGTCGCCACCATACTGGAGCATTTCCCCCGGGAGATTATGTCCGTCCCGAGGACACGGCCCTCAGCCGGCGGCATGCTCATCGCTCCTACCACCGTGGAGGTCATCATGGTTGGATCCGGCATGCACCAGTGTCAGTTGGTGGTCGAGTGCATAGATGACGAAGCCACAACTTCTGCCAATCCAATGGAGCATTCCATTGACAAGCTCCTCACCCCCGTCAAAGTCGGAGACAATCCGGCTGAGGTGGCTGTGCAAGTCAATGCGGTGCAGGAGACCCTCCTCGAGGAGGCCTTCGTGTTGGCTTCGGCTCAGAGGCAATTAGACAACACCATGCGCGAATACAAAACGTGCCAACGGCCTCACCTCGGCTAACAATGATCCTAGCCAGCAGGGACAAGTGCAGTGCCGTGAGGGAGAGATATGAGCCCGTTTGGAGAAAGACGGCGAGACGACGCCACCTCTCCTCTTCGCTCGTCCTACCTACAACATGCCAATCAAGAACCTGTGCGTGGCGCGAGCCGCCACGGAGGAGCTGCCTAACCTGTAGGGCGAGGCAAGAGCCTGACAAGATGCGCGGGTGCACGAACTGCTCTAGATTACAGACGACTAGGCCGCAGCTATCAGGCGAATACAGGAAGCTGAAAGTGGCACAAAGGGAAACTGACAGCTAGGAGGTAGCTGGGGCGAAAGCTGCCAAACCCAACAGTCCTCCTCCCCTCATGGAGGAAAGTCTCGCAGCAAACGGCGTGATTCCGGCCACAAGACCAGCCGCACAACAAGCAGGGTACGGTGACTAGCAAGCCGCCTATAGCCACGCAGCCGGTTGGAGAGGGACAACCACCTCGCACCTGCCTCTTAGGCTGGGTGGGGATGCCCAATCCGATTGAGCCAGACGCGCGAGACCACATCGACCTCTTGATGCAGACTCATGTCATGGAGGAAGAATATTCTACTAGGCCAGTTTGTTTCGTACCGCGCATCCGAAATGAGCCGTTCCCTCACAAGTTCACCCTGTCGTGGGACACGCCCAAGTACGATAGCAACATGAAGCCCAAGGACTAGCTGACCGACTACACCACCACAGTCGGGATTTCCCACGACAATAAGCACGTCGCGGTGCACTCTGTGCCCCTCATGTTGACCGGCTCGGCAAGGACGTGGCTTAAGAGCCTCGCACTCAACAACATCAATGCTTGGCTCGACTTCGAGAAAGTTTTCATACACAACTTCAGCGGTAGGTAGAAGCGTCCGCGCCGACCTCGCAACCTGGCCCTGTGCATCCAAGGGGGCCGCGAGTCGGATCGCGAGTAGCTCACCCAATGGACAGAACCGCACAACTCCTGCGAATTTGACCAGACCTTGTGCAAGAGCTCTAAATCTCGATCGCCCACTTCAACCACCCGAAGGTCTTGATCTTTGGTGGAATTGAAGGAGGAGAAGTTCATCATCATCAAGAATCAAGCGCTTCAACTCCTCTCCATTCACTTGGAGAAATCCCTGATCTAGTATTCTTGTCAATACCTAGATCTTGTTTATTGTATTTGATAAGTTTGTTTTTGTGGCAGCTTGTTGTCATTTCGGGAGCCTCCAAGTTGTTGTGGAGTTGTTTCCCCGCTAGTTGTGTAAAGGCGCCGGTGCCCGCCTCGAAGGGTACCTATAGTGGAAGGTGGATCAGGCCTGTTGTGGCGAGATCCATCGGAGAACATGGTGAGGCCTTTTGTGGCATGGTGGTCTTAGTACCGCCCACCCCTCCAACGCGGACGTACTTCCCTTAACAAGGAAGGAACTGCGGTCAAACAAATCTTGTGTCTCCGCGTGCTTCACTTCGGTTTACTCGTTCCTCTTCCACTCGCTCTTTACTCGCTAGTAGATAGGTTTGCATATAGGGAAATTCCACCCAATAGTCTATCTAGAGAATTTACCCTTTGTGCTAAGCCTAAAACTGAAAAAGAATTAAAAATTGGTGTAGCACCTATTCACCCCCCTAGGTGCCCATACGATCCATTTCAATTGGTATCAGAGCCCCGTCTCTTAATTCGGGCTTAACCTCCTAAGAGTAGTATGGGTACCAAGGATGATGGAAATGAGGCTGTGGATAAGGTCACAATGGATGATCTCAAGTCATTGGAAACAACTTTGTTGAAATCCTTTGAGGCCAAGATGGAGGAGATGAATCAAATGATTGCTCGCCTCACATCATCCATAGCCCCATCTCCATCCTCCTCTGAGGCTCCCACACCATCATCTAAGGAAAAGGGTAACACTGGATCCAAGGATGATGATGTGGAAGGTGAAAAACTAAATGGCTCCACCTCCAAAAAGGGAAGTGGTGAGGAGGAATATAATGAAGTTCGCCAAGTATATTCCCCTGACCCACCTATCCCTCATCCTCATATAAACAATAGGGTGATCCACCCAAGCTCACTTCATCCTCTTTTAATCAATGGCAATTCCTAATGAAATCTCATGTTTGCAGCTCCTCTATTGAATTGTGGAGGATTATTGAAGAAGGTCTTCATATTGGAGATCAAAACAATCTAACAAGAAGGGAAGTTCTGGATAGCCAGTTGAATGCCACCGCTCTCCACATGATATAGCTGGGTGTGGGTCCCAAGGACATGCCACACATTGAACATCTCAACACAGCTAAAGAGGCGTGGGATGCTCTTACGGACCTTTTCGTTGGAAACAAAAGCATGAGAAGAAACAGGTATGATGCCCTTAGTAATGAAGCTGAGGGATTCTACATGTTGGATGGTGACAACCATGAGGACATGTATAGAAGACTCAAGGGCATCTCAACAACATTTCGAAAGCATGGGGCCACTCACATTGATGATGCATGGATAAAAAGAAAATATGTGAGTGCCTTAATGCCTTTCGAGCCAACGGATTTGAAGATCCTGCAAGGTAGACACAACTATCATCAAATGACATCCAACGAAGTCATGCAAGAAATGGCGTCATTCAAAGTTGTGGCAAAGAATGCTGAAGATGCCCGTGCTCGGGCCATTGGGATGCAAAAGGGTGTCAATGTGGCTCTCAAAGCCAATATTGTTGAGCAAGAGGAAGATGAAGGAGTTTTTAAGGGGTTATCCATGGACTGCCCCGATGAGGTCAAACGTGCTCATGGTGAGTACATGGCATTCTATGCAAGGAACTTTTGGAAGGACACTGCCAAAGCCAAGTCTGACCTTGATTGCAAGAACGGGTCAAATGGAAGAAGAGAAAGACTGAGAACTTGCTTCAACTGTGGAGATAGAATGCACTTTGTTGCCGAGTGTCCTTATCAAAGTAGAGAAGACAATGGTGGCAAGCTCATTCTTAAAGAGAAATCTAAAGCTCCTAAGAAGAAGTCGTTTATTAAGAAGAATGGCCCTTTTAAGAAGCAACCCAAGATTGTCCTTGTATCTCAAGAGGAATACTCCTCCACAAGTGAAGATGAAGAGGATGATGATAGTTCCCGTGAAGTGGCTGCTATAGCTACCACATCGACTCCCTCCTCTCTCTTCGACTCGCCGAACGAGAACACCATCAACAACAACGCCACTTGCCTAATGGCAAGAGGATCCGAGGGCTATGCTTCCGGTGGTTCTAAATGGGTACTCGATAGCGGTTGTATGAGTCATATGACCGGAATCAAGGAGATCATCACGGAGATGCGGCCAAACCTTGATCACATTACCGTCTCCTATGGTGACAAGTCAAAATCTGAGGTATTGGGTCTCGGCAAAATTGTGGTGGCTCACGATATCTCTCTCGTGGACGTCATGCTTGTTGAGACCCTCGGGTATAACTTACTTTCAGTTCGTGCCCTTGGTAAGATGGGCTTTGCAGTTTACATTGGTACTGATTTAGTGGTACTCTTGTCGAGCAAGTCTCTAAAAGTCGCTTTCGTGGGATATGTCGAAAACGACCTGTACGTGGTGGACTTTTCCGGGAAAACCACTACAGGCCCGATGTGTCTCTTCGGAAAGGCTGATGCGGGTTGGCTATGGCATCGCCGACTAGCCCACATTAATATGAGAACTTTGCAAAGTCTCCACAAGGGTGGCCACATTCTTGGACTAAAATAAAATGTCTCTTTTGCCAAAGATCGTGTTTGAAGGGCGTGTGTTGAAGGGAAAATGCATGATTCACCTCATCGAAGGAAAACCATTATCTCTTCAAAAAGGATTTTGGAGCTCCTTCAGGTGGACCTCTTCGAACCTCCATCTCATGCAAGCCTCGATGGGAAGAAGTATTGTCTAGTGATTGTTGATGATTACTCAAGATACACTTGGGTTTATTTCTTCAAGTTAAAGAGTGAAACTCAACAAACTGTCATCGACTTCGCCAACGAGGTTCAACGTCAACACAACGTTCCTATTCTGGCTATAAGGAGTGATAATAGCTCGGAGTTCAAGAACTACACCTTAAATGAGTTCCTAAGTGAAGAGGGGATAAGATATCAATATTCCGCTGCGTACACCCCTCAACAAAATGGTGTAGCCGAGAGGAAGAATCGAACTCTAATGGACATGGCAATATCAATGTTAGCCGAATTCAAATCTCCATATAACTTCTGGGCTGAAGCAATCTCTACTGCTTGTCATTCATCCAACCCTTTATACCTCCGCAAGATTTTGGACAAGCCTCCGTATGAAATACTTACCAGTAACAAGACAAACATCTCATACTTTCGAGTATTCGGGTGTAAGTGTTTCTTTCTTATTAAAGGAGTTCGTTTATCTAAGTTTGAATCTGTAACTACCTCGGTGAATTACGCTCTTAGTTACATGCCTGGATGAACGAAAGTGGTTAAAATAGTACGGTGGGGCCCAGGGCCACTCACGGTAGACCTTTCGGCCGTCCTAACCACGTTCAGAACATCGGGACAAGAACGAGTGGCGTAATCGGCAGGCGAAGGGATCAACTACATACACAAGTGAGTATGTATGCAAGCCACATACAACAGTCCTCAGAGCCATACCATCTAAAAAAAATAGAAATAATGCAACGCCATACGGCAAGATTCAAATATCCTAGATAGAGATAATAATTTAGGATAGCTCCTCATACAACAAACATCAGAGTATTAGGCGGAAACGGAAAACAAGATCCGAGTATGGATAAGAAGCAAATCGGCATAAGATGCCACCTAAATAAACACATCCCGCCCACAGATCTCACGGATCCCTGTTCCCGAAATCTCTACACCAAGTGGTCATTGCCAACATCATCTGTCTCCTCCCCCCAGTATCCATCTTGCGAGTACACCAATTCATCTGAATCAAACAATTTATCATGTGAGACCCTAGGGGTACTCAGCAAGTCTTTATGCCACTAAAGGGGACACAACCTGGGGTGACGCAACTACAGCAAAAGATAATATCTAACAATTTTATAGATACTCGCTAACCATCCGCCTAACCAATGATAGACGGATGTCCGCGAATTAAGAACAACAGTTATAACAGTATAATTAACAGATCCATCCTCCTCCTCGCTTACCAACGAGGAAGCGGACGAACAACCCCCATCATCCGTTGGTAGTTTTATTAACCATTCCATGAGTATTTCACTATTTACTAGTCAAGTACGTAGTCAAATTAAAAGCGGTACTTTAGTTATACTTGTCTATGATCGAGAAACTGTGCTCCAAGTCGTCCATAACCGCGGACACGGCTTTTAGAAAGATTTACCCTGCAGGGGTGCACGAATAGCAACACACACTCGATCAACCTCGGAAAAACCAACTCAAAACCCAACGAGGCATTCACGACAAAGCAATCACAGGATTAAGAAATATTTCAAGGGGCCACCCCATTAAGCTACCCACAATGAAGTTGGCCGGCTCCGATACGGACCCAAGGTTTGTGTCAATGGCTGTAAATGACTGGGAACCAGAAAGTGTGACTGGGCTTGTCGATACCGCGAAAACATTCCATGATCCAAAACAGTACAGGTGCTCCACGCACAATCTTAATAAAGCAGTAACATGGCATAAGTACAGGATAGTAATAAAGCCCCAAACTACTTTGTGGCCCCAAGAAAGAAGAATGAATCAAACTCTGGCTCAGGGGGGTCCATAAGGCCTCCCGTATGTGGATAGTGCGAATAGTCAAGGAACAGGAATCAAGTACTCGGGGTCCTACGGGACACAAGTGAGCATGAAAAACCCAATAGCAAATATTGCCCACCGGTGCCTCTTTCATTAGTTATGCCATTACTACACAGGTTATGTTGTTTAGGTACCTCATTATTCATCAGACTCTCACATACCCTACACATGCTTTTCTACGACTCGCATGGCTCAAACAACTCCTGTAGTAATGGCTCATGGGATGGAGGAACAAGCTTCGGTGGGGTTTAAAAGTAAAGGATATGCAGTACTTGGGATTCAATTTAATGCAATCGCGACTCAATGAGGCAAGAATAAGATAGAGGCAATAAGTACTATATGTATGCAAGCATGTGGTAGTGCTTGCCTGGCAGCTCAGTTGAAGCTAGAGATGGATCTGGGTAGTACTCCTGTGATTCCTGGTAATTCTCCTGCTGGGCGTCTATTCGAAGAAGAACCAAACAAACAAGGGCCAACATAAATAAAGTGCACAAGCATAGGAAATAAAATGCGATAAGCACACCAGCATGCCATGATGAATGATGCACAATTTACATGGCATTAAAGTAGCATGGCAAGGGTGAGGTGTGGTGCAAGAATAAAGCATTTTATTAATTATTTAGCCAAGTTTTATTGTCATAAACAGTTCATATTTTTAATAATGACATGATGCATGCTTCAATTCAGAAAAAAGGACTGCATAGATAGAACGGGCTCGTCGCGCTGATCGTTTTAGACATATTATTTGTCAAATTTGGAGTTATAGATTTAAAGTTATTAATTTATTCAGAAAAGGGCATTTTATTGTAATTTTGATCATCTCGAAAATTTAAAATGTTCAAACAATATTTTGAATTGCATATTTGAATTCCTCACATTTTTCTGATTCCAAAACATATATTATATTATTTGGATTTATAATATGAAAGTTACTTAAAATCTGATTTGAATTTGAATTTAAACATTTTGAATTTGTTTTATTAAAACAGATAATCGGAATTACTTTTGTTACCCAGCCCGAGCTAGCCTCAGTTGCTGACGAGTGGGACCAAACGGACTGGGCACACGCGCATAGGGAAAATCTTCTCACCGCGGCTTTACCTAGCCACAGCGAATGACAGGTGGGGCTAGCGGGCTAGGGCCCATGTGCCAGTGGCGGGACTCGCAGAGACTGACAGGTGGGGTGTGTGCTGGAGCGCGGGTTGAGCCGGCTAAAACGCAGATGCCTTTTTGTAAATGCAACGGGAGGCTGACTAGTGGGGTCGCGAGGGGCGCGGGTTGAGCGGTAAAAGAAACAGGGGGGTATTTGCAAAACGGGGGCCGCGGTACTGTGGATCTTCTCCACTATCTGGCGGCAGATCCACGCGTGGCACGGAACGCGGGACTCGAACCGGGGACCTGGGACTAGAGCTCGGTGGCGGCAACCAGTGCGGTAGGACGTGGGTGTTGACAGGAGGGAGTAACGCGGCTAGCTAACGCGGTGCGTCGCGGCAACGTGCAGACGCAGACATGCCCAGAGAGCGTTCGTCCAGTGGTCCGGCGAGACTAAGACGCAACTGAGAGAGAGAGAGGGTGTCAGCGGGGACGGTTCGCTCACCGCGGGGAGGGCGGTGGTGTCAGATCAGCTTGGGGAGCAGCAGGGCGACGAAGAGGCAGACGAACGGCGGCCTAGGGTTTCGTCGGGGCGTCGCGGTGCTGTGGCGGAAGTGGGGCTCCTTCTCCTCGCTGGCGGGTACGGGGCGAAGCAGAGGGTCCTCCTTGGACGCCTCGACCACCTCCACGTCAACCAGGATCGCCGGAACGAGGGTGCGGCGGTGTTGCTGGCGGCTGACCGGCGAGAGGCGTTGGCGACGGTGAAGAAGAAAGAGGGGAGAGGCAGGGGCTCTGGGGTGGATCTGGCGTGGTAGAGGAGGCGTGAGGGGTTGGATAAAGAGGGAGAGAGGGAGAGGGTTGCCGTGGGGGCTTGGGAAGGGAAAGGTGGCTTCGGCCACCTTTTTCCTTGCTCTCACGTGCACGCCGTGGGAGGAGAGGGCTGGGGCTGCCGGTGGGCCAGCAGGGAGAAGAGGACAGGCATGAGGGAGGCTCGGGCTGGGGCCTCAGGTGGGACAGGCCCGGCAGAGAGAGAGAAAGAGAGAGGAGAGGGCTCGGGTGTAGCTTAGGCTAGGGTTGGAAGGGGTGGGGTAGATCGTGTGGTAGAGAGGGACTAGGGCCAGGTTGGTAGAGAGAGAGGAAGAATGAGAGAGGGAGGGAGCTAGGTGCTCGGCATGGAGAGGTGGTAGTTAGGGTTAGGGTTTAGAAAGAGAGGATAAGAGAGGAAGCAAGGGTTAGGGTTTTGTTTAGAATTTTTAGGTTTTAACACATTCTTGTAAGATCAAGTCAAGATGAAGGGGTGAGGGAGTGTGTAGGGATTAAAAGATGCATGATCATGACTTGATCAAGTGTGGGGAAAAGATGGAGATGGGAAGGATTTTTTCCATGACCATGCATGGCATTACACATGTAAGAGTGGCTTGATGAGGTAGAGATGAAGAGAGAAAAAGAGAAGATCTCACAAGAGAAAGGTTCCACTCAAAGCAAGTAAAAACCAAAAGAAAAGGAATGGTGATGATGATTGTTGCATGGCCCATGCAAAACATTAAATGCCATGTTTAAATTCTTGTGAAAACAAAATATTAACATGGCATTATTCATATGCATTCCCAAAATGTGGAATAAAGGCCAAGCAAAATGGAATTGGAATTAGATCCACCCCAACCCACATGAGCTAGAATAATATCAAAAGAAAAAGAAATACAAGCTCATGGGTAATTGGAATGGTGGAATTATAATGTGGTGACAAAGAAAGGTGGTGGAGTGGAATAAAAGATATGCCCCCAACTCAACTTGGGCACTAAACAATATATCAATAACCAAATACAATTAATAATGCATATGAGAGAAGAACCAAAGAAAGAGGGTTTTATATGATGCTCAAATGCAAGGTGGCATGATGACATGAGCATGATATAATTATGATGCAACAATTATATATAGGAAGTAGCCATTATATTACTAGACCAAGTAGCATTACAATTGTTAGACAATTGGGATGCTACAACTCTCCCCCACTAAACAGGAATCTCGCCCCGAGATTCTAGGAAGAAGAAGAAGACTCAAAGAGGGTAGGATACTTGGCACGGAGCTCATCTTCACGTTCCCAAGTGGCTTCATCAACGGAATGGTGCGACTACTGCACCTTGCAGAACTTGATGGACTTGTTGCGAGTCCTTCTTTCTGCGACTTCAAGAATTTTTATGGGGTGTTCTTGATAAGACAGATCTTCTTGTAGATTGATGAGTTCATGGTCCACGGTCCTGCCGGGATCCTTGAAGCACTTGAGTTGAGAGATGTGGAAAACATCATGGACTTTGAGTTGTTCAGGGAGCTCAAGAGCATAAGCAACTTCTCCTCTTCTTCCACGAATTTTGAAAGGACTGATGTATCTAGGAGCAAGCTTTCCTTTGATACCGAAGCGGTGCGTGCCTCTCATGGGAGTGACACGAAGGTAAACGAGATCACCAGGAACATACTCCATGTCTGTGTGCTTTCTGTCATAATTGCTCTTCTGGCGACTTTGAGCAATCTTCAGGTTTTCAAGAATGATGTGAACTTTCTCTTCCGCTTGAGTTACAATGTCAGGGCCAAACAATATTCTTTCACCCGCGCCCGACCAACCAATCGGAGTTCTGCATTTGCGACCATAGAGATCCTCAAATGGTGCCATCTTTAGACTTTTCTAGAAACTGTTGTTGTAAGAGAATTCAGCATAAGGAAGACATTCTTCCCACTTCATGCCGAAAGAGATAACGCAAGCACAGAGCATATCTTCTAGAATCTGATTGATCCTTTCAACTTGTCCTTACGACTGAGGGTTGTAAGTTGTGCTGAAGTTCAATTTTGTTCCCAACGCATTTTGGAAACTTCCCTAGAACTTGGAAGTGAAGATGCTTCCACGGTCTGAACTGATCTCAAGAGGAACTCCATACAGAGAGACAATTCTGTTGATATAGAGCTCAGCCAACTGAATTGCAGAAATTGTTTCCTTGACTGGAAAGAAGTGAGCTACTTTGGAAAGCCTGTCAATGACAACAAAGATTGCATTGTTGCCCTTCTGCGACCTTGGAAAACCAGTGATGAAGTCCATCTCTACTTTCTCTCATTTCCATTTCGGAGGCTTCAACGACTGTAGAAGACCGGAAGGTTTCTGATGGACAACTTTAACTCTGCGATAGACATCACACTCCGAGACATACTTGGCACAATATCGTTTCAAACCAGGACACCAATATTGTGTTTTCAAGTCCATGTACATCTTAGTGCTGACAGGGTGGATAGAAAGAACAGAATCATGCGCCTCCTTGAGAGCTTGCTCTCTTAAACCCGGGTAGTTCGGAACAAACATCCGGTGTTCGAAGAAAAGAGTGCCTTGGTTGTCGACGTGGAAAGACTCATACTTCGGAAGCTGAATGTTGGAGATGATCTTTTTAGTGTAAGGATCCCCAAGCTGAATGGAGCGAACCTTTTCTTCCAAGAGAGGTGTTGCTAGAAGGTTCAGAAGATACCCTTGATCCACAATTTCAAGGTTTAGCTTGCGGAATTCCTCGCACAAGAGAGGCTGTTGTTCTTCGACCATTAGGTTGTTGACATAAGCTTTTCGGCTAAGAGCATCGGCCATGACATTAGCTTTGCCCGGAGTGTAGTTGATGGTCAAATCGAAATCATTGATTGTTTCAATCCACCTCCTCTAACGAAGGTTGAGATCCGGCTGTGTGAAGATATACTTCAGACTCTTGTGATCAGAAAAGATCTCACAATGGTTGCCAAGCAAGTAATGCCTCCATACTTTCAATTCAAAAACAACTGCTACGAGTTCGAGGTCATGTGTAGGATAGTTGATCTCATGCGTCTTTAACTGACGAGATGCATAAGCAACAACTTGTTTTTCTTGCATAAGGACCGCACCCAATCCTTGCAATGAGGGATCACAGAATATCTGGAAAGGCTTTGATGTATCTGGTGGAACTAAGACTGGTGTGGAAGTGAGCTTCTCTTTGAGTGTTTCAAAGCTTGCTTGACATGCAGGAGTCCAAAGGTATTTCTTGCCTTTCTTTAGGAGATCGGTAAGAGGCTTCGCAATCTTTGAGAAGTTTTGAACGAAGCGACGACAGTAACTAGCCAAACCAAGGAAACTCCGGACTTCTTTGACATTTATGGGTGGAAGCCAGTCCATAATTGTCTTAACAGTTTCTGGGTTGACGGCAATGCCCTTGGCAGAGATGACGTGACCAAGGTATGTGACTTGAGGCAGCCAAAACTCACACTTGGAGAACTTTGCATACAGGCGGTTCTCACGAAGTTTGTTTAGGACACACCGAAGGTGTTCTTCATGTTCTTCCTTTGACTTAGAATAGACTAGAATGTCATCCAGATAGACCACAATGAACTTATCAAGATACTCCATGAAAACTGAGTTCATAAGCCTCGAGAAGGTGGCAGGTGCATTGGTGAGACCGAAAGACATGACCGTGTACTCATACAGACCATAGCGGGTGGTGAAAGCTGTTTTGGGAACATCTTCCTTGCGAATCTTGATTTGATGATATCCACTTCTCAAGTCAAGCTTAGAGAATACCACAACTCCAGCTAGCTGATCGAAGAGATCATTAATCCGCGGAAGGGGATACTTATTCTTGATGGTTTTAGCATTGAGTGCCCGATAGTCAACACAAAGTCTATCAGTCTTGTCTCGCTTCTTCATAAAGATGGTTGGGCTACCCCAAGAAGAAGTACTGTGCTGAATGAAACCCAACTTCTCTTGTTCATCCAACTGACGTTTGAGTTCAGCCAACTCAGCAGGACACATTTTATAAGGCCGCTTGGAGATAGGAGCGGTACCAGGTTCAAGTTCAATGACAAACTCAACCTCACGATCCGGAGGCATACCCGGCAACTCTTCAGGAAAGACATCTGGGAACTCACAGACTACAGGAACACTCTGAATACCTTCCATAGCATCATCATTCAGAGCCGCCAAAGAGTAAAGCTGAATTGTAGGAGTCAGACTTGGAGAATAGACTATATGGCCTTCAGGAATTTTCAGAGAAACCGAACGTTCCGCACAATCAATCACATCTGCATTTGCTGTTAACCAATCCATGCCCAAAATAACATCAATATCAGAATTGCCCAGAATAATTAAGGAAGCCGAAAACGAAGAGCCACCAATCTCAATTTGATTGCCATGGCTGATATGAGCAGCCTTCATGTTTGACCCAGGAGATTGTACCACAAGACGATGTAATAAAGGAACCATAGCCAGATCATGCTCATGCGCAAACTTGTGAGAAACAAAAGAATGCGAAGCACCAGAATCAAACAAAACTCGTGCAGGGACTGAGTTAACAGGAAGCATACCCATCACAACTCCAGGTGCATGCTCAGCTTGAGCGGTGTTGACACAGTTGGCACGAGCAACCGTAGACCAAGGCTTGGTGTTGATGTTGAGAGCCCGAGGTGGAGGTGCACGAATCATAGGAGCACTTGCCGCAGGTCTTGGAGGTGGTGGTGGAAGAGCTTTGTTGTTCATTGGACAATTCCAGTGCTGATGCCCAGTGTTTCCACAAGTGTAACAAGCACCAGGTGGGCGTGGAGCAACGTAGCCAGGGACTCCGCCAGGCGCTCCAGGGTAGTTGTGGTTGTATCCCCTGGGAGCCGTAGTGAAGGAGTTTGGTGGCCTTGCCGCGTAGCTTGACGGTCTTGGTGGAGCAGGGAGCGACGGTGGGGTGTTAGGAACCCAGACACGACGCTTAGAAGGAGCTGTCATAGCAGAAGAGCTTGTTGTATCACGGCTGTGTTTCTTTGACTCCTCAAACACTTGCCTACTTGCTTCTTCCTGCAGAGCTGTGTGTTGGAGTTCCAGAAAAGACACCGGCCTTGCATGAGTGATTGCATATTTGATGGAAGCATTGAGCCCTTGCCTAAACCTCTTTTGCTTCTTCTTGTCATCAGAGATCTCATCGCCACCATACCGAGAAAGGTTCATGAAGTTTCTGATGTAGGTATTGACATTGTCAGTGCCCTGCTTGAGGTTGAGAAACACTTCCTTCATCTTTTCCATGACAATTTCTGACAGATATTGCTCTTTGAAAGCAGCAGTGAATTGCTCCCAAGTAGGCTGAAAACCAGAGAGGTCTGCCTTGAGGTAATTTTCCCACCATAGAGCTGCATCTCCCTTCAGAAGGTGAGTGGCACATTTGACCCATTCTTGCTCGGGAACGTCCGCAGTCATTAGCAACCTTGACACTTCACGAAGCCAATCATCCGCATCAAGTGGCTGATCAGACACCTCAAATTGGCGTGGGTTGAACTTGAGAAAACTCTTGATGTCTCCTCGCTTGGGAGGTGGAGGTAGCGGAACAAACTCATTCCTCCTCACGCTTTCCTCGAAGCGCTGTTGGTTCTGCTGCATAGTGCCCAAAGCATTTGCAATACTTGCCAAAGCAGCCCCAAGTTCAGGTGGTATGTCCTCCTCAGAATGGCGTGGTGGTGCCATCCTGTGATTGATATAAAACACAAGTCAGTACTATAATGGAGAATGATAATAATCCAAAATAGTACCAAAATGGAATTAACCAAGATTAAAGGATGCAATTCACTGAGATGATATTAAAATATCAATAAACTTCAAGGCAACTAGAAGATATTAAGCATAACGCACACGACTGAACAAGGAGTGTGGTACACAAACTAACAAAGAAAAATTTTCCGCAAATTTCGGCATTAAAATACCACTATATGCACAAAAGCCACTTCACAAATCAAGATTAGTAACTCTACTAGTTCAACATACAAGAGCAATGATAAAAGTAGTGGTATGGTCGCGACTCCATCCCGCACTCAAATCATTACTCCGCACATGAATCAGTAAAACACATATCTCAACACCTTCTTCTTAAGATGAACCTAAAGATTGGTAACTATGAAAAAGAACAGCCCAACAAGATAACGTCGGATAACAAAGAGTTAGATAGATCGCATCGGTATACAACGAATCAGAATAGATCACGTCGGTTTACAAAGGCCTGTCGGTATGGAATGTACCAACAGTTGATAACCAAAAGGCAGATAGTGATAACATTTGGATGCAACAGATAGACAAGGAATTCACACACACACACACAACCTATGGTACTACGGAACCCAGAACACGTGAATCCTAGTTTGAATTTTTAGAAGAGGATTGAAAACGTTACACTTCCTTACTAGAAAAGGGTGGTTGGGTGGGTAAGAAGAAAAATGGAAGCAGTCCTACTCTCACGTTTTGTTTTTCCCTAGTATACATAACTACCAAAAATATTTGCTAGACTGACAACGACCATTTGGCTGAGACCCTGAAGGGCGGGATGGCTCTGATACCAATTGTAACTACCTCGGTGAATTACGCTCTTAGTTACATGCCTGGATGAACGAAAGTGGTTAAAAGATTACGGTGGAGCCCAGGGCCACTCACGGTAGACCTTTCGGCCGTCCTAACCACTTTCAGAACATTGGGACAAGAACGAGTGGCGTAATCGGCAGGCGAAGGGATCAACTACATACACAAGTGAGTATGTATGCAAGCCACATACAATAGTCCTCAGAGCCATACCATCTAAAAAAATAGAAATAATGCAACGCCATACGGCAAGATTCAAATATCCTAGATAGAGATAATAATTTAGGATAACTCCTCATACAACAAACATCAGAGTATCAGGCGGAAGCGGAAAACAAGATCCGAGTACGGATAAGAAGCAAATCGGCATAAGATGCCACATAAATAAACACATCCCGCCCACAGATCTCACGGATCCCCGTTCCCGGAATCTCTACACCGAGTGGTCGTTGCCAACATCATCTGTCTCCTCCACCATGTATCCATCTTGCGAGTACACCTGTTCATCTGAATCAAACAATTTATCATGTGAGACCCTAGGGGTACTCAGCAAGTCTTTATGCCACTAAAGGGGACACAACCTGGGGTAACGCAACTGCAGCAAAAGATAATATCTAACAATTCTATAGATACTCGCTAACCATCCTCCTAACCAATGATAGACGGATATCCGTGAATTAAGAACAACAGTTATAACAGTATAATTAACAGATCCATCCTCCTCCTCGCTTACCAACGAGGAAGCGGACGAACAACCCCCATCATCCGTTGGCAGTTTTATTAACCATTCCATGAGTATTGCACTATTTACTAGTCAAGTACGTAGTCAAATTAAAAGCGGTACTTTAGTTATACTTGTCTATGATCGAGAAATCGTGCTCCAAGTCGTCCATAACCGCGGACACGGCTTTCAAAAAGATTTACCCTGCAGGGGTGCACGAATAGCAACACACACTCGATCAACCTCGGAAAAACCAACTCAAAACCCAACGAGGCATTCATGACAAAGCAATCACAAGATTTAGAAATATTTCAGGGGGCCACCCCATTAAGCTACCCGCAACGAAGTTGGCTGGCTCCGAGACGGACCCAAGGTTTGTGTCAATGGCTGTAAACGACTGGGAACCCAAATGTGTGATTGGGCTTGTCGATACCGCGAAAACATTCCACGATCCAAAACAGTACAGGTTCTCCACGCACAATCTTAATAAAGCAGTAACATGGCATAAGTACATGATAGTAATAAAGCCCCAAACTACTTTGTGGCGCCATGAAATAAGAATAAATCAAGCTCTGGCTCAGGGGGGTCCATAAGGCCTGCCGGATGTGGATAGTGCGAATAGTCAAGGAACAGGAATCAAGTACTCGGGGTCCTACGGGACACAAGTGAGCATGAAAAACCCAATAGCAGATATTGCTTACCGGTGCCTCTTTCATTAGTTATCCCATTACTACACAGGTTATGTTGTTTAGGTACCTCATTATTCATCAGACTCTCACATACCCTACACATGCTTTTCTACGACTCGCATGGCTCAAACAACTCCTATAGTAATGGCTCATGGGATGGAGGAACAACCTTCGGTGGGGTTTAAAAGTAAGACTATGCAGTACTTGGGATTCAATTTAATGCAATCGCGACTCAATGATCCATGAATAAGATAGAGGCAATAGGTACTATATGTATGCAAGCATGTGGTAGTGCTTGCCTGGCAGCTCAGTTGAAGCGAGAGATGGATCTGGGTAGTACTCCTATGATTCCTGGTAATTCTCCTGCTGGGCGTCTATTCGAAGAAGAACCAAACAAACAAGGGCCAACATAAATAAAGTGCACAAGCATATGAAATAAAATGCGATAAGCACACCAGCATGCCATGATGAATGATGCACAATTTACAGAGCATTAAAGTAGCATGGCAAGGGTGAGGTGTGGTGCAAGAATAAAGCATTTTATTAATTATTTAGCCAAGTTTTATTGTCATAAACAGTTCAGATTTTTAATAATGACATGATGCATGCTTCAATTCAGAACAAGGACTGCATAGATAGAACGGACTCGTCTCGCTGATCGTTTTAGACATATTATTTGTCAAATTTGGAGTTATAGGTTTAAAGTTATTAATTTATTCAGAAAAGGGCATTTTATTGTAATTTTGATCATCTCGAAAATTTAAAATGTTCAAACAATATTTTGAATAGCATATTTGAATTCCTCACATTTTTCTGATTCCAAAACATATATTATATTATTTGGATTTATAATATGAAAGTTACTTAAAATCTGATTTGAATTTGAATTTAAACATTTTGAATTTGTTTTATTAAAACAGATAAACGGAATTACTTTTGTTACCCAGCCCGAGCTAGCCTTAGTCGCTAACGAGTGGGACCAAACTGACTGGGCACATGCGCATAGGGAAAATCTTCTCACCGCGGCTTTACCTAGCCACAGCGAATGACAGGCAGGGCCAGCGGGCTAGGGCCCATGTGCCAGTGGCGGGACTCGCAGAGACTGACAGGTGGGGGGTGTGTTGGAGCGCGGGTTGAGCCGGCTAAAATGCAGACGCCTTTTTGTAAATGCAACGGGAGGATGACTGGTGGGGTCGCGAGGGGCGCGGGTTGAGCGGTAAAAGAAACAGGGGGGTATTTGCAAAACGGGGGCCGTGGTACTGTGGATCTTCTCCACTATCTGGCGGAAGAGTGAGAGAGGGAGAGGGCTCGGGTGTACCTTAGGCCAGGGTTAGAAGGGGTGGGGTAGATCGTGTGGTAGAGAGGGACTAGGGCCAGGTTGGTAGAGAGAGAGAGAGGAAGAGTGAGAGAGGGAGGGAGCTAGGTGCTCGACATGGAGAGGTGGTAGTTAGGGTTAGGGTTTAGAAAGAGAGGATAAGAGAGGAAGCTAGGGTTAGGGTTTTGTTTAGAATTTTTAGGTTTTAACACATGCTTATAAGATCAAGTCAAGATGAAGGGGTGAGGGAGTGTGTAGGGGTTAAAAGATGCATGATCATGAATTGATCAAGTGTGGGGAAAAGATGGAGATGGGAAGGATTTTTTTCCATGACCATGCATGGCATTACACATGTAAGAGTGGCTTGATGAGGTAGAGATGAAGAGAGAAAAAGAGAAGATCTCACAAGAGAAAGGTTCCACTCAAAGCAAGTAAAAACCAAATGAAAAGGAATGGTGATGATGATGGTTGCATGGCCCATGCAAAACATTAAATGCCATGTTTAAATTCTTGTGAAAACAAAATATTAATGGCATTATTCTTATGCATTCCCAAAATGTGGAATAAAGGCCAAGCAAAAAGGAATTGGAATTAGATCCACCCCAACCCACATGAGCTAGAATAATATCAAAAGAAAAAGAAATACAAGCTCATGGGTAATTGGAATGGTGGAATTATAAGGTGGTGACAAAGAAAGGTGGTGGAGTGGAATAAAAGATATGCCCCCAACTCAACTTGGGCATTAAACAATATATCAATAACCAAATACAATTAATAATGCATATGAGAGAAGAACCAAAGAAAGAGGGTTTTATATGATGCTCAAATGCAAGGTGGCATGATGACATGAGCATGATATAATTATGATGCAAAAATTATATATAGGAAGTATCCATTATATTACTAGACCAAGTAGCATTACAATTGTTAGACAATTGGGATGCTACAGAATCTAAGGCTTTAGAAGGTATTTTTGTTGGTTATGGTGCCGAATCCCACACTTATAGAGTCTACAGTAAGCTCTCCGGAACTGTTGTAGAATCTTGTAGTGTGGTGTTTGAGGAAAATGACGGTTCCCATGCGGAGCAAGTTGGTGTTTGTGATGCAGATATTGAAATACCCCAAGATGACATAAGAAGAATGGGTGTGGGATTCTTCCGCCCCATTGAGGAACCCCTTGTGGCGGACCGGGAAGGACAATGCTCTACTCATATAGAGCCCTCATCGGCACATACTCAACATACTCCAACCACGGGGGCAACTTCTACAATATCTCCATCAACTGTTGAAGGTCAAGATGTTCTAGAAAGCTCCAGGCCGGATTTTCCGGTTGACACCGGATTATCCGGCCACCCCACTACAGCTGACCAAGTTGCTCCTGCGGGAGAAGATTTCAACGCAAGCTCTAGGCCGGATTTTCCGGCTAGCCCCGGATTATCCGGCTCCTCGCCAGTTCAAGCAAGTCCCAGGCTTCCTGATGAAGCTGCGGCAAGTACTCCCAGGCCAGATTTTCCGGCCTCTCCATCGGCCGGATTATCCGGCCCTGACTCTCCAGTTCTGCAGCCTCCTGCTACGGCTACAGATTCACCTCAAGGGCATGCATCCCCACCACCTGCTACTGATGTTCCAGTTATTGATCAAGGCGGAGAATATGCTTCCAATGAAGACTCAAGTGATGAATCTCCTCCTCCAAGAGATAAGAAACTTATTGAACATCATCGCAAGGCTCGGGCTGATCGTAACCTTGAGTTGAGGGGTCACACTCTCGACAAGGTTATTGGTGATCTTCGACGAAGGGTTTCTACAAGAAGAGAATTGTCTAGTTTTGGTGAGCATCAAGCTCATATCTCCATGGTAGAACCTAAGAAGGTCTTTTGAAGCTCTTGAAGACCCAGACTAGGTTGTTGCTATGCATGAAGAATTGAATCATTTCGAGCGCAACAAAGTCTGGAAACTAGTGGAGAAACCCAAAGAGTGCTGCAATGTTATCGGCACCAAGTGGATTTTCAAGAACAAGCAAGATGAGAATGGCATTTTTGTGAGGAACAAGGCAAGACTTGTGGCACAAGGGTACTCCCAAGTTGAGGGCATCGACTTCGGCGAGACATATGCTCCAGTGGCTCGCCTTGAGTCCATCCGTATCCTACTTGCTTATGCTACTCATAACAATTTTAAGTTGCAGCAAATGGACGTCAAGAGTGCCTTCCTTAACGGTCCTCTACATGAGTTGGTATACGTAAAGCAACCCCCGGGGTTTGAGGATCCTAACTTTTCGAACCATGTCTACAAACTCGATAAGGCACTCTATGGCCTTAAACAAGACCCACATGCGTGGTATGAGCACCTTAAAGAGCTTTTGTTAGATCGTGGCTTCGAAGTTGGGAAATCGACCCCACTCTTTTTACTAAGAAGGTTAAGGGGGAGCTCTTCATATGCCAACTATATGTAGACGATATCATCTTTGGTTCTACTAACAAAGCTTTTAACGATGAATTTTCAAAGCTTATGAATGATAGGTTTGAGATGTCTATGATGGGGGAATTACGGTTCTTTCTTGGATTCGAGATCAAACAACTTAGAGAAGGAACCTTTATTAATCAAGAAAAGTACATCCAATACATGCTCAAGAGATTCAAGATGACGGATCTAAATGGTGTCGCCACTCCAATGCAAACAAAGTGTCATCTTGAACTTAACCCTCATGGTAAAGATGTGGACCAAAAGGTATACCGGTCCATGATCAGCTCTCTTCTTTACCTCTGCGCATCTAGACCCGATATTGTGTTGAGTGTGGGAGTATGTGCAAGGTATCAAGCAGCTCCTAAAGAAAGCCACTTAGTGGCGGTCAAGAGGATCTTTTGATATTTGGTTCATTCCCCCAACTTTGGTCTCTGGTATCCCAAGGGCTCCAATTTCTCTTTATGTGGTTATACTGACTCAGACTGGGCTGGTGATAAGGATGATCGGAAATCCACTTCTGGAGCTTGTCAATTCTTGGGAAGATCTCTTGTATGTTGGTCCTCCAAAAAGCAGAATTGTATATCTCTATACACCGCCGAAGCTGAATATGTTGCTGCTGCCAGCGCTTGTACTCAATTATTGTGGATGAGGCAAACTTTAAAGGAATACGGTGTCAATTGTGACAAAGTGCCTCTTTTATGTGATAACGAAAGTGCTATCAAAATTGCGTACAATCCAGTTCAGCACACAAGGACGAAGCATATTGAGATTCGGAATCATTTTATTCATGACCATGTTGCTCGAGGCGATATTGATCTATCTTTTGTGAGCACGAAGAACCAACTGGCGGATATTTTTACAAAGCCACTTGATGAAGCAAGATTCTGCTACCTGAGGAATGAGCTAAATATCATTGATTCTGGGAGCTTGTCTCGATTACCCATGCACTCACTCGTACACCTCAATCCTTGTTTGGTCTAGGTGTGGGCATGGATATAGGGGGAGTGTGGTCCTAACTCATTGGGCTAACCCTCCCCCCATAATTCCAATAGCAAGATATATCATTTCTCTTAATATCATGTTGTGATATGTGAGCTTATTGATGAGTATTGGTCGTCAACCCAAGATACATATTCGCGGTGTCACACCATACACTCCAACAAGGTGGTTTCGGCAACCGCCCTCTCCCTTGTGGAGAATTGGATCTTTTTGGATGTTATTTGCTTTCTCATGTTCTTATGGGAATTACACTCAATCTTGGCCTTTATTTGATTTGGATTTTGCAATTTTGAGTGTCTAGTACCATCTCGGTTTGGCTCTCTTAATCCTAAGCCTTCCCTACCCCTAAGCCATCTATTCTTGCACACAAGTCCCTTGTACACCTTGTGGGGGTGTTGTTTGGGGACGTGCGGGCCTGGTTGTGTGTCTAACAGAATCCCAGAATTTAGGCCGGATAATCCGGCCCAAGTGTTGGCCGGATAATCCGGCCCTGGCGGATTTGATCTTAAAGGGCAGGGCTCGGGGGGGGGAGGGGGAAGGGCTCATATCGAGCAGCACTTCTCCCCCAGCCCTCTCCTCCTCCATAGCCGCCGCCTGCTGCCCCTCACCCTCCCCGGAGCCTCTCCGGCCACCGGATTTTCCGGGACTCCCCGGATCTTCTTCTCCATGCCTCCGGGTACCTTCTCCTCCGTGTTCTTCCTCCAATGAGTGAGGGTAACTCCCTCTCTCCCCATCTTTGGCTAGATGTGTATCTTGTTGGGTGGAACGTTGTCTAGAAGGATGTATTTTCGCATAGAAATCGTAGTCTTGGTGTTTCTAGGTTCGATCTACTTTTTTGCATGCAATCTTGGTGAAATCAAAAATTTCTGCCAGGGCCGGATTATCCGCCCCTGGCCAGGACGGATAATCCGGCCTGACAGATTCAATTATGCTTCAGTTTCACTATGTGTATGCATTGAGTAGTTTTGCCCTATGAACTTTTTGACTACTTTTTCCATGCTCTCTCCTGGACTTGTGTGTATGCTTATCCCCTTGCTATCGCCCTTATTCTCCTCACAGGTGGTTCCGGTGTTTCCAAGACCTACAAGCGCCATCCTCACGCCAAGTACTTTTGGGACGACAGTCAAGGTAACCTCGTGGGCGAAGTTGAATTGAGGAGAAGGAAGAACGAAGAGAGGCGAATGGCTGAACAATCCAAGAGGACTAGGAAGGGGGTGTCCAAGAGGAAGGGTAAGGAGCCCAAGATCAACTACAGGGCTTTGGATGCTGTCTCCTTTTCCACCATCATTCACCGTGACTTGTTTGCTGAGCTGCCTCGTGAGGTTGAGTTGGGGGATACCTGTTTTTGGTGTGCCCAACAGAAGGGGATTTATGAAGACATCTTTGCCATGCTGAACATTAGGCCTATGCACCCTTTGGTACTTGTTGATGCTTTGGAGAAGGCGCATCTTGTGGATGCGATGTATGTGGCTGAGAGGATGGGGCTGCACCATCTCATGTCTCTCCAGTGCTCCTTTGACTCTGAGGTGGTGAAGCAGTTCTTCTCCACTTTGGTGATTTGTGGGGATGAGCGTCGCACTATATAGTGGATGACTCATGACAGGCCAATGACTGTTGATTTTCACGTGTTTGCTGAGGTTCTAGGGTACTCCTTCCATAGCAGGGATAGAGCCAGTGGCCACTGCATCATCACTCAGTTGAAGCCCAACAAGGATGCTGCTCTCTCTCCATGCTCTGTGGATAATGGCATTGTCGGTACTGTGGTTGGTCTTGCTCCCATCTATGCTGCTTTGGTGGGTCTCTTCCGTGACTCTATTACACCGAGTGGGGGCAACAATGACAGCATCCGTGGTCACATTGTTCAGCTACTTCAATTTTCTCATGAGGTTGCCTCCTGCTAGGACGAGTCAGTGTAGTACAGGCTGGATGTCATGGACTTCATCTACCATGAGCTGTGTGATGCTATGTTCAACCGTCTGTGCATTCCCTATGCGCCCTACATTATGATGCTCATCCGCCAGCTGCTTCCTGCTGAGGAGTTCCACATTGACTCGGTGCACAAGGCCAAGAAGATATACATCAAGGTTCGGAATACCTCTCACCCCTCCTCTGGTCCTAAGGGCCTCATGAGGGATGCTCGCAGGCCCCCTGTACCTCCCGTGGCCCGTGAGATCAAGCAGCTGAACTCGTTCCAGCATCACATTCTCTGCATGGGCGTGGACATGCGCAAGGGTCAGTACGAGGCTTACGGGCAGCGCCATGAGTTGGCTCACTCCCAGCAGCTCATTCTTCACCACGTGTCCGGTGCTTCGGGTGCTCCTCCAGCTCCTCCGGCTTCGGGTGCTCCTCCGGCTCGCTATTGAGTTGTCTACCTTGTAGGCTCTTCAAATCCGTTGGCTCGAAAGGCATTGAAGAGTGATCATTCTACTCTAAATGAGCCTTATGACCAGCTCCAAACTCAATTGAAAAGGTATGATATGCCAAGTACCTCCTCTTCATCCTTTGGAAAAGAAGATCTTGCAAGAAGTTCTCAACACAAAGTTCAAGGGGTTATTGATGAGATACTGAGCAGGCAAAGGACAAACAATAGTAAAGAAGGTCTTGGTTACATACCCAAGACAAAGACCAAGAAAAACAAGAAGAAGAAGAAGAAGAAGAAGAAGACTGCTCAATCAAAGACTAGCAACAATACCAATAACAAGACTAATCATGATGGTTTTGCAGGGATCAACAATCCTAACTCTGAACTATATTGTGATTGTTATGGTGATGTTTATGCTAGTTATGTAGGGCCTTATGATTGTTACATTCCTTGGTCTATTTGGGTTCCCAAGACCCTTGTTATTAACATGAGAGGACCCATTGAAAAATGGGTACCTAAAACGAAGAAGTAATTTTCTTGTAGGGCTATGCTTCCGGTGGTTCTAAATGGGTACTCGATAGCGGTTGTATGAGTCATATGACCGGAAGCAAGGAGATCATCACGGAGATGCGGCCAAACCTTGATCACATTACCGTCTCCTATGGTGACAAGTCAAAATCTGAGGTATTGGGTCTCGGCAAAGTTGTGGTGGCTCACGATATCTCTCCCGTGGACGTCATGCTTGTTGAGACCCTCGGGTATAACTTACTTTCAGTTCGTGCCCTTGGTAAGATGGGCTTTGCAGTTTACATTGATGCTGATTTTGTGGTACTCTTGTGGAGCAAGTCTCTAAAAGTCGCTTTCGTGGGATATGTCAAAAGCGACCTGTACGTGGTGGACTTTTTCAGGAAAACCACTACAGGCCCAATGTGTCTTTTCAGAAAGGCTGACGTGGGTTGGCTATGGCATCGCCGACTAGCCCACGTTAATATGAGAACTTTGCAAAGTCTCCACAAGGGTGGCCACATTCTTGGACTAAAAGAAAATATCTCTTTTGCCAAAGATCGTGTTTGCTGGGTGTGTGTTGAAGGGAAAATGCATGATTCACCTCATCGAAGGAAAACCATTATCTCTTCAAAAAGGATTTTGGAGCTCCTTCATGTGGACCTCTTCGGACCTCCATCTCATACAAGCCTCGGTGGGAAGAAGTATTGTCTAGTGATTGTTGATGATTACTCAAGATACACTTGGGTTTATTTCTTCAAGTTGAAGAGTGAAACTCAACAAACTGTCATCGACTTCGCCAACGAGGTTCAACATCAACACAACGTCCCCATTCTAGCTATAAGGAGTGATAACGGCTCGGAGTTCAAGAACTACACCTTAAATGAGTTCCTAAGTGAAAAGGGGATAAGACATCAATATTCCGCTGCGTACACCCCTCATCAAAATGGTGTAGCCGAGAGGAAGAATCGAACTCTAATTGACATGGCAAGATCAATGTTAGCCGAATTTAAATCACCATATAACTTCTGGGCTGAAGCAATCTCTACGGCTTGTCATTCATCCAACCGTTTATACCTCCGTAAGATCTTGGACAAGACTCCGTATGAAATACTTACCGGTAACAAGCCAAACATCTCATACTTTCGAGTATTCGGGTGTAAGTGTTTCTTTCTTATTAAAGGAGTTCGTTTATCTAAGTTTGAATCTAAGGCTTTAGAAGGTATTTTTGTTGGTTATGGTGCCGAATCCTACACTTATAGATTCTACAATAAGCTCTCTGGAACTGTTGTAGAATCTTGTAGTGTGGTGTTCAAGGAAAATGATGGTTCCCATGTGGAGCAAGTTGGCGTTTGTGATGCAGATGTTGAAATACCCCAAGATGCCATAAGAAGAATGGGTGTGGGATTCTTCCGCCCCATTGAGGAACCCCTTGTGGCGGACCGGGAAGGACAATGCTCTACTCGTATAGAGCCCTCATCGACACATACTCAACATGCTCCAACCACGGGGGCAACTTCTACACCATCTCCATCAACTACTGAAGGTCAAGATGTTCCAGAAAGCTCCAGGCCAGATTTTCCGGTTGCCACCGGATTATCCGGCCACCCCGCTATAGCTGACCAAGTTGCTCTTACTGGAGAAGAGTTCAAGCAAGTCCCAGGCCTCCTGAAGTAGCAGCGGCAAGTACTCCCAGGCTGGATTATCCGGCCTCTCCATCGGCCGGATTATCCGGCCCTGACTCTCCAGTTCTGCAGCCTCCTGCTACGGCTACGGATTCACCTCAAGGGCATGCATCTCCACCACCTGCTACTGATGTTCCAGTTACTGATCAAGGCGGAGAATATGCTTCCAATGAAGACTCAAGTGATGAATCTCCTCCTCCAAGAGACAACAAACTTATTGAACTTCGTCGCAAGGCTCGGGCTGATTGTAACCTTGAGTTGAGGGGTCACACTCTCGACAAGGTTGTTGGTGATCTTCGACGAAGGGTTTCTACAAGAAGAGAATTGTCTAGTTTTGGTGAGCATCAAGCTCATATCTCCATGGTGGAACCTAAGAAGGTCTTTTAAGCTCTTGAAGACCCAGACTGGGTTGTTGCTATGCATGAAGAATTGAATAATTTCGAGCGCAACAAAGTCTGGAAACTAGTGGAGAAACCCAAAGAGTGCCGCAATGTTATCGGCACCAAGTGGATTTTCAAGAACAAGCAAGATGAGAATGGCATTGTTTTGAGGAACAAGGCAAGACTTGTGGCACAAGGGTACTCCCAAGTTGAGGGCATCGACTTCGGCGAGACATATGCTCCAGTGGCTCGCCTTGAGTCCATTTGTATCCTACTTGCTTATGCTGCTCATAACAATTTTAAGTTGCAGCAAATGCACGTCAAGAGTGCCTTCCTTAATGGTCCTCTACATGAGTTGGTATACGTAAAGCAACCCCCGGAGTTTGAGGATCCTAACTTTCCGAACCATGTTTACAAACTCGATAAGGCACTCTATGGCCTTAAACAAGCCCCACGTGCGTGGTATGAGCACCTTAAAGAGCTTTAGTTAGATCGTGGCTTCGAAGTTGGGCAAATCGACCCCACTCTTTTTACTAAGAGGGTTAAGGGGGAGCTCTTCGTATGCCAACTATATGTAGACGATATCATCTTTGGTTCTACTAACAAAGCTTTTAACGATGAATTTTCAAAGCTTATGAATGACAGGTTTGAGATGTCTATGATGGGGGAATTACGGTTCTTTCTTGGATTCGAGATCAAACAACTTAGAGAAGGAACCTTTATTAATCAAGCAAAGTACATCCAAGACATGCTCAAGAGATTCAAGATGACGGATCTAAATGGTGTTGCCACTCCAATGCAAACAAAGTGTCATCTTGAACTTAACCCTCATGGTAAAGATGTGGACCAAAAGGTATACCGGTCCATGATCGGCTCTCTTCTTTACCTCTGCGCATCTATACCCGATATTGAGTTGAGTGTGGGAGTGTGTGCAAGGTATCAAGCAGCTCCTAAAGAAAGCCACTTAGTGGCGGTCAAGAGGATCTTTCGATATTTGGTTCATTCCTCCAACTTTGGTCTCTAGTATCCCAAGGGCTCCAATTTCTCTTTATGTGGTTATACTGACTCAGACTGGGCTGGTGATAAGGATGATCGGAAATCCACTTCTAGAGCTTGTCAATTCTTGGGATGATCTCTTGTATGTTGGTCCTCCAAAAGCAGAATTGGATATCTCTATCCACCGACGAAGCTGAATATGTTGCTGCTGCCAGCGCTTGTACTCAATTATTGTGGATGAGGCAAACTTTAAAGGAATACGGTGTCAATTGTGACAAAGTGCCTCTTTTATGTGATAAGGAAAGTGCTATCAAAATTGCGTACAATCCAGTTCAGCACACAAGGACGAACCATATTGAGATTCGGAATCATTTTATTCGTGACCAAGTTGCTCGAGGCGATATTGATCTATCTTTTGTGAGCACGAAGAACTAACTGGCGGATATTTTTACAAAGCCACTTGATGAAGCAAGATTCTACTATTTGAGGAATGAGCTAAATATCATTGATTCCGAGAGCTTGTCTTGATTACCCATGCACTCACTCGTACACCTCAATCCTTATTTGGTCTAGGTGTGGGCATGGATATAGGGGGAGTGTGGTCCTAACTCATTGGGCTAACCCTCCCCCATAATGCCAATAGCAAGATATATCATTTCTCTTAATATCATGTTGTGATATGTGAGCTTATTGATGAGTATTGGTCGTGAACCCAAGATATATATTCGCGGTGTCACACCATACACTCCAACAAGGTGGTTTCGGCAACCGCCCTCTCCCTTGTGGAGAATTGGATCTTTTTGGATGTTATTTGCTTTCTCATGTTCTTATGGGAATTACACTCAATCTTGGCCTTTATTTGATTTGGATTTTGCAATTTTGAGTGTCTAGTACCATCTCGGTTTGGCTCTCTTAATCCTAAGCCTTCCCTACCCCTAAGCCATCTATTCTTGCACACAATTCCCTTGTACACCTTGTGGGGGTGTTGTTTGGGGTCGCGCGGGCCTGGTTCTGTGTATAACAAAATCCCAGAATTTAGGCCGGATAAGCCGGCCCAAGTGTTGGCCGGATAATCTGGCCCTGGCGGATTTGATCTTAAAGGGCAGGGCTTGGGGGAAGGGCTCATATCGAGCAGCACTTCTGCCCCAGCCCTCTCCTCCTCCTCAGCCACCTCCTGCCGCCCCTCACCCTCCCCGGAGCCTCTCCGGGCACCGGATTTTCCGGGCCTCCCCGGATCTTCTTCTCCATGCCTCCGGGTACCTTCTCCTCCGTGTTCTTCCTCCAATGAGTGAGGGTAACTCCCTCTCTCCCCATCTTTGGCTAGATGTGTATCTTGTTGGGTGGAACGTTGTCTAGAAGGATGTGTTTTCGCATAGAAATCATAGTCTTGCAGTTTCTAGGTCCGATCTACTTTTTTGCGTGCAATCTTGGTGAAATCGAAAATTTCTGCCAGGGCCGGATTATCCGCCCCTGGCCAGGCCGGATTATCCGGCCTGACAGATTCAATCCTGCTTCAGTTTCACTATGTGTATGCATTGAGTAGTTTTTTTCCCTATGAACTTTTTGACTACTTTTTCCATGCTCTCTCCTAGACTTGTGTGTATGCTTATCCCCTTGCTATCGCCCTTATTCTCCTCACAGGTGGTTCTGGTGTTTCCAAGACCTACAAGCGTCGTCCTCGCGCCAAGTACTTTCGAGACGACGGTCAAGGTAACCTAGTGGACGAAGTTGAATTGAGGAGAAGGAAGAACGAAGAGAATCGAATGGCTGAACAATCCAAGAGGACTAGGAAGGGGGTGTCCAAGAGGAAGGGCAAGGAGCCCAAGATCAACTACAGGGCTTTGGATGCAGTCTCCTTTTCCGCAATCCGTCACCGTGACTTGTTTGCTGAGCTGCCTCGTGATGTTGAGCTAGGGGATACCCATTTTTGGTGTGCAGAACAGAAGGGGATTTATGAAGACATCTATGCCAGGCGGAACATTAGGCCTATGCACCCTCTGGTACTTGTTGATGCTTTGGAGAAGGCGCATCTTGTGGATGCGATGTATGTGGCTGAGAGGATGGGGCTGCACCATCTCATGTCTCTCCAGTGCTCCTTTGACTCTGAGGTGGTGAAGCAGTTCTTCTCCACTTTGGTGATTTGTGGGGATGAGCGTCGCAATATGAAGTGGATGACTCATGAAAGGCCAATGACTGCTGATTTTCACGTGTTTGCTGAGGTTCTGGGGTACTCCTTCTGCAGCAGGGATAGAGCCAGTGGCCACCGCATCATCACTCAGTTGAAGCCCAACAAGGATGCTGCTCTCTCTCTCTCTCCGTGCACTGTGGACAATGGCATTGTCGGTACTATGGCTGGTCTTGCTCCCATCTATGCTGCTTTGGTGGGTCTCTTCCTTGACTCTATTACACTGAGTGGGGGCAACAATGACAGAATCCGTGGTCACCTTGTTCAGCTACTTCAATTTTCTCATGAGGTTGCCTCCTGCGAGGACGAGTCAGTGTAGTACAGGCTGGATGTCATGGACTTCATCTACCATGAGCTGTGTGATGCTATGTTCACCCGTCTGTCCATTCCCTATGCGCCCTACATTATGATGCTCATCCGCCACCTGCTTCCTGCTGAGTAGTTCCACATTGAGTCGGTGCACAAGGCCAAGAAGATATACAACAAGGTTCGGAAGACCTCTCACCCCTCCTCTGCTCCTAAGGGTCTCATAAGGGATGCTCGCAGGCCCTCTATGCCTCCCGTGGCCCGTGAGATCAAGCAGCTGAACTGGTTCTAGCGTCACATTCTCTGCATGGGCGTGGACACGCGCAAGGGTCAGTTCGAGGCTTATAGGCAGCGCCATGAGTTGGCTCACTCCCAGCAGCTCATTCTTCACCACGTGTCTGGTGGTTCGGGTGCTCCTCCGGCTCCTACACCTCCCACTCCGTATGCTCGGTGGAACTCTTCCTCCGGGCGGTACTATGGTGAGATGGAGCGTCACTTGTTCCCCTCTGCGCCCGCTGCTGATGAAGATGAGGAAGGTGACACTGAGGAACTTGAAGATGAGGATGAGGAAGAGCATGAAGAAGAGGACAAGGACGAGGACTACGATGAGTGATCCCATGGGGCGCTAGCATCGCTCCTCTCCCTTTTTGGTGTCTCGATGCCAAAGGGGGAGAAGTAGTTCTATTAGGTTGTCCGTGGATTTGCATGGGTCAGGCATAAGCACTTGCAGTTTTCTATTCGTTATTTCCTTCTTATGCCCATTTAGCATTGAACTTTAAATTCGTGATTTGGTTGTTTGAGACTCTTTGTGGTTGTCTGGATTATACTATGCCTATGGACTTCATATCATGGATTGTGCTTATGGGTCTATCTATTCATATCCTATTCCTAGAGGTATATCACGGAAGGCGCGCTCATATTGGTTATCCGATAATAATTGTGATTTATGTCAAGGATGCCTATTCTCTACTTCGGTGGTATGTGTTTTTGCTCACATGTCTATGGAATAGATTATCCTATTTGTGTGCATTTGTATTCCAATGCAAAACTCTATTATGCACACATTGAGGGGGAGTCTCTTTCATAAGTTATCTCTGTCTGTCTTGTGTCTTTCTCCTGCAAATCCTGATATTGTCATCTAACACCAAAAAGGGGGAGATTGAAAGAACATTTCATGTTTTCCTATGTTTTGCGTGTTAGATAACAATACTATGGAGACTTTTCATGTGTGCTAAGTGTGCAGGAAGTTTTGAGGGGGGCGGATAATCCGCCCCACCAAGGGCCGGATAATCCGGCCTACCTCATCTCTCAAGGAAGCCAAGGCGCGTCGTTCGGGGTCCAGTCGGATTTTCTCCTGGAAAATCCGAACTGGGGCGGTTTTTTCCTCCCCGGGCCGGATAATCCGGGTGTCGCATGGGCCGGATAATCCGGCCCCCGGTTTTCGAGAAAAAGGAGCCAAGGAGCGTCGCTCGGTATCCGGTCAGATTCTCTCCCGGAAAATCCGAACTGGGGCGCTTCTTCCCCAGGCCGGATAATCCGGCCTTCGCACTGGGCCGCATAATCCGGCCCCCAGAAGTTGATCAAGGGCAAGCTCGGCGTCACGCTCGGAGAGGGGGGCGGATTATCTAGCGGATATTCCGAGTCTGGGCGGTGTTTTCCTAGACCGGATAATCTGGCCCTCACTTGGGCCGGATAATCCGGCCCTCAAAGGCTGCAACGGCTGGTTTCTGAAGGGGGGGTATAAATACCCCTTCTTCCCCAACATTCAGAACTCTTGATTCGTTCGAATTTGACCAGACCTTGTGCAAGAGCTCTAAATCTCGATCTCCCACTTCAACCACCCGAAGGTCTTGATCTTTGGTGGAATTGAAGGAGGAGAAGTTCATCATCATCAAGAATCAAGCGCTTCAACTCCTCTCCATTCACTTGGAGAAATCCCTGATCTAGTATTCTTGTCAATACCTAGATCTTGTTTATTGTATTTGATAAGTTTGTTTTTGTGGTAGCTTGTTGTCATTTCGGGAGCCTCCAAGTCGAAGGGTACCTATAGTGGAAGGTGGATCAGGCCTGTTGTGGCGAGATCCATCGGAGAACAGGGTGAGGCCTTTTGTGGTGTGGTGGTCTTAGTACCGCCCACCCCTCCAACGCAGACGTACTTCCCTTAACAAGGAAGGAACTGCGGTCAAAAAAATCCTGTGTCTCCGCGTGCTTCACATCGCTTTACTCGTTCCTCTTCCACTCGCTCTTTACTCGCTAGTAGATAGGTTTGCATATAGGGAAATTCCACCCAATAGTCTATCTAGAGAATTTACCCTTTGTGCTAAGCCTAAAACTAAAAAAGAATTAAAAATTGGTGTAGCACCAATTCACCCCCCTCCCCTCTAGGTGCCCATACGATCCATTTCAACTCCTGACCGTTGTTGACCAGTACGCCACCGTTGATGCGGCAATGAAGAATCCTCTCGGGGTGAATGCGGAGGGACGGACGATTCCCACCGAGCCGACACGGGATAGGACGAATGGCCAAGGTGGGTATGCTGACTCATCCAGGCGGCCGAACAACGACAACTGTTTCCAGGGCAAGCGCCCGGATGAGCGGCAAGGTCCTCGGTATCACACGAGGCAGGTTAACGTCGTGGAAGGCGTGCCGGCTGACGATGAAAGTAGGTAGAAGCCCAGGTTCACCTTCGAGCATATGTTCAATGCGCCATCCAAGTACTACAATGGACCCTTCAAGCCGGCTACACATACCACCCGGAATTACAGTTTGACCCACCAGATTAGAGAGCAAGGTGGTTTGCCTGGTCCTCCCCCGCCTCCTCTCGGTGGAACCCCACCAATGGCTAGGACAGCCGGCAACAATAATGGTTATCCACAGTAGCATGCCAACTATCACATATTCGTCTCCGAGTCGGATGACAAGCATAGCCAGCGGCGACGCATAGCAGAGGTGAACGCCATCGTTCCTCTAGTCTGCTAGTACCTGAACTAGTCTGAGACTCTGATCACCTGGAGTCGAGAGGATCAACTGAATCTCTTTCCGAATCCTAGGGGCTACGCAATGGTGTTTGACCCTATCCTCGTCTCCAACTAGCATGCTTGCCACTTCTCATGTGTCCTCGTTGACGGTGGTAGCAACCTCAACCCGCTCTGCCGTGCCTCACTAGAAAAGCTAGGAATCTAGGAGTGTGACCTATAGCCAACAACCACGGTGTTCTATGGCGTCGTGCCGGGACTCCCATTCTCACCACTGGGGAAAATCTAGCTAGATGTTAAATTTGGCTATGAGGATAACATCCACCGCGAGCTAGTTTGGTTTGAGGTGGTGAACTTGACCAGCACCTACCATGCTTTCCTCGGGCATCCCGCCCTCGGCAAGTTCATGTCTGTCCCCAACTACGCATACCTCAAGATGAAGATGCTGGGGACGAATGCCGTGATCGCCGTCTTCGCCTGCTATAGGCGGTCGATGGAGTGCGTAGGGGAAGGCTCAGAGATAGCAAAATCCCTTGTCATCGCTAAAGAGAAGCGTGAGACCATGCACAATGTTGTGTTGGCTCAGCAGGAGGTTCGGGTTAGCATGAAGCCGGCTAGGGAGATGGCATTCCAGCCATCTAAGGAGATGAACTAGATCCAGCTTGACCCATCTGATCCATTCAAGTGTGTCACCATAGGTGCCGGCTTGGATAACAAATAGGAAAGCACACTTGTTAACTTCCTCTTTGAGAATCAGGACATCTTCGCAAGGTCTACAAAGGACATGTCGGGTGTTCCGAGGGATTTCACCGAGCACTCACTTCATGTATGGCCGGATGCCAAGCCGGTCAAGCAACCCATTCGCCGCCTTGTAGAAAACAAGAGAAAAGTCATTGGTGACGAGATCACCCGGCTCCTCACAGCCGGGTTCATTATGCAGGTATACCACCCGGACTGGTTGGCCAACCCGGTCCTGGTGCTGAAAAAGAACAAGGCGTGTCCGAAAGAACCTTTCGCTTTGCCTTGTATGATCAGGTCATCGATTCCATGGCCAACTACGACTTGTTGTCCTCCTCTGCTATTCCGGGTACAATCGGATCCGGTTAAATCTGGCTAGCCAAATAAAGACATTGTTCATTAACCCATACGGGGATTATTGCTGTGTAACCATGCCATTTGGCTTGAAAAATGCAGGCGCCACTTATCAGCATTACATGCAGAAATTCTTGCACTTGCAAATTGGCCAAAATATGCATGCCTATGTGGACGAGGTTGTGATCAAGACGAAGGATAAGCATACCCTCCTTGATGACCTGGGGGACACATTCATGAACCTCCACTAGTACCAGATGAAGCTAGACCCAGAGAAGTGCATCTTCGGTGTTCCATCCAGCCAACTCCTTGGCTTCCTTGTTTCACAACAAGGAATCAAGGCGAATTCGGAGAAGATCATGGCCATCGAGAGAATGCAGCCACCTAAGAGCTTGCTTGGTGTCTAGAAGTTCACCGGGTGTTTGGCCTCCCTCAGCTGGTTCATCTGCCGGTTGGGCGAGAAAGCACTTACGCTCTACCAAATGTTGAAGAAGACGCACAAGTTCACCTGGACAGTGCAGGCAGATGCCACATTCCACGATCTCAAGCGCATGCTATCCATAGCACCCGTGCTAGCCACGCCAGATGAGAAGGACCTCTGTTTCTCTATATAGCAGCCATCAAGTGAGTCATCAGCGTCATCCTAGTGGTGGAGCGCCCGAGGAAGGCTAGGCTCAGTCGGTTTAGAAGCCCATCTACTACTTGAGTGAAGTGCTCTCCCTCTCCAAGAAGAACTACCTGCACTACCAGAAGATGTGCTATGGGGTTTACCTAGCATGCAAGAATCTCAAGCACTACTTCTAGGAGCATCCGATTAAGGTGGTGTGCACTGCCCCCCTTTCGAAGATTATCGACAACAAAGACACCACTAGCCAGGTGGCCAAATGGGCCATCGATCTCGCCACATACTCCATATAGTATGAGACAAGACTCATGATCAAGTCGCGGGAGCTGGCGGATTTCCTAGTCGACTGGGTTGAGACCAAATATAGGCCACCGGTTCCTGACTCGGACCACTAGAAGATGCATTTAGACAACTCGAAGATGCGCGGGGGCTTGGGAGCCGGCATCGTGATCACGTCGCCCAATGGAGACCGGCTGGAACATGTCCTCTAGATCTACTTCACTTCCTCGAATAATGTGGCCAAGTACGAAGCATTGGCACATAGCCTCCGGCTCGCCAAAGAAATCGGCATTCGATGGATCCTCTGCTTTGGGGATTCAAATTTGGTGGTGAAGCAAGTATCCAGAGAATGGGACACTCGAGATGCCAACATGGCTCTGTACTGTTTCCATGTTCAGCAGTCCAGTGCCTGCTTTGAGGGGTGTTAGTTCCATCATGTCCCCCAGGCCAACAACGTCGCGCGAGTCGGATCCACCGGGCAGGTAATTCCACCCAGAGTCTCCTTGGAGAACCTGCACAAGCCTTCCATCACCCCGTCCCTCGAATCCAACTCCATTGTCTGGGTGTCAGACTCGAGGGCTGCTGGCTATGCGAGCAAGCAACCGCCCGCTGGCTCCAAGGCGCTAGCGCCTCCTGGCTCGAAATACCCGGGGGCTGCCAGCTCATCAAGTGCAGCATCATCAAATGATTCAAGTTGCCCAGGGGCTGCCAACTTGGGCATCCCACCCGGCCGTCCGCCAGACATCCTCTAGCCGGTGCACAAAAGCGTCTTCACCATCCGACAAGTGCCACCTTGGGCACAACCATTCATGAAATTCATAGCCAACAGAGAGCTTTCAGATGATGAGGTGGACGCCAGGCAGATCGGGCGGAGGGCGCATATGTACATAATCATCAACAAGGATATTTACAACCGCAGTGTCTCAGGAATATCTAGCGGTGCGTTGATGTGGACACAGGCTACCGGCTATTGAAGGACATCCACAGGGCGAGTGCGGGCACCATGCTTCTTCCCGAGCCATACTCTCCAAGGTGTTCCACCACGGCTTCTACGAGTCCACCGCACTTGATGGCGTGGAATAGCTGGTCCACGCGTTCAACGGGTGCCAGCGGTTTAACTGGCAAAGGCACATGCCGACTATAGTACTCAGAACAATCCCGATCACGTGCACCTTCGCTGTTTGGGGACTGGACATGGTCAGTCCCTAAGCAGGCTCGCACGAGCATGACCCATTTGCTGGTGGAGGTGGACAAGTTCACAAAGTGGATAGAGGTGAAGCGTATCCGGAAGCTGGACGGGGTCATAGTCATCACCTTCTTCGAGGACATCATCAAATGGTTCGGGTACCCCCACAACATCATCACGAACAACGACACGAACTTTGCTAGGGGGCTTCGCCTGATTCTGCAGCAACAAGGGGATCCGGCTGGATCTAGCATCCGTCACGCATCTGCAATCCAATGGGCAAGTCAAAAGTGCAAACAGCCTAGTGCTAGCTGACATCAAGCCACGACTGATCGAGCCTCTAGAGCACTCACCCGACTGCTGGATCGAGGAGCTTCCGACTGTGTTGTGGAGCCTGTGCACCACTCTGAATCGCTCAACCGGCTTGACACCATTCTTCCTCGTCTATGGCTCGGAGGCCGTCCTCTCGACGGACATTGAGTTCGACTCACCCCGCAAGCTCCTCTACATAGAAAATCAAAACCAAGAGGTGCGAGAGGATAGTGTGGACCTCCTCGAAGAGGCCCGTGAGCTAGCCCTAACAAGGTCGGCACTGTACCAACAACGCATATGCTGGTACCATTCAAGCCGGATTCAACCCGTCGCGTTCCGCGAGGGCGATCTTGTCCTCCGGCTAGTGCAAGACAAGAAAGGCATGCACAAGTTGTCATTGCCCTGGGTGGCCCCCTTCATCATCAACAAAGCCCTGCACAAAAACTCCTACTACCTCATCGATGCGCAGAAGTCGTGCAAGAACAAGATGGACAAGTCGAACGAGGAGTCCGAGCATCCCTGGAATGCTACCCTACTCTGTCTGTTTTACACCTAGTCGTATGACAGTGTATGTATCCCGCGAACTTTATGAATGAATGAATGAATGAATGATGTGGAACCCCGAGCGACCCTGCGGGGCTCCTTGCCAGAAATCTGCATGTTGTTTTAGTTTCAGTTTTCTGTTTCCGGCAACCCATGACTTGGGGGCTCGTCGGCTGGCCCAGCATGTTATTTCTATAAACCGGCTTAGTAATGTGCGTAGTGCCAAAGGCCAACTCTTTGTCTCAGCTACAGACCGCAACCCGGCTATCCGACTTGCAAGAGTAAAAGCTGGAGGCATCCCACACGAAAAACGACAAAAGGATGCGACAGTTTGGGCATTCCGGTTGAAAATGCCTAGTCCGTATTTTTCCGTCAGCTAAGTCTCTAGTACCGTGCGTAATGTATTGTCACCTCTCCCTTCGGATCTGTCTATGGACCGCAACTTGACTGACCAGCCAGCAAGGTCATAACATAAACAACAAAATGCACGGAAAAGGGCTAAGTGTTTAGAAAATCACAAGCTAGTTTTTTCAGCAAGTAAAACCATTATCCGGTTTGACGTCACGTATCATGTATGTTATTATACTAATAACTAATTCATTGTTATGTGTTTGTTTCACATGGCTACGCAGAGCCAGTTACAAGATGCAGGTAAGATTCAAAGCACTTATCTACGTCAACTACTTTGAATCTCAGGGGCTACACCCACTGGGTGCGCTCGTGCAACCCCGGTGTAATCAAGTGGTCCCTGTCTGGTTGAAGGAGTTCAGCTGGATATCATATTCAAGGTGTTGAAGAGGGCATGAAATATTAGATTGAAAGTACATGTCTACATCATCTACTTCGAATCTCGAGGGCTACACCCAATGGGTGTGCTTACGCACCCCCCACTAGAAGTTGTAGTTTTCCTCGACTAGAAGTGTATAGCCTAACAAAACCAGTAAGATAAAACCGTGGGCCGGGATGCAAGTTCTCCCATCTATCTAAGGAGTTCCAGTCGGATGGAAAGATGAAATGTTAAGGAAAGAAAGAAAGAGAAATAAATAAAGATTTGAAGCACTTGTATTTTTCAACTACTCCAAATGTCGGGGCTACACCCAGCGGGTGCGCTGATATGCCCCCATTGGAAGTTGTAGTTTTTGCTGACTAAATATGTTCAGCCGGATAATACAAGAAGGCGCAATAATCACACAAGTGTTGGGATGCAAGAGGTTCCTACCCGTATGGGTGTGACCAGTCGAGCAAAAGCAATCAGTAAGGAAAAAGATCACCAAGTGAACGGACAAGGCAAAAGCACAAGCGCAAGAATATATTCAGAAGAAAAGGCGAGTGCATTACCGAAAAGTAAGAGGATTCGAAGCTCCCGCAAGTTCATAGGTTCACTGGTACGACAAAATAAAAGTATATAAAATTCCACCCAACATCCCGGGGATAGTTCTAAGCTGCTGGGCCCTTGCTGTGAGGCTGGTCCTGGCCTGTCGCTCCTCCGGCTGGCGCACCCAAGGTCTAGACTCCGACGCTCTGCTGCGAGGTAGAATTCATGCCCGGCTCTGACTCTGTCCCTGACTTCGACTCAGTGAGCACCTCATTGACGTCGGCATAGCTCGCGATATTGATGGCGGCAACACGAAGTCTCGGATGAGCTTGTCGCATGGTGGCGAGGTCGGCACCGGCTCGAAAGCACCCTTTGAGTTTCTTTGAGCGGGCATCCTTGTACCAGGAGAGTATCAATGCCAGGGCCATTTCGGTCTCGACGTGTGCCGCCAGGTCCCGCATCCGGTCAATGGTAGCCGCGCCTCCGCAACCCTCCTCGTGAGCAGAGTCATGGTGGCCGGTGCAGCCTCATCCGGCCAGAGGAAGTAGAAAAGCAAGGTGGCAGCCTTGCAGGGCTCTGAGGCCTCCTCACCCAGTTGGGACGATGAGCTCCTAGGCGCAAGGCTGTTCACCCGAATAGTCCCTTTGAAGCTGGTTGTACATTAGGACATCTACTCCTAGATAATAAGCTATCAGAAAATGAAAAGTCGAATCTGGCTAACTAATCCAGATGACACTGCAAAGGGTAAGAAGGCATACCTTTGGCGGTCCGGCCAACATCCATAAGATGCTTCAGAAGGAATTGCTCCCTCTCCTTCAGCCGGGTAACCTCCTCAGCCTACTCCTTGCACTACTTGTCTAGCAGGTCGAAGGTAGCGACCCGGCTGGTGAGGATGCCCTCGTGGTCCTTTGCAGCGGCCTCCAGTTTATCCACTTTAGAGTGGAACTATTTGATCTATACGTGGAGGTTGGAGTTGCTCCGACTAAGGCGCTCTTTGGCCTTGGTCAGCCGGTCAATCTCCCGTTGCACACAAACCTTGATGGCTTCAAGCGCAACCGGACGTAAGTAAAAAAAGATGAAAGAAAGGAAAAAAGGGTAGACTGGCTGAAACTTACTCTAGGAGGTGCCGTTCACCGAGCTGAGTTTTTGCTCCAGCGTCCGGGTGGCACTAGAGAGTCAGGTCTGGAGGAGCCAGACCTCCTTCAGTCCTAGCTCGAGGCTAGCCTCCAAATCCACCAAGGAAGTGGCAAAAGGAGATGGCTGGGCAACTGAGTTCCTGGCCAGCAAGTCGGTGGAATCCTAGAGCATAGTGCACCACTCCTTGCCCGACTCCCCATCCAAGCCATCATCCGCCACCTCCACACCTGCTTCCCGGACGCTACCGTTCTCGCCTCCGCGGAGGACATTCCGCCTGCACCGGAGCCTAGAGCCACGGTTTCCGGCTAGGCCGTCGTAGCCTCCGGCTGGGAGCTGGCGCCATGTCTGGCTCTGTTAGTCGGTCCTTGGTTCTAGTGCGGCGGGTCCTCCCGCGGGGGAGAAGGGGCTTCGGCAGGAGACAATTTCGGCTGGACCGGTGGGGCGTGGGGCGGCGAGGTAGTGGAGGCGCATGCCGGTCTGGCCGCGCTGAAGGAGATGGCGGCATTGAGAAAGGACAACGAGAAACGGTAAGCGGAGATTGCAGCAAGTGCAGAAGAAAGCTAGAGGCATGAAGGTTAAGGAAGAGAAGCAAAGGGTGAGGGGAAAGTACTTTTTCCATGACAATGGGGACAACAACCTTCTTGTGACCACCTCAGGAGGGCCTAGGAGCGCCGGAGCACCTCCTCTTGGCGAACGGTTCCTCCTCCACGAAGGACCGGATGGAGTCGGCATCCGTCGCCCGTCGCCGGCTTGTCTCGGAGCCCGGGGCGACCTCGCCCTCCTCCGGCTCAGCCCCATGGGGGTCATCACCCAACTCGTTGTTCTGGCTGGGGAGCGCCTTGCCCTCGCTATCTAACTCCTCGCTAGCTCGCGTTGCGCATGGTTTGGGTAGGTCGGGGTCGAAGGACGTGAGGGGGTGTTTCCCTCCTCCTGGATGATGCGAGGGCAGAGATGCTGCAATATAAAGCGCATCAGACGGATTCAGCAAGATAGAACTAGAAACACAAGGAAAATAAATCAAGTGACCTATCCAGGGAGCGTGATTCTCGTGCGTGCGGGGATCCTACCCGAAGGACCAGCCCTCCTCGAGCTTCTACTTCATGATCATGCACACCCTCTCGTGGAGGTTCTCGAAGCGGGGCTCGCGATGAGAAAGACGGGTCGGGTACATCCGACCTGAATAATAACACATTTCGTGGGCCCATTGCTGGAGCAGCATCATCAGTCGAGACATCGAGCTGAGGGTGACATTGAGTCTAGTCAAGCCGGCCATGACGAGATCCCTCATCCACTTCAGCATCGCGTTGGTTTCTGCTTTAATGTCATGGATCTTGAGGTCCCAGTTCTGCCGCCTGGACTCCGCGTCTTGGTACGCTGGCTAGTTGATCTGGTCCTGCTTTGTCAGATTCCGCACATAAAAGTACGATTGCTTCTAGAGCTTGACCATGTCATGCAACCAGAACGTTGATTAGCCATTCTGCGTGCAGGCCTAGATGAAGGCGCCACCACAGATGGTTAGAGGGCCCCTAGCCCATTGGGTCTAAGCCCGGATGAGGAACAGATGGAGGAAAAGCCTGAGATCCGACTGGATCCCGAGGTAGCACTCATAGAAAGCTAAGAATTGCACCGGCCTACCAAAGGCGTTCGCGCCGGGATGGTGTAACCTAAGGTCGTAGAAGGCGATGAAGGTGAGAAGGAAGGGGTGGAACAGAAGGGCGAGCCTGCGCGTGAGGTGGGAGAGGAAGACGACCTTCTCGCCCTCGTGCGGGTTCATCGACTCCTCCGTTGCTGGCGCGAGCCGCACCTCCACCTCCGTTGTCAGCGGAGGACCCACGAGTGGAGGTACTTCTCGATTTGGTCCTCCGTCATGGACGAATCGCACCAGGTATAGAAGCTTTCCGCCATCATCTTCGACATCGCTGGTATCAAGAAGTGGGGGCCCGTCACTGTCGGTGGTTAGGAAGGGGCGACACAGCGAGATCCGAGTGCAAGGTAGCAAGGAAGAGAAAGAAAGCATAAGAAGCAATGTAGGAGAGAGGCGGGTGTCTGGGAGGCCACTACCCTGGTCGCTATTTAATGCCGAGGGAGCACTACAAGAAAAATTGGCTTTTACAACAGACGGTTTTCATGGTTGAAGGCCCGTTTTTCATGGTTGAAAAGTCTTCTACGACGGATGCCCTTCATGGTAAAAGCCCCATCACAAATGAATCTACAACGTTTTTCCCCCGACCGTGGTGGATTGCACCCTTCAGCCACAAAAACTTGTTCCGTCGTAGATCTGTTGGCCAGCCGCGTTGACTGCTGATGTCATGCAAACTGCCACGTGGCAAACTCGGTTAACGGCTAGTTACCGATGTTAACGGTCATGAAAACCTTGGTTGAAGCTAGGACCAACCAAGGCCTGCTAGTTATTAAGTGGGCCGACCCATTTTGAGAGCCCAACAAGAAGACTACCCGCTATTGTGTCGTCCTTCACTATTTGAAATGGCCCATTAGTGTAGCTGCTGCGGCCCATATGCTTTCATCCCTGTTACTGTTACGGACTACAGAAGGACCACCTTGGTCCAATACTATGCGGCCCATTAGCGGAGAATATCATTTTGTAGCCCGAAAGTTGAGACGCTAGTGCATCGCGGTACCCGATTGATTTTAATCACCGCGATTCGAAAAGTTGGGGCGCCAATTGCTGAGAGGGGTGTTTCGAGTGAATGATGGCCAAACCCAATATTTCCAAATCGCGCCCGTTAAGTCAGGATATTCCATTACACTAGTTCCTGATGTGCCCCTTCTTTGTCGGTCACTCTTCTTAGCCACCCTACAAGTGTCGTAGGGGCAAATCCATTACTATACTTTCCTAACTCTCGACACTGAATCTGGCTGTGGCGGTGGTGGTCCTTTTTCTTCCCTTCCCTGACCCTGAATCTGCCGGCGGTGGAGGACCTTCCCCCCTCCCGGTTGTGCAAGGCAAAGGTTGTAGCTACATCACCGAATGATTCGGCTCCGTTGGGGCCAGAGTCTGGGGCTCAACGCGAAGTAGCGGCGAGGTCTTCAGCCCCGGTTAGCGAGGAGGTCAGCAAGGATTCTTCTCCCAAGGTACCTACAAGCAGCGGGTTGAAGAGAAAAGCAAGGCCGAGGACGGATTGTTCGGCTCCGGTGGGCAGATGCGGCACCCAGATCTCGAAGAAAAATCCCGGGAGAAGAGCGAGAGGTGAATTTTTCTTATATGCGCATTATCTTACAAGTAGATTAGTTACGGCATAATAAAATCGAATGAACTGAAATGTTCCCCTTTATAATCAAATTAGGCACAACTTTGATACAAGGGACCTATATGAGTTCACAGTTCATGTTTGCCAGTACACTGCAAAACTTGATTTTGGTTGCGAGAGGGTTGTGTTCGGGCAATAGAGCATCGGTGCTGAACGATTACATCGAGAAAATCCAAACGCTCCTGGAGGAAGCAGATGGCAAGATTGTTGGCCTCGACGTTGAGTACACCAATGAGCAATCATCGACGTAGAAGGTTTCCCTTGTCCAACTATGTGTGGGCATGGATTGCCTGGTCTAGCAGATCTGCTAGGTCGACAAGCCAAGATCCAAGCTAGCAGAGTTCCTCACCAACCTAACATTTCCTTTGCAAGCGTCAACATCGGGAACGACGGTGTCAGGCTTAGGCATTCTCTAGTGCTAGTGACGAACTTCGTGGACATCTAGAAGAGGTGGAAGCCTGCTACTCCATGAATCAGAAGGATTCTTTGGCTGACTATGTTGTGGACCTCATAGACATCTGTTACAAATTTATGAAGAAGAATAAGAAGGATGTGGACCACAAGCAGTGGGTGAACATGTCCCTGACCAAAGAGCTGATCTAGTATGCAAGCCTCGATGCCAACGCGTCCTATGAGGTATGTAGGCGGATAGTGAACTTCGAGAGGGGTGAACAAACTCGCGTAATGTTCAACAAATAAAAATTAAATAAGAAGGGCATGGGAGAGTGCAAGCAGACCAAAGAAGAAGAATAAGATGACAAAGACTCAGAATGGTACACCATGTGACCTACGAGTATATCTTTGTGTTTCGGTCTATCCTTGCATGATACTAGTAGAAGTTAATGCATGTATATACTGTAGGAGTATCATGCAATCGCGAATGTAAGAATTAATGCAAGGAATCGCAGCTGTTTCTTTTATTTTCACTACAAAGTACTAGTAGGAGTGTAGGTTTAGGCATCGTAGCATGCCACCCCCTAATGAATTGTCTTATCAATCAACAACCATGGCATATTAATTTTATGGTGGTAGAGACTTTCTTTGAGTAATTCCATTTATACTGCTGATGGACAGAGGGTGAATGCAGACCTGAAAACTGATAGTAGGAGACTCTTATAAACTGATAGTATCATTCTAGCAGTAGAACCGCAAGATGAACTTTTGTTGATTACCCAAATATATGATGAGTACAGTATAAACATATATAGTACTACATGCTATGTACTAGTACTACTACTAGCAAAAAACCATCATCCCTACTGCGAAAAGAATATGATTTCTTCCAACCAAACTACTATTTCAAAAATGGCTATATTACTTGTTGCAAAAATGGATGAATTTAGACATGTTTTAGTGTTATATAGGAGTATATCCAATCCAGTGATAATTAATATGAATCAGAGAGGAGTACTAGTACTACTCCACTACTGTACTACTACGTACTACCACTATTTGGGATTATTAGGCCAGCGAGATTTTTAAAATTATTATAAATTATAAGACATATATTCTTTATTGTCTTAATTCCCGTGACTCGTTAATTTAGATACATCTCTTTCCTCTCAATCTCCCAATGCATGTTGTTTCATCTCTCATCATGTCCCTTATTTTTTATCTAGCATCTCATGCAGGTAAAACTAGTGGTGCATGCATAAATTAATTAGAATGAGTAATTCATCTACTTGGTATTAGCGAATTGGCCCCCTGGCCTTATAATCCTAAATAGAGGGCCTTATAATCCTATACAGCTTACTACAGCAGTAGTACTAGTACTACTTAGGAGATTACATCCACCGAACTCATCGGAAGTTAAGACTTCATGAAAAGTACTCCATGAATAGTAGTATTAGTACATAGCGCATTCCAGAGTAAAGTTTGACCGAATAAAATACTCAGGAGAGTACATCCACCAAACTCATCTACCTCGGTTTCAAGGAATAAGGCGACCGCGTATTCCAAAGTAAAGTTTGACCAAATAAGTAGAGCGACAAAAATTAGTATTGGTGAATTCGTATTGAAACACACTTTCCAATTATGCTAATTTTATACCAACATTCTTTATATATTTATAGTAAATCTTGGTCAAATAAAAATTACGCAAAACAAGGGAGCCTTATTTCTTGGGACAGAGGTACTGTACTACTACTCGAAAATCCACCATTCCTGGTATGAAAACGATCTTTCTGCAAGTAAACCACTTAACAGTAGCTTGCATCACCACTAAACCTCGGCGCGAATGAAGAAGCACAATTGCTTTGACGTAGCAGGACCCGACAGGTAAGATGTAAGCTCCTCAAACACGATGTCGTCTGGCTTAGCAGAGCTCGCTGCATCGAGCTCCACCGTCACAGTTCCGGTATTCCACCCACATCCTCAACCTATACACCGGCAAGTCACACATCGTGGCCCTAACATAGACCGCAAACACGTGGGGGGGCATGCCTCCCATGCAAATCATCAGGACGAACAAGGCGTCGTCCTGCTTCCCGACAAGGATGAGCCGGTGGGACGCTTCACCCGCCAGCGGCACCAGCTCTTGGAATGCTTTGGTGGTGGCATACTGGATCTTGTGCACTTGGATCGAGTGGACCGCTGCGAGGTGGGTGACGAGAGCTAGCGGAGGGGTGGCAAAGTCGCAGCCGGTCACCGTGCAAGTGCAAGGGGCATACCGGCATGTGATTTCGTACTCGTGGAGTTTGTAGTAGGGCAGCAAACTACTGCAGCCTTTGTGGGCGCACTCGACCCTAGCCGCTAGTAGGACGACGTCCATGGCGGGCTCGTGGATGAATCCTCTGCTAGGGTGCTCGCACTTCTAGCAGAAGGTGATCTTGTAGATGCAGTGGTGGTAGAATAGATGAATATCCATGCACTAGAGAAAATGAAGTTCGAAAAATAAAATAGTTGCACGGACAAACCGGCAAAAGAAAAATCAATGGATTGTGAGGGAGAAAGGGAGCGACCTTGTAGACCCATCGGGGCTTGAGGGGCTGGGAGCATGAGGAACACTTGAGCACGGTGGCTTCCATCTTTAGAGTGACCATCCTAAGCATTGCGGTTTGGGGCGGGGGGAATGTGGACTCTCTGATCCAGCCTCGATCCATGCCCTTCGTTTATACCACCGCTGATAATCAATAAAGCTCTACCTGATTGCTTTTTTCCTTTCTGTGCTAGGGTCATTTTTTTATATTTTGAGGCCTTATCTTCAAATTCCTGGTTTAGTTGGACAATATTAGTTAGCGACCTCTTTGTATCTGTGCACCATCCTTCTATTAGTAAAAGAGATGAAAGAGATGTTTCTAGAATAATCGAGAAGTGTGTTTTGAGGTTTGCGCATAGTCATTCTGCTACAAACACTATCAATAGAATCTTCTAGATGCTAGAATGGAAAAGAAGATCCAACGGTTGGCGATGTTGGGATTTGCGAGTCTTGATCCAACATTGAATATTCAAAGTTATCCATACATTATATTGCGGTAAGATTTTATGCAGCTCCATGGCTAAAAACTAAAAGTTCCTGTGATGTTCTATGCGATCTTATTTGAGAAAAAGAATCAAATATGAGGATTTGGAGGTAAATTTGGGATCATGCTAGATTTTATCTTGCATAAAAAATGGCTCACGTGATGGGGTTCTAATTTCTCTCTATCACCAAGCGGCATATATAGTAGTACCTCCAGACTAGTACTCTCCAAACTATAATCATGCGCGAAAGCACTAGGCGTACCTAATGGGTGCTACGAAGCTTTCTAAGAGGGGACGAGTAGAGAAGAGAGGGAAGAGCAGGGATCTATGATGATTTTTCTTTAAGTTCTCATGGGAGGTAGCAAGGACATGAGTTTGCATAGACATTGCCAGAAGTTGATTCTTTCAAACCTGATGGTGGTTTTTGATATATTCAAATCTTGGGTGCTGTAAACAATTTCTAGAACCTATAACACACTCGTCATAAAAATTTGATATATATAATTTTGGTAGATTGACATAAAGTATTTTCAGTGGGAGAAATGAGCTACTATACAAATTGGAAATTCATGTTATTACTTGAAAATAGCCCATAAACATGGTCTGCTATGTTCGAATAATGGGTTATTAGCATTCTGGGCCTTATTCTTCATGTACTAACTTAACAAATAAACATTGTCTATCACTTACAAAATTGAAAACTATTTTTTGTTCGTGAAAGTTGGAAACTATGATTGTAAACACCTTATCCCATACCAACACACGCTCATCTACCAAATATGGGCACACTATTCATCTACTGCAATATAGATATACCCATGACCCTGGTCATTTGATTTGAAAGCTAAGCATCTACACAACATGGTAGGCCATATTGCAAAGTAAGGATTTCTAAAGTAATCAAAAAAACTCATATTTATCACAACTAGTACGCTCAATAGAACGCGAAGCACGCGTTTTACATTAGTTTGATATTTCTTTATTTTCTTGGAAAAATCAAAACTAGTTCAAACTTGTCAGCCGTTGTGAAATTCCTTGAAAGAACTTGATGGTTTCAAACCTCTAGTTATTTTTTATACATTGACTACTCTAGTACCTTAAAGCGATTTAACGCAAAATTACAGAGCTAGCAACCTGTCATGCAGTCATACCTAAAATTTGATCCGATTTTGATAAGTCAACAACAAATAGGTTAAGTGGTCGAAATTAGCTAGAAAAGTCAAAAGTTCATGTAATTTGAGAATTTTCCATAAAACATGGTCCGCTTTGTGTAAAAATGGAAGACTAGTAACTAGCTTTATCAGTCTTAGTTATTTTCGATGTACTTTGCTAAATAATCTACAAATGTAAAAATTGTTTACCATGCCCAGATGCGCATTTACCAAATATGGGCATAATTATCGCATAAGCATGGTCATTTGGTTTGAAACTCAAGCATGTTCGTACATGGTATGCTATATTGCAAAGAAATACTCTTAAAATTTATCCAAACTAAAGCTTGCCATTTTTCATCTCAAGTGGGGATTCACACACGAGGAAGTCGTGCGCAAGTACTATAGTTTTTTTGTTATTTCTTTATTTTCTTGTTTTTTTAACTCACCGAAATTTGTTGGCCAGCATGTAAATTCATTACAAGTTGAATCTTTGAAACATCCTAGTGATTTTCGATATAGTATTGACTAACTTGGGTCCCTTAAAACGATTTCGCAGATCTAGCTCAACATGTGAGGGCGATCTAATAAGGAAAATTTTCATTTAATAGTTTTTTAGTATAATATATAGGCTATTTAGACATCTCGGGGTGGTCCATTCACCTCCCTAGCCACCATTTGGATCTACCACTTTGTAGGCGAAGCTTAGGAGCAAGCATCCTATCATGCGATCATAGTTCAAGTTTGACATAATTTTGGTAAATCGATAAAGAGAGTTAAGTGGCAAAATTAGCTAGCTCGCAAATTCATGTAACTTGAGAAATGCCTATAAAATTGTGTGCAATATCTGTGAAAAAATGGGATTGTCATATGGGCCTTATCCCATGTGTGCTTGCTTAAAAAACAGTTACTTGGAAAATTGTAAATGACTTTTCTAGTCATAAAAGTTGGAAAATTACAATTGTCATAAATATTATTTGCGATGCCAAGATGTACTCATATACAAAATAAGGGGACCATATCATAAAGTATGATGTAAATATGGCCATGACCTTGGCTATTTGTCTTGAAACCAAGGTATGTCCTACATGGTAGGACATATTGCGAAGGATTTTTCCCCGAAAGTTACCAAAACTCGTGTTTATCATTCCTCGTGGCAACCAAGGTAGTATGTTCCTACTATATGGTAGGTCATATTGCTCCTAGGAACTTTGTGAGTATGTGAGGTAAGCCATTTACACATAAAGTAGTAATGTGTAAGTATAATAAATCTTTAGAGGTAACTAGTGTATTGTACAAGCAGGCTGCTGGCTATACTATTGGAATGTCTCTAAGGACTAGTCAGCAAGCTATAATTAAAATAGTAGGGCATGTACATCGTGTAGGGCATGTTTGATTCAAAGAATTTCCAAATGAATTCTATAGGATTCCAATCCATAAGAATTTTTCCAATAGAGTGTGCTTGTTTTAAAGGAATAATCCTACAAAATTCCTATGCATTGCTTTCCTACACTGCAATCCTATAGGATTTCTAACTAGAGATGAGACTTCTTGGAAAGATTCGTACGTGTCTATGACAACAATGACATTTACCTAAACACTATAAAATTTCCTACGTTTTTCCTATGGCGCAATCAAACAGCTTATCTTACTGATTCCTGCATTTTTCATTCATGTAGGATGCTTAGTGTCATGCCATTCTATGCCTGCACTTTTCCTATCCCTATGTTTTACAAATCCTTTGAACCAAACAAGCCCATAGATTGTGGTGGAGTTGAGTCAACGAAACCAAGTTCTATATGAGTCTACTACAATCGTTTAGTAACCATAACATCACACATACCAAGACTATATGAGCTACTCCTGCAACCTAATTAATTAGGCCTTGCATGACACTAGACACATGTTATTACCCAATACTGTGAAGGTAGTAACATGTGAAAGTTTTACTAGTCTAAGTTATTTAGCACTATGAGCAACCTAATATGGAAGAGAAGGAAAACATCCAGCCAGAGCTCATTTTTGGGTGGAAGACTGAGGCAAACAAAAGTAAAGTTGGGCTGGACCACCATGGGCCCCAACTTTCTCTGCACTGATGTGCCTACACGGTGGTAATCCATTGTGCGAAAGCTTACATGGTAAGGAAGAGGTGGCTTTAGTGATGCTTCCCACCTGAACAAGTGTCATTAAAGGCATAGAGACATCTATGCATGAGTAGAGTAGAGCATCCAATGCCGCATTGAAGAGGAGAGAGGGAGGATGATTCTCCCTCATCCAAGAGCCTTTGCTCTCACGAAAGGCAGCAATGAGACAGAATTTTGGGTGGAGGAGCCTTTTTTTGAAACAAGGCAAAATATTTTTGGTGGAAGGTTCCCTTGCTCACCTTGCCAGTAGTACGAGATCAACTAGGCACCATAAGCTGAGTACTAATAATACAACAGGATTAATACTTGAGTACTACTAGTAGTTTCTATAAGTTCCATAGTTCCATATAGGAGCCATAGTGGCTAGTACAAGTGCAATAGCTTGTTAGGATCCTTCTTGATTCCTCGAATGACTCCTAGTCACATAAGGCTCGAATACAAGTTCGATGATATTCATATCAACTTCCAATGAAGCAGGATACCGCTGAGCACATTGAGATGAAATCCCTGTGCATGTTCCTTGAACCAAAAGATAGCCATTTCCTGTTCTAAGATCTCCTCATCCCTGACAACATTTTATCAGCTTGTACCAGTAGTTATCATCAAACGCCCATCATCGCCCATGGCAATCATGACTTTATGATAACCTTTGTACAACTTGTTGGTCACATGCAAGTTTCTTTCTTTATGTAGATGATTCTTCAAAACATTCTGACTATGCACTGAAACCAGAATAAAACAACTATCATAAATTTACAGCTTATTGACTAGTGAAATAGTATAGAAGATGCTTGCTTGATTCGTATGATAGAGAAAATAAATGTAGGATTGCATGTCATGCCCACTCCAATCCTACAGGAATTCCATATAAACCAAAGTTTGTTTGACTCTATCATAGTAGGACAAACAAAGGATTCTGAAAAAGAGGTGTGAGTGGATGTTTGATTTCCTACAAAATCTAGTGCAAAGGAATACTTTGGAATAATTCCTATGGGAATCAATCCTACAAATGTAATGACAAACTTGGGAAAGTTTCCTATATATTTAATCAGAAATTTCTTAGGCAAATTTTTTGAATCAGACGGCTACTAAAATTTCTTACCTTTTCGAGAGACAAAACTAAAATTTCTGACCATCCTGCCCCCTCCTTTGCCGAGTAAAGAAGAGGTGAGCTTGCAGACATAGAAAGGTATGTCAGGTTTGATCTGGGAGACTTTATTCTCGATAAAATCACACCTTCTGTATGATAAACACACATTATTGCCGTAAATGATGTACCTTTTGAACCAATCTTTTCACTCATAAGAAGGACCTACATGAAAGAAAATAAATCTTAGAGAGTAGTATATTTTTGCATAGTCTAATTTGATTTCACAATCCAAGTAAAACTTTATCCCTTATAGCCGCAATTTCATCCTCATCACTATCAGTTACATAACAGTCAGTGTAGTAGATCTCATCATCCCTGGAACTGTCCATGATTTTCTACCTTGCTTGGAATTGGAACCTATAGGCATTGCAAGATACTTATTATAGCACTAAAATGCATGCAATTGTAACCATTTCAAGTGACTAAATGCTATCCCCAACAGCAAGCAACATGTTTCGCCAGGGGTTCACTTTGAAAAGTACATCAATCTCGATATATTTGTATTTATGCAGACTTAAACTATCAGGAATGAAATAGAGGGGAATGAAAGAGATACGAAAAATCGGTTTAGATATAGAAAATGGAATCAGTACAAAATAGGAACTACGGATGTTTTCTATAAGGGAGAGATAGAGATTATACCTCGTTGTTCTGGGTCACAGTCCGCATTGCTGTGATAGGCAGATTGATCTGTGCAGTGCTAGAGATGACGGCTGTGGGGATGGGAAGCGGCGGTGAGAGGAGGCGGTGGCGATAAGATGAGTGTGTTTTGTGGATGATGGTGGACGGATTGGGAAATGTGGAGGTGGGCAGAGTACAAAAAATCTGATTTGGGATGCTAGGTATTGACTAACAATGCATCACAGACTTGTGGGCCCAATCTGTGTCGGGTCCATGTGAATGCGGCCCTGCTTCCTCAGTGTGGCGTGAGAAATGGAATATATTGAGTAAAATAAAATATAGGAAGGTTGTACAGGTCCTGATGAAGTTCATCAAATACGATGGCAGTAGTATGGCAGTTTTGTTAAAAAATGTACTTCCTCTATCCCAAATTAGGACGCATATAGTTTTTGGTCAAGTTAAGAAACTTAAAGTTTGACCGACTATATAGAGAAAATTTTCAACATCTAAAATATATAATGCACACTATATGAAGATATATGTCATAATGGTTCTAACAATACTAATAACAGATTATAAATATCAATACATTTTTCTATATAGTTGGTCAAATTATGAAAAGTTTGGATTTGACCAAAAACTGTATGCATCCTATTTTGGGATAGAGGGAGTATGTTGGAATATTTTAAGCATAGAACACTATAGAATGATGGAAAAGTGTGTTTTTAGGTTAGACATGAGTCTTACCGCTGCACAACATGAGTCTAGCAAAAATATTCTCATGGCTGAGTCTAGTACAAGCTCAAGTCTAAGAACATAAATTATTAAAAAGGCCCATAGTCGGTGTCTAGATCCTTTCTATAATGGCATCTCATGCAAATAGAAAAGCAAGATTGACTAGTCCATTTGCTAAGTAGTGGGTCCTATAAAAAATAGTTCTACTACCCGGCAACCGTTTTCTGACACTTCCTGATAATATTTCTTAGACTCAAGCTAAAAGGTGTCCATGCTCTAATCTTCTATACGCAAGAATGGAAAATAAGATCCAATTCTTATCAATGTTGGGATTTGCCAGACTTGGTCCAGCGGTGAATATTCAAATTTATCCGTACACTATATATCTAAGTTGCACATGCCTTGCAAACGTGGGAATCGGATAATAGAAGTATGACATATCATTTTTTATATAAAATTACAATAGATGAAGCTCAAAGACTAATTATAATTTTCAGCCACGTCCATAAAATTTCAGGTGTATATTTGGTTCTTGTACTTTGTATCATGTAGAAGTCAATGATAATTAACTATCTAACACTTGTAATTTTTGGTAACATGGTCTAGATAAACGAGGGAGAAGATTCTAGAATGATGGAGAAGTGTTTTTTGAGATTTGTGCATAGCTTTCATTGCGTTGAAGACTATTCAATGTTAGAATGGAAAAGAAGATCCAACAACTGGAAATGTTGGCATTCGCGAGTCTTGATCCAACGGTCAATATTCAATGTTATTCGTACACTATATAGTGGTAAGATAAGGTAAGAAAGACTATCAATGGTATCTTTAAGATGATAGAATAGAAAGAAGATCCAATGATCAATATTCATAGTTATTCGTAAACTATATAGTGGTAAGATAAGGTAAGAAATACTAACAATAGATGCTAGAATGTAAAAGAAGATCCAATGGCTAGCAATGTTGGGATTAACGAGTCTTGATCCAATGGTAAATATTCAAAGTTATTCATACATTATATAGTGCTTAGATAAGATAAAAAGACTATCAATAGTATCTTCTAGATGATAGAATGGAAAAGAGGATCCAACAGGTAGCAACAATGTTGGGATTCGTGAGTCATGAATCAATGGTCAATATTCAAAGTTATTCGTACACTATATATAATAGTGGTAAGATAAGAAAAGAAGGACTATCAATAGTATCTTCTCGATGCTAAAATGGAAAAGAAGAGCCAACGGCTGGCAATGTTGGGATTCACGAGTCTGGATCCGATGGTCTATATTCAAAGTTATTCGTACACTATATAGTGGTAAGATGAGATAAGATAAGCATCAATACTATCGAGCTTCTAGATGCTAGAACGGAGAAGAAGATCCAATGGCTGACAATGTTGGTATTCGCGAGTCTTGATCCAATGCTCTATGAATAACTTTGAATATTGAGCATTGGATCAAGACTTGTGAATCCCAACATTGCTAGCAGTTGGATCTTATTTTCCATTCTAGCATCTAAAAGATACTATTGATAGTCTTTAACAGAATGGACACTATGCACAAACCTCAAAACACACTTCTCCATCATTCTAGAATCTTCTCCCTCATTTCTTAAGACCATGTTACCAAAAATTTCAAGAATTAGGTATAGCTAATCAATGTTGACTTCTACAAGATACAAATACAAGAACCAAATATACCCATACTTTATAGATGTCGATCAAATTCATAATATTTTGAGTTGTACGTATTATATAGTCTTACCACTATATATTGTACGAATAACTTTGAAATTCGACCATTGGATCAAGACTCACGAACCCAAACATTACAAACCGTTGGATCTTATTTTCCATCATAGCGCATATAACGTTCATAACGCTGAACACTATCAGTAAAGTCTTCTATATGCTAGAGTGGATACAAGATCCACAGTTTGCAATGTTGGGATTTGCCAGTCTTGATCCAAAGGTCAAAGTACAAAGTTATTCGTACACTATATATAGTACTAGTAAGATTATATAATAGGTACAGCTCAAAAAATTATAAATTTGATCGACATCTATAAAGTATGGGTGTATATTTGGTTCTTCTACTTTGTATCATGTAGAAGTGAACACTTATTAGCTATCTGACAATTGAAAATTTTGGTAACATGGTCTTGAGAAACGAGGGAGAAGATTCTAGAATGATGGAGAAGTGTGTTTTGTGCATAGCATTCATTGTGCTAAAGACTATCAAGAATCTTCTAGATGTTAAAATGGAAAAGAAGATCCAATAGCTAGAAATGTTGGGATTTGTGAGTTTTGATCCAACGGTCAATATTCAAAGTTGTTCGTGCACTATGTAGTGGTAAGATAAGGTAAGAAAGACTATCAATAGTATCTTCAAGATGCTAGAATGGAAAAGAAGATCCAACGATTGTCAATGTTGGGATTAGCGAATCTTGATTGATCCAACGGTCAATATTCAAAGTTATTTGTAAACTATATAGTGGTAAGATAAGGTAAGAAAGACTAACAATGGATGATAGAATGGAAAAGAAGATCCAATGGCTAACAATGTTTGGATTCGTGAGTCTTGATCCAATAGTCAATATTCAAAGTTATTCGTACATTATATAGTGGTAAGATACGATAACAAAGGCTATCAATAGTATCTTCTAGATGATGGAATGGAAAATAGGATCCAACAGCTAGCAGCAATGTTGGGATTTATAGGTCATGATTCAACGATCAATATTCAAAGTTATCTGTATACTATATATAATAGTGGTAAGATAAAAAAGAAAGACTATCAATAGTATCTTCTCAATGCTAAAGTGGAAAAGAAGATCCAACGGCTGTCAATGTTGGGATTCATGAGTATTGATCCAACAGTCAATATTCAAAATTATTCGTACATTATATATTGGTAAGATAAGATAATAAAGACTATCAATACTATCTATCTTCTAGATGCTAGAATGGAAAATAAGATCCAATGGCTGGCAATGTTGGGTTTCGCGAGTCTTGATCCAACGCTCAACAAATAACTTCAAATATTGAGCATTGGATCCAGACTTGTGAATCCCAACATTGCCTGCTGGTGGATCTTATTTTCCATTATAGCATCTAAAAGATACTATTGATAGTCTTTAGCACAACGGACACTATGCACAAACCTCAAAACACACTTCTCCATCATTCTAGAATCTTCTCCCTCGTTTCTCTAATCCATGTTACTAAAATTTTCAAGTATTCGATATAGCTAATCAACGTTGACTTCTACATGATACAAATACAAGAAACAAATATACCCATACTTTATAGATGTCGATCAAATTTATAATTTTTTGAGCTTTACCTATTATATAATCTTACCATTATATAGTGTACGAATGACTTTGAACTTTGACCATTGGATCAAGACTCGCGAACCCAAATATTACAAACCATTAGATCTTATTTTCCATCATAGCATCTAGAAGATTCAATTGACAGTCTTTAGAGAAAGTCCAACAACACCCCTACATATACGGGAGGTCATGGTTGCCTTGGACGCACCACAAAAGTATGACTAGGCCATCGAGTGCGGGAAGGAGAATTAGTGTTCTATTCCATCGGCTTACTGTATGATACATCCCAAATGTATATACTTTTCCAAGTACTTTGCTCAATGATTTGATCCGGAATCTTCCCATACTTGGATAAAACTACTGAATTTAACGTTGTTTTTAGCAAAGTCTTCTTTATGTCAGTTTTCGCAAGAAATAAAATCAAGGAACAATACTACATTAGTTTTTCACCAAATAATCAAGAATTGGACCTTGGAATCAAGCGAGCGGAGCCACGAGGGCCAAAACAGACCAGGTGGCGTGGCTAGTAAGGGTGGGCGCGCCACCCATGCCCTTTTGGCCGTGCAGCATCGCCTCAGCCTCTCCTTTGGTGTACCACCATATATACCTGAAAAACCTAGGTATCCAAAAGCACGGAGCGTTTGGTGAAACAGAGCGCCGCCAGAGCCACAATCTTTGTTTCGGGGTCAGATTGGTCCTGATCTCCACCCCGGAGAGTGGGATTTCTATGTCTTCTCCACCACTACCATCATCAACATCATCACCAACGACCATGAGTTCATCCCCCATCATCATGTGTGAGTAATTCCCCGTGGGCATGTGATGGATGGGGATTGGATGAGATCCATCATGTAATCATCCATATGTATTGAGATTTGAGGTGTTTATCTTGTAGACATTCTTGTCTGAGTGTTGGTACACTTTTGTATTTTAGTGTCTGTATTTCTGAATTGGTCACATTGACATGCTGCTGAATTGGTCAAGTGCTGCTTAATATGAACTTGAATTTGTCGATAATTTTTCTATCTTATTTTGTACTGCTGAATTTTGACATAATATCTGCCAAAAAGAATTATCGCTTCCCCCTCCCTCTCTGAGGTCTTTGTTTCGAATAGAACCAAGCCACATCACAATGCAATTTATGTTCACTAGAAGAAGAAATCTTGATCATTTGGCCCCTCTTTAGCCTAGAACATTTTAATTCAGCCTTTTCGGGGTCAGGGGACTGCTGACCATACCCTAGAGAAATTTGAGAAAGGATCACATGGAGCATAGCCTAGAACATTTTATTTCAGCCTTTTTGGGGTCAGGGGACTGCTGACCATAGCCTAGAGAAATTTGAGAAAGGAGCCCGTGGAGAATAGCCAAGAACATATTAGTTCGACCGTTTAGGGGTCAAGGCACTGCTGAGCACAGCCCAGTGAAATTTCAGAAAGAAGCCATTTGAGAAAGAAGCCAATGGAGAATGGCCTATGGAGTATAACCCACGTAGAGAAACCTATGTAGAATAGCCAAACTCTTTTTAATTCAGCCTTTTGGGCATTTCCCCCCACCTCTCAAAATAAAAAACTCTACCTACCCAATTATGTGGCATTTTATAAATTGAGATGCCAATAGTGCTGCCCTTTTATATTTTAAAAGAGATAAACATAGACACACAAAATATTTTTTAAAAGACTAATACATAAGTTGTAGTACTAATAAAAGTTTAATGATATTTTTCTATAAATATCTTTGTTGTAGTCGCAACACAATCAATTTACATTATTTGATTTGAAGGTCTTTTGTTCGAATACCCTGTGCGTGCACATATATATATAATGGGTTTATATTTTTCTTCTAGCCATATTGCATTATGGAGAAGGTAACATCACAGACCCACCAGCCTACAGCGTCCCTCGGGTTTTTTTAGGGTGGGTTTGAAAAAAGTTTAAATACTTGTACAGAGATGCTGGCATCGGGGACCCACCAGACATAACATACAAGGCTGCATCAAGGACCCACAAGCTAGAACATATCAGAGAGGCTGACATAGGGTCCCCAACAGTAAGACCATACATGGCTGCAAGGTCAAAACAGCGGACGCGGCTAAAAAAGTCCATCATACACACATTGCACTTATAAGAAGCTGACATGTCGAACCGAGGAGGCCCAAACATAGCCCATGAAATCAGCCTATCAGCCCCAACCATATCCCAAAACCTTTTCATGGTCTTGTGGCCGCCGACCATAGCCCATTCAATTTAGGAGTGAGCCCATGGAATATAGCCCAGAATCTTTTTAATTCGACCTTTATAAGTGACATGGGTATACCCTATAGGTACTCGAGCTTGGTATATATGGTCTAAATACATACAGGCTCACGGTGTCGCCAAGGCTCAGATGAAAGGACTCGAGTAACCTGCGGACTCTCGATTGCTTGAAGGACAAGAAGAAGCTAAAGATACAAAGTTTTAAGGGGAAAACCCTAACTTGTAACCGACTCGGCCTGCTACCCGAGACCTAGCCTATCTATATAAAGGCTAGGAGGGGGCGGCGAGAAGGACACACACAACCCTAGTTTTCCACAACCCTCGCCAGATTGCATCTGCACACCATTGTAACTTTCGACTCCTTCTATAATTCCACGAGCAGACAAGCAGGAGTAGGGACCTCTACGAGGCCTAAACCTAGGTAAATCCTTTGTCCCCTGTGTGCTTGTTTGCTAGCCGATAGATGTCTCCAGCCCTCCCTCCTTCTCCAAAACCCAAGTCCATAAAAATGGGCATTGATGAGTTAAACCCTCGTCAATTGGCGACGTCTGTGGGAAAAGGGAGTGCTGATGTTGCGGCTTCTTCGGCTCCATAGACTGCGATCTACAACTCCGCAACAGTGGAGATTCGCCAGCTCTTTGGCGCGTTCGACTTCACCGTCCACACGGCCACCACCCGCGCATCCTTCGAATCCGTGGGCGACAGAATCAGTCTAGCGATTGGGAGCTTCCACTTCCAAGTTGGCCAGATGGGCATGCTTCGCATGCCCGATCAGCCGACAGCACCGACGATTGCCTCGGCATCATGGTTCCCTCCGTCAATCGGCACCCTCAGCGAGCTCAACGCTCTGGTGGCAGTCGAGAACACGATCAGCGACAGTAGTCGCGATTCCGATCTGAGCGATCTGGCCACTGAAGATGGAACTTACGGTTCCGGATCTGAAAGTTGTGGAAGCAACAGCTTCCCCAACCACTTCATGTGCGCCGTTATCAATGCAGGCGACACCTCCGCCAATCGCGGCAACGGCAGTAACAACGGCAATGGCACCGATCCACCCAACGGTGGCAATGGTGGCAACGGTGGTAACGGCTCCAACAGGGGATCAGTCGAACCTCCCAGCATAATCAATGAGCAAACCGGCAAACGCGTCGTAATCAGGCTCAACGAGCAAGAGTGGGAGCGCTGCCGCGAAGCCCTACGGGGTGCACCTCTACCCTTTGGGTCCCCGAAAGAACTGTTGATGGGCTACCACTGGCTCCTAAAAGAAGAATTCACGCGCCAAAAACAAGCAATCGCACAACTTGAGGCGTGTAAAAAGGCGGCGGACGAGTCGAGCCTTCGTCGCGCTGGGCTCTCCTCCTACGGAGGATCCTCCTCATGAGGCAACGAGTACCTCGCCAAGAAGAGGCAGTCGCAAATGGCTCACCTCACCGAACAAGAGCACATAGACGCCGCGAAAGTCCTCTACTTCGGCTCTATGACAGTCGACACGAGAGGCAACATGGTCCCCAAGACGCCGCAGGCTGCGGCGATAGCAGCCACCATGTACCTCCTCAACAACCAGCCACCGGCTGGAGATCCCCGAACTGCCATGCACCGATCTACGATCGTGGGTTTGGGGTTAATCGAGGCCGCCCTCGACAAGGAGCCGGTACCAGACCCAAAAAAGGGCAAAGCGCTAGCAAAGCGCTACTCCTCACCCTCATCTAGCGATGGCAGTCACGACCTGTCTCGACGCCGTCGCTCACGGCGACACGATCGCGACTACGATGCGCGCAACGACCTCACGATACGCAAGATCGACAAGTCAAGGGCACGACGTGCTCGGTCGACTGACTCGGAGGAGGAAGATGGGGAGCTCTGCGGCGCCAGATGCTTCAGCAGATTCATCAGGCAAAAGCGAATGCCTAAAGGGTTTCAACTCCCATCGGAGAACCCGAAATTTGACGGTCTACAGGACCCCAAGATCTGGCTGGAAGATCACATCTCCTCTGTCAGGCTACACGGGGGCAGTCGAAGTACTACCATGCAATTCCTACAGCTACAGCTGCAGGGTGCCGCCCGAGCATGGCTCAATAACCTCCCACGCAGATCCATTCATAGTTGGGATGAGCTGGTCTACAGCTTCGTGCGCAACTTTAAGGGCATGTACAAACGGCCCGCCTCAATCGAAGAATTGAGATGCTGCCAGCAAAGATCGGGCGAATCGTTGCGCTCCTACATCCGAAGATGGTCCATCATCAAGAACTCCGCAGAGAACATCTCGGAAGACCGCGCAATTGATGCATTCAACGGTGGCGTCCGCCGCATGGAACTCAGGGAGGAGCTAGGCCGCTCAAAGCCCCAAACCATCGACCACCTGATGGAGACCGCGAATCGGTGGGCCGATGGAGAAGATTCGGTGAAGAATCGCGCTCACTCCGATGAGGAGGCAGAACTCGAACGCAGACGCGACCGCCGGGGCAAGCGTCGCATGCGCATCTACGACGATCACGACGACGTCAACATGGTCGTAGCCGGCTACGCTGATAGACGCCACAACAACCGCAACAGTGGATACCGCAGCGACGGATACCGCGACTCCGGGAAAACCACGCAAGTGTGGCAACGCCGCACTCGCAACGAGGCACCCGCAACCTCCATCGAGGACAAACTGTCCGGGCCATGCACGGTACACTTCTACATCAACAAGCATGACGGCAAGAGAAAGTCCAACCACCTCCTCAAGGAATGCCGCGAGTTCCTCAAGCTACACGAGGGATTGGTTCGGATGAACAGCAACGCAGTCAAAAGAGGCTACGGAGCCGCTCCAGGCGTCGTGGCACATGGCGCACCGCCACCACCACCTGGGACACCCCCGAACGGAGCTGCACCGGACCAGCACCACGGAGGAAAACTGTACCCACGGGCCATGGGTACCATGATGATCCAAAAGGGGCGCCCCTCCAACAGGGTGTAGAAAGCCATCACTTGCCAAGTTAACTTGGCCATGAACTCACCACCATCCACCACTGAGTACCTCAGTGGTAGTGAGCCGTGCATTACCTTCGATAAACGCGACCACCCTCTTCAAGTACCTCGCCCAGGTCATTTCCCCCTCGTACTCGAGGGGAAAATTGGAGGCTTCGACATGAGTCGCGTCTTCATGGATGGCGGAAGCGGCATCAACCTCATATTCGCGAGTACCTTGCGAGCAATGAGGATCCCTCTAACCTGCTTGGAGGCATCGGACACAACGTTCCACGGCATCGTCCCAGGGAAAGGCGTATACCCCCTGGGCAAAATCAACCTCGGCGTCATATTCGGCACGCCAAGGAACTTCCGGCGCGAGCGCATCGACTTTGAGGTCGTCGACTAGCCCTCACAATACCACTGCATCCTCGGACGCGTCGCGTTTGCTAGGTTCATGGCGGTACCCCACTACGCCTACCTGCAGATGAAAATGCCAGGTCCCAACGGCGTCATCATGATCAATGGGAGCTTTGAGCGATCTGACAGTTGCGACAGGGAATTCAACAGAATCTCCCAGTGCTTCGGCATGCAGGAAGAGCTCGCGCGATTGAAGGAAACGACAGACAACAGTCTGCCTCCCCTGAGTAGGCCAAGCTCACCTGATATCTCCTTCGACTCATCTGTGCACACAAAGAAGGTGCAGGTCCATCCGCTAGATCCCGCCAAAATGGCCCTCATCGCCAACAACTTGAGTCCCGCATAGGAACTCGTGCTCGTCGAATTCCTCCGTGAGCACTAGGAAAAAATTTCCTGGTGTCCTACGGACATGCCAGGAGTTCCCAGGGAATTCGCCGAGCACGCACTCAACGTCAACCCCGACGCAAGGCCAGTCAAGCAAACAATCAGGCGACTGTCTAAGCCACGAGCGCAGGCAGTCGGAATGGAGATCAACAGACTCCTCGAGGCCAAATTCATACGCGAGATCAAGGAAAGCACTTGGCTCGCCAATACGGTGCTGGTGCCAAAAAAGGACACGGATATCCTACGGATGTGCGTGGACTTCACTTCTTTAAACAAGCACTGCCCAAAAGATCACTTCCCGCTACCACGGATCAATCAAATCATCGACTCCACTGCTGGATGCGAGCGCCTCTACTTCCTCGATGCCTACTCAGGCTATAACCAAATTCGAATGAAGGAGGAAGACCAGGAGAAGACCGCGTTTACAACGCCCTTCGGTGTGTTCTGCTACAACACAATGCCCTTCAGGCTAAAAAACGCGGGAGCCACCTACCAGCGGTGCATGCAGGCTTGCCTCAAGGAGCAACTGGGTCGCAACATCCAAGTCTATGTCGACGACATAGTAATCAAAACCAAGGAGGAAGCCTCTCTAATCGACGACTTGCGGGAAACATTCGCCAATCTCGATCGTTACCGGATTAAGCTCAATCCGGACAAATGCGCCTTCGGCATACCATCTGGGCAGCTGCTCGGGTATCTCATCTCCGCGAGAGGGATTGAGGCAAACCCGAAAAAGATAAAGGCCATACTGGCCATGGAGAAGCCAAAGAACATAAGAGGCATCCAGCAACTAGCCGGACGAATTGCGGCCCTGAGTCGATTTATCAGTCAAATGGGAGAAAAGGCACCGCCCTTCTATCAGCTCCTCCGCAAAGCTGACAAATTCGAGTGGACCAATGAAGCGCAAGAAGCATTCGAAGATCTCGAGCGCCTGTTATCCACCTCGCCAGTACTGGTGACTCCACGAGAAAGGGAACCACTACTGCTATACATCTCCGCTACCAACCAAGTGGTTAGTACAGTGCTCGTCGTCGAGCGGGCCGAGGAAAACAAGGTCCATGGTGTACAACGCCCGGTATACTACCTCAGCGAGGTCCTCACGCCAACAAAACAGCGGTACCCGCACTACCAAAAGCTGGCATACGGCGTCTTCATGACTGCCCGGCGACTGCGCCATTACTTCCAGGAACACCCAATCGTGGTAGTCAGCGACGCCCCATTGGGACATATCCTCAATAACCCCGACACCACGGGACGAGTCGCGCTTTGGGGAATCGAACTGTCTCCACGAGACATCACATACGAAAAGCGCGACGCAATCAAGTCGCAAGTTCTCCCTGACTTCCTCGTGCATTGGATGGAAAACCAACTCCCGGACAAGCCAGATATGTCCTACCTCTGGACAATGCACTTCGATGGATCCAAGCAGAAAGATGGAGCAGGAGCAGGTGTCATACTGACATCACCTCAAGGGGACAAGCTGAAATACATCATGCGAATGCAGTTCACAGCCTCAAACAACGAGGTTGAATACGAGGCCCTGTTGCACGGGATGAGGATGGCAAAAGCCTGTGGCGCAAAGAGGCTCATCATATATGGCAACTCCAAGCTGGTCGTCAACCAAACAATGCACGAGTGCGACGTACTGAATGACAACATGATCGCATATCGCGACCTCTACGATACACTCGAGGGAGACTTCGAGGGTTGCGAGTTGCGACATGTAGGTCACGAAAGCAACGAGGAGGCGGACGCACTCGCCAACATAGGCTCTACCTGCGCCCCTATACCACCTGGGGTATTTCTCGAGCGCATCTGCGAACGCTCCATCAAGCCAAAGGCCGCAGAGAAGAAAACAAGCGCAGCAACGGACTCGGGGGCTACGCCACCCAATGAGCCAATGGCACTCGGTGACCTAGAGCTAGACACAGGACTTGAGGGCCCAATGAGCGTCATGATGATCGAACAATCCTGGACGCAGCCGTACATTACGTACCTCCTCAGTAAGCGCCTACCGGACGACCCAACAGACACACGGCACATCGCGTGACGCTCCAAGGCATTCGCCATTATCAACGGTGAATTGTATAAACGTAGCATCACAGGCGTGTTACAATGATGCGTCTCCTTTGCCGATGGAAGAGCAGTCCTCCTCGATATCCATGAAGGGACCTGCAGGCACCACGCCGGCAGTCGCGCCCTCGTCGCCAAAGCTCTACAAGCTAGATTTTACTGGCCCACGGCCATGCGCGACGCCAAAGACATAGTCCAAAAGTGCAACGCTTGTCAGCGATTCGCGGACAAGCCACACACACCAGGCGCAAAACTATGGCCTATTGCATTGGCCTGGCCCTTCGCACAATGGGGGCTCGACATGGTGGGCAAGCTCCCAAGGTCCTCACAAGGAGACTACGTCTACCTCTTGGTCGCAGTCGACAAGTCCACCAAGTGGATTGAGACCATGTCAGTGACCAAGCAATCAGGGCATAGCGCGGTCAAATTCTTCGAGTCCATCGTCTACCGCTTCGGCGTGCCGCACAGCATCATCACTAACAACGGCACGAACTTCACATCCAAAGAGTTCCAAGAATTCTGCGGAAACCTGGGGATCAACATCAGTTACGCCTCAGTCGCGCATCCACAGACCAATGGTCAGGTGGAAAAAGCAAACGGGCTCGTTTGAAGTGGCATCAAGAAGCGACTCCTTCGACCACTCGAGCAAGCCGTGGGTTGCTGGCCAGATGAGCTCCAATCCGTACTCTGGAGCCTACGAACAACTCCAAACAGCGCCACGGGCTACACGCCATTCTTTATGGTGCACGGAGCAGAAGCAGTACTACCTACCGAAGTTCGGTACAAGGCGCCACGCGTAGTCGCTTACAGCGAACAAGAGTCATCTCTTGCACTCGAAGACTCCGTCGACCTCCTCGACGAGGCAAGAGAAATCGTCGTAGAAAGATCCACGATCTACCAGCAGAACATGCGCAACTACCACAGTAGAAGGCTTCGCCCCAGATCCTTCGTCGAAGATGACCTGGTCTTGCGACTGAAGCAGCAGGGGCATCTCAAGATCGAGTGCCCCTGGAAAGGACCGTACGTGATTACAGAAGTAATCCCAAGTGGCGCCTATCGCCTTCAAGATCTAGAGACAGGAGTCGCATACTCCAACCCTTGGAATGTCGCACAACTGCGACGCTTCTACCCCTAGCTGTTTTTTACTTTTACATCGCAAATAAGGCTACTCAGCCAAGGCTACTTAGCCACACATTGTACCTCGTACTGTTCTTCAAATAAATAAAAGCTAAGTGCCCCAAAACTCTGTGTTTTTTCTTTTCACTTCTGTCAATTTTATACTCGGGGGCTACACCACCCTACATACATATGTTCTTCGAACCAATAAACGCGATATCCTGAGTAGCTGGCACATCAATCAAACCCCTTAACGCAAACTCAACCCAGCTGCAACGCGCCTGGCAGGTTGACAAAGGGATGGCCAGGCTAACGAAAAGGACTCGCATAGTGCAACGCACCTCACGCTAACAAAGTTGTTTATACATAGTCAACAATAAAAATATCTAAAACCTATGCATGAACTTTACAACACAAATACACTTATGTGTAGGATACAAATCTGGCTACTACTACAACAGAAAAACATTGGTTTGTTCCTCGAAGAAGTCGACAATCTCCTCTGCTGGACGGTCCACCACCTGATAGTGCGGCACCGTATTCCAAGAAGATCCGGCTGGCGGCGCTGGCGGACCGGAAGCAATGGCGACGACATCCACGTCAGGCATGTGCAATCGCACCATCGAGAGGGAAGCCTTGGCACCAGCCACCAACTGCTGCTTCACGCACTCGCGAACCACGGACATATCTTGAAATTTGGCCAGAAGAGCCAACAGGCTTGATGGAGTGTCATCCAACGGGAACATCGCCCGATAGATGTTCTTCAAACACGACTGCGACTTCTTCAGGAAGAGCAGCACTCGCGAAGCGCGATCCTGTAGGGTCACGAATGCAGACGCACGATCATGATCTACCTAGAAGTATCCACTCTCTTGAAGTTGCTCTTGGGTGAGATCATGAAGGCGGATGGCAATCCTATCCCTCTCCTCCTACGGATGGCGTGCGCTAACAACTACACAAAGCAGCACTAACAGCATGAGTACAACGTACCATTGCGACTAACTACAAAGGAAAAGATGAGGACAAGCAAACTAACACTTAAACTGGTCGCCCAGCTGCGTCACCTCGCCAAGCAGATATTGCTCGCGGGCGGCGGATTTTTCCACCTTCGACTTCCACACGTCTGCGTTACCACGGATCATGGGCAACTCACGCTCCAGCTCCTTCACGCAATCACGAAGTCGCGACAACAAGGACAGCTCCTCTACCCTAGAGCGCGGCGGTGCCACTGTCTCATCAAGACATTGCGAATCATGGTTTCCCCCCACAGGACCACTCGATGCACCCTACCACAATTCAAGACAAAGGAAATTAAGGCAACCAAATTGACACAAAGGCAAGGGGAACAGATGCATTCAAGATAAGCATAAGTGTTTACAAACACACTCGCCAGAAGGCACGTCCTTAGGCTAAAACGGCAACTGATCAATTATTACAACAAGCTAACTACGGAGCAGCTGGCTTCTTCGACTTCGACGGCTTCGGGGGCTTCATCAAGTCTGTGGCAGTATCAGATGCCACTGACTTTGCCGGCCCCTAAGGCCGAAGCTTTCGCCGCCTTCTTCGCACGTTGGAGCTCCTCCGAATACTTGGCAACAGTATTTATCAAGGAATGGCCATATTTGGCACAAGCAGTCGCAAAGGGATCGAAGACTACCTGCTGACCATCCGCGCCAACAGGCATCGCCTTCGACACCGCAGTGGGATCTATCTCGACTCCGTGGGCTTGCACCATGGCGAGTGACATCGTCGCACCAGCCTCCCGGAGGGAGTTCTTGTAGGTAGCAGGCACACCCCCGGCGAGTGACTCCACCAGCTTGTCCATATTATCGACCAGCTCCGCCTTCCGCATCAAATCCTCTCGAAGGCGACTAAGGGCGACCTTGGCCTTGGACAATGTATCCTGGATGGCGGCGCTTCGGTCCTCGACCACAAATACCGCGCCGGCCAGAGCGTCATCACGACGAAGGGCCTGCGGGTCAAAATTCAAGTCGCCAGCATCTACACCGAAAATACACACATGGATCAAACTTCTAGTACCACCGGCAAAACTCTAGATGCAGATAGGAACATCAATAAAATATCTACCAGTAAAGGTACCTGAGAGGGCCTTGGCGACTGAGAACAGTTGCTCTTCGAACAACTTTTCCCTGGCCGCAAAGGAGGCGCGCAGATCCTCTTCACGCTTCTGGGCATCATCACGAGTCGCGATTGCCTCGTCGCGCCCCTTCACAGCTGCGGCTAATGTATTCTCCAGCGTGGCGACGTTGCGCAGTAAAGCATTATGCTCAGCTACATGGCAGTCAATAATTGGCTATCAATCGATTACACCAAAACAGAGAGAAGACGAAAAGATTAAGTGTAGAAGCACTCACTTTCGACCACGCGGTGACGCGTCTCCAGCATTGCATGCTGGCGACCCATCGCCATCACCTGATCCGCCACTTGCGTAGCTTCCTTTACAAGGAGCTGTCACACAAAACAAGGAGTCAGAAGAGGGCAACAGAAGGCGTTGACTGCCACACTAAAAAAGAAGGAAAGATATACTTACATGGTCCTCTAGCGACTCCGAAGAAGTTTGCTGAACCGTCATCCGAGCAACTATTCGATGCTCCCCTACGTGAGGAGAGCTCGAAGAATTGTGCCCGGAGTGGGTCACCGCCGGAGGAGAAGGAGCGCGCTCGACCTCTACTTTGGCCCTTGAGGTTGCGACTCCAGATTCCTTCACAAACTCGACGTCGCCAGAAGATGACGACACCTCTTGGCTACAAGACCAAATTCACATTGAGTAAAGGAAAACTCCAGGGCAAAGCCAACAAGAAGAAAACAGAAAAGAACTAGTGAACTCGCAAATTTACCAGTCAAAGTTGTCAAGATTAAACGTGGCCTCCGCCGACTCTGACGAAGACTCCTTCGGCAATCGCATCTTCTTGCGAGAAGATGGTGCCACAGCACTCACAGGAACGGCGGGAATTGGTGACTCGGCGCCAGCAGCTGCGCCTTCTAGAGTCGAAGGAGTCGACGCATCGGATTCCTCGCTGCGCGAACGCTTGCGAGTATCCGGGCTCTCGGACTCGGGGGCTTCCTCTTCCACATCAGAAGGGACAGTCGACTCAGACTCGTCCTCTTCCAAAGCTTCGCGAGGAATAATACCCTCAGGGAGAGGAGGCATACAAGGCGACACCGCCCAATCCTGCATACAGACAGTGAAGATCAGCAAACAGAACAGGAAAGCAACAGAAAAAGCAATCGCGAAAGTAAGCTACTGCGTAGCACAACTATACCTCAGGAGGAGGATTCGAAGCATCGAAAGGAGGAACGACTGGCTCATTCGGAAGCACATCCTTGAAGGTGTACTTCGTGACTAGTCGCACCCTCTTATCTACCTCACTCGCGGACATGCCATCGGCAGACACGCGAGTGGCATCATCAGCGCCACCCCATTGAAACATGGGATGGACTCTGGCCTGTAGAGGCTGAACGCGACGACGTAGCCAAGTCCTGACAAGGGCGCAGCCTCCCTCTTCTACGCCTATGCGACTCTCGAGGTCGCAGACGCATTGATATAGCACGTCTGTCCCACGAGTTCGGAGGGCATGATCACGTTCTTCCAAGAACGCATCTTCTTGCAGGGAGTCGCGGGACCAAAAGGCGCGAGTCCAAAGTGCTCGTCCTTGGCCTTCTGGTCGCGAACATAGAACCATTTGTCCCTCCATCCCTGGACGGACTTGGCGAGCTTGATGTCGAAGTAGGTGGTGGACGGGTCGACATGGATTCCACAACCACCTACGTCGTAAACTAGAGAGCCAGATGCGGACTAACGCTTCAGTTTAAATAAGCGTTTGAAAAGGCCAAAGTGCGGCTCGATTCTGAGCCAGCACTCGCAAAGAGTGATGAAACAAGAGATGTGAAGAATCGAGTTTGGGGACAGCTGATGGAGCTGGAGCCCGTAGAAACAAAGGAGACCCCTAAGAAAGGGGTGGAGAGGCAAAGAAAGGCCGCGAATGACGAATGCAAAAAACATCACTCGAAAACCGGCAGGGGGCACAGGAATGGTCTCACCGCTGGGGACGCGCGCATCGGTGACTGCTGCAGAAATAACTCCGCCTTGGCGAAGAAGACGGAGATTCGACGCCTTGATGATAGAGGGGCGCCACGCGCCATTGGTCACGTGGGTGCCCGCGACCTTCTTTTTCCCGCCGGCGGCGGCACTAGTGCTAGCAGCAGCGGGGCCACCCTTCTTCTTCGTCGCAGCGATGGTGGCCGCGGATTCAGCGGTAGCGCCTCCTTTCTTCTTTCCCATTGCGCGGCGGCGATGAGAACGCAGAAAATAACTTGGAAATGAGCGGAGGTGGTCCAGAGTTGAGGAGGAGATGAGCCCAGGAAAAAGCAGATGAGCAGCAGCAACAGCGATGGCAACGAGGAAGAAAAGAGTGCAGATGGAAAATTACCGTAGCGCCGCTACTTAACCCCTAGGAGATACAATCCAACGGCTCACAAAAACCCTACTGGGCGCGTGGCACGCATCGCGTTCGACACGTGGAGAAGAGGAAGCACGAACCGTCCCCCACTGCTCCCATTATGCGCGGAAATCGAGGAGGCATAGTTAATAATAAGATTACACACGCCCAGTCAAATCAAAGTCAGAAAGTGGGACCCACCGCTCGTCACGTCCCGTCAAAATCGCTCACGCAGGCAACTGAGGTCATGCAAGCGTCCGCACTGACGTCATCAACAGCTACGCAGCGGAAAACTTCGACTACTTTAGTCCTTGCTGGAGTCTTCGACTCCACCAAGCACTCGGGGGCTACTCCCATAGGAAGCGCTGGCCGCGCACCCTACGATTTTTTCTTTTCTTATTGCAAGGATATAGGCAATCAAATTCAAACCCAATCACTCGAAATACGGTTCAACTGCGGACATGGGTTACTCCCATAGGGAGCGCCGAAAACAATTTCGACTGAAACAAGCAAGCAGAAAACGACAGCAGTCGCAAATGTGTTTTAGTCTCTGCCTGAGTCTTTGACTGAAACAAACAAGCAGATTATTTAGTCCCTGCCTAAGTCTTCGACTCAACCAGGCACTCGGGGGCTACTCCCATAGGGAGCGCTGGTCGTGCACCCTATGAATATTTGCACAAAAACTATGTGTTGATAACATCCGCACTCGTAGATCATAGCGACACCGCCTCATAATTCTACCTACAAAGAGACTACGTCTCCTAGGTCGCCCGAATCGTCTCTGCGATGATAAAATTCGGATGTCGCGCTTACAGCGTGAAGGTAAGACCTGAATAAGGCCTAGCAACGCATTTAACTGCGCACTACCAGAAAAATATTCGTGTCTGCAGGCACGATGAACATGCCTTAACGGACGCGTCAAGTGTTCACACCCATATAACTGGAATTCGACTCCTGTAAGACCTCCGCGGCCTGAGTCGAATTACGCCAGCACTTTTCCGGATTCGAGTTCGAGTAGATTGTGTTGTTTCACCCTAAGGTGGTTAACTAATATCGATACTTTGGCTATATCAGGCACGTATATCAATAATCCCTATGACATAAATGAAAGCAGTCGAAAATATACTCATTCAGGCACTCGAAGACTTCAAAAAGTACCTAGTCGAATCTGTGATTCCACTGGATACTCGGGGGCTATTGACATGGGTATACCCTACAGGTACTCGAGCTTGGTATATACGGTCTAAATACATACAGGCCCACGGTGTCACCAAGGCCCAGATGAAAGGACTCGAGTAACCTGCGGACTCTCGATTGCTTGAAGGACAAGAAGAAGCTAAAGATAGAAAGTTTGAAGGGGAAAACCCTAACTTGTAACCGACTCGACCTGCTACCCGAGACCTAGCCTATCTATATAAAGGCTAGGAGGGGCGGCGAGAAGGACACACGCAACCCTAGTTTTCCACAACCCTCGCCAGATTGCATCTGCGCACCATTGTAACTTTCGACTCCTTCGATAATTCCACGAGCAGACAAGCAGGAGTAGGAACCTCTACGAGGCCTGAACCTGGGTAAATCCTTTGTCCCCTGTGTGCTTGTTTGCTAGCCGATAGATGTATCCAGCACTCCCTCCTTCTCCAAAACCCAAGTCCATAACAATGGGCATTGATGAGTTAAACCCTCGTCAATAAGCATTCCCCCTTCACCCCCAAAAAAAGCTCCGCCTACCTATGTTCTTGTGTAGAAACTACTGCATTATGTAGCAGTTTTTAATTAAGCTGCCAAGAGCGCCGCCTTATTATTTGAAGGGAGATAAACATGGACAAAGAAAGTATTTTTTAGGAGGTAAATTCATAAGTTATATCAATGTCATTTAACATTTCTAGTGTACAAAGTGTTTCTTGCATAGTGGCAAGGCACGCAGTTGACCGCTGCTGATCGAGGCCTCGAGTTCTAATCCTAGGCAATTCTTGTTATTGTAGACTAATATTTTTTATACTCTGAGGCTCACATCTAGGACCTGAAAAAATAGTCCAACATATACACATTTCTTTCAAATAGAGGCTGTCATCTAGGACCCAGCATTGACACATTTCCTGCACAAAGGAGGCTGACATTTGGGACCCAACAAGTTACCAAGGTAAAAAAGTGGACACGGCCGAAAAATGTGAGGATCGGAACTTAACTTCCAGACCCCCTATGTTTATTCGTCAATCTCAAGATCAATGTTGACGACACAGCAAAATGTATATCATTGCAGACGTACAAAAATAATTTATTACAAAGTCTGGATAACAACATAGTAAAATGTCTAGTGACATTTATTATATCTAGAAAGTACAACGGAAATATAAAATGCATAGCGACTCCATCTGAGCCACAGACAGTCGATGTAGTCCACGAGGCCTCACTCATCAGCGTCATCATAATAGTCATAGTTATCTTCTTCTCCATAGTAAGTATCAACAAAATCCACGAGGCCTCACTCATCAGCGTCATCATAATAGTCATAGTTATCTTCTTCTCGATAGTAAGTATCAACAAAATCATTTCCATGAGTACATGACGTACTCAGCATACCCCTTATGCAAAACTTATAATATCTACATGTGGATTTATGTGGAGGTTATATGGTTCTTTTGCATAAAGCCAATTTTATTTGCAATATGGTAATAGTTTGATAAAAGCAATTTCAAACGAAAACATGTTTATCATCAATGTGGTATTTCTCAATAGTGTGATTGCGCATGACAACTCACACGGTTCATAGATTCCAAGATAAGGATAGCAGCAAAGAGAGAAGTAGCAAGGCAGGTTCCCGTATGTCAAGAAAGATTCATGTGTCGTTCATGGCCGTGGACATGGCTATTCGAATAGTTTAAACTCTGCAGAGGTTGTACACTTTTTCCACATGACACAATCCCACCCTGACACCCACCAGCCGTCACTGGTTTAATACACACCAATTGGTGTACCGGTAGAGGGATTGTGACAATGTCTTTTAGCTAGATCCTCCAAAGATGTGACATGCCGACCGGGTATGGACACGGAATTAAGAATATGTCCCCAAACCGGTCCCCCCATATGTGCCGAAGGCTTCCCCGCAGGCAGACACCTCATCAGTGGTATGGCGACATTGACACGTAAGGCTGACTAACTTACTTGACCAAGCCAGTGCCCATTATAGCATGTGGTTGTATGGTGGTCACAATCTTCAAATCCAAGACTTATTAGGCTCTCATGTGGCACGGACGACAGATTGCCCCCTTCAACAGGTGAAGGGAAGCCAATCGCTCCTTCCTTTGATACAGCAGTCGCCCGCGCCAGTGTTTAGATGGTAAGTTTCACTCAGAGTATAATAGAGTAGAGGAAGCAACAACAGCTAGCTCAACAAGTTTCAAAAGTATAAATGCGACCCGAGGGTCATCCAAATCCTCCGAAGAGGGAAGATCAAGAATCCTAAATATTATTTAGCATGGCTAAGCAATTCTACTCTACCGAATTAATATATAATCTCTACTCGGAGTTGTGTATAGCGACAGGTGTATCAAGGTATGTGGATAACCAAAATAGCAGTAATATTTATAAAACAATAATAACATGCACTTGTAAAACATGGGATAATTTTGAAAGGGGCATGCCTTCATTGGCGTGAAACTGTTCCTCCTCGTAATCCTGATTCAGCTCGAACCCGTCACTCCCTACTCGCCATAACGATGAAACACACATAAATACAAAATCCAAATAAAAGATCCAAATAGAAAGTATGCGCCGGCGGTTCTACATATATAGCATAAAAGAGAAGAGGCCGGTGTGGCTTGAATGGGATTTGGGTTACTAGGACATATGATATACTGATTGCCCCATTTTGACTAACAAAATATTTCAGAAGAATCAATTTATCTAACATGTCTATAAATATATATGACAACATCGTCGATATGCAAAGCCTAGGATATTCATGCGTCAACTAGACATACACATGCATGCGTGGCTAATCTAGCATTATAACAAATTTGCACAAACGGACAATGATCTGTATCTAAATAATTTAACATGCAAGAACCATGTAAAATGTGACGGTAGCGAGACATTAATGCAACATGCATGGTTTGCTGGTACCAAAATTATACGCCAAAATTGATAACCAATCATGGTGAGTAGCATGCAATAACATAAAAATCCTACAATGGCTTACAACCACGATGAATAACAACACTAACTACGATCTTTTTTTTCAAATAGCCGTACTCTACAAATAACAACCAAAATATTTTACACCGTGAACTAGATGAAAGTACATCCTTGATTATGTCTAACAATTAAACTTATTACTAAGCATGTGTAAATAAATTCAAAAGCTACGATCAGACTAGAAATATTTCTCGGTACAGCACCAACTACCGATGCATGGAACTCATATTCCTTTTCCAAAATAGTTAGACCAATATCGAAGATATTCACATCTATAAGCACTAGGGGACTCCTAGAGTTATTTTGCACGATCTGTATGTTGGCTCCAATCGACCAATGGTAGTTTACAACTCAATGTCACCGGGTGGCATTCGGTTTATCGGCGACAGTGCCAACTAGAGAACTACGGCCGAAAATCATGTCTAGCAGCTAGACATGTGTGCGGATAGGGTGTGGGTGCAAGGATTTGTGATGGAGCTCACCGAGTGCGATGTGCATGTCCGAAGAAGATGATAAACTGAGATAAAACGGCGGAGTACGTCGTCGGTGCTCAGCGGCTTGTCCTTCTAGTCTGACGAATCAGCCCTGCTCCTCCTCTTGGTCGCAGTGCAGCAGCTCGTCCTTCTAGTATCTCGTCGTTTCCTCGCCAGAGTTGTCGGAATTGCGGCCGACGTCTAGTGGCGACCGGGGGAGCTCTCGCGAAAATGGATAGCTGGGTGAGCCTTTGGCTCGTGTGGGCATGGGGTTAGATGCAAGAGGAGGTACTGGGAGATGTAAGGGAGCTTTGTAGTCGGAGGTTCGATGGCGGTAGTTTTTGGTGGCGCTTCCTGCGTGTTGGCCGTTGGTCTCATGTTCGTGCATGCGGTACTGGGAGATGAAGAGCAGAGCAGCGTTTGACATGCAGGAGTGGATGCATCGCTTGGTATAGCCGTACGTGCATACTAAATAGGATCACTAGCTCGGCTGGTTCAGTACGAGGTGTGAGTGAATCGATATAAAAGAAAAAGAAGTAGAGAGAGAAAAAAAACAAAAGAAAGAAAAGCAACGGTCATAGGACTAGATATATGTATATGGTACAGTGCAACGCACTAGAGTCTGGCATGCAACTTGTATATATATGTCTAGAGAGAGAAATAAGAGACAAGGACATATATATGGATATACTATAGTAGTCTAGATTCGTTGCATGCATGGTTGTGGGCCAATCCCAATGGAAATTTTATAAGAAACCAATAAGAAGCAAACTAAAAAGAAATTGGTAATTCAAGGAATAACACTTGAAGAGAAATGAATCTCCTTCTTTTTTATATCAATTTAATTTTAAAACACTTGGAAATAATTTTAACAACTTTAAATAAAATATTATTTTTATTTGACCGTGTTGCAACATCCCTTGCTTTAAAAAAAATCAATCGTAAAAAAATCAGAATGTTACAGTTCTACCCACCTTATAAGGAATCTCGACCCTGAGATTCGGCCTAAGAGAAAGGATTTGAAAATTCCGCACGAACGGCATCCTCTCGTTCCCATGTTGCTTCCTCCTCACTGTGGTTACTCCATTGAACTTTGCAGAACTTGATCACGTTTCTTCTAGTGGTCCTTAACTGTTTATCGTGAATTTTAACTGAAGATTCCTCGTAAGTCAAATCATCCTAAAATTCTATGGCATCCAAAGAAGTTTTTTCAGCCTCTTCCTCTAGCTTATCAAAACATTTATTCAGTTGAGACACGTGGAACAAGTTATGCACCTTGGACAATTTCTCAGGTAACGCCAACTCATAAGCAACCTCCCCACGCCTGGTGGTGATTATAAAGGGTCCAATATACCGGGGTGCCAACTTTCCTTTCAGTCCAAAACGTCACATCCCGCGAAGTGGGGATACCTTCAGATACACATCATCCCCCTGCTTGAATGCTAAATCATGACGACGTTTATCGGCATAGACTTTCTGCCTAGATTGGGCAGCCTGCAGCCTTTTCTGAATCATCTTTACTTGCTTATCTGCCTCCTCAAGAGTGTTGGGTCCAAAAACTTGATTTTCTCCCACTTCATGCCAATTTTGTGGGGTGCGGCACTTCCTTCCATACAAGAATTCAAATGGAGACATTTGTAAGCTTGCCTGAAAGCTATTGTTGTAAGAGAACTCAGCATACGGTACTCTTGTCCCAAGTGCGCTTGCAAGTTAAAGCACATGCTCGAAGCATGTCCTCCAATATTTGGTTCACTCGCTTAGTATGTCCATCAATCTAAGGATGGTAAGCGGTACTAAAATTCAAATGTGTGCCTAAGACTTCATGTATCTTCTTCCAGAACCTTGACGTGAATTGAGTACCTCGATTAGACACAATCTTCTTTGGAACTCCATGTAGTCAAACAATTCTAGCCATATATAACTCGGCCAATTTCACCCCATTATAAGAAGTCTTTACTAGAATAAAGTGAGCTGATTTATTCAATCGATCTATGATAACCCAAATAGATTCATATCCTGATGACGTCCTCAGAAGTCCTGTGATGAAGTCCATCCTGATTTCTTCCCATTTCCACTTAGGAACTTTAAGTGGTTGAAGTAGTCCCGCGGGCTTCTGATGCTCGTCCTTGACTCCTCGACATACATCACAACGAGAGACATACTCTGCAGTTTCACGTTTCATGCTAGACCACCAAAAACTATCTCGGAGATCATGGTACATCTTCATACTTCCCGAGTGTATGGAGTATGATGAATCATGTGCCTCTTTCATGATTGAGTCCTTGAGTTCTTTTTGGTCTAGCACCAACAAACGTTTTCGAAACCAAATATTTCCCTTTTCATCCTCCTTGTAGTCAAGTGCTTCTCCTAACTTGATCTTCGATCGAATCTCTTCGATTCCCTTGTCGTTCTGCTGACCTTCTCTTACTTGATCCTCTAGAGTGAACTTGACTTCTAACACATCCTCCTTCTTAGCGAGACTCACATTCAGGTTTAACTTCTTGAATTTCTCATGCTGTTCTGGTTGAGCTTCATGAATCATAAGATTATTGTAGTAAACCTTTCTGCTCAACGCATCAGCTGCGACATTGGCTTTACCAGGGTGATAATTTACACCACTATTGTAGTCTTTAATTAATTCCAGCTATCTCCTCTGTCTAAGATTCAAATCTGGTTGGGTGAAAATATACTTCAGGCTCTTATGATATGTATAGATCTCACATCGGTTACCAATAAGGTAGTGTATCTAGATCTTCAAAGAATGTACTATGGCAGCCTATCGTCGAATTGATGACAAGTACGCCATGAGGGGGTCCTCGAGGCGTGCAGAAGAGAGGGGTGTGAGACGACGATGTTCTGGGATGGTGAGCACACAAGTTTACCTAGGTTCGAGTCCGCCGGCTTTGGACGGATCCTACTCCTACTAGCAATCCAGTAATACGGCAGAGCCAGAATATGGGTTACAAGGGTCTCGCCTTTGCGAGTTGAGATTGTAGACTATTGTGAGGTGCCCTAAAGGCTTACCATAGGACGGCTTATATAGATATATGGCCTAGGGTTTATAGGAGAGACCTATCTGGCTACGAGTAAGAGTCGGTTACAGAGTACATCTTGAACTACAAGTAATATAACCAGCTTATGTCGGTAAGTCTTCTAGGCCTTCCTGTAGCCGGACTGGACTCTGTCTCTTCTCCCTAACTGGGCCACCCTTAAAGCAAAGATCTAACCCGATGTGGGCCACCCTAGTCAGTGAGGCACAGTGAGGATACCCAGAAAGTATATCCCCAATAGCAGCCCCCTGAAGCCTCCAAGATCCAGAGTTGGATTTCATCATCGTCTAGCTTGATCTATCTTTGGCTTGCAGAATCTTGAAGGGTTCCAGAAACTTCAAAAAGAATGGATAGGATCCGGGTATCAAAACGAGTCAGACCTATGAATATGTTATTCGGGTTTCTAGCTTGAAATTCAAACTAAGCCAGAACTTAGTCTCTGACGTAACCTAACATCAGTCAAGGTCAAGTCACTTCACTGACATACATTCCTATCAGCATGACCATTGGTGGGTCCGCATTTCGCGGAAACGAGGCGCCGATTTAATGCGTGCACGGAGATCGAAGCGGCATAATCATCGTAAGGGAGTTACCCATCTCCTTCCATGACGTGTGGCACGGTTACTGTTTACATTGCACGAATCTTGGCGCAGGTGAAGGATATAAGGGGTCTATATTTCTTCCTTCCTCCTCACCAGTGCCAGTTCCTCATCCTTCCTCTCGACGTCTCTTGCGAACAGTGTCGTCGGATTGATGACAAGTACGCCATGAGGGGGTCCTCGAGGCATGCGGAAGAGAGGGGTGTGAGACGTACGGTATTCCGGGACGGTGAGCACCAAAGTTTACCCAGGTTCGAATCCGCCGGCTTTGGACGGATCCTACTCCTGCTAGCAATCCAGTAATACGGCAAAGCCGGAATATGGGTTACAAGGGTTTCGCCTGTGCGAGTTGAGGGTCTAAAGTATTGGGTTGCCCTAAAGGCTCTCCCTAGGACGGCTTATATAGATATCCGTCCTAGGGTTTACAGGAGAGATCTATCCAGCTACGACTAAGAGTTGGTTACAAAGTACATCTTGAACTACAAGTAACATTATGGGCCTAAGTCGGTAAGTCTTCTGGGCCTTCCCGTAGCCGGATTGCACTCCGTCTTCTCTCCCTCACTGGGCCGCCCGTGAAGCAAAGCTCTAACCCGAAGTGGGCCACCCTGGTCAGTGAGGAACTGTGAGGATACCCGGAAAGTATATCCCCAATAGCAGCCCCCGGAGGCCTCCAAGATCCAAAGTCTGATTTTATCATCGTCTAGCTTGATCTTCGGCTTGCAGAACCTTGAAGTGTTCCTGAAACTTCACAACAAAAAATACGATTCGGGTCTTAAAAAATAAGTCGGACCTATTAACAGGTTACTCAGATTTTCCAGCTTGATTTCAAACTAAGCTGGAACTTGGTCTCTAACGCCATCTGACACAAGTCATGGTCAAGTCACGTCATCTGACAGGCATTCCGTCAGCACGACCGTTGGTGGGTCCGCGGTTTGTAGAACCGAGGCATCGTTTCAATGCGTGCGTGGAGATCGAGGCGATGTAATCATCGTGTGGGTCCTTCCCAGTTCCTTCCACAACGCGTGGCGGTTACACTGTAGCATTTGCACGAATCTCCGCGCAGTTAGGTGGATATAAGGGGTTAGGATTTTCTCCTTCTCCTTTCACCAGTCCTTTGCCTTTTCCTCTCCTTCCAATCTCCCTGCGCGCACTGAGCTTCCCCGTTCCTCCCCCAAAGAACTCCCAGCTCCGCCCATTCTAGGTCAACTGCCCGGCGGAGATATGGCTTCATCCTCCTCTTCCGGCTTGGCGGCAGTGGTGGCGGCGACGGCGACGGAAGCGGTGGCGGAGAAAGAGAGCTTTCATGGGCTCTGGATTCCCTGCATGCTCAACGACGAGGGTCTCAAGAACGTGGAGAAGGAGGGGCTCCTCGCCGTCGGCGACTGGTGGAGTGGCTTCGAGGAAACCATTCCCAACCCGCGCGACGGCGAGCGGGTCCACTTCGGCACCCACCTCGACAGAGATTTGTCGTTTCCTCCCTCAGAGTTCTTCTCCGAGGTGATTGATCATTACGGAGTTCAACTCCATCATCTTTCTCCCAACTCTCTTTTAGAGATGAGCGCATACGCTTCTTTGTGTGAGGGCTTTCTCGGCATTAGGCCGAGTTTGACTCTTTTTCGGTATTATTTTCATGTCTGGAGAAACCCTATTACCGCCGGTGTTCCTTATATCACCGGTACCATTAGTTTTTTCGCTTAGACGTGAGCGCGCGTACCCCAAAATCTTAGCTAGTGACTCGGTCAAACAATGGCCAGCCAAATTTTTCTATCATAGGGATATTTCGGCTCCCAACAAAGCTACTGCTTTGCCGGCTTTTGTTGACGGAGCTGCCACGGCCCAACCGTCTTGGGACGAGGCTGCTCTGGCTCTCTCTGACGATCTGATCCTTGCTAAGAGGCGGATCGAATATCTGATCAAGCACAAGGGACTGAAGGGATCTGACTTGTTCCAATGCTGGGTCTCACGCCGGATCTAGCCCCTTCAGTACCATGGGGATCGACTGATGCACTCCATCACGTCATCCAAGAAAGATTCCCTTCACATCAGCCCCAAATCCTACACCACTCAGGGCTACATAAGCCAGATCAAGTGGCTGATAAGGGAGCGGATAGAGAGGAGAATCCCGGAGGTTTCTCTAGATATGCATACGGCGGAAAACCCCGTAGTGCTGGTAAGCTTCCATCAGTACACCTTTTATCTGTTTCAATCTTTGAGTTATACTGCAATGCTGATATGTTTTCTTATTTTCAGCTTGCTGACCTCCCCGAGTCGGAACTTGCTTCGCTCGAAGGATATCCTCCTGAGTTTTCTCAGGAGACAGAGGTAGTTCCATTGCCGGACCTTGCGCTCAAGAAGCGCAAAGCTCCGACAGTGGCTATTGGCACAAAGGAGGTGCCCGTCGTGAAGAGGTAACTTTCAGTCACAACTTCCGCCTTTGTACTTTACTCGAATTTCTTTCCGAGATGTAATGTTTCTGACTTTACTACATTCTCAGAGCAAAACCGCTCATCAAGGGCAAGGGGAAGGGAACTTCTTCGAAGCCCCTGCGACAGACGAAGATCACCATAGCTTCCCCCGTCGTGGCTCCTCCGACTCCTGCCCCTCAACCTTCTGCAACACCGGCGATCACTCCTTCTCCGGTCATCGTAGAAGATCCAGCTCCTTCCACGGATCCTGTGATCCTTGAATCGCAAACTAACGTCACCATGGGTGAGTCAGATCTAGATAAGGGTGAACCCTCTTTGGGTAATGATCCCTCGGTAGAAACCTTCGCCGAAAACCTTATCAGCAATCTGGGACTTGCCAAGTTTGGTCTGTCCCGGAAATCTGCAGATGAAATCTAGCGGCTCGCCAGGCAATGCCTGGAGAAAAGTACTTTATCTGCCGAAGAAGAAGCGCAAGAATCAGGGGACGTCAAGCACTCCAATCTTCTTGAACAAGCGCAACGAGAGGATCAGGTCCGGGGAGCTTCCAACTGCTCCTGTGACCCCTCTAACTCTCGCTGAGAAGGTTGCCGTTGAGGTGAACGCGAGTTTGGATAAACTCACTCGCGAACAATATGTAAGTCGGAATTCCAACTCCTGTTTTTCTTTTATTTCATATCATATCCTCTAGCCCCCAAGCATGAAGTAGGATATATAATCTGGGTTTATGCTTCATTAGGATGCCAAAGAACGAACTAGTGTAGCCCCTAAGGCTCGTGCTGATATTAGCAAAAATATTAGCCCGAGTCTTAAGTAGCTTTCTGACTTTGGGTATTCTGACTTACAGAAAGTATATTCCTATAACCAGGATTTATTGAAGAATGTCTGTGATAAGCGGAGAGAGATCAAGGCTCTCCGTCTTAAAAATGCTAAACTTAAAGTTGCCAAGGATGAAGCCGAAGGTAAACATTCCGAGACTCAAACCTTGTCTTTGTTTTTTCAATGTCGAATTTTTCTGAACTGTTGTTCTTTTTGACTTACAGCGCTGGTGAAACAATCCTACGCCATGATCGAAGAGGCCGAGAACCTCAAGACCTTGGTGGTGGAGAACAAGGAGCTTCGCTAAGAGCTGGACCAGCTCAAGGCAAATCATGAAAAGAGCATAGCTCAAGTCCTTGAATCCTCCTCCATGGCTACTGAAGAGCGTGATCGCAAGATCGCTGCTCAAGATAAAACAATCTCGGACCTCAAGAATGAGCTTAACAGAGAGAGGGACCTTTCCCAGGCGCTCCGGGTGAACTCCAGAGTCTCCGGGAGGAGAGGACCAAAATAGACGACGTCATTTTCGGTACGTTCCATCTGTCTGACTTGTCTTTTTCTTCGACTTCTATCAATGTCGGATTTTCTTAACTTGTTTTTGTGTATAGGTCCTCTGAACTTGACGGACTCTTCTTCCACCGAGCCCCACACCCACCGGCTTACCCAAGTCGGTGACCTGCTTCATGACTTCCGCCAATCCCTTGAGGACATCGGCGAAGCTTTCAAGATTCCGGACATGCCCAGCATGTCGGATTTTTAGGTGCGAGACAAGGCAAAGGAGATGCCGCAACTTGTTCGGGACTGGAACATGTCCTACGCGCGGACTGCGGCACAGAATGCTCTCACCATGGTCATGAGCCACCATGGAAACATGGAAATATGGCAAGTGACCAGAGGGTACTGCAAAGTAGATGAAGACGGCCAGGAGCAGGACCTTCAAGCCATCATGCACTCCTGCGTCGGATATGGGTGTCACGTGGCTGACCTGACCAGCTACGAGACCCCTTTCTCCACCCGCGTGGATCCTCCTCTCCAGAAGAATCAGTAGAAGTTTTCGACGATGAATGCACCAACTCGGACGTGGACATCTCGGAACGATACCAAGGCGGCGTCTCCAGCGAGCCGGCAGCTCCTTCATCTCCTCCTGCATTATAGATTACCAGAAACATTTTGTATTATCTGAAAAAACATGATGCGTATGTAAATATGAAGTACTACTGTTTTGCTAGTGCTAAGCTTTTTATCTATTCAGCACTTTTTGGCTTTTAAATTTTTTGCGTGCCTGAAATGTTTACATAAGCACTTGTATTTTTTCGTCTATACTTATCGTTTATCTGGCTTTCCGCCTCGTCCCTTTCGTGAGCCGGCTAAACCTTCTGCCGAGCAACGAAGCTCAATTGCTAAACCAGGTTAAACTCGAAAACAAAGCCGGCTTCCAGTACCAACAATTCACTACTCGGAAAATGCCCGCATCCAGCAATCAGACAAATAACCAAAGTAAAGACTAGAAATTTAAGAGTTATACCCGAAGGTAGCAATTTTAGAATCGGAAATCTAAACTAGAACGAACATGAGCATAAACTACTTTCAAGCATTCTAGGATTTTCGACTATGACATGATCATTCGGAAATAAGATGGTAAAAACTTCTCATAAAAACTTGAGGCAACCAAAACTTTTATTTCTCGCAGAACATGTACATATATATGATTACAAAGAAGGATAAACTAAGAATAAAAGGGACGTAGCTGAGCAATATTCCATGGTTTGTCTAACTCATCCGGATTTGTACTTCCTCCAGCTGTCTTTCTCTTCTTAGTAGCAGGTCTTTCTTTGACTGGCCTCATGTCAGTTAAGTAGTACGATCCATTGTGCAATACTCGACTAACTAAAAAGGGCCCTTCCCATATTGGGGAAAGTTTTTTCTTTCTTTGTTGCACAAGCCGGAGAACCAAATCACCTTTATTGAAAGATCTATTTGGGACTCTCTGGCTATGATACTTGCGTAACTTCTGCTAATAGGCTGTAGATCTCATTTCAGCAACGACGCAAACTTCTTCGACTAAGTCGAGATCATTTTGTCGAGAAATCTCGGCATCCTCTTTGATATACGCGGCCACTCTAGGAGAAGTATGAATCAAATCACTAGGAAGAACTGCTTCTGCGCCATAGACCAAGAAGAAAGGTGTGTATCATGTTGACCTGTTTGGAGTTGTTCGTAAACTCCAAATTACAGAGGGTAGTTCCTCTGCCCAAGCCCTCGCAGCACATCGTAGTGGTGCTTCGAGTCTCGGTTTTAGCCCTTGTAGGATTAAACCATTTGCTCTTTCGACTTGTCCGTTAGCTTGTGGATGTGCAACTGACGCAATGTCAAGCCGGATATTTTGCTCGTTCCAAAATTCAGCCAATTCTCCCATAGAGAAGTTACTCCCGTTGTCTGTGATAATGCTATGCCGATAACCATACCGGATTATAACATCCTCGACAAATCTTTTGGATGTTGCTCCATCACAACTAGTGACAGGTTTAGCCTCAATCCATTTTGTAAATTTATCCACCATCACTAGGAGGTGAGTAAATCCGCTTGGAGCTCGTTTAAATGGTCCTACCATATCAAGCCCCATACCGCAAAGGGCCATGTGATAGGTATTGTTCGTAGCTGATCAGCCGGAACATGAGCTTGATTGGCGTACTTTTGGCAGCCTTTGCACGTCTTGACTAATCGTTCGGCATCTGCCTGAGCTGTAAGCCAGAAAAATCCGTGTCTAAAAGCTTTTGCCACTAAAGATTTGGCTGCAGCATGGTGACCACACTCGCCTTCGTGGATTTCCCTTAAGATTTCCACTTCTTCTTCCGGAGATACACAGCGCTGAAAAACCCTAGAAATACTCTGTTTATAGAGCTCACCTTTAACAATAGTATAGGCTTTTGCTTGTCGGATAATCTGCTGGCTCAGCACCTCATCTTCGGGTAATTTGCCATCTACCAAATAATTGAGGTAGGGTTGAGTCTAGCTGGGAATTATAGCCAGAGCTGCTATCATAGGTGAGTCAGATTTAGTCGGATATTCCTCATCTACGTCCTTTATTGAGGGAACTTTGAGGTGCTCTAAAAAAGCGCCATACGGGACCTCTTTCCGTGCAGAACCTATCCGAGATAGTGCATCTGCTTCCTCATTTTTTGCTCGAGGGATGTGTTGAACTTCAAACCCTTCGAACGATTTAGATAGATCATCCACGACAGCTTTATATGCTGCCATGTGCTTATTTGCATTACAAATATCCGACACTTGTTGAGCAACAAGATCCGAATCTCCGTAACACATCAAACGTCGGATGCCGATGTCCTTAGCAATCCGGATTCCATGTAGCAGTGCTTCATACTCGGCAATGTTGTTTGTCGCTGTGAAGTAGATCTGCAACACGTATAGAAGTTTATCTCCTTGGGGTGATTTGAGCACCACGCCAGCCCCCGAGCCCCCACGAGCCTTAGACCCATCGATGAAGAGGGTTCAATATTCCGACTTAGGGAGGATCATGTTCTCCTTTGTCTCTGTCCAATCAACGACAAAGTCAGCAAGGATCTAGGATTTGATTGTTGTCCAAGGTTTATACTTAATATCAAAAGCTGAAAGCTCTATGCCCCATTTGGCGACGCGTCCTGTGGCGTCACTATTGTTGATTATATCTCTCATGGGCGCTGTGCTCACCACCGTAATTGGATGCTCCTGAAAGTAGTGTCGTAACTTACGGGATGCTAGAAAAACACCGTAATCCAACTTTTGATAGTGCGGATACCGCTGTTTTGATTCTGTCAGGACCTCGCTGACAAAGTAAGTTGGACGCTGCACCAGGTGTTCCTGATTTTCCTCTGGTCTCTCCACCACCATGACGATACTAACGACCTTATTTGTCGCAGCAAGATAGAGCAACATTGGTTCCTTAGGTTCCGGCGCTGCAAGGATAGGAGTAGATGAGAGTACTTTCTTTAGGTCTTGTAGTGCAGCTTCAGCTTCGTCAGTCCAAACAAAATCCTTGGTCTTTTTCAGGAGTTTGTATAATGGTGTGGCTCTTTCACCAAGCCGGCTTATAAATCGACTGACCGCAGCGATGCAACCAGTTAATCTTTGTACGTCCTTCAGGCGAGTTGGCTTGGAAATATTGAGTATAGCCTTGATTTTGTCTCGGTTCACCTCTATTCCTCTTTGAAACACGATGAAACCTAACAATTTTCCAGCTGGTATTCCAAAGAAGCATTTCTTCGGGTTAAGCATGATGTTGTATTTTCGTAGATTGGCAAATGTTTCCTCCAAGTTGGAAATCAGTGTTTCCTTCTTTTTGGACATCACCGCGATGTCATCCATGTATGCATGTACATTGCGTCCGAGTTGGTCATGCAGGAAACGCTGCATCGTGCGCTGGTACGTAGCCCCTGCATTCTTCAGCCTAAAAGGCATCGTAACAAAACAGAAGGTTCCGAAAGGGGTTATGAATGAAGTTTTGAGTTTGTCAGATTCCTTCATTCGAATTTAGTGATAGCCGGAATATGCGTCGAGAAAACAGAGGAGTTCCGAGCCTGCCGTAGAATCAATAACTTGATCAATTCTAGGCAGAGCAAACGGATCTTTTGGACAAGCCTTGTTCAAGGTAGTATAATCAACACACATCCTTAAATCAGTGGTGTCCTTTTTAGGGACCATTACAGGATTGGCCGACCACTCAGTGTGGATGACCTCTTCTATGAATCTGGCTAACTCGAGCCGTGCTAGTTCCTTAGCTATTGCCTTACGCTTTTCGTCGCCATACCGTTGTAGGGACTGTTTGACGGGTTTAGCATTCGGGTTTACATTTAGAGAGTGCTCGGCAAGTTCCCTAGGCACTCCAGTCATGTCAGATGGCTGCCATGCGAAGATATCTTGATTTGCTTGGAGGAACTTGACGAGCGCGCTTTCCTATGCGCTACCTAGGCCCACGCCTATCTAGGTCACCTTGGAGGTGTCATCATCCTTCAACGGTGTCTTCTTCTTCTCTTCTGATGCGTTGAACTCCGGATTTGGCTTTGTCACCTCCTTCTTCGTTGCGGGCATCTCGGACATATGTATGCTCTTCTTGATGTCCTGGTACTCCTGGGCGTGCAGCACGGCTTCAGCAAAGGCGACATTTCCATCCTCGCACTCTCGCGCTTTCTTCGGGTCTCCCCTGATGGTGATCACGTCGTTGGGACCTGGAATTTTCATCATATTGTAAATGTAACACGGACGAGCCATAAAAGCCCAGTAAGCCGGACATCCGAATATAGCATGGTATGCGCTCTTGAACGGGACCACTTCGAAGGAAAGTGCCTCCGTCCGATAATTCTTTGGAGTTCCAAAGGTAACATCCAAAGTAATCTCTCCCAGGGAATTAGCCTGTCTTCCTGGGACAACTCCATGAAAGATCACAGAGCTATGGTTCAGCTGGGTTTCCAAGATCTTCATCCAGCGTAGTGTTTCGACATAGAGGATATTGATGCTGCTACCACCGTCCATGAGGGTCTTGGAGAAACCATAACCGTCAATAAGTGGGTTGACGATTAAGGCATATTTTCCTCGCCTGTGCAACTTAGGCGGATGATTAGCACGGTCAAATGTGATTGCCACTTCCGACCAGTCCAGATATTGAGGGACAACCGGAACTGTTGTGTTGAGCTCGTGTAGAACTTCTTTCTTGAGCTTTGCTAGTTGAGATCCGAGGAAAGTGACGTAAGTGTACTTTTTGGTGCGAAAAGTCTTCTTCCCTTCTGGCTTGGGATTTGAAGCATCAGCTTCCTCCATGTCGGAATCTTCCTTGGTCTCTTTGTCTTTTTCAGGATTCTTCTTTCCCTTCTTCCTCTTAGCTTTGTAGCCCGCGGTGTCATCTCTTTTGATGTCGTCATTGAAACGACATTCAGCGTTGGTGTGGGACAAGCCCCCATTGGCGTCTAGGTGCTGCACACATGGGTTATTGGAAATGTCAGCCCAAGAGTAGGTTTTGCCTGGTTGTTGTTCTCCTCTACCTTGGACCCTTGAAGTCCCACGGCCACGCCCGCGGCCTCCGCCGCGTCCTCCTCGTCCTCCAGACCCGGAAACAGTAGTAACCACCGATGTTTCTGTGTTGGGTTTTTCTTCCGAGGTATTTTTGCGCTTCTGAGCTTGTTGCTTTGGTTATCTTGCCGACTGAGGCAAAGCTAGGACATTGAGTAATCCCTCTGCATCATCATCAGCATCTGCATACTTGCTCGCTGTTTCTATCATCTCTCCCAAATCAGTGACCTTGTCACACTTCAAGCGGTGACGTAGTAGACCAATTGGGAGTCCTACGATGAAAGCTTCAATCGTGGTTTGATCGTTTACTCCTTCACAGGAGTTCTTAGTGTCGATCCATCATCCGAGGTAATCCCGGCAAGTTTCTCCGGCTTTCTGGGTGCAACGCTGTACGTCTCCGACTAAACAGGGCCTCCGATATGTGCCTTCGAAATTCCGAAAGAACGCACTTTGCATGTCATACCAGTTATGGATGGTGTTCTCCGGAAGTTCATTGATCCATGATCACGCCGTCTTCCGCAACATAAGTGGGAGATATCGGGTTGCGACCAGGCTGTTTCCGCCTTTGGCGATGCAGCAAGCTTGGAAAAAATCCTGTAGCCAAGTATCTGGCCGAGCAATGCCGTCGTAGGCTTGGACGTGCCTTGAGATAGCAAATCCTTCCGGGAATCTTGTAGCTCTGATGCGTGGTCCGAAGCACTTAGGTCCCCACGTAGATATCATCGTTTTCGTAGCGTCGCGCCTCTATGTTGGAATTGATCATGTGCCTTGCGTCGTCCGGGGATAGAGATCGTCCCGAATTCCGGCTGTGGCTGCGGTGCCTTGGAGCCAGACTTCGTCTTCTGCCACCACCTCCTTCGCCATGTCGTGCTCCTTGTCCCCCTTGGGAGCCGTTGTGATGACTGCTTGGTGGAGAGGGTGGAGCAGCTAAATTGTTTCCGGCTGATCGCCAGACTCCATCGGGAGCATAATTATTTCGGTTCCGGGGAGGGTCTTCACTACGACGAGCCTCCTGCCGGCTTGTACCAGCGTGGTTTCCGTCGTTCCTTCGTCTGTCATTCCTACCATGGTGAGGTTTAGCCGGACGGCTTGTATGTCTAGGAGGTGGCATTTTTTGACGATCCTCCTCTCGACATTTCTCTTTATCTTCTCCCCTTCAATCGTTAGACTCTCGTCGGGGAGGGTTCCTCGGATTCAGTGCAGCAATGGCCTCTTTTTCGGCCGCTGGAGCGACGTTGCTCCAGTTACGCGTAGTTCTGTAATGCTGTCCTAACGATCCGGTTCTTGAATAATTGTCTTCCCTGCATTCGGGGCGATGATACTGCTGCTGGACGTGATGGGGTCTTACGTCAGCCCATGCCGGATCTGTCCGACATTGGTCGGAATCTGAGACCAGTTTTTGACTTCTGGACAGGGTGACCTTTTGCTGCTCCAGTCCCTTGTTGAGTAGTTTGATACCCAACCGGATCTCCTCCAGTCCTGGATTAGCCGATAAAATTTCTCGGGCCGCCACGGTATTCTGTACTGGGGTTGGGTATACCCAATCTCCTTTGCTATCTTTCCATGGCTTCCCCATCTCATCTCCGAAAAGGACGGCACGGACATGTGGGAATTGGTCGTCATTGGTGTGATGCTTCCGTGTCTTCTGATGCAACCGAGACATGTAGTCATTAGTTGCCATGTGTTTCTTCTCCACCTCGATGTTTTTGGCTTCATCGAGGAGTTGTTGACGACGCGCTTCTAGGGCTTGGGCCTTTTTATCCAGATCTTCAGCAGTAAGTTCTGCAGCTGTAGGGATAGGTGTGGTTAATGCAGCATCGATGAGTTTACGTGCACCTTCGGTGATCACGTGTCCATCCACCGATTCTTCTTTTTTTGGCTCTTCTAGGATAAGTGCTCCATCCGAGTCTTCTTCGTATTCCTCGGCAATCACCTCCTCTGTCAGAGGGTCTTTTGTCGGGGTCTTGTTCTTCTTCTTTGCCTTCTTGGCAGCGCCAGTAGCAAAGACGGCTTTGGGTCCATTTCGCGGAGTCAAGCTCTGATCGGTACTTTCAGAAATCTGGACTTCGGGATTATCTCCGACGTCCATATCATCCTGCGCTTTGGGAGAGTGTTCCCCGGATCCTTCACCCATGGCTTCTCCTTCTTCTACAGCTTTGGAGTTATACTCCTCTTCATATTCCACGGAGAACTTTCGGAAATCTGCTGACGTCATCGATTCATCCGAGGATGCGGGTACATCGGCGTTTGTTCCAATTTCCTCCAGCACAGAGTCGGTGTTTTCTCCAGCATCGGCAGAGCCGGATCCGGATCCCACGTATCCGACAAAGTGTGACACGTGCTTCCTGAGGTACCTGCGGCTTTCGCGAACAGCCATGTCAAAACTTTTGATGGTCTCGAGGATTACATCTACGCTTTTGCCTTGCAGTATCATATGTCTCAGTGTGTACAGGCGTCATCAGAGCCAGAATCAGTGTCATTGTTATGCTCCTCCTGAATTTTGACTTCTACAGGTGGGTCGATCTGGGATCCGGCTTCTCGAGGGAGATCCTCTCCAGATTCGACTTGGACCGCTAGGTCTTCTTCAGGCTCGGATTTCTCCACTATCTCCGCAACTGGTGCGGGCTGGGTAGGATTAGGGTTTTCTAAGATCTGGAACTCTGCCGCTTCCGCGGACAAAGGGGGCCTAGAAGATTCTTCTGCCTCTATCATCACCACTGGGGTGGGTTGGGCAGGTTTAGTGAAACTGATGTAAACATCGATCTCGCCAAAAGACATGATTGTGTAGGCAGTCATGGCCTCCCTAGACAAAATCCAAGTCTCGTCAAGAACGATGAGAGGGACGTTGCTGGCATAGAGGATGTGACCGATGGCGATGGTCTCGCCGATTCTGATTCTTGCAGATTCTGCTCGGAACGCAGATCCGAAGCTCACTTGCCCCACGGTGGGCGCCAAATTTCGTCGGATTGATGACAAGTACGCCATGAGGGGGTCCTCGAGGCGTGTGGAAGAGAGGGGTGTGAGACGTACGGTATTCCGGGACGGTGAGCACACAAGTTTACCCAGGTTCAAATCCGCCGGCTTTGGACGGATCCTACTCCTGCTAGCAATCCAGTAATACGGCAGAGCCAGAATATGGGTTACAAGGGTCTCGCCTGTGCGAGTTGAGGGTCTAAAGTATTGGGTTGCCCTAAAGGCTCTCCCTGGGACGGCTTATATAGATATCCGGCCTAGGGTTTACAGGAGAGATCTATCCGGCTACGACTAAGAGTTGGTTACAGAGTACATCTTGAACTACAAGTAACATTATGGGCCTAAGTCAGTAAGTCTTCTGGGCCTTCCCGTAGCCGGATTGGACTCCGTCTTCTCTCCCTGACTGGGCCGCCCGTGAAGCAAAGCTCTAACCCGAAGTGGGCCACCCTGGTCAGTGAGGAACTGTGAGGATACCCGGAAAGTATATCCCCAACAAACAGAGCTCCTCTGCCTCCTCCAAGTCCCACAGCGCTGCCCACCCTAGGTCACCGGAGCCAAAAAAAAATGGCTAAGGGTTCATCTTCGGCTATGGCGGCAATGGCGGCAACATCACCTGTGATGGAGAAGGAGAAGTTCCGTGGGGTCTGGATCTCATGTGTTCTTGATGACGCCAAGCTCCGCGTCATCGAGAATGAAGGCCTCCTCTACGCCAGATACTAGCGGAGCGGCTTCAGACAAACCGTCCCCACCCCCAACGCCGACGAGCAAGTGCATTTCGGCACCCACCTCGACGGAGGTTTGAGATTTCCACCCTTAGATTTCTTTTCTAAGGTTATAGACCATTATGGAGTGCAACTCCACCATCTCCCCCCAAACTCTCTTAGATATGAGTGCGTATGCCTCTTTGTGTGAGGGATATCTCGGTATTTGGCCGAGTCTCATACTCTTCCGGTATTACTTTCATACCCGAAGAAATTCTATCACCGCCGATAATCCTTATATTGCCGGAACTCTAAGCTTTTTTGTTAGAAGAGAGCGAGTCTATCCTAGGATTAAGGCTAGTAAGTCGGTCAAGCAATGGTCATCCAAGTTCTTCTATCACAAGGACATACCGGCTCCCAGCAAAGCATCTACTTTGCTGGTTTTTGTAGATGGCGCCACCACGCCCTAGAGTCCTGGGACGCAGATCCTCCAGGTCTTACTGACGATCTTCTCCTTGCTAAGAGGTGGATTGAATATCTGATGAAGCACAAGGGACTGAAAGGATACGATTTGCTACATTGCTGGCTGGCACGTCGGATCCAGCCTCTCCAACACCATGGTGACCAGCTCATGCACTCCATCACCAAGAGCAAATCGAACACCCTCCGGATATGCTCCCGTCCTTACTCAGAAAAAGACTATGAGTCCCAAATCAGGTGGTTCATAAGGGAGTAGATCAAGAGGAAAATTCTGGAGCTATCCTTGGACATGCATACGGCTGATGATCCTATTGTACCAGTAGGTTTTCCAACAATAACTCGAATTATGTGTTCATCTATACATTATTGTTTCTTTCTGCAATGCTGAGATATTTCTTCTTTTCAGCTTGCTGACCACCCCGAGTTAGAGGTTGCTCCTCTCGAGGGATATCCTCCTGAGATCACTTAGGATGATGGAGAACTGGTCCCATTGCCGGAGACCTTTACCCGAAAGTGTAAGGCTCCGACAGTTTCCATTGGCATAAAGGAAGTACCCGTTGTGAAGAGGTAACTTTCTTCACAAGGTCTTTGTATTTTATTTCTCATTCTTTCTGAAGTGTAACGATCTTTATTCTATTACCTCCTGAGAGGTAAATATCTCACCAAGGGTAGGGGGAAAGGAGGCTCATCGAAGCCCCTGCGCCAGTCAATGTTAAATTTGACTTCTCTTGCCACAGCGCCTCTAACTCCTGCCCTGCAGCCTTCTACAACACCGGAGATTACTCCATCTCCGACCGCCGCGGAAGATCCGGCTCTTCATTCTAAGCCAGCGAACCTTGGTTCGCAGACTGACATCTTCATGGGTGACTCGGCAGTTGATAAGGGTGAACCCTCAAAGGGTAATGATCCCTCAGTAGAGGTTTTTGCCGATAACCTTCTCGGTAATCTGGGTCTTGCCAAACTTGGCATTACTCGGAAATCTGCGGAGGAGATCCAATGGCTAGCCCAGCAGTACTTGGAAAGCCAGAACATCACCGCTGAGTAGGAGGCACAAGAAGCAGAGGACATCAAGTACTCCAAACTTCTCGAGCAAATCCGTCTTCACGACGAGAGGCTAAATGCCGGTGTGGCTCCTCCACCACCGGTAATCCTACTGACCCTCGCCGAGAAGGTTAGCACCGAGGTGAAATGAGCTTAAGCAAGCTTACTCATGAACATCATGTAAGTCGAGTTTCCAACTCACCTTTTTTAATTTATTTCATATCATATCCTCTAGCCCCCAAGCATGAAGTTGGATAGACAATCCAGATTTATGCTTTCATAGGATGCGAAAGAATGAACAACAGCCGTCAATAAGGGGATTTATGACTAAGGCGTATTTTCTTCGCCTGTGCAACTTAGGCGGATGATCAGTGTGGTCAGAGGTGATTGTCACTTCCGACCAATCCAAGAATTAAGGGACAGCCGGAACAGTTGCTTTGAGCTCATGCAAAACAGCCTTCTTGACCTTAGCTGGTTGAGACCCAAGGAAAGTGACATACGTGTCTTTCTTTGTTGGGAAGTTCTTCTTTCCATTCAACTTGGGATTTGAAGGGTCAGCTTCTTCCATGTGGGAATCTTCCTTGGTCTCCTTTTCTTTTCTAGGATTCTTCTTTCCCTTCTTCTGCTTAGCCCTGTAGCCAACAGAGTCGTCTTTTTGATGTCGTCATTGAAATGACACTTAGAATTTGTGTGAGACGAGCCCCCGTTGGCATCTAAGTGATGCACACACGGGTTGTTGGCAATGTCGGCCCAGGATTATGTTTTGCCAGGTTGCTGGTCTCCTCTACCCTGGAGTCTTGACGTCCCACGGCCACGTCCGCGGCCGCCTCGGCGTCCTCCTCGCCCTCTAGACCTGAAAGTAGCAGTGACAACTGCGGTTTCCGCGTTGGGATTTTCTTTCGAGGTGTTCTTGCGCTTTTGAGCTTGTTGCTTCAGCTGTTTTGCCGATTGTGGTACCGCCAGGACGTTCAGTAGTCCTTCTGCATCGTCATCGGTATCTGCATATTTTTCTTTCCGTTTCAATCATCTCTCCTAGATCAGTAACCTTGTTGCACTTCAAGCGGTAACGTAGTAAACCAATTGGGAGTCCTGCAATGAAAACTTCAATCGCAGTTAGATCATTTACCCCTTTGCAAGAGTTCTTGGTGTCGATCCATCGTCTGTGGTAATCTCGGCATGTTTCTCCAGCTTTCTGGGTGCAACGCTGTAGGTCTCCTACCGTATAGGGCCTCTAATATGTGCCTTCGAAATTCTGAAAGAACGTGCTTTGCATATCACAACAGTTGTGGATGGTATTCTCTAGAAGTTCATTGAGCCAGGATCGTGTCGTCTTCCGCAGCATAAGTGGGAGATACCGGGTCGCGACCAAGCTATTTCTGCCTTTGGTGATGCAGCAAGCCTAGAAAAATCCTAGAGCCAAGTATCTGGCCGAGCCACTCCATCGTAGGCTTGGGTGTGTCTTGAGATGGACAATCCTTCCGGGAACTGTATTTGTCGAATTCGTGGTCCGAAGCATTTTGGACCCATGTAGATATCACCGTTCTCGTAGTGCCGTGCGTCTATGTTAGAGTTGATCCGGTGTCTCGCGTCACTTGGTGACAGGGAACACCTTCTTGGTAGTTGGTTGTGGCTACGCTTCCTTGGAGCTAGACTTCTACTTCTGCCACCACCTCCTCCGCCACAAAGCCCTCCTTGGCCTCCTTGAGAGCCGTTGTGATGGCTGCTTGGTGGAGTGGGTGGTGCAGGTTGGTTGTTTCCTGCTGATCGCCGGCCTCCATCCGGAGCGTCATTATTCTGATTCTGGGGAGGGTCTTCATTACGACGAGCTCCATGTCGACTTGACTCGGCATGGTGTCCGTCGTTCCCCCACTGTGGTGGTGTTTTGCCGGATGGCTTGTATGTCTAGGAGGTGGCATCCTTTGTCGGTCCTCCTCCCGACGTTGTTCTTTGTCTTCTTCCCTGTGATTGTTTGACTCTCACTAGAGAGGGTGTCTCGAAACTAGTTGCGCAATAGTGTCTCGCTCTGCGGCTGGAGCAACATTGCTCCAGTCACGTGTGGTTATGTGCTATTACCCTGAAGATCCGGTCTTGAGTAGTTATCTTCCCGATGGTTGGAACGGTAATGTTGTTCGGGGACCCGTTGGGGCCTAATGTCATTCCAGGCCAGATCCGAGCGACATTGGTCTGATTGAGAGACCAGTTTTCCGCTTTCGGATTTTGCGACCCTCTATTGCTACAAACCCTTGGTGAGCAGCTTCACGCCCAACCGGACATGATCTGGGTTTGGATTGTTCGTTAGGATCTCTTGAGCTGCAGCCGTATTTTGCACTGGTGTTGGATACATCAGGTCTCCCTTGCTGTCGAGCCGAGGTGCTCCTGGGTCTCCCTCAAAGAGGACTTTGTGGACCTCCAGAAATTTGCCGGCTCGTACGTGGCCTTTCCGGGTCTTCTAGTGCTGCAGAGAGTTAAACTGTTCCGCAGACGCCATGCGCTTCTTCTCTTCCATAAGGTTGTTAGCCTCATCCAGGAGTACTTGACGACGCGCTTCTAGGGCTTGACCCTTTCTTCCAATTCTGCAGGTGTAAGCTCTGCAGCTATTGGGATAGGCGTAGTTAACATAGCGTCGATGATTTATGGGCACCAGCGGTAACCACATATCCATCCACCTTAGTTTCCTTTGGCTCGTCTAGGATTAGTGCTCCATCCGACTCTTCTTCATACTCCTCGGCAACCACTTCCTCCACTGGAGGATCTTTTGCCGGGGTCTTTTTCTTCTTGTTCCTCTTCTTTGCCTTCTTGGTAGAGCCGGTAGCAAAGACTGATTTCGGTTTGTTTCCCAGAGTCAAGCTCTGATCAGTACTTTCGAACATCTGGACGTCGGGATTATCTCCTGTGCTTTGGGAGAGTTTTCTCCGGATCCTTCGTCCATGGCTTCTCCTTCTTCTACAGCTTTGGAGTTGAACTCCTATTCGTATTCCGTGGAGAACTTTTGGAAATCTACCGACATCATGGAATCATCCAAAGATGCCGATAAGTCGGTGTTTGTTCTGATCACCTCCAGCACTAAGTCTTTGTTGTCTCCAGCATCGGCAGAGCTGGCTCCGGATCCAACATATCCTACAAAGTGCGGCGCGTGTGTCCGGAGGTAGTTGCGGCTTTCCTCATGGTCTTCCTCGAAATGCCTGATCGTCTCGAGAACCTCATCCATGCCTGCACCTTGTAGCATTATGCACCTCAACGTGTGCCTCAGGAAGGGTTCATCTGTTCCGACATTGGCAGAGCCGGAACAAAATTTGTTGTCTTGGTCCTCCTGGATTTCGACCTCGGTAGGTAGATTGATCTGGGATTCGGCCTCGCCAGGGAGATCCACTCCAGATTTGACTTGCACCGCAAGATCTGCTTCAGGCTCAGTTTTCTCCACTATCTCCGCAATAGGTGCGGGCTAGGTGGGATTAAGGTTTTCCAAGATCCAGAACTCTGCCGCCTTTGTGGACAAAGTGGACCCCAAAACTTCCTCTGCCTCTATCATCACCGCTGGGGTGGGTGGGGTAGGTTTAGCGAAACCGATGTACACATCGATCTTGCCAAAGGACATGATGGTGTAGGCAGTCACGGCCTCCCTAGCCGGAATCCAGGTTTCGTCGAGAACGATGAGAGGGATGTCGCTGGCATAGAGGACGCGACCGATGGTAGTGGTCTTGTTGATTCCGATTCTTGTAGATTCCGCTCGGAAGACAGATCCGAAGCTCACTTGCCCCATGGTGGGCGTCAACTGTTGTTTAATTGATGACAAGTACACCATGAGAGGGTTCTCGAGGCGTGCGAAAGAGAGGGGTGTGAGACGATGATGTTCCGGGACGGTGAGCACACAAGTTTACCCAGGTTCAAATCCGCTGGCTTTGGACGGATCCTACTCCTGCTAGCAATCTAGTAATACGGCAGAGCCGGAATATGGGTTACAAGGGTTTCGCCTGTGCGAGTTGAGATTGTAGACTATTATGAGGTGCCCTAAAGGCTTACCCTAGGACGTCTTATATAGATATCCATCCTAGGGTTTACAGGAGAGACCTATCCGGTTACGACTAAGAGTCGGTTATAGAGTACATCTTGAACTACAAGTAACATAACAAGCCTATGTCGGTAAGTATTCTAGGCCTTCCCGTAGCCGGACTGGACTATGTCTCTTGTCCCTGACTGGGCTACCTTTGAAGCAAAGCTCTAACCTAAAGTGGGCCACCCTGGTCAGTGAGGCACAGTGAGGATACCCAGAAAGTATATCCCCAACACAGCCAATTCCAAATCATGTGTGGGATAGTTCACCTCATGTGGACGTAGTTGTCTCGATGCATATGCGACAACCCTGACTTATTGCATGAGTACACAACCCAAACCCTGTTTGGAAGCATCACAATAAACTTCAAAATCCTTCCAAATATCTGGCAAATTAGCACTGGAGCGGAAGTCAGTCTCCTCTTGAGTTCTTGAAAACTGGTCTCACATGCTGGTGTCCACTCAAAATTTGTTCTCCTTCTTTATCAACTGTGCCATCGGTTTCGAGATTCTTGAGAAATCTTCAATGAAGCAGCGGTAATATCCCGCAAGTCTGAGGAAGCTACGTATCTCTAACACATTCTTCGGTTGCTTCCAGCTAAGTACTTCTTCCACTTTAGATGGATCCACTGCTACTCCTTCAGCTAAAATGACATGACCAAGAAAACCTACTTGCTTCAACCAAAACTCACACTTGCTAACTTTTGCATAGAGTTAACAATCCGTAGTTGTTACTTGTGCTCTTCTTCATTACTAGAGTAGATTAGTACATCATCAATGAACACAACAACGAATTTATCCAAGAAATACATGAACACTTTATTCATGACATTCATGAAGTAAGATGGTGCATTCGTGAGTCCAAATGACATCACTAAAAACTCATAAAGGCCATAACGAGTAACAAAAGTTGTTTTGGGTATATCTTTCGGTCGAATATTTAACTGATGGTATCCTCATCTGAGATCTATCTTTGAGAAAACATAAGCTCCTTTCAACTGATCAAACAAATCATCGATCCTCAGCAAAGGGTATTTGTTTTTGATGGTTACTTCATTCAGAGTGCGGTAGTCCACACACATACACATGGAACCATCCTTCTTCTTCACAAACAACACCGGTGCTCCCCAAGGTGATGTGCTCGGTCTAATGTATCCCTTCTCTATAAGTTCCTGGATTTGCTTCTTCGTCTCAGCAAGCTCATTTGCTAGCATTCTATTTTGTGTTTTTGCAATAGGGCGGTTCCTGGCACTAACTCAATTGCAAACTCTATCTCACGATCTGGTGGAAGACCTGGTAACTCCTCTAGGAAAACATCTGAGTATTGCTTAACCACCCTAACATCTGACACAACCATCTCCTTCAAGCTGTTCAACAAACTTTCTACTACGGTTTCTGATGCTAACTCGGACTTGTAATTCACCACAATTCCTTCCGTACTGGTAAATGATATGGCTCTAAGGCCACAATCTATCATAGCTTTGTGTTTCCATAACCAGTTCATGCCAAGAATGGCATCTAACCCTTTAGAGTCTAACACTATGAGGTTTGCTAGAAACTCTACTCCCTCGGTCGTTATGATCACTTTAGGGCATTTTAAACCCGACATAAGAATTCCCCCAGGTGATTGTACTGCCATTGACCGACTCATACCCTTAGTTTTCAAATGGTGTTTTTCAGCAAATTTCTTGGAAACAAATGAATGAGAAGCTCAAGAATCAAAAAGTACTGAACCATAACATGAGTTGATCGGGAACATACTAAGAACAACATCTGAGGCTTCATTAGCTTGTTCGGTCGTGACATGGTTAACTTGACCATAACCTGGCTATCGTGAGGCATGAGGTGCGCCTCTTGGTGTAGGCAGTATGCCTCGCTCATGTCCCACTATTGTTTTCTTGGCAGCAGGCCCCAAATTGAACTTCACTAGTGTCGGCCCCGTGGTCTTCTTGTTCGGGCATGCATCAGAAAAGTGTCCCTATACGCCACAATTGTAGCATGCCTTTCCAGCAGTGCTGGCATGGTTTACTCCAACTCCATCTCTTGTTGTGTTATAAGGATTGTGCTGGAAGTTGTGACTAGGCTTTGCTGACTTGGTAGTTACTCCACGATAACCTGGGTGGTTATTGTTCTTCTAGCGTGAGCTCCTGCTCCATGATGACCCTGTGGTGCTTTGCGCTTGCGGTGTTCCTCTAGCTCTCTCTTTGAGTTCTGTTGGGAATATGCTAAATGGGTATCACCATAGCACGTCCTTAATCCGGATAACCCGGGTACCCACAGTTGGTAGCAAGGCCTATGGCCTGCTGGGCGGCCTAGTTAGATGGATCTAGAAGGGAGGCCCATGTCGGATAAAGGAAGGCTACGCAGGAGTCACCGACATACTCGGAGCCTTGGAGTGCAAGACACAAAAGACTAGTTAGTATTAGTGTAGGACTCTTTACCTTGTCTGGCAAGATCCTTTCCCTGTAACCCTAGGTTCTGGTTCCTTTATAAACCGGACCTGTGGGAGCCTTTAGGGCACAACCAATCAGATTGCTACGTACAACATGCAACACCTCGCATAGTGAACCTATCTCTATAAGTCAGTGTATTGCCATTATAGTGATTTATAGTAGGAGTAGAGTTCCGCCACCGTTGTGGGACTTGAACCTGGGTAAGCTGTGTTACCTCGTACCCTCCAACTCTCCGCCTTACCCCACATATGTAAACATGCATTGTGAGGACCCCTCCATGGCGTACTTGTTCGCAATACCACGACAGTTGGAGCCCACCGTGGGGCAAGAGGCGCTTCGAGCTCTACATCAGGCGAGGTCCAATCTCTTCACGGGAATCGGCGATACCATAGCCATCAGACTCGTTCTCTTCTTCGACAACGTCCTGGTCTTCCCTCCAGATGAGTTCTGGGTGCCGGTGAAGACGAACCCTACGCGCTGCTCTGTCATCCCCTACGGAGACATCCACATCTTCATCGGCAAAACCGACTCGGGTCCTAGCTCCTAGGAAGTCGGAAACTCGTCAAGGCCCACACGGACAGCCTACGGGAAGGACATGTTCGCGGAAGGATCTGGGTCGTACCTCTCTCTAGAGTATGGCGGCTCAGATCAGGAAATTCAAGGCCCACCCAAACCGCCCCTGTGCAGGATATAATGGTGGAAGGACCCCGTGAATCCGCCCGGCTTCCCCGAGTGTTTGAGACACAGAGGTCTGATACGTTGCTAATGTATCCATAATTTTTGATGTTCCATGCTTGGTTTTATCTACTCTCTTATGTTTTGTTCCAACTTTGGAGTACTTTTCACACACTTTCTTGGACTAACCTATTAACAAGAGCCACAGTGCCAGCTGCCTGTTTTCTGCTGTTTCTGGTTCCAGGAAGTCAGAAAATGAATATTCTCGGAATTGGATGGGACAAAATCCAAAGTCAGTTTTTCACCGAGGGACACAAGGAGCCAGAATACGAGACGGAGAGGGGCCAGGGGGCCACCACACCACCTGGCCGTGCGGCCTAGCCTGGCCCGCGCCACGGGGTGGTCTGGCCGCCCTAGGCACCCCCTCGGCCTCCCCTTCCGACTATAAGATGACTTCGATACGGAAACCCTAAGTACCCGATCAAAATTCCATGAAAGATTTTGTAGCCACCGTCATCTCCATCCCTATATCGGGAGGGATCTAAAGCTCTTCCCGGCACCCTGCCGGAGAGGGGAATTCACCCTAGAGGCCTTCTTCATCACCATGCAAGCCTCCGATGTGATGCGTGAGTAGTTCATCTCTAGACTACGGGTCCATGTAGTAGCTAGATGGCTGGTTCTCCCCCTTTGTGCTATCATGTTTAGATCTTGTGAGCTCCGTTCATGATCAAGATCATCTATTTGTAATCCTACATGTTGTGTTTGTGGGGATCCGATTGATATTGAGCTGCTATTTCAGACGGATTATTGATTCTATCATGTCTTTGTTATTTGTGATCTTGCATGCTTTCCGTTGTTAGTAGCTATCTTGGCCAAGTAGATGCTAGCAACTCCAAGAGTTAGTATTTATGCTCGATAGTGGGTTCATGCCTCTAGTAATCTGGGGAAGTGACAGAAATCTCTAAGGTACTAGATGTGCTATTGCTACTAGGGAGAAAACAACAATCCTTTGTTCATAGAACAATCGTATTGTTTACTTTACACGCAATGCGTAATGCAATTATCTGTTTCTTGCAACTTAATACTAGAGGGGGTTCGGATGATAACCTTAAGGTGGATTAATAGTCATAGATGCAGTTGGATGGCGGTCTATGTATAATGTTGTAATGCCCAATCAAGTCTCAAAGGAGTCAAGATGAGTAGTATATGCATGATTGCTTTCTCGATGTTTGTCAATTGCCTCGCTGTAATTTGTTCACCCAACATGTTATCTATCTTAAGGAGAGCCACCACTAGTGAACTATGGACCCCGGTCCTTTCTTTTATCATCAATCTACAATCAACTGCTTACTGCTTTCTGTTTACTTTCTGCAAACTATTACTTTCTTCCACTCGATATGTTTAATCCTTTATTTCAGCAAAACCGGTGAGATTGACAACCTCTTCGCAAGTTGGGGGCAAAGTTCTGTGGTTGTGTTGTGTAGGATTCCACGTTGCTGCTAGCACTGGTAGTGCGCCCTGCCAAAGCTCAGCTAGCAACACCTTTGAGGTGTTTCCTTTCTCCTACTGGATTGATAACCTTGGTTTCATAACTGAGGGAAAACTTGCTGTTGTGCTCATCATACCTTCCTCTTGGGGTTCCCCAACGAGGTCGATATATTTTGGGCCATCAAGCACTTTTTCTGGCACCGTTGCCGGGGAGTCAAGGACATCTTCACAAGGGGAGTCCCTCATAACCAATCTCTTTACTTTGTTGTTTTTGTTTTGCTTAGTTTATTTTTGCTTTGTTTGCTTGTTTCTTTATCAAAAACACAAAAAACAATTTAGTTTTACAAGTTTGCTTTCTTTATTAAAAACATAAAAAAAATTAAGTCTTTCCATAGTTGTTACCTCTTTCTTAGCTCACATGTTGATACCTAAGTTCACCCTAAAAGACCTTTCTATAGGAAGTGGCTCTATAATTGGAAAAGATAATATTGAAGAATTCTTTAATCATGTTAGTAAGCATGAGGATATTGAGGATAGATCCCTTGCAGAGCTTGCTCCAAATCATGAAATTACTGCAGCTTCTTTACTTCACATGTTGGAAGCTAGGTTTGTTAACCTTAACCCCTTAATGCAAGTAATGTTTCTTAAGCTTAAAGAAATTGAGGACCCTGAAAAGAGAGATGTTGCCAAGGAAGCTAGGAAAGTTTTGAACGTTTTAATATGCTAGGCTCATGTGTAGATGTTATTGGTACACGAGAAAAGATGGACAAAACCAAACCTAATGGGGAGGAAACTAAGATACCAATACCCTTTAAACTTGCAGCAATACATGAAGCCATAGAAAAGAATCTTGATTGGATTGTTCCTGAAAACCCATTTGATGAAAGTAGTGAACCAAAGAGCATTGCTAAAGGATCCTCTAGGACTTATTTGGATGAGATACCTTGCCTTGTTGAAGATATTTCAGGTATCAATCTTAATGCTTCTTCATTTGAGAACATTTGATTCTTTTTCTTGCTACTTATGCCTAACTTAAAGGCATTAAAGAAAAATACTTATTGGGAGATAACCCAAAAGTTTTAGATGAGTCTTGGAAGTTATTACCTCTATAATAACCACTCCTTATCCTTTTTATTTGATTTTTGTGCCGAGAGTAACCTCTAATGAGAGAGAAGTAATGACTGGGAAAGTTGATGTCCCAAAACAGATTTCTGTGCTTCACCGTAAACATTCATGTAAAATCTCTGTACGTCTTTTTGAGGCGTGAATTTTTGTGCTTCTTCCCTAGGTTATTATCTAACTTTCGTTAGTTCAACACTTTTTGATTTGAGCAATAGAAGGTTTTCGAAAAATTTCGTCTTTACCTGCTGGTCTGTTTTGACAGATTTCTGTCATTATTTGCATTTGCTTCTTGTTGGTTCCTTTTTGAGTTCTTTTGGGGAATTGAGCTTTTTGAGGGAAGTGCTACAGTAGCTTGTGTTTTAATGGAAGTTTTATTGGTGTTGAAACTGAACCCAAAGACTTATTATCCTGAGTGCACTAATGTTTCTAATAAAGATTGTGTGGAAGTTTTGTATGAAGGAAAATTTTTAGGTGTATGGAAGGAATGAGTAATGAGATGAAGAATGGACTAAATCTCAAGCTTGGGGATGCCACGCATGTCACCCCAAGAAATATCCAAGAAGTACAAGCGTCAAAGCTTGGGGATGCCCAAGGCATCCCCTTCTTCATCAATAAAAATCCCAGGTTTCTTCCAAACACTTCATTTTTATTGTTTCATGCACAGTTGTGTTGTTCTTGGAGTGTCTTCTTTTTTGTTTTCGTTTTGGTTTTTCGTTTGCTTGGTTTTCTTAGTTTTCTGAATAAATTGGTTGGACCCCCTCTTTCATACATTGGTTTTCAAATAGTTTGGTTTGGATTGGAAAAGAGTAGGAAAGTTCATGCTTAAGTGGTAAAGAGAGCCTGTTTTTGACTGTGGCCTATGCTTTGTCATGCCATGCTTGATATTGTTTTGGCTTTATGTTTAGTATTCTTTTCTGTAGCATGACTTGTTATAAACAATTGAGATTGCTTAATGTGCCTTGGAAGGATCATGCATTGTTTTAGCATATTAAAGCATAGTATTGTGGTGTTCTCCTTTGATGCTTTATTTGGGTTGACTTGGCGCATGCTCACACCATGTTATAACTATCCAAAGTCACCATAGCCTTGATGATCCTTTAGTTTTCGACTTGTAATATCACTTTATGCTTGAATCAATGATGTTTTGTCGCTCTGCATGATTATGGCCATTATTGCTCTCTTAGTTTGTCGCTCCCAGTCTTTTGCTAGCTTGCGTAACCAAGTGTGAGTTCCACTCATGCATCCAACTCCTGAAACCAAGTTATTCCAAAGATTCCACCATACCTACCTATTAGCAATTTCTATTCCAAGTATATTCATGTTTTTATCTACCTTCCAAATTAAACTTGTTATGTGAAAATTAGTGATTAAAGCTCTCACGAACTTGATGGCACACTTTAGTTTCTTGCATTTAATAAACTGGAACCATTGTGTCCATCTTTGTTGCGTATATGCTTGCGCTTTATAAGTTGAAATTAGCAGAACCATGTATCATGGGGAATGCTTGCAACATTGCACTTGTACTTTGTACCCCGTTGATATCATGTTCTTTTGCTTATGGATCCTGGCGGTGTGAAATAAAAGTGGAAGTTGTATGATCATGGAGTTCGTATGTGTGTTAGAGAAACGCCTGGGCCGCTAGCCTAAGCCATGCCTAATCATGGTGGAAACTTTCAGCATCACCATAATGAGCAGTCTATGAAGCATCCTCAATAAAAACCTATGCAAATAGCAAATAAAAAGATCACTGAGATGCTCATTGTCTGCTTGCCTTGTCATTTTGATTATGGGATATCTCATGTATCATGTGCAAGGGGTACCCCGTTGGCGGTTCTTTATGATACATATGTACTTACAATGACAAGAGCTTACTTGTGACTAAAGTTGAGTAGCATGAGGTTCGGTCTTCGTAAGTAAGGGGCATGAGATTTCGGCTTATAACTTGTCAAGCATATCCTCTTAGTTGTGTCACTTTAACCTTAATCACCTTAAAGATGCTTAGGATAGGGGCAATGAGAGCTGAAAGCTAACAAGTACCATAATTTTTGGAAGCTCTTTATGAAACTTGAATCTCTCCTTCCTTCTATGAAGGCCTTTCTTTTACTTTTATGTTGAGTCTCCACCTTCTATCTTTATGCACCTACTTTGAGAGCATAGTGGCCATTCTTAGTTTTATGTGCATTGTCCCAAGACTTGTTGATTGATGCATAAATTGATATTGCTTGTTTTAAACTATTTGTATCTAGTAACTCTTATGAACTTTGAAGGTGTCCTATGCATTTATGTTTGCTACTCTATGAGCGACAAGATGAATGCCACTATGCTATGTTTTCTTTATGTGAAACAAACAAACGTCTTGCAAAGCATTGTTATTCATGAATCTTTTGTTTGTATCTTTTCATGTTACAACATAGTTGATTTGTCTTATTGTTAGAACTTTATCTTTCCTGTTATGGTTGAAGTACTATGATCCTAGCTATCCATGTTTTACAAATACTTTGGTCAAGTTTATGATGGTGCATGTCACCTGAAAAATTATTCTTTCTTTTTATCACTTACCTACTCGAGGACGAGCAGGAGTTAAGCTTGGGGATGTTGATATGTTGCTAACGTATCCATAATTTTTGATGTTCCATGCTTGGTTTTATCTACTTTCTTATGTTTTGTTCCAACTTTGGAGTACTTTTCATACACTTTCTTGGACTAACCTATTAACAAGAGACACAGTGCCAGCTGCCTGTTTTCTTCTGTTTTTGGTTCCAGGAAAGTTAGAAAATGAATATTCTCGGATTGGACGGGACAAAAGCCAAAGTCAGTTTTTCACCGAGGGACACAAGGAGCCAGAATACGAGACGGAGAGGGGCCAGGGGCCGCCACACCACCTGGCCACGCGGCCCAGCCTGGCCCGCACCAGGGGGTGGTCTGGCCGCCCAGGCACCCCTCGGCCTCCCCTTCTGACTATATGATGCCTCCGATACACAAACCCTAAGTACCCGATCAAAATTCCACGAAAGAGTCTGTAGCCGCCGTCATCTCCACCCCTAGATCGGGAGGGATCTGAAGCTCTTCCCAGCACCCTGTCGGAGAGGGGAATTCACCCTGGAGGCCTTCTTCATCACCATGCAAGCCTCCGGTGTGATGCGTGAGTAGTTCATCTCTGGACTACGGGTCCATGTAGTAGCTAGATGGCTAGTTCTCCTTTGTGCTATTATGTTTACATCTTGTGAGCTCCGTTCATGATCACGATCATCTATTTGTAATCCTGCATGTTGTGTTTGCGGGGATCCAATGGATATTGAGATGCTATTTCAGATTGATTATTGATTCTATCATGTCTTTGTTATTTGTCATCTTGCATGCTTTCCGTTGTTAGTAGCTATCTTGGCCAAGTAGATGCTAGCAACTCCAAGAGTTAGTATTTATGCTCGATAGTGGGTTCATGCCTCTAGTAATCTGGGGAAGTGACAAAAATCTCTAAGGTACTAGATGTGCTGTTGCTACTAGGGAGAAAACAACAATCCTTTGTTCATAGAACAATCGTATTGTTTAATTTACACGCAATGCGTAATGCAATTATCTGTTGCTTGCAACTTAATACTGGAGGGGTTCGGATGATAACCTTAAGGTGGATTATTAGTCATAGATGCAGTTGGATGGCGGTCTATGTATAATGTTGTAATGCCCAATCAAGTCTCAAAAGAGTCAAGATGAGTAGTATATGCATGATTTCTTTCTCGATGTTTGTCAATTGCCCCGCTGTAATTTGTTCACCCAACCTGTTATCTATCTTAAGGAGAGCCACCGCTAGTGAACTATGGACCCCGGTCCTTTCTTTTATCATCAATCTACAATCAACTGTTTACTGCTTTCTGTTTACTTTCTGCAAACTATTACTTTCTTCCACTCGATATGTTTAATCCTTTGTTTTCAGCAAAACCGGTGAGATTGACAACCTCATCGCAAGTTGGGGCAAAGTTCTATGGTTGTGTTGTGTAGGATTCCACGTTGCTTCTAGCACCGGTAGTACGCCCTGCCAAAGCTCAGCTAGCAACACCTTTGAGGTGTTTCCTTGCTCCTACTGGATTGATAACCTTGGTTTCATAACTGAGGGAAAACTTGCTGCTATGCTCATCATACCTTCCTCTTGGGGTTCCCCAACGAGCTCGATATATTTTCGACCATCAAGGTCATACTTTGTTGGTGTCGTCACCATCTTCGATCTGGCTAGATGCGGTCAAAGGGAAGGAGAACCTCCTCGCGAATACCTCGCCAGATGGATGAGGGTGAGGGAAACCCTAGAGGGTTACCGCACCGACGAACTCGTGTACCACTTCATGGAAGGGATCGTGCCCGGAACACTCCTCCGGCATACCCTCCAAAGACGGCAGGCCGCAGGACCTCTCACCCTTCGCGAGATGGTCACAATCGTCAATGAATACACGGACGCCAAGGAGAACACCCAAGATATGCATGGGCCTAAAGTCGGAGGAAACAACAATAATGGCCTGCCTCCATCACCCTCCACATCCGCCGTTAACAACACCGAAGCCAACTCCGACTCCGTCCTTGACGCACTATACGCTGACATCAATATGGATGGTGGCGGCTCAGATGCCAATTCGGAGGAATACGATGCTGTTATGAGGGAGAACGAGCAGGATATCGAGAAGGAGGAGCGCACCGAGAAAGCCAACACATCCCACCGGGTGCTAGTCGCCATTGGGAGCGTGATCGAAGAAGACGGACAGGAACCAGAGCGTGAGAGAGCTCCGCCCACGCCTGCGGTTACCAGAGCGGTAGCAGCCAAGAAAGCCGCTGAGCCTCCGGCTTCGGCCAAGGCCATGCCCCCTCCGGTTATCCGCCCGCAGCAGGTGCAGGAACTCACCACAGCTCCTAGTACTGCCAAGCAGTCAAATCAGCCGCCACCACCACTATCAATGTCTGTAGCTAGCAATCAATTGGTTACCCCACCGATAAGGCGATCTATGGTGCACTCCTCGTCGAGCCTATTACCGTCGCCCATATCCGGAGCATTACAGAGCTTGATGAGAAGCGTGCGACAATCCTAGCAGAGGGCAAATGCATCGCAGAGCAGGGCGCTAAGCTGGACGAAGGCGTAGAAATCTATCAAGGAGGCAAGAGCTATGGAGGCTAAGTACAAGCAGTTGCTGCTGAAGCACAAGGCAAATAAAGCACTAGCTCACTTCGTCGAAGACCGGCATTGGGCGCAAGTTGGGATACGGCCGATCCAAACCGACAAAAGCCACCCCATACATTGATTCAGAGGGGAGGCAAGTAATGCCAACTCCCGCCCTCAACATCGCCGTCGCCAAGACCCTCCTGGAGCAGGACAGGTCACTAGAAGCAGTTGCTTAGGTGTATGACCTCATCGCCAAGGCATACAAGCAACAGGAAAAGGCTACCTTGCAGAGGCTTGTGTCCAACCCGAAGCTTTGCCAGTCAACCCTGAACAGCATGTAGAAGGCTAAGATCTCCCCGTGATGAGGGATCCCATATAGGATCCACAGAGCGTAGACGGAGGGACACGCGCAACAGGGCTAACGTCGTACCCATATCTTCGAATCACGGAGAAAAGGCTCGCCCTCGTCAGTCGCCGCCTCTACCACCATCCCGGCGTCACGAGGAACCACAACCGTGCCACCGTACAAGCATGCCACCGCCTAGGCATCCCCAGGTTGGCATCGTTCTACGCAACTAGGGCGAGTAGCCCCGGCATGCTAGAGAGCGTAGCGGCGTTGAAGGACATAGGAGCAGGTCCTACAAGGAACCGCCACGTCCGACAACCAACCGCGACAGGCGTGAGGAGTCGCAGGAGGGTAACAACAAGAAGGCTAACCCACCGCCTCCACCACCACCATCGCCACCTAGAAGCCATCATGGCGGAGGACACGGTGGATATAATAAATCGCACCGCAACTCCCCTCCCCATGACGAAAAAGGGAAGCAACCAGAGCCGTACGGCGCACGTTCACGGCTAGACAAGATCCAAGAAGCTCAGGAGCTCCCATACCTTGGGCCACATTGTTTTGGACCAGTAATATGGGCCAAAACCTACCCCCAGGGCCTCTGGATAGACAAGACTATCAAGCCCTATGATGGCACCGCCAGACCAGTTACATGGTTGTAGGACTACAGCGAAGCGATTCACATCGCAGGGCGAAACACTAATGTCGCCGTCAAGTACCACCCACTTATGCTCACTGGTATCGCCCGACAATGGATTGACGACTTGCCGGAGAAATCAATATGCAATCGGTTGGACATGCATGAAGCATTCACCAAGAACTTCGAGGGTACGTACAAACATCCCTGCACTGTCGGAGACCTACAGCGGTGCGTACAAGAAAAGGATGAAACCTCTCGTGCCTACCTCTCTTGCTGGCTGGATATGAAAAATTCCTACGCAGGGGTGTACGAACAAACCGCTATGGCCTCCTTCATCGACAGTCTGGAGAAGGGAACTTTGCTCCGGCATACATTGAAGCGCAAGCAAGACAACAATAAGCTCAACCTCAACGCAATGATCGCCATGGCTAGCGAGTTCGCCGATGACGATGCGCGTAGATCGTTGTCAGCAATAGCAATCCCTACCTAGGCCAGAAAGAACAACAATAACAAGCGGAAGACTCCGCATGAAGAAAAGCAAACAGCTGACATGGTCGCCACAACATTCACTGGCAGAGGTGGAGGCGGATAGCGTTGACGTGGCTGGGGGCTAGCCATGGTCAGCAGAGGAGTGATTCTACACCCTCAGCACCCCGCATTCCCCAAACATACAAAGAGTACCGCGATATGCCATGTTTCGTTCACCTCGACGCAAACGGAAAAGTGATGTCTGCAAGTGCACAGATCGTTTGTAGCTCGTTTCGAATTATAGATATCGATCCCACAGGGAGCTCAAAGGTAAGTGTTTATGAATGAAGTCTCTATCACACTCAAAGTTGTCACAGGTCTTCGAGTGAATTGACTGCAAGTGTGGAAATAAGAATGAAATTTGGATTAAACTCGATGTATTTAAATAAAACTAAAACATAAACTTTAGGAATAAAAAGCATAAAAGTAAAGGACGATCCAATTATTTGTGGTTTTCTGCAGATGACAAAGAAGGCGTGGGGAGATACAGTTCATGGTGATGGTGACTGTGCCAGGTGGACGAATGATAAGTGTAACAATTATAATCTTATAAGTATATGTGTAGGCAAGCAACCCATAATTAGCTGAAACTCCTCTTGATAGATTTCATCCCAACTTCAATAATCCTACTAGTCTGTTACCAAAACCATGGTCAGTCACTAGACGATTAAGATCCTTCAGGTTGCTTAGCAATTAAGCTCCTTGGATCGGAATAATGCAATAAGCACAGTGGTTTCTCGTGATCTTCGAGTCAAACTAGTTTCCCATTGATATCCCCGTGTCACTCAGGGGTCACCGGTCTGCTAGCAAAGAAGATCTTATCTATGTAGAACAAAGCATCATGTTGTCTGGGCCCTTAATTTGACAACAAGCATTAGGCATCCCACAGATAGTCAAGCGCACATAATATAGTAATTAAAATCAATCACAAACTAATGGAAAACATATGGAGGCACATCACATCTCACCAATCCCTTACATCTCCCATGCCCAAGGAACTTACTCACACATGAGAGAAGAAAGCATCATCGATATAATTGAATAAAGGGAGTTCTTTTCGGTATTATCGTGGAGATCCACAATAAGAATAGAAAAGTAATCCAACACAATTCAAGATAGGAAGAAACAATCTCAAACCCTAATCTTGCAAAGTGAAGATCTCTCTCTCTCTCTTAAGTACAAGTAATGGCTATGAGGGTGTGATGGGTAGGAGGTCGAAGATCATGGAGCGAGATGAAGAAGTCTTCCCCTTCTTCTCCAGATCTCTTCTTTCTCCTTTCTGGATGGGATGGTGGCTGATGTGTTATGATTTCGCGTCTCTCCTCTTCACGAAAGTTGTCCGTTTTGACAAGACAGAGGCGGCGGCAACTATACGGCAGGAACTATATAGCTAGAAAAAATTCCCACCATATAGTTGCTCGTTAAAGCTATTTTATGCCTCCCTTGATTGCTTCCAAAAAGGGACCTGCTTGTTTTTGCCTGAATTTTGTGTTTGTCGTGTTAAAAGCTTCTATTGATGTTTAGAACCTGAAACACACATTAAAAAGCAAGTTTTCTTTGCTACCGAAGTATTAGCATTAGGTAAAGCTAGAAAACAATCAAATCCAGAAGAAAACCATCAAAAATATGTTGAATCTCACAGCTATCAACTCCCCCAAACTTAGATGTTGCTCGCCCTCGAGTGACAAGAAAATAAGGAAGAATAGCGGAGATTTGAGACTGAAATGAAAGAACTTACAAGCTCAAATTGGCGTCAAATTCTTTTCTTCACAATTCCTGCAATCTTAAACATGATCATACAAGTATTCAAAAGATTGTACTGAGTCCACTTCCTAACCACATATATCTTGCTAGCAAATAAATCAAATGCCTGAGCAAGTTTCAAAAGTTTAGCTAAGAAAGTGAAACAAATTATTTTGGTGTCTCTCTTTGTTTAGAGATGGAAACTTTTAGGTCTTGTTTCTTTAATCAATTTAGAGTAATCAAGTTGGCACCAAAAACATTCAATTTAAGAACAACTCATCTATTGCCATGTCGAAATTTCAAGACTCTCAAAGCACCTTTTTCCTTTCCTTATTTTTCAAAAACTTCAGCCCTTTCATAGAGAAATCATGCCACTGTTTTGAACATGTTAATTGGGACTGTGTTGCACACTCGTGACCATGCCAATAGATAACTATTGAGCAATAGTGGGTCAGAGGAGTACTACAACTTCACTTGGAACGCGAAACCACGAGGAGACTAAAATTTTACCCATCATAGTATTGCAGCTACAGACGCTTACATAACTCAATAGCCGAAATCAAGTGGTTTCTCACATTTAGATCGTTCGTTGTCCAGCGGAGTTAATAGTTCCCCATGGAGCACGACAGTGTTGTAATGACACGCGTAAAGCAATATCTTACTTTAATTATTAGAAAAAGCAGTGGCATAATCGCTACTACTTCGAAGCATCCATTTTATCAGACAATTTCATTCAAGAGTGTTATCGAGTCTATTTACATTAAGCTCAAATGGGGTTGAGTAGTTCTAAAATCAAATCTTTTGGGCTAAACATGGACTCAAGTCATCCTTTGGATGCTTTTTCTTGTTGTAAAAATGTCGAAAATGTTTTTAACCAAGTTCATTGCTCATTATTTCAAAGCTAAAAAGGAGACACTGGCAAAGGTATTGAATTTATCGGATAACAAGCTAAGTGGGGAGTGGCTCAAGTGCAAGCGAGTAAATAATTGTAGGGTCAATTTAAAGTTGCAGAAAAGGTGATGAAAGGAATGTGATACCTCCTCTTGCTTGCTTCGTTCTCGTACTTGAGTCGAACCCCCTCTATACTTTCCTATTGCCAAGTCACCTGAAATTGAGCAATCTCCGAGAGAAACAAAGAAACAAATTTGCAATAAAGGTTACAACTAATTTTTGTGTGTTGTTTGTTTAGGAATGCGAACTGAAAGTAAACATGCAATTTTGAAGAAGTAAAATAAATCAAAGGAAGAAATAAAAATATGAATGCAAGGTTTGGAGATTTTCAAACCTCCCCCAAGCTTAGGCTTTTGCCAGGCTCAGTTGTTGCCGTCATTTGGCGGCGGGTACGGATACTGCTGGTAGTAGTCAAGAAAGTGGGTCATGAAGTGACTGAAGTTGTGAGTTAAGGCACTAACATCCTCATTCACTCCTTGTAGCGTGTGGTCAATCTCCCCAACGCGTTGGTTGAGCTGCTGAAAATCTTGATAGGGGACGTTGTTGAACCCCTGCTGTTGCTGATTGGGCCATGGGTCCCAGGATCCCTCATGTTGCTGCTGTTGTCCCTCCCAGGAAGGGTCATATTCATGCTCCTGCTCGTCCTGCTGCTCTCCTTCTTCATCTTCTTCTTGATCAGGCTGGAATTCATTCATGATCTCCACCACTTGATCCTTGGTGAGGATCCAGTTGTCCTTCGCCACAATCGAGAAGGCTTGTGGACAGGGCAATGGTACCTGCTCAACCTGTGCATCATCAAGATAACCAAACTAATATGCTCAGAGCGTCTTGTCAGCTCGGTAAAACTAATATGCTCAGAGCGTCTTGTCAGCTCGGTAAACACCGAGGAAACAACAACAGTTATATATTTGACATCCATAAGTTTGGAGCCATCAACATGTTGCATCATAGGTAATGGAATGTTCAATGCTAGGACAAGGTGGGTTACCAATCCACCAATGCGAATGTCACCTTTCTTTTTGTTGCTTTGGTGGCGAAGGTGCTGGAGGAGTAGAGCCGCAGGATTGGGGCTTTGTGGTGCATTGGGAAAGAGTGCCTTGGTGATCATGGCCATGTACACATTGGCCATGGAACCAGTATCTCCTCTTCCTAACAGTGTATTGGCGAAGAACAAGGCGAAGTAGAGAATTGTTGGGTTCTGAATGGTGGACATCTTCTTCTGAAAGAAGTCCCTACCACCGTTAATCTCTACTACTTATAAAAGAGCAAACAAGAACTTTCCTAGATGTACCCGGCAAGAACACATGGACGGACTCAAACCATACGATCAGACCCACTAATGGTAATATAGCGGCAGGGCTTAGCCTAATCAGATATCAGTGTACATTTAGCAAATTACTACATGTACCCGGCAAGAACACACGGACGGACTCAAACCATACGATCAGACCCACTAATGGTAATATAGCGGCAGGGCTTAGCCTAATTAGATATCGGTGTACATTTAGCAAATTACTACAACGGATGGAACACTTATCCGCATCCGTGTCCTCAACCTGATCGATGGTTTCAAAAAAAAAAACTGATCGCTCAAGAGAGGAAAACAAGGAAACTGATCATGGATCCCATGATCACGGAGCAATCTCGCCATCACCATGACCTTTACAACGCCCTCGCCGAGATCATGTACGACACCCTCGCCGTGAACCTGGATGGCGCCCTCGCCATGAACCTCGACGACGGCGCCCTCACGGCGACCCTGGATGCCTGGAATACAGCTTAACCAGGCCCCAACGCCAGAGTTCTTATCCGCTGGGCAAAGCACCTTGCAATCGCGCTGTGCTACTACAGGTATGTGGCGTTCAGAAAATTCCATTGATGTCTGTCTTTGCACTTGAGTCCAGGAGTTTTCTTACCGTGCCATTGCTGCAAGTAGTAGAGATGCACGTATCAGCCATTCTGAATACAAGGTAGTTAACAACATACATACAACGATTGCAATCGAGGTTCTTCCGATTTCCAATTTTTCATACCAACCTTTTCGTTATCCAATTCTTCATACCGGCCTTTCTATTTTCCAATTCTTTATACCAGCCTTTTCTACACAGCTATCTACGATAGTTAAGTGCTCCAAAATTAGGCAACCAAAACTGAACTTTCTCATTGCCCATACTTTGGTAAATTTTTAGGTGATTGGAGATGAATGGCATTTTTAGGTGATTGGAGATGAATGACTACGGTACCCTATATGTCGTATAGGTCTTAGGTGAAAAAATTACCAGTATTTCTATTGTGATGTTTTGTGTAGAAGTCTACACAAATCAGATACTTCATCATTTCAGCCTATGTAGTTCCAAGTTATATGCAAGATTCGTGCTACTTACCAATAAAATATGCTTTGACACCTTATCTATAGCCACCTAGAAACACTAGACAATTTACAGTCAATCCAGAGCATATTAAGTTACAAACTGACCATAGCATAGGAAACAAGTGCAAGCAAACAATAATCTGAACAAGTAACGCTCTGCTATACCTGATAATCCTTGAGGTGGAGGGTGATCTCTGTACCTGAGCTGAGGGGCTCTCCAGTAGACCCAGCTGCCCGAGACACCCACATGTACTACTCATCATCATTGTGCTTCGTAATCACAACGAATCTCAGCAACAATGTAAGCAGAGTAGAAATAGGCACCAAACTGACCAGTCATGGACACATCAGTACCAGCACCCAGTGCCTCCATGAACTCCTTTGTTCCAGACCTTGCAATGGTACCGAGGTTTCACGAGATCTCACTTGGTCATACCAATACCACTGTCAATAAGCATGAGTGTGTTCGCGGCGTTGTCCGGGATAATGTGGATAAATAGCTCTGGCTAAGCATCCATCTTGTTCTTGTCAGTAAGGCTCTCGAACCTGATCTTCTCCAATGCCTGCAAATCGGAGCAACAAAATACCCAAATTAGTGATTCATAATACATAAGAACCAGCCAAATGTGCAAAAGTAACTGAAGTATCATAGACGAGAGACTCATGCATCTTAGTAAATACCAAAAGAATAATCATGTCTACTGAATAAGCACACGGCATACCTTTTCAGATTAGTTCAAATTGCATATGACCTATCATGCCTGCAAGTTAATTGGAATTTGAAAATTATGAGAACAATGATTTTCAGGAGTTAGCGGAGCAACATCACAGTAGCCTATTTATTCAAACTTTCATGAGTAACATTTATAATGATGTGTTCATGCTATATAAGGTGGATTATACAAGTTTGAGTGTTCCTGGACAGCTCCCTCGCCACGTCCCTGGACGGCACCCTCGCAGCGTCCTTGGACCGTCGTCTACCGGTCCTCCGTCATCGGCTCCACTGTCCTCACTGCCGCGACATCATCGTCATCCTGTAACAGTCGGAGACCAGTCAGTGTTACAAAGTACCCAAGTATCAACATAATATTTTTTATGACAACTTAAATCTTCTCGGTATTTGCTTCTTTATCTTTTAATATGCTATGAAAATATTCATTAATCTATGTACAACATTAATAGGAGAGAGCAAAGGTATGATGCCTACCTTTTTTTACTCTTTGTTTAGTAGAGAGTCTGGGCGACTGCCATGACACTTTATTTTTTATTCATGAAAAATGTGGTGACAATAAACTTTCTACAATCAATCGAGTCAATAATCATGTTATGTACCTACACTTGGCGGACCTATAATCATATTTAGCTATAGCTGGCCTATCTTCTAATTAATTTTAACATTTCAGGAGAAAGCAGCTTCCCTAATACCTTAAGCAATTGAATAGATTGAAATCGAAAAGTTGTATGCACAATAAACAGTAAGCTTGCATCTAACGGAGGTATTCATGTTTAGATGCACAATAATCTTGCATCGGACTGTTGGCCAGTAACAAAATAGCAGTTTACTAGATGAACAGCTTCATGGAGATGTTATTTAAAAATAAAATATACATGCATGTTTATCAAATGAATAAAGGCTCAATGACGGAGTAGCACAACACAATTGTCACAATCAGCATGTCATTTGGAACCCTGGTGTTATACCCCAAGTCTCCTAGAGTCCATGCTGCTTTCACCTCATCCTCAGTCTCACATAGGTACTTCTTTTTCAGGTGGAAAGTGATGAGGGGTACCAAGCGAAATAGCTCAAGCCCATAAACCAACAAAGAACCTATAAAAACACAACCAAATAGTTATATTCTATAATTGTACTGGACATGAAGATTTGAATAAATTTGACACACAAGCAGTATAATGCAGTCTGTAGTTCACACAGTTTAGGATCCATGCAGGCATAGTGTTAAGATTTCATATTTAGCATGAATATGTTAGTGTTGAAATTATAAGTAATATTATCTGTGCATTAAAGAGCACAAAAGTATCCACTACTATTAGCTAACAAAATGAGTTTAGTGAAATAATAAGGCCTTGGAAACATAGATGGCCAAGGTTCTCATTAGTAGTCTAAAACAACTTTATAAACATTTGACTCTTTCAAATATATATGACCCTGATGAAAATATCAAGCTATCCATCTGTTAGAACCATATCTGTACATGAAGTGGTGCATGGACATGATAGATGGAGTAATTTTTCTGAAAGCTAGCTTGCACAAATGGGGTAATTTAAAACGACATAACTTTCGGAGCATTGCAAATTTCATGATTTTTTAATGATAGAAATTGAGCAAACAGGTGAGAAAAATTATCGCCATTCTGCATCTGCTGTCATGACTGCACTAATGACTACCACCCAGGCCCAGTCACCACATACTCACAGTGGCGTGCATGAGAAATTGATCAGAGAGAAATGAAGTTCATGATATATCTCCACTACTATTGCATGAAAATTATCATTTAATCACAATCGTGGAGAGGACCAAGTGAGACAGGGACACACTGGCGTACTTGAATACCAAAACAATCATTAGATCTACAAAATAAGCACACGACATATCTTATTCTTGAATCTTGAGCCTAAGCTAAACAAAAACTCTCCTATTGCAGTAAGAAACAGATAAATAATGAACAATTTTACCTTATCTGGAGAGGATAACCGGCCTGGATGGATTCCCTGGAGGGCAGGATGGAGAGGAGGCGTGGAACAGGGTTCACGTCCGGAGGTGGTCGTCGACGGAATGGTCGTCTTCCCGGTCGCCGGTCACCGGAGGTCGCTGTGGAGGCGTTGGTCGCACTGGAGGCGAGATGGGGGATAGCTAGAGCTGTGTGTTGCAGGAAGGAGGGATAGGGTGGGGGAGGAGAAGCACGACAGCGGATGGTCTCCGGCCAACAGCTCCGCCGCGGATGGGTTGGGCGCGACATGGTTTCCCATGGGGATCTGTGTTGACGAGCGCACATGCGAGAGGTCGAGGCGGCAGGAGCCAATGCTCTCGGCCAACGCGGTGATGGGGGACATGGAGAGAACAAGGATGAGAGTGGTGAGGGAGGTGCTGGGTAGGCTGGGGCATGGGGAAAGCATAGGGGAGGAGATTGGAGTAATGCGAGTGAGGGGAAGGTCGAAGGAGGAGAGATGCGGCTCGGTGTCAGTGAGACATCCATCTCTTTGTCTGAATTCTCAAAAAAAAAAAAAGTTTCTGAATACACATGCGTCAGTAATTAAGAAATAGTAGAGAAATCCTAGCGTGTTGTATCAGGTACATGAATTACTAACTAGCTGTATAGCAGATGGCTTTGCAACAACGATAGTTGAGATTTACTCCCTCCGTTCCGAAAAATAAGATGTTTTACGTTGTGAAAAAAAAATATCTAGACTTTTTTTAATGTGTAGATTTACTTCAAACCTCAGTGAACCTAGATACTAAAAGAAGTCTAGATACATTTGCTTCACAAAGCTAAAACATCTTATATTTTAAAACGAAGGGAGTATTTTTCATTGCCGGGACTGAGTCGTTTTGTTAGGTTATTTGGTGTTTAATTTAGTTCACTCGTGGGATGGGATGATGGAGTGCTACATTTTCTAATATTCAAGTATTTACATCATGCTTATTTGTATACACGTTGAACATTACTTTTGATAACAATGTTTGTATAACACATATTTGAGGAGACGTTTTTTGGTACTCCCTTCGCCTCAAAAAGGATGTTGCAAATTTGTCTAAATTGGTTGTATTTATATACTAAATAGTGGATAGATACATCCAAATTTAGATAAATTAGTGACATCCTTTTTAGACATAGGGAATACATATTTTGAAGTACAAAGGAAACGAAGCATGGAACAAAGCATCATAGGTCGTATAAAATGATGAGTCTTGAAGAGAGAAACATCATCAAAGAATGAATATAGACAATGTTGCTTTTTTATATATATTTTTGTAACTAATTATTATACATTTATGTGTTTGTGAATTTTATGTGAAATCATGTGTGAATCGTGCATTACAGGCAAGCTCACTTCATTAATCTTGAGACACATTTATGTTGCTAAAAAAATCTTACTAAAAAAATAAGAGTTAAATTAGATATTTTACTATAGATTATGGAACGTGCATTGCACGTGCATATTTACTAGTAGAAATAACCTCCCAAGTTTCACCACTTGAGATGCTATATAAATTTGTAATAGTTGACTCCCCATCGCGAGGGAAGCCAAAAGCATCACAAAATCATTGAAAAGTTATTTCATATGGCTGCTGGTTTATGGTGAAGCTTACCGTGCACGCATTACCTTTCTTCTTGTGGTCATCGTAGAAAGAGGTGAGGAACTCATAGGTGAGCTCGATGTAGGTATTTTGGCTTGCGTAGGCGAGTAGTGATAGCCCTGCATTTTCACACATGAGGTCGAAGTCCGCCCTCAACCCTGCAGTGGTGAGAAAGCTATCATCGGTCCAACGTGTGGGAATCACCCTCCTTGATGAAACCATGGCCAACTTACTGTTGAGCTTGGCCTAGAGCCCCGAGCTCTTGCCACGTTGGCGCTTGCTCTTGCGAAAAATGCTACCAATTTTGTTCATCTTGATGCACTGAAAAATTTCACAATGAAACCTTAGACATATAGTTTATACTTGATATACGAACAATTATAAGTAGAAAAATTTAATCCTAACGTGAGAAATCAAAAGGGAAAAACAAAACAAGCTTGATTTCATCCGCTAGATCTATGTGAGAGTTTCAACCATGGAATTTTGAAAATAAAGCATGGATAGGGAGAGAAACATACCAATCTGTTGATTTCCCAACTCAAACAAACGAAATCCACGAAGAATCAAGAATTCTAGGTGGGTTTTGAGGGGTTTGGAGAGAGAATATGAGAGAAAAAGTGAGGAGGAGAAAGAACCCTAGCTGTCCCGGTGCGTTTAAGTGGTCGCACCGAACTATACGGCCGGGAAAAGTAGTTCCCGTCGTATAGTTGCAGCGGCGTTGACAATGAGGGTTTCTTTATGCCAGATCACAGCTATACGGGGGCAACTATACGGCCGTATCAAAATGGTCCCGTTGTATAGTTGGTCGTCAAACCTTTTGGAACCTCGAGATAAATTTTCCGAGACAGGCATCGATAACTATACGGCCAAACTATATGGCCAAAATTTGTATTCTCGCCATATAGTTGGTCATTAAACCTTCAGTATTCTAAAAAAGAAATTTTATAAAGGCAACAATAACTATACGACCGGAACTATACAGTTTGAATTTGTATCCCCGCCGTGTAGTTGGTCATCAAACCTTCTATATCCTGGAAAAGAAATTTTACAAAGACAACGATAACTATACGGCTAGAATTTTTATTCATGCCATATAGTTGGTTGTTAAACCTTTAGTACCAAGCTTTTTCTTCCAAATTTTTCAGAGATTCACTTTTTAATCTGGACAAAATGATTAAGCTAGTTTTTGTAGATAAAACTCAAACTTTTATTTTTATACTTATTCTACGAATGTTCGCTCGATATTTCTACTACTTTTTGACAACTGCATCTTCACGGGCGCGCTTTCACAAGAATGTCTGTGAAAAAGTTGTAGGAATGCGATGAACATTTTATTATTTAATTTATTTTATTAATGTGATGGGTTAACTCCCATTAAGAATTTTATTAAGAATGGTTGATTAATTCAACCCCTTATTTGTTCTCGAATTGTTACCTTGGGTTACCCCTTATCAAAGGCACTTACCACATGAACTTGTTTTGCCAGTGGAATATATCTTTCTCCTGCTTCTAACTTCTTTGGAAAATATCGGATGATTTCAGCATCATAAGCATTGAAGATTATTTTTCCCTTAGCACAATCAACTGACGCTCCTGCTGTACTAAGGAAAGGTCTTCCAAGTATTATGGATAATTTTTCATCCTCTGGCATTTCAAAAATAATAAAATCTGTGGGAATAACATGCTCATCTATTCTAAGTAGAACATCCTCAATTATACCAATGGGTTGTTTAGTGGACTTGTCAGTCATCTATAAAGTGATGGTAGTAGGGGAATACTCCCCTAATCCTAACCTTTTATAGAGGGAATATGGAATTACACTAAATCCTGCACCTAAATCACACAAGGCATTGTGAATATCTGTTTTGCCAATTGAGCATGAAATAGTTGGTATTCCGGGATCTCCTGATTTAGATAATAGCTTCCCATTAGCAGGATAACTAGTCACTATGGCAACGGTTTCAGTTATTTCTGTCTTTCTACTAAGAATATCACGGAGGAATTTAGAATAGGTAGGAACTTTTATTGCATCCGCAAATGGAATTTCTAGATGATGATCACCAAGTGCGTTTTTGAAAGAATTATAGATTACCTGATCCGGTGCTTTCTGTTTTTGATCTGGATAAGGAAGCTTTTGCTTACCTTTCGTATTCTTGTATTTTACCTTTTGTGGGGGATCAGGCTCTTTTGTTGCTTTCTTTTGTTGTTGCTTATCGCTCTTCTTCTTTTCTACTACAACAACTTCATCTTCATTTCTTATCTCTTTTTCTTCTCTTGGATCAACTGTCTCTGCATCAGAGTCATAGCGGTCATCCTGTGCATCATTTTGTTCCTTCATGGTTTGATCTTCTGTTTCTTGAGCAGTTTCATCTTGAGGATCCACCAGTGTATCATCTTCTTGGCTTGCTTTGAGCAAGGCTTTTCACTTTCGATCTTTTTCAGCTTCATATTCTGGTGGTCCTAATGGTCCTGTAACAACTGCACCTCCCCTTGTAACAACATTAGTAGAAACAAGAATATCTATATCATCTTGAAGAAAAAATTGATAACCAGATGCTATTTGTTCACATTGGGTTTCAATCATACTAAGGTACTTGTGAAATAATTTTATTTCTTGGACAATGTCATCATAAGTTTCCATGAGTTCCACCAAAATCTTCTTATGTCTTTGAAATTGCTTATGCAGGTTATTATGAGATTTTGCTTGTCGATGTTCTAATTCTTGAAAAACTTTTCTAGTTTCATCTTCTTCAGTAAAAACTTGCAACAAGTCTAGTTTGCTTTCCTTAACAAGTTCAGAAGGTATACCTTTTTCTTTCATTCTTTTGCATACTTCAGGGATAAGATCAGGAGTTATACGAAGTATCCCTTTTTCTAGCTTAGTGCCGAAATCAGGATTATATAAAGAATCATTCTTAGCCCTAGTAGACATCAATTCCAAACATGCTTTAACAGTTAAAGTATTTATCGATCCTCCTGCTAATAAGTCAAGCAACTCTTTGCATTGAGTATTAAGACCATGGTAAAATAAATGGCAAATAATTGATTTAGAATAGCCATGATTAGGAATACTATTGATCATTCCAAAGAATCTATCCTAGGCTTGTGGGTAGTTTTCTCCCATGGTCTAACTAAAGTTGCCTATATTCTTTCTAATTTCAGTTACCTTTTAAAAAGGATTAAACCTGTTTATGAATTTAACAATACAGTTTTCCCAACATTTAATGTATTGACGAGGGAGAGAATATAACCAATCTAGAGGCTTACCTTTAAGAGACCAATGAAATAATTTTAGACGAGAGAAGTCTCTTGGAAAACCTTTTGGTCCAAGTGATGTTATCACATTGTCGAACTCTCTAAGATGTCTTCCTAGGTCTTCATCTTCCCTTCCACTTAAATCTTTTTCCTGCAAATTTTTAATAATCTCACCATCAAATCGATATTCTCTAACTCCAGGATTAGGAAATTCTATTGGTTGTTTAAGAAAAGCAGAACTTGGAGCAATGTATTCTCTGAGAGTTTTCTCAGGTTTCTTGGGAGTTGTCTTTGTAAATGGACATAATTTCCATAAAATCACTCAGGTTTTCAACTTCAACCTTATTTGATCTTAAAACTTTTTCGATAATTTCCTCGTGGCTTTGAATAGGCACGCGCTCAATATAATCTGGTAAATAGGTCCTACCAGAGCGTGTAGACCCTTTGTCTCCTAGGGAGACCATTTTCTAGTAGTAACACCTGAAATGTCAAGAGACAAACACTTAGCGCTTAGCTCCCCGACAATGGCGCCAAAAAATAGCTTGATGTCGGTAAGTGCACATATCGTTTGTAGATAGTTTCGAAGTATAGATATCGATCCCACAGGGAGCCCAAAGGTAAGTGTTTATGAATGAAGTCTCTGTCACACTCAAAGTTGGCACAAGTCTTCGAGTGAATTGACTGCAAGTGTGGAAATAAGAATGAAATTTGAATTAAACTAGATGTATTTAAATAAAACTAAAATGTAAACTTCAGGAATAAAAAGCATAAAAGTAAAGCATGATTCGATTGTTTGTGGTTTTCTGCAGATGACAAAGAAGGCGTGGGGAGATACAGTTCATGGTGATAGTGACTGTGCCAGGTGGAGAAATGATAAGTGTAAAAATTATAATCATATAAGTATATGTGTAGGCAAGCAACCCATAATTAGCCGGAACTCCTCTTGGTAGATTTCATCCCAACTTCAATAATCCTACTAGTCTATTACCAAAACCATGGTCAGTCACTAGATGATTAAGATCCTTCAGGTTGCTTAGCAATTAAGCTCCTTGGATCGTATTAATGCAATAAGCACAGTGGTTCCTCGTGATCCTCGAGTCAAACTAGTTTCCCATTGATATCCCCGAGTCACTCGGGGTCGCTGATCTACTAGCAAACAAGATCCTATCTATGTAGAACAAAGCATCATGTTGTCTAGGCCCTTAATTGGACAACAAGCATTAGGCATCCCACAGATAGTCAAGCACACATAATATAGTAATTAAAATCAATCACAAACTAATGGAAAATATATGGAGGCACATCACATCTCACCAATCCCTTACATCTCCCACGCCCAAGGAACTTACTCACACATGAGAAAAGAAAGCATCATCGATATAATTAAATAAAGGGAGTTCTTCTCGATATTACCGTGGAGATCCACAATAAGAATAGAAAAGTAATCCAACACAATTCAAGATAGGAAGAAACAATCTCAAACCCTAATCTTGCAAAGTGATGATCTCTCTCTCTCAAGTACAAGTAATGGCTATGAGGGTGTGATGGCTAGGAGGTCAAGATCGTGGAGCGAGATGAAGAACGTCTTACTTTCTTCTCTGGATCTATTCTTTATCCTTTCTGGATTGGATGGCGGCTGCTGTGTTATGACTTCGCGTCTCGCCTCTTCACGAAAGTTGTCCCTTTTGACAAGACGGAGGCGGCAACAACTATACGGTAGGAACTATACGGTCGGAAAAATATTCCCGCCGTATAGTTGCTCGTTAAAGCTACTGTATGCCTCCCTTGATTGCTTCCAAAAAGAGACTTGCTTGTTTTTGCATGAATATTGTGTTTCTCTTGTTAAATCCTTCTGTTGATGTTCAGAACCAGAAACACACATAAAAAACCAAGTTTTCTTCCCTACCAAAGTATTAGCGTTAGGTAAAGCTATAAAACGATCAAATCCAAAAGAAAACCATCAAAAATATGTCGAATCTCACAACTATCACAAAGCCACCCACATCGACCGCCAATGCAAGTTTGTCAATGACCTTAAGGAAGACCCTGAGTCCGGCTACAAGTAAAGTCGAAAGAATAGACCCTGTGGAAAGGGCAAAGGGAAGAAGAAGGAGGAGGAATCCAAGGATTCAAGTGATATGGATGAAGATGTGAAACCCAAATCCACCGACAAGGGCGGGGGTAAAGGGAAAAAACCCTTCGAGAAGAAGGCTCCGGTCTACCACACTTTCCTTTGTACCCCCACCGTTCGAGCCTAGAAAACCTCCCTGAGGATACTGATGGCCACCCTTCCTTCAGTTCCCCAGTATGTCAGGTGGTCGGAGATTCCAATTACTTGGGATAGGAAGGATCACCTAGATCTTATCTCAATCGAGAACCAGTATGCCATGGTCATCAACCCCTTGATTGACGGCACAGAGTTCACCAAGTGCCTCGTGGATAGTGGAAACATCATCAACATCATGTACCTGGATACACTACACAATATGAACTTGACGGAGACCCAGCTAAGGAAGAGAAACAGCGTGTTCCATGGCGTTGTCCCTGGCCGACAAGCAAATTCCATGTGCTGCATCACCCTTCTGGTCGCTTTTGGTGATGTCAACAATTACCGCCAAGAACACATGACCTTTGAAGTGGTGCCTTTCAAGAGCGTGCACCACGTCATCTTTGGCCGCGACATCTTCCACTCCTTCCTCACAAGGCCATGCTTCGTCTACAACAAGCTCAAGATACCCGGACCGGACGGCATCATCACCGTTGACAGAAGCTTCACCAAGGCATGGGAGTGCGAGCTCAGTGAAGCCGCCTTCGCCGAAGTAGTTCTCTACATTGAGGAGTTCAAGGAGATCTAGAGCCAGGTCGATGCCTTAGAGATGCCGGCTTCGAAGAAGCAGATCACTGCTACCGAACCTGCATTCAAGGCCGCCATCAAGACCAAGAAGGTGGAGCTTTTTGAAGGAGATTCCTCCAAGACCACCGCCATTGGCATGGACCTGGATCCCAAATAGGAAAGCGCGCTCGTTGAGTTTCTCCGTGAGAATAGGGACATCTTTGCTTGGCAACCTGCCAACATGAAAGGTGTACCTAGGGAACTTGCTGAGCACATCTTGAATATTGATCCTAATGCTAAACCGGTGAAACAACCTTTACGACGCTTTGGTGACAAAAGACGAAGGTCTATAGGAAAAGAAATAGCTAGGGTTACTTAAGGCTGGCTTTATCTGAGAAGTTATTCACACCCGATGGGTGGAAAATCCTGTACTTGTCCCCAAAAAGGGTACCAATGAATTAAGAATGTGCATTTTAAAGAACATTTCATGGTTCCCTATGTTTTGTGTGTTAGATAACAATACCGTGGAGTTTCTAATGTGCACTAAGTATTGCAGGAAAGTTTTGGGTGTTCTGGGGGCCGGATTATCCGCCCCCATCATGGGCTAGATTATCTGGCCTGACCATCTTGGCCAGGGCTGGCTGGACGCGTGCTTCTGTCTGGCGGCGGATTTTCCCCCGGACAGTCCGACTCTGGGCGGTTTTTCTCCCTGGACCGGATAATCCGTCCTCCCTCTAGGGCCAGATAATCCGGCCCCAGGGGAATCGCCCAAGGGAGCGTCTGCACGAGCTTCTGTCTGGGGGCAGAATTTTCCTCGAATATTCCGTGGCTAGGGTGGAATATTTCCCAAGTCGGATAATCCGGCCCTCCCCCAAGGCCGGATAATACGGTCCCCAGGAGAATATGCCAAGGGCCGCCCCGCGTGTGCTTCTATTCGAAGGTGGATTATCTGCCGGATTATTTGAGTCTAGGGTGGAGTTTTCCCCAGGCCGGATAATCCTGCCCACAAAGGCTCCAACGGCTCAGTTGGGGCAGGGGGTATAAAAGCCCCTTCATCCCCTTCAGGCAGAACACATGATTCATTTGAAAAAGACCAAACCTGTTGCAAGAGCTCTCTCTCTAGATCTCCCACTTTAACCACCCGAAGGCTTCGATCTTTGGGGGAATTGAAGGAGGAGACAACCTATATCGTCATCACGAATCAAGCGCATCAACTCCTCTACATTCACTTGGAGAAATCTCCGATCTAGTATTCTCGTTAATATCTAGATCTTGTGTTTTGTTATTGATAACCTGTTCTTGTGGCAGCTTGTTGTCATTACGGGAGCCTCCAATTTGGTTGTGGAGTTGTGCCCCGCTAGTTGTGTAAAGGCGCCGGTTCCCGCCTCGTAGGGTTCCTATAGTGGAAAGGTGGATCAGGCCTTTGGTGGCGGGATCCATCAGAGAACAGGGTGAGGCCTATTGTGGCGTGGTGGTCTTAGTACTACCCACCCCTCCAACGCAGATGTACTTCCCTTAACAAGGAAGGAACTACGGTAAAACAAATCTTGTGTCTTCGTGTGCTTCGCTACGGTTCACACGTTCCTCTTTCTCACTCGCCTTTACTCGCTAGTAGTTAGGTTTGCATATAGGGAAATTCTTCATAATAGCTTATCTAGAGAATTTACCTTTTGTGTCAAGCCTAAAATTGAAAAAGCATTAAAATTTGAAGTAGCACCTATTCACCCCCCCTCTAGGTGCCCATATGATCCATTTCAATTGGTATCAGATCCCCAGCTCTTTATTCGGGCTTAACCGCCTAAGAGAAGTATGGGTACCAAGGAGAATGGGAATGAGGCTGTGGACAAGGTCACAATGGATGACCTCAAGACACTGGAAACAACCTTGTTGAAATCCTTTGAGACCAAGATGGAGGAGATGCAACAAATGATTGCCCGCCTCACATCATCCACAGCCCCATCTCCATCCTCCTTGGAGGCTGCCACTCCTTCATCCAAGGATAAGGCTAACACCGGATCTAAGGAAGATGAAGTGGTAGGTCAAAAACATAATGGTTCCGCCTCTAAGAAGGGAAGTGGTAAGGAGGACTATAGTGAGGTTCATCACCTATATACCCCCGACCCACCTATCCCTCATCCTCATATAAACAATAGGGGTGATCCACCCAAGCTTACTGCATCTTCATTTAATCAATGGAAATTCTTAATGAAGTCTCATGTATGCAGTTCTTCAATTGAACTTTGGAGGATTATCGAAGAGGGTCTTCATATTGGAGATCACACCAACTTGACAAGAAGAGAAGTGGTGGATAGTCAATTGAATGCAACGGCTCTCCACATGATACAACTCGGAGTGGGTCCTAAGGACATGCCCCACATTGAGCATTTCAACACCGCTAAAGAAGCTTGGGATGCCCTCACCGATCTCTTTATTGGAAATGAAAGCATGAGGAGGAATAGGTATGATGCCCTTAGCAATGAAGTTGAAGGATTCTACATGTTGGATGGTGAAAACCATGAAGAAATGTATAGAAGACTCAAGGGCATTGCAACAACATTTAGAAAGCATGGATCCACTCACATTGATGATGCTTGGATAAAAAGGAAATATGTGAGTGCTCTAATGCCTTTTGAGCCAACGGACTTGAAGAGCTTGCAAGGTAGACACAACTACCATCAAATGACTTCCAATGAAGTCATGCAAGAAATGGCATCATTCAAGGTTGCAGCTAAGAACGCGGAAGATGCCCGTGCCCAAGCCATTGGAATGCAAAAAGGGGTTAATGTTGCTCTGAAGGCAAATGTTGTTGAGCAAGATGAGGATGAAAGAGGTTTCGAGAGTGTCTCCATGGGCTGCCCCGAGGAAGTCAAGCGTGCTCATGGTGAGTACATGGCATTATATGCAAGGAACTTTTGGAAGGATCCAACCAAGGCCAAGTCAGAACTAGAGCGCAAGAATGGGTCAAGTGGAAGAAGAGAGAATGACCCAAAACTGAGAACATGCTACAATTGTGGAGATAGGCTACACTTTGTGGCCGAGTGTCCATATCAAAATAGAGAAGACAATGGTGGCAGGCTCATCCTTAAAGAAAAATCCAAGGCATGTCGAAAGAAGCCATTTATCAAAAAGAATGGCCCTTACAAGAAGCAACCCAAGATTGTCTTGGTGGCACAAGAAGAATATTCCTCTGCAAGTGAAGATGAAGAGGATGAAGATAGTACTCGTGAGGTGGCTGCTATAGCCACTACATCTACTCCATCATCACTCTTCGACTCTCCAAACGAAAACGTCATCAACAACAACGTCACCTGCCTTATGGTAGGAGGGTCCGAGGTATCATCTTCTATTTCTTCATTTCCTAAGACTAACATAAATATGGATATGGATGATCATACTAGTATTAAGTTAAAAGAAGAAGTTATTGCTTTGGACAACTTTTTCACTAACTTGCAAGGTGAGCACAAACTTTATTTTGATGCTCTTATGAGTCAACTTGCCCAATCCGAAGATCTCCTCGAAGAAAAGGGCAGAATTGAAAGAGAAGATGCCTTGGAGATAGCCTCCTTGAAGAATGCCTTGGAAGAAGAAGGGGAAGCTCAAGTATCCTTGGAAGGGAGACTCGAGTCAATTGAGGAGTCCCATGAAGAGGTTGTTACTTAGCTCATCAAAGAACGTGACAACGCTCTTGCTAAGGTAAAGAAACTAAAGAAAGAAAAGATTGAATTTGGGGTTGATCATGCTAGACTCTCGGACAAGTTTGAGAAACTTGACATTGCTCACAAGGCATTGGAGAGTGAACACTCTACTCTAAATGAGTCTCGTGACCAGCTCCAAACTCAATTGGAGAAATATGATATGCCCAACACCTCTACTCCATCTTGTGGACATGAAGAACTTGTAAAGGGATCTCAACACAAAGGTAAAGAAGTTCTAGATGAGGTGCTTAGCAAGCAAAGGACAAACATTGGAAAAGAGGGTCTTGGTTATGTTCCCAAGACAAAGAACAAGAAGAATAAGAAGAAAAAGGAAGAAGAGCGATGCTAACGCCCCAAGGTATCACTTGTAGTCCTCATCCTCGTCCTCGTCCCCATCCCCGTCCTCGTCCTCATCCTCCAGCTCCTCGGTGTCATCCTCCTCATCATCAGCAGTGGCCTCGAAAGGAAACAGGCGACGCTCAAGCTCTCCATAGTTAAGCCCGAAAGAAGAATTCCACCGAGCCTAGGGTGTGGGAGTAGAAGGAGTAGGAGGGACGCCTAAAGTGCCGGACACATGGTGAAGAATGAGCTACTGAGTGTGTGCCATCTCGTGGCGCTGCTTGTATGCCTCATACCGTCCCTTGCGAGTGTCCACCCCCATACAAAGAATGTTCCGCTGGAACCAGTTCAACTTCTTGATCTCGCGAGCAATAGGAGGCACGGGAGGTCTACGAGCACTAGCACGAGCATCCCTCATGAGACCCTCAGGAGAAGAAGAGGGATGAGAGGTCCTCCTAACCTTGGTGTAGATCTTCTTTTCCTTGTGCACAACATCAATGTTAAATTCTTCAGAGGGAAGCAGGTGCTTGATGAGCATCATAATGTAGGGAGCATAAGGGATGGACAGCGTATTAAACATTGCATCAATCAACTCATGGTAAATGAAGTCCATCACATCCAGCTGGTAGTGAACGGACTCATCCTCGCAAGATGTAACCTCATGAGAGAAGGCTAGGAGCTAAACCAGGTGACCACGAATGCTCTCATTGTTGCCTCCACTCGGGGTGATAGAATCACGGAAGATACCCACCAAGGAAGCATAAATTAGAGAAAGACTAGCAAGGGTGCCCACAATACCATTGTCCATTGTGCACGGAGAGAGGACTGCATCTTTATTGGGCTTGAGTTGGGTGATGATACGGTGGCCACTAGCACGATCCCTGCCGCGGAAAGAATACCCAAGCACCTCAGCAAAAACACAAAAGTTAGCACGCATAGGACTATCACGAATCATCCACTTCATAGTGTGGTGGTCATCACCACAAATAACCAAGGTGGAGAAGAAATGCTTCACAATCTCATAATCATAGGAGCGTTGAAGAGCCATGAGATGGTGTAGCCCCATCCGTTCAGCCACATACAATGCATCAACAAGGTGAGGCTTTTCCAAGGCCTCAGCAAGAATAAGAGGATGCATAAGCCGAATCTTCTGTCGAGCATAAACATCTTCATAGATGCCCTTTTGTTCAGCACACCAAAAAACGAGAATCACCCAGCTCAGTATCACGTGCCAACTCAGCAAACAGATCACGGTGACGAATAGAAGATTAAATAACGGGATCCAGCGACTTATAGTTAATCTTGGGCTCTTTGCCCTTCCTCTTCGACACATCCCTCCTGGTTCTCTCCCTCGTTTGCTGCTCAGCCATGCGATCAACCTCTTTCTTTCTTCTTCTCAGTTCAACTTCATCTACAGTATTACCCTCACTGTCTACCCTGAAATGTAGACCACGAGGACGGCGCTTGTATCTCTTGGGAGCACTGGAACCACCTGTGAAGAGAACAAGGTGGACAGCATGGAGATAAGCATAAACACAAGTCCAAGATAGAGCGTAGAAGAAGTAGTCAAACAGTTCATAGTCCAATACTACTCAATGCACAAATCTATATGAAACTAAACCAGTTGTGAATCTGTAAGGCCGGATTATCCGGCCTGGCCAGGGGCGGATAATCCGGCCCTGGCAGAAAATTTCAGTATCGGCTAGATCGAATGCATAAGTGTAGATCGGGCCTACACACTACAAGACTACAAATTCTACGCGGAACAACACCCTTATAGACAGCGTTCCACCCAAAAAGTAACACATCTAGCCAAAGATGGGGAGAGAGGGAGTTACCCTCACTCATTGGAAGAAGAACACGGAGGAGAAGGTACTCGGAGGCGCGGAGAAGAAGATCCGAAGAGGCCTAGAGAATCCGGCGGCCGAAGAGGCTCTAGGGAGGGTGCGGGACGGCAGGCGGCGACTGGGGAGAGGGTCGGGGGAGAAGTGCTGCTCGTTATGAGCCCTTCCCCCCAACCCCATCCCTTAAAGACTGCATTCGCCAGGGCCGGATTATCTGGCCTATACTTGGGCCAGATTATCCGGCCTAAATTCTGACTTTCTGTTGTACACAGATTTAGGCCCGTGCGTCCCCAAACAAAACCCCCACAAGGTGTACAAGGGACATGTGTGCAAGAAAAGATGGCTTAGGGTAGGGAAAGGCTTAGGTTTAAGAGTTCTAAGCTGAGATGGTACTACACACTCAAATTTGCACGAATCAAATCAACTAAAAGCCAAAATTGAATGTGATTCCCATAAGAACATGATATGGGCAAACAACAACCAGAAAGATCCACATAAATCCAACTCTTCTTATGGAAGAGGGCAGTGGCCGAAGCCACCTTGTTGGAGTGTATGGTATGACACCGTGAAGATATATCTTTGGTTCATGACCAATACTCATGAATAAGCTCACATATCACATAATGATATTAAGAGAAATAATTTGACTTGCTTTCGGCATTATGGGGAGATGGTTAGCCCAATCAATTAGGACCACACTCCCCCTATATCCATGCCCACACCTAGACCAAATAAGACTGAGATGTAAGAGTGAGTGCATGGGTAATCAAGCCAAGCTCCTTGAATCAACGATATTTAGCTCATTCCTCAAGTAACAAAACCTTGCTTCATCAAGTGGCTTCATGGAAATATCAGCAAGTTGGTTCTTCATGCTCACAAAAGATAGATCAATATCGCCTCGAGCTACATGGTCTTGAATAAAATGATTCTGAATCTCAATATGCTTCGTCCTTGTGTGCTGTACCGGGTTGTACGAAATTTTGATTGCACTTTCATTATAGCATAAAAGAGGCACTTTGTCACAATGGACACCGTATTCCTTTAAAATTTGCCTCATCCATAATAACTAAGTGCAGGCACTAGGAGCAGCAACATATTCAGCTTCAGTGGTGGAGAGATATATACAATTCTGCTTTTTAGAAGACCAACAGACTAGAGACCTTCCCAAGAACTGACAAGCTCCAAAAGTTTATTTCCGATCATCCTTATCACCAGCCCAATCTGAATCTGTATAACCACATAGAGAGAAAATGGAGCCCTTGGGATACCATAGACCAAAATTGGGGGAATGAACCAAATATCGGAAGATCATCTTGACCGCCACTAAGTGGCTTTCTTTAGGAGCTTCTTGATACCTTGCACACACCCCTACACTCAACACAATATCGGGTCTAGATGCGCAGAGGTAAAGAAGAGAGACAATCATGGACCGGTATACCTTTTGGTCTACATCTTTACCGTGGGGATTGAGTTCAAGGTGACATTTTGATTGCATCGGAGTGGCGATGCCATTAAGATCCGTCATCTAGAATATCTTGAGCATGTCTTGGATGTATTTTGCTTGATTGATGAAGGTTCCTTCTCTAAGTTGCTTGATTTCGAATCCAAGAAAGAACCATAACTCCCCCATCATAGACATCTCAAACCTGTCAGTCATAAGCTTTGAAAATTCATCAATAAAAGCTTTATTAGTAGATCCAAAGATGATGTCGTCTACATATAGTTGGCATACAAAGAGCTCCCCCTTAACCTTCTTAGTAAAAATAGTGGGATCGATTTGCCCAACTTCGAAGCCATGGTCTAACAAAAGCTCTTTAAGGTGCTCATACCACGCACATGGGGCTTGTTTAAGGCCATAGAGTGCCTTATCGCGTTTGTAGACATGGTTTAGGAAGTTAGGATCCTTAAATCCCGGGGGTTGCTTTACATATACCAACTCATGTAGAGGACCATTAATAAAGGCACTCTTAACGTCCATTTGCTGTAATTTAAAATTATTATGAGAAGCATAAGCAAGAAGGATATGGATGGACTCAAGACGAGCCACAGGAGCATAGGTCTCGCCGAAGTCAATGCCCTCAACTTGGGAATAGCCTTGTACCACGAGTCTCGCCTTGTTCCTCACAACAATGCCATTCTCATCTTGCTTGTTTTTAAATATCCATTTAGTGCCGATATCATTGCGGCAATCCTTGGGCTTCTCTACTAATTTCCAACCCTTGTTGCATTCAAAGTTGTTCAACTCTTCATGCATAGCAACAACCGAGTCTGGATCTTCAACAGCTTCAAACACTTTCTTGGGTTCCACCATTGAGATGTGAGCTTGATGCTCACCAAAACTTACCAACTCCCTTCTTGTGGAAACCCTTCGTCGAAGATCACCTACAACTTTGTCAAGAGTATGACCCCTTAACTCAAGGTTCCTATCGGCACGAGCTTTGTGGCGAAGTTCAATTAGCTTGTTGTCTCTTGGTGGAATAACTTCATCATTTGAGTCTCCGTTGAATCATTGGCTTGGCCTTGTTATGTAGCTTGATTAGCAGGAGTAGGAGATGAACAACCTTGCCCTTCACTTAGATCAATATCCGTAACAGGAGGCTACTGTTCTTCAAGAGTTTCAGGGCCGGATAATCCGGCCGAGGGTGAGGCCGGATAATCCGTCCTGGGAGAACCTGGAGCATCTTCACTAATTTGACTGGATCTTGCTCGAATTGGAGAGTGGCCGGATAATCCGGGGTCGGCCGAAAAATCTGGCCTGGGGCTTGCAGCTGTTTCTTCGATACGATGATCAATTTGGTCGCCAGTGGAGTGATGGCCGGATAATCCGGTGTCGACCGGATAATCCGGCCTGGAGCATTCAGGAGCATGTTGACCTTCAGCATTTGGTGGAGTTGGTTTAGAAGTTTCTCCCGTGGTTGGAGCTTGTTGATCCTATGTAGATGAGGGATCAACATGAGTAGGGCATTGTCCTTCTTGATCCGCCACAAGGGGTTCCTCAATGGGGCAGAAAAATCCCACGCCCATTCTTCTTATGGCATCTTAGGGTATTTCAACGTCTGCATCACAAACATCAACTTGCCCCGCATAGGAGCCATCATTTTCCTCGAACACCACACTACAAGATTCTACAACAGTTCCGGAGAGCTTATTGTAGACTCTATAAGTGTGGGATTCAGCACCATAACCAACAAAAATTCCTTCTAAAGCCTTAGACTCAAATTTAGATAAACGAACTCCTTTGATGAGAAATAAACACTTACAACCAAATACCCGGAAGTATGAGATGTTTGGCTTGTTACCGGTAAGTATTTCATACGGAGTCTTGTCCAAGATTTTTCGGAGATATAGCCGGTTGGAAGAATGGCAAGCGGTAGAGATTGGTTCAGCCTAGAAGTTATAAGGAGACTTGAATTCAGGTAACATAGACCTTGCCATATCCATTAAGGTCCGGTTCTTTCTCTCGGCAACACCATTTTGTTGAGGGGGTGTATGCAGCGGAATATTGATGTCTTATCCCCTCTTCACTTATAAACTCATTTAAGGTGTAATTCTTGAACTCGGAGCCGTTATCGCTTCTAATTGCCAAAATTGGGAGATTGTGTTGACGTTGAATCTCGTTGGCAAAATCAATGACCGTTTGTTGAGTCTCGCTCTTCAACTTGAAGAAATAGACCCATGTGTATCTTGAGTAATCATCAACAATCACGAGGCAATAATTCTTCCCACCGAGGCTTGCATGTGATGGAGGACCAAAGATATGCACATGAAGGAGCTCCAAAATTCTTGATGATGAAATAATGGTCTTCCGTCGATGGGGAGAATCATGTATTTTTCCTTCAACACAAGCCCTGCAAACATGATCTTTGGCAAAGGAAACATTTTCTTTTAGTCCAAGGATGTGGCCACCCTTGTGGAGACTTTTCAAAGTTCTCATATTGACGTGGGCTAGTCGACGATGCCATAGCCAATCCGCGTCAGCCTTTCTGAAAAGACATATCAGACCTGTAGTGGTTTTCCCCAAAAAGTCCACCACTTACAGGTCATTTTCGACATATCCCACGAAAGCGAATTTTAGAGACTTGCTCCACAAGAGTACCACCAAATCAGCATCAATGAAAACTACAAAGCCCATCTTGCCAAGGGCACGAACAGAAAGTAAATTGTAACCAAGGGTCTCAACAAGCATGACGTCCACGAGAGAGATATCGTGAGCAACCACTACTTTGCCAAGACCCAAGGGTGCTCGTAGGCCTCCGTGCCTCCTATTGCTCGTGAGATCAAGCAGCTGAACTGGTTCCAGTGGAACATTCTTTGTATGGGGGTGGACATTCGCAAGGGACAATATGAGGCGTACAAGCAACGCCAGGAGATGGCACACACTCAGCAGCTCATTCTTCACCATGTGTCCGGCGCTTCAGGCGACCCTCCTACTCCTTCTACTCCCACACCCTATGCTAGGTGGAATTCTTCTTCCGGGCTTAACTATGGAGAGCTTGAGCGTCACCTGTTTCCTTCCGAGGCCACTTATGATGATGAGGAGGATGACACCGAGGAGCTGGAGGATAAGGACGAGGACGAGGATGAGGACTACAAGTGATACCTTGGGGCGTTAGCATCGCTCTTCTTCTTTTTTGGCGTCTCGATGCCAAAGGGGGAGAAGTAGTTCTATTAGGTCTCCGCGGATTTGCACGGGTCGGGCGCAAGCATTTGCACTTTTTCTATTCATCGTTTTCTCGCTTGTGCCCATTTAGCATTGAACCTTGATTTGTGATTTGGTTTGTATGAAACTATGTGTCTGTGTGGTTCTGGATTTATCTCTTGGATTACTCCTATGTATTCATCTATCATATTCTATCATATTGGATATCTATCTCGAGGAAGGCGTTTATAATGGTTATCACATTAGTAATACTAGCTATCTTAAGGACGCCTCTCTCTATCTCGGTGGTATGTTTATGTGTTTATATTTCATGGAATTGGCTCGTACCTATTTGTGTGCATTTGTATTCAAATGCAAATTTTTAGTATGCACACATTGAGGGGGAGTCTCTTTCATGTATTTAATGTTGGTGGTCTTGTGAACTTTTGTAACTACCTCGGTGAATTACGCTCTTAGTTACATGCCTGGATGAACGAAAGTGGTTAAAATAGTACGGTGGGGCCCAGGGCCACTCACGGTAGACCTTTCGGCCGTCCTAACCACTTTCAGAACATCGAGACAAGAACGAGCGGCGTAATCGGCAAGCGAAGGGATCAACTACATACACAAATGAGTATGTATGCAAGCCACATACAACAGTCCTCAGAGCCATTCCATCTAAAAGAAATAGAAATATTGCAACGCCATACAGCAAGATTCAAATATCCTAGATAGAGATAATAATTTAGGATAGCTCCTCATACAACACACATCAGAGTATCAGGCGGAAGCGGAAAACAAGATCCGAGTACGGATAAGAAGCAAATCGGCATAAGATGCCACATAAATAAACACATCCTGCCCACAGATCTCATGGATCCCTGTTCCCGGAATCTCTACACCGAGTGATCGTTGCCAACATCATCTGTCTCCTCCACCCAGTATCCATCTTGCGGGTACACCTGTTCATCTGAATCAAACAATTTATCGTGTGAGACCCTAGGGGTACTCAGCAAGTCTTTATGCCACTAAAGGGGACACAACCTAGGGTGACGCAATTGCAGCAAAAGATAATATCTAACAATTCTATAGATACTCGCTAACCATCCGCCTAACCAATGATAGACGGATGTCCGTGAATTAAGAACAACAGTTATAACAGTATAATTAACAGATCCATCCTCCTCCTCGCTTACCAACGAGGAAGCGGACGAACAACCCCCATCATCCGTTGGCAGTTTTATTAACCATTCCATGAGTATTGCACTATTTACTAGTCAAGTACTTAGTCAAATTAAAAGCGCTACTTTAGTTATTCTTGTCTATGATCGAGAAACTGTGCTCCAAGTCGTCCATAACCGCGGACAAGGCTTTCAGAAAGATTTACCCTGCAGGGGTGCAAAAATAGCAACACACACTCGATCAACCTCGGAAAAACCAATTCAAAACCCAACGAGGAATTCACGACAAAGCAATCACATGATTCAGAAATATTTCAAGGGGCCACCCCAATAAGCTACCCGCAACGAAGTTGGCCGACTCCGAGACGGACCCAGGGTTTGCGACGACGGCTGTAAACGACTGGGAACCCGAAAATGTGACTGGGCTTGTCGATACTGCGAAAACGTGGCGTGATCCAAAACAGTACAGGTGCTCCTCGCACAATCTTAATTAAAGCAGTAACATGGCATAAGTACAGGATAGTATTAAAATCCCAAACTAATTGTGGCCCCAAGAAATAAGAATGAATCAAGCTCTGGCTCAGGGGGGTCCATAAGGCCCCCCGGATGTGGATAGTGTGAATAGTCAAGGAACAGGAATCAAGTACTCGGGGTCCTACGGGACACAAGTGAGCATGAAAAACCAAATAGCAGATATTGCTCACCAGTGCCTCTTTCATTAGTTATCCCATTACTACTCAAGTTATGTTGTTTAGGTACCTTGTTATTTACAGACAGTCACATACCCTACACATGTTGTTCTATGACTCGTATGGCTCAAACAACTCCTGTAGTAATGGCTCGTGGGATGGAGGAACAAGCTTCGGTGGAGTTTAAAAGTAAAGGCTATGCAGTACTTGGGATTTAATTTAATGCAATCGCGACTCAATGATGCAAGAATAAGATAGAGGCAATAGGTACTATATGTATGCAAGCATGTGGTAGTGCTTTCCTAGCAGCTCAGTTGAAGCGAGAGATGGATCTGGGTACAACTCCTGTGATTCCTGGTAATTCTCCTGCTGGGCGTCTATTCGAAGAAGAACCAAACAAACAAGGGCCAACATAAATAAAGTGTACAAGCATATGAATTAAAATGCGACAAGCAAACAAGCATGCCATGATGAATGATGCACAATTTACATGGCATTAATTAACATGGCATGGTGAGGTGTGAGGTACAAGAATAAAGCATTTTATTATTTATTTAGTCAAATTTTATTGCCATAAACAGTTCTGATTTGTAATAATGATATGATGCATGCTTCAATTCAGAACAAGGAGTGCATAGGTGGAACGGGCTCATCGCGCTGATCGATTTAGACATATTATTTGTCAAATTTGGAGTTGTAGAATTAAAGTTATTAATTTATTAAGAAAGGGAATTTTATTGTAATTTTAATCATCTCAAAATTTTAAAGTGCTCAAATAATATTTTGAATGGCATATTTGAATTCCTCACATTTTTCTAATTCAAAAACATATGTCATTTGTATTATTTGAAAATACCAATTAAAAGTTATTAATTTCTGGATATTAAAACATATTTATATTTTCTGGAATTAGTTTTATTTGGAAAAAGGCGCATAGATATTTTTTGTACTCAGGAGAATCTAGCCTGAGACGCTGACGGGTGGGGCCGATGCTGACTCAGCAATAGCCGATACGGCGGGGACTGGACCGGACTTTTTGTACCGCGAGTACACCCAGCCGCAGTGGATGACAGGTGGGCCTCCGGGTGGCGGGGCCACAGCGCGCGTGGCAAGCGGGCAGCTGACACGTGGGCGATCCAGGGCGCGGGGGGTCTGTCCGTGCCGGACACAATATTCCAGGGGGTTTTATGCAAAAAGAACAACGAATCTGAAAATTTTCTAGAGTCAAAACAGTCAGCTCGTCCGGTTTTCCGGCAACGAAGGCGAGCAAACCGTCGGGAATTGTGCGACGCTGCAAAAACAAAAGTTGTATAGCCAACATCAGACTACAATTTTGGTTTTTGGAGCTTCGCCAACGGAGGTCTTCAGCGGACGGGGCAAGGATATGAACAGAGGAGATCTCGCGGTTTAAAAACTGACGGTAAAATTTGCAGAAACGGGCTGAGATCAGGCTGGTTTGCGACGACGATTGCGACCGAACGGCTGCGAATTTCGCCCTGATGTAAAAAGGAGAGTTGAAGAGGATTGCTCGGGCTACAACTTTGGTTCAGCAAGATCGCACGGAGGCGGACCACATCGCCCGGAAAACGCAAAGGAACAGAGGGGTGCGCCAAGCTCCGCTGCTGCTGTCGCTGGTTGACGTGCACGCGCACGCGTCTGTTTCTGTTCGGTGAACGGGCGTGCGCGTGCTGCAGTGCGGTGTGCACGGCGAGGCGATAGACGGCATCGCTCCGGTGGTCGAACGGAAAGCAAGGGCACAAGGAGGTACAAGGGAGGGGCAAGAGAAAAAGAGGGCTCACCGGCGTGCCCCTAGATGAGCGCAGCTTGCCGAGGCAGACGAGGACGGCGTCGAGAGGAAGGAGGCCCTGGCGACGTGATGGCGCCCACGTGCTGCAGTGCTCCACGCCTGCTCCACCGCGCTCCAGGTGAGGTGTGGCTCCGGTAGAGCGACACCGAGCTCCTCGGTTCGGCCTTGCCTTGGCTACGGCGAGTCTTCGTGACAGGTTGACTGGCAGCGACGGGAGCAAGGCGGCGACAACAGGGAGAGGCAGATGGCTACGAGCTCGGGATCCCGATCTGGGGAAGGGTGGATGGGAACGGCACTTGTGCCAGCTGCTGCTGGGGCTTGCTTTAACAGGAGCGAGCGAGAGCACGCGCAAATATGTGGCTTGGTCGATCACGTGCGGCTGCCAGGGAGAAGAAAAACAGGCCAGGTTGGGAGGGGTCGGACCAGAGAAGGGAGGTGCAGCCCGGTGCAGCTTGCGGTTTGGCTTAGGGAAGAGAGAGAGGCTCGGCTAGGTTCAGGCTGGGAGGATGCAAAGTAGAGAAACAACTCAGCCGGGCTGTTTCCGATAGCTGGTGCATGCACATGCAAAGTAGGAATTGAAAACAAAGTGTGTGTAGATGGAGTGAGTGTGTGTATGATGCACACACGGTATGGACATGAAATATAAAGGCCTTAGCTAGAATAGCTAGATATGACTCGGTTTGGCTAGAAAAGAAGAAAGAGAGTATATGTGTGTCCAATTGATAGAAGATGGATTTAGCTAGGTGAGAGTATGGTGTGTGTACGTGAATAAAGAAGAAGGGCATTAGAGTTTTTATATAGTCCTAACTAGACTAGATAGGACTAGTTTTAGGCTAAAACTTTAGACTAGCTTTTTGCCTATTTTATTTTAGCAAAAAAAATTAATAGAACCCCCCCCTTTTTTAAAGGGAGGGATATAATGTGTGCGTGCATGTGGTGGCAAGTATACCACGATTAAGATTCTAGAGTAAAGTGTGGAGTGTATGAGTGTAGATAGATGTAGCCTTAGGAATGCACCAAAATAAAGAGGAGTTGTTATTGTAGAATTGAGGATCAACTTGCACAAAGATTAGATAGAGTTAAAACAGATAAACCACCATTCAAAATTAAAAGGAGAAAGGACAATGAGAAGATAGAAATATTGCATGGGCCATGCAAAGCAATTATTGCACCCCATGTGGATGTAATTGGGATGTGTAGGAATAATACCACATGGGTTTGAATTAAAATCCAAATGATCCCCATGTTGGTAAGTGGTGGAGTAGAAGGATTTTAGCACTAACAAATAGAACCAAACACTCCAATGAAATTTCAAAGGAAGATATAAAAGCACATGCAGGTCTATTATTTCATGTGACTAGAGTTGAGGGGTTATGATTGCATGTGTCACTAGAAAAGATAGAGCTAGAATGGCACGTGCATATTTGAGAAAAAGGGAATATGCACTATAATGAGAGAGGTGGGAAAATATTTGGATGGATCCACACATAATCAAATGAACATGATTTGAATCACAAGGAAAAATAAGAAGATCCCACTGTCATATATGTGGTAGATTTGAGACAAGATCATATGGACAAGAGATAGTAGCATGTTAGTAGATGGAAAGAATTTAAAAGATATGCCCCCAACTCAACTTGGGCATCTAACATTATATCAAAAGTCAGATACAATATGTTAAGAAGCAAATACAATATAAATGCATATGTGATAAGAACCAAATAAAAGTGTTTTATATGATGCTCAAATGCAAGGTGGCATGATGACATGAGCATGCTATAATTATGATGCAACAATTATGTGTAGGAAGTAGCCATTATATTACTAGACCAAATAGCATTACATATGTTAGACAGATGGGATGCTACAACTCTCCCCCACTAAACAGGAATCTCGCCCCGAGATTCTAGGAAGATGAAGAAGACATGAAGAGGGTAGGATACTTGGCACGGAGCTCATCCTCACGTTCCCAAGTGGCTTCATCAATGGAGTGGTGCGACCACTGCACCTTGCAGAACTTGATGGACTTGTTGCGAGTCCTTCTTTCTGCGACTTCCAGAATTTTTATGGGGTGTTCTTGATAAGACAGATCTTCTTGGAGATTGATGAGTTCATGGTCCACGGTCCTGCCGGGATCCTTGAAGCACTTCTTGAGTTGAGAGATATGGAAAACATCATGGACCTTGAGTTTTTTAGGGATCTCAAGAGCATAAGCAACTTCTCCTCTTCTTCCACGAATTTTGAAAGGACCGATGTATCTAGGAGCCAGCTTTCCTTTGATACCAAAGCGGTGCGTGCCTCTCATGGGAGTGACACGAAGGTAAACGAGATCACTCGGGACATACTCCATGTCCGTGTGCTTTCTGTCATAATTGCTCTTCTGGCGACTTTGAGCAATCTTCAGATTTTCAAGAATAATGTGAACCTTCTCCTCCGCTTGAGTTACAATCTCGGGGCCAAACAATATTCTTTCACCTGCGCCCGACCAACCAATCGGAGTTCTGCATTTGCGACCATAGAGAGCCTCAAATGGTGCCATCTTTAGACTTTTCTGGAAGCTTTTGTTGTAAGAGAATTCAGCATAAGGAAGGCATTCTTCCCACTTCATGCCGAAAGAGATAACGCAAGCACGGAGCATATCTTCCAGAATCTGATTGATCCTTTCAACTTGTCCTTGCGACTGAGGGTGGTAAGCTGTGCTGAAGTTCAATTTTGTTCCCAAAGCATTTTGGAAACTTCCCCAGAACTTGGAAGTGAAGATGCTTCCACGGTCTGAGCTGATCTCAAGAGGAACTCCATACAGAGAGACGATTCTGTTGATATAGAGCTCAGCCAACTGAATTGCAGAAATTGTTTCCTTGACTGGAAAGAAGTGAGCTACTTTAGAAAGCCTGTCGATGACAACAAAGATTGCATTGTTGCCCTTCTGCGACCTTGGAAAACCAGTGATGAAGTCCATTTCTACTTTCTCCCATTTCCATTCCAGAGGCTTCAATGGCTGTAGAAGACCGGAAGGTTTCTGATGGACAGCTTTAACCCTACGGCAGACATCACACTCCGAGACATACTTGGCACAATATCGTTTCAAACCAGGCCACCAATATTGTGTTTTCAAGTCCATGTACATCTTAGTGCTGCCAGGGTGGATAGAAAGAACAGAATCATGCGCCTCCTTGATAACTTGCTCTCTTAAACCCGGGTAGTTCAGAACAAACATCCGGTGTTCAAAGAAAAGAGTGCCTTGGTCGTCGATGTGGAAAGACTCATACTTCGGAAGCTGAATGTTGGAGATGATCTTTTTAGTTTAAGGATCACCAAGTTGAATAGAGCGAACTTTTTCTTCCAAGAGGGGTGTTGTCAGAAGGTTCAGAAGATACCCTTGATCCACAATTTCAAGGTTTAGCTTGCGGAATTCCTCGCACAAGAGAGGTTGTTGTTCTTCCACCATGAGGTTGTTGACATAAGCTTTTTGGCTGAGAGCATCGGCCATGACATTAGCTTTGCCCGGAGTGTAGTTGATGGTCAAATCGAAATCATTGATTGTTTCAATCCACCTCCTCTGACAAAGGTTGAGATCAGGCTGTGTGAAGATATACTTCAGACTCTTGTGATCAGAAAAGATATCACAACGGTTGCCAAGCAAGTAATGCCTCCATACTTTCAAAGCAAAGACAACTGCTGCGAGTTCGAGGTCATGTGTAGGATAGTTGATCTCATGCGTCTTCAACTGCCGAGAGGCATAAGCAACAACTTGCTTTTCTTGCATAAGGACCGCACCCAATCCTTGCAATGAGGCATCACAGAATATTTGGAAAGGCTTTGATGTATCTGGAGGAACCAAGACTGGTGTGGAAGTGAGCTTCTCTTTGAGTGTTTCAAAGCTTGCTTGACATGCAGGAGTCCAAAGGTATTTCTTGCCTTTCTTCAGGAGATCGGTAAGAGGCTTCGCAATCTTCGAGAAGTTTTGAACGAAGCGACGATAGTAACTGGCCAAACCAAGGAAACTCCAGACTTCTTTGACATTTATGGGTGGAAGCCAGTCCATAATTGTCTTAATAGTTTCTGGGTTGACTGCAATGCCCTTGGCAGAGATGACGTGACCAAGGTAGGTGACTTGAGGCAGCCAAAACTCACACTTGAAGAACTTTGCATACAAGCGGTTCTCACGAAGCTTGTTTAGGACACACCGAAGGTGTTCTTCATGTTCTTCTTTTGACTTAGAATAGACTAGAATGTCATCCAGATAGACCACAACGAGCTTATCAAGATACTCCATGAAAACCGAGTTCATAAGCCTCGAGAAGGTGGCAGGTGCATTGATGAGACCGAAAGACATGACCGTGTACTCGTACAGGCCATAGCGGGTGGTGAAAGCTATTTTAGGAACATATTCCTTGCGAATCTTGATTTGATGGTAACCACTTCTCAAATCAAGCTTAGAGAATACCACAGCTCCAGCTAGCTGATCGAAGAGATCATTAATCCGCGGAAGGGGATATTTATTCTTGATGGTTTTAGCATTGAGTGCCTGATAGTCAACACAAAGTCTATCAGTCTTGTCTCGCTTCTTCACAAAGATGGTTGGGCTACCCCAAGAAGAAGTATTGTGCTGAATGAAACCCAACTTCTCTTGTTCATCCAGCTGACGTTTGAGTTCAGCCAACTCAGTAGGACCCATTTTATAAGGCCGCTTGGAGATAGGAGCGGTACCAGTTCAAGTTCAATGACAAACTCGACCTCACGATCCGGAGGCATACCTGGCAACTCTTCAGGAAAAACATCTGGAAACTCACAGACTACTAGAACACTCTGACTACCTTCCATAGCATCATCATTCAGAGCCACCAAAGAGTAAAGCTGAATTGCAGGAGTCAGACTTGGAGAATAGACTATATGGCCTTCAGGAATTTTCAGAGAAACTGAACGTTCAGCACAATCAATCACAGCTGCATTTGCTGTTAACCAATCCATGCCCAAGATAACATCAATGTCAGAGTTGCCTAGAATAATTAAGGAAGCCGGAAACGACGAGCCACCAATGTCAATTTGATTGCCACGGCTGATTTTAGAAGCCCTCATGTTTGATCCAGGAGATTGCACCATGAGGCGAGTTGGTAAAGCATCATAAGGTAACCCATTACTCTCCGCAAACTTGTATGACACGAAAGAATGTGAAGCACCAGAATCAAATAAAAATCGTGCAGGAACTGAGTTAACAGGAAGCATACCCATGACAACTCCAGGTGCATGCTCAGCTTGAGCGACGTTGACACAGTTGGCACGAGCAACCGTAGACCCAGGCTTAGTGTTGATGTTGAGAGCCCAAGGTGGAGGTGCACGAACCATAGGAGAACTTGCCGCAGGTCTTGGAGGTGGTGGTGGAAGAGATTTGTTGTTCATTGGACAATTCCAGTGCTGATGCCCAGTGTTTCCACAAGTATAGCAAGAACCAGGTGGACGTGGAGCAACGTAGCCAGGGACTCCGCCAGGCGCTCCAGGGTAGTTGTGGTTGTAGCCCCTGGGAGCCGCAGTGAAGGAGTTTGGTGGCCTTGCTGCGTAACTTGACGGTCTTGGTGGAGCAGGGAGCGACGGTGGGGTGTTAGGAACCCAAACACGACGCTTAGAAGGAGCTGTCATAGCAGAAGAGCTTGCTGTATCACGGCTGTGTTTCTTTGACTCCTCAAACACTTGCCTACTTGCTTCTTCCTGTAGAGCTGTGTGTTGGAGTTCCAGAAAATACGCCGGCCTTGCATGAGTAATTACATATTTGATGGAAGCATTGAGGCCTTGCCGGAACCTCTTTTGCTTCTTCTTGTCATTAGAGATCTCATCGCCACCATAACAAGAAAGGTTCATGAAGTTTCTGATGTAGGTATTGACATTGTCAGTGCCCTGCTTGAGGTTGAGAAACACTTCCTTCATCCTTTCCATGACAATTTCTGACAGATATTGCTCTTTGAAAGCAGCAGTGAATTGCTCCCAAGTAGGCTAAAAACCAAAGAGGTCTGCCTTGAGGTAATTTTCCCACCAAAGAGCTGCATCTCCCTTCAGAAGGTGAGTGGCACATTTGACCCATTCTTGCTCGGGAACATCCACAGTCATCAGCAACCTTGACACTTCACGAAGCCAATCATCCGCATCAAGTGGCTGATCAGACACCTCAAATTGGCGTGGGTTGAACTTGAGAAAACTCTTGATGTCTCCTCGCTTGGGAGGTGGAGGGTAGCGGAACAAACTCATTCCTCCTCACGCTTTCCTCGAAGCGCTGCTAGTTCTGCTGCATAGTGCCCAAAGCATTTGCAATACTTGCCAAAGCAGCCCCTAGTTCAGGTGGTATGTCCTCCTCAGAACGGCGTGGTGGTGCCATCCTGTGAATGATATAAATAACAAGTCAGTACTATAATGGAAAATGATAATAATCCAAAATAGTACCAAAATGGAATTAACCAAGATTAAAGGATACAATTCACTGAGATGATATTAAAATATCAACAAAGTTCAAGGCACCTAGAAGATATTAAGCATAACGCACACGACTAAACAAGGAGTGTGGTACACAAGCTAACAAAGAATTTTTTTTCGCAAATTTCGGCATTAAAATACCACTATATGCGCAAAACCACTTAACGAATCAAGATTAGTAACTCTACTAACTCAATATACAAAAGCAAATGATAAAAGTAGTGGTATGGTCGCGACTCCATCCCGCACTCAAATCATTACTCCGCACATGAATAAGTAAAATACATATCCCAACACCTTCTTCTTAAGATGAACCTAAAGATCGGTAACTACGGAAAAGAACACCCCAACAAGATAACGTTGGATAACAAAGAGTAAGATAGATCGCATCGGTATACAACGAATCAGATAGATCGCGTCGGTTTACAAAGGCCTGTCGGTATGGAATGTACCAACAGTTGATAACCAAAAGGCAGACAATGATAACATTTTGATGCAACAGATAGACAAGGAATTCACACACACACACACACACAACCTATGGTACTACGGAACCTAGAACACGTGAATCCTAGTTTGAATTTCAGAAGAGGATTGAAAACGTTACACTTCCTTACCAGAAAAGGGTGGGTGGGTGAGTAAGGAGAAAAATGGAAGCAGTCCTACTCTCACGTTTGTTTTTCCCTAGTATACATAACTACCAAAAATATTTGCTAGACTGACAACGACCATTTTGGCGGAGACCCTGAAGGGCGGGATGGCTCTGATACCAATTGTAACTACCTCGGTGAATTACGCTCTTAGTTACATGCCTGGATGAACGAAAGTGGTTAAAATAGTACGGTGGGGCCCAGGGCCACTTACGGTAGACCTTTCGGCCATCCTAACCACTTTCAGAACATCAGGACAAGAACGAGCGGCGTAATCGGCAGGCGAAGGGATCAACTACATACACAAATGAGTATGTATGCAAGCCACATACAACAGTCCTCAGAGCCATTCCATCTAAAAGAAATAGAAATATTGCAACGCCATACGGCAAGATTCAAATATCCTAGATAGAGATAATAATTTAGGATAACTCCTCATACAACAAACATCAGAGTATCAGGCGGAAGCGGAAAAAAAGATCCGAGTACGGATAAGAAGCAAATCGGCATAAGATGCCCCATAAATAAACACATCCCGCCCACAGATCTCACGGATCCCCGTTCCCAAAATCTCTACACCGAATGATCGTTGCCAACATCATCTGTCTCTTCCACCCAGTATCCATCTTGCGGGTACACCTGTTCATCTGAATCAAACAATTCATCGTGTGAGATCCTAGGGGTACTCAGCAAGTCTTTATGCCACTAAAGGGGACACAACCTGGGTGACGCAATTGCAGCAAAAGATAATACCTATCAATTCTATAGATACTCGCTAACCATCCGCCTAACCAATGATAGACAGATGTCCGTGAATTAAGAACAACAGTTATAACAGTATAATTAACAAATCCATCCTCCTCCTCGCTTACCGACGAGGAAGCGGACGAACAACCCCCATCATCCGTTGGTAGTTTTATTAATCGTTCCATGAGTATTGCACTGTTTACTAGTCAGGTACTTAGTCAATTTAAAAGCGGTACTTTAGTTATACTTGTCTATGATCGAGAAACTGTGCTCCAAGTCGTCCATAACCGCGGACACGGCTTTCAGAAAGATTTACCCTGCAGGGGTGCACAAATAGCAACACACACTCGATCAACCTCCGAAAAACCAAATCAAAACCCAACGAGGCATTCACGATAAAGCAATCACAGGATTCAGAAATATTTTAGGGGGCCACCCCAATAAGCTACCCGCAACGAAGTTGGCCGGCTCCGAGACGGACCCAGGGTTTGCGACGATGGTTGTAAACGACTGGGAACCCGAAAATGTGACTGGGCTTGTCGATACCGCGAAAACGTGGCGCGATCCAAAACAGTACAGGTGCTCCTCGCACAATCTTAATTAAAGCAGTAACATGGCAGAAGTACAGGATAGTATTAAAACCCCAAACTAATTGTGGCCCCAAGAAATAAGAATGAATCAAGCTCTGGCTCAGAGAGGTCCATAAGGCCTCCCGAATGTGGATAGTGCGAATAGTCAAGGAACATGAATCAAGTACTCGGGGTCCTACGGGACACAAGTGAGCATGAAAAACCAAATAACAGATATTGCTCACCGGTGCCTCTTTCATTAGTTATCCCATTACTACTCAGGTTATGTTGTTTAGGTACCTTGTTATTCATCAGACAGTCACATACCCTACACATGCTGTTCTATGACTCGCATGGCTCCAACAACTCCTGTAGTAATGGCTCATGGGATGGAGGAACAAGCTTCGGTGGGGTTTAAAAGTAAAGGCTATGCAGTACTTGGGATTCAATTTAATGCAATCGCGAGTCAATGATGCAAGAATAAGATAGAGGAAATAGGTACTATATGTATGCAAGCATGTGGTGCTTGCCTGGCAGCTCAGTTGAAGCGAGAGATGGATCTGGGTAGAACTCCTGTGATTCCTGGTAATTCTCCTGCTGGGCGTCTATTCGAAGAAGAACCAAACAAACAAGGGCCAACATAAATAAAGTGCACAAGCATATGAATTAAAATGCGACAAGCAAACAAGCATGCCATGATGAATGATACACAATTTACATGGCATTAAAGTAACATGGCATGGTGAGGTGTGAGGTACAAGAATAAAACATTTTATTATTTATTTAGTCAAATTTTATTGCCATAAACAGTTCTAATTTATAATAATGACATGATACATGCTTCAATTCAGAACTAGTAGTGCATAGGTGGAACGGGCTCGTCGCGCTGATCGATTTAGACATATTATTTGTCAAATTTGGAGTTGTAGAATTAAAGTTATTAATTTATTAAGAAAAGGGCATTTTATTGTAATTTTAATCATCTCGAAATTTTAAAGTGCTCAAATAATATTTTGAATGGCATATTTGAATTCCTCACATTTTTCTGATTCAAAAACATATGTCATTTGTATTATTTGAAAATACCAATTAAAAGTTATTAATTTCTGGATATTAAAACATATTTATATTTTCTGGAATTAGTTTTATTTGGAAAAAGGCGCATAGATATTTTTTGTACTCAGGAGAATCTAGCATGAGACGCTGATGGGTGGGGCCGATGCTGACTCAGCAATAGCCGACACGGCGGGGACTGGACCGGACTTTTTCCATCGCGGGTACACCCAGCCGCAGTGGATGACAGGTGGGCCTCCGGGCGGCGGGGCCACAGCGCGCACGTGGCCAGCGGGCAGCTGACACGTGGGCGATCCAGGGCGCGGGGGGTCTGTCCGTGCTGGACACAATCTTCCAGGGGGTTTTATGCAAAAAGAACAACGAATCTGAAAATTTTCTAGAGTCAAAACAGTCAGCTCGTCCGGTTTTCCAGCGACGAAGGCGTGCAAACCGTCGAGAATTTTGCGACGCTACAAAAACAAAAGTTGTAGAGCCAACATCAGACTACAACTTTGGTTTTTGGGGATTTGCCAACGGAGGTCTGCAGCGGACGGGGCAAGGAGATGAACAGAGGAGATCTCGCGGTTTAAAAACTGACGGTAAAATTTGCAGAAACGGGCTGAGATCAGGCTGGTTTGCGACGACGATTGCGACCGAACGGCTGCGAATTTCGCCCTGACGTAAGAAGGAGAGTTGAAGAGGATTGCTCGGGCTACAACTTTGGTTCAGCAAGATCGCACGGAGGCGGACCACATCGCCCGGAAAACGCAAAGGAACAGAGGGGTGCGCCAAGCTCCGCTGCTGCTGTCGCTGGTTGACGTGCACGCGCGCGTGGCTGTTTCTGTTCGGTGAACGGGCGTGCGCGTGCTGCAGTGCGGTGTGCACGGCGAGGCGAGCGATGGCGTCGCTCCGGTGGTCGAACGGAAAGCAAGGGCACAAGGAGGTACAGGGGAGGGGCAAGAGAAAAAGAGGGCCCACCAGCGTGCCCCTAGACGAGCGGAGCTTGCCGAGGCAGATGAGGACGGCATTGAGAGGAAGGAGGCCCTGGCGACGTGATGGCGCCCACGTGCTGCAGTGCTCCACGCCTGCTCCACCGCGCTCTAGGTGAGGTGCAGCTCCGGTAGAGCGACGCTGAGCTCCTCGGTTCGGCCTTTCCTTGGCTACGGCGAGGCTTCGCGACATGGTGACTGGCAGCGATGGGAGCAAGGCAGCGACAACAGGGAGAGGCAGATGGCTGCGAGCTCGGGATACCGATCTGGGTGTAGCATTCCATTTGTCTAACAATTGTAATGCTACTTGGTCTAGTAAGATATTGGCTACTTCCTATATATAATTGTTGCATCATAATTATATCATGCTCATGTCATCATGCCACCTTGCATTTGAGCATCATATAAAACCCCTTTTCTTTTGGTTCTTCTCTCATATGCATTATTAAATGTATTTGCCTCTTGATATTGTATTTGGTTATTGATATATTTTTTAAATGCCCAAGTTGAGTTGGGGGCATATCTTTTATTCACCTCCATTATCTTTTCTTTTCACCACCTTATAACTCCACCATCCCATTAACCATGAGCTTGTATTTCTTTTCCTTTTGATAATTATTCTAGCTCATGTGGGTTGGGGTGGATCCAAGTCTAACATTTCTTTGCTTGGCCTTTTTCTCCACTTCTTGGGAATGCATTAGAATAATGCCATATCATTATTTTTGTTCTCACAAAATAAATCATGGCATTTATTATTATGCATGGGCCATGCAACCTTCATCAGCACCTTTTATCTCATTGGTTTTCCTTTTGTTTTATTGGATCTTTTCTTTGTGGATCATCTCCATCCCTTCCACCATCCCCATATTCCCATCCACATCATTTTCTTTTATTTATTTCTCCATGCATGATCCAAATGAGGCCTCTTCCCATAACCCTTTTCTTTCTCTTTTCTTGAATTCTCCTTCACCTCATCTTAACTTAATCAAGCCTCACTCTACCTCTTGGTTGATCTCATAAACACTTTTAAAATCTAAACCACCTAGTAAAAATCTAACTTAATTTTCCTCTCTCTATTTTATTCCTCTAACCCTAATTCTACACCAAACCCTAAACCTCCTCCCACCTCTCTTTCTAACACTCCCTCTCTCTCTAACATGCTGGTTCCACCCGGCCCTCTCTCTCCCTGGCCCACACCCCAGCCACCCTACCCTAACCCTAACAAAACCCTAACCCGAGACTACCCCATCTAAACCTAGCCTAAGCTACCACCGAGTCTCCCCTCCGCTCTCCTTCTCTATACCTGCCAGACTGGCCCAGATGCTACTCCTCACCATCCCCACCTGCAGCCTCTCCATGCCTACCTTCCCCCAGCCCGAGCAAGCACGTGATCGAGGAGAAAAGGAAAGAGCCGAGGCTACTTTTCCCTGCCCCGTGCCCACACGCCATCTCCTCCCTCTCTCTCGCTTGCCCCATCCACACGGCTCTCCTGCATCGCCCAAATCCAACCCCAGGCCCTGCCTCTCCTCCCCTTCTTCTCCATCGTCGCCAGGACCTGCCGCCGGTCACCGCCAGTACCGTGACGCCCCTTCGTTCTAGCCGGCCAGCATGACGTGGGGGTGGTCAGAGAGATCGTGGACGCTCCCCTACATCGCCCTGCACACGCCGACGCGAAGGAGGAAGCCCCAGGACCGCCATCATCCTCGCCGCTCCGCCGAAACCCTAGTTCCCCGGCCTCTGCGTCCTCGTTGTTGCAGCGTCTTCCAGGCCGATCCGTCCACACCGACCTCCCCTCGGTGAGCCCCTCTTCCTCCCTGACAACCTCCGCCTCGCTGTCGCCGCCTGGCGCCACCGTTCGTTTCGCCGAGCGCCGTCAGTGCACGGTATGCGTTGTCGTTTGCTCCGTGCCGCGCCTCGCAGAGGCACATCTAGCCGCCCGCCGCTCCTCTGTCACCACCCCGTAACCAGCCGCACTGGCAAACACCGTAGCGCGCGCGCCCGCGACGCAAGATCGAATCCCCGCTGCGCCGCGCCGTGCGTGCCGTCAGTCCGTCAAAGAACGAGAAGATAAACAGTACCGCGGCCCCCCTTTTTTAGAAACCCCCCCTAGCTTTTTATCTGCTCAACCCGCGCTCCTTGCTAGCCCCACCTGTCAGCCGCACTAGCATTTTGCAGAAAAGTCCCTCTGTTTTCTCAGGCCATAACCCGCGCTCCAGCCCTCGCCCCACCTGTCAGCCTCTGGGGGTAACCCCACTGTCACGTGGGCCAGTAGCCGTCGGACCCATCTGTCACCCTCAGTGGCTAGGTGGAGCCGCGGTAGCAAAAGTTTCCCACGCACGTGTGCCCCGCCAGCAGCTGGCCCACCCGTCAGTGACTGTGGCTGGATCTGTCTGAGTACAAAATGGATTTCTGCTTTGCTGTTTAATTTAAACCTTTTCAAAATTGAATTAATTCAAATTCAAATCAGATTTAAATAACTTTTCAAATATAAATCCAAATAATACAAATGACATATGTTTTGGAATCAGAAAAATGTGAGGAATTCAAATATGCCATTCAAAATAATGTTTGAACACTTTAATTTTCCAGATGATTAAAATTACAATAAAATGCCCTTTTTCTTAATAAATTAATAACTTTAATTCTACAACTCCAAATGTGACAAATAATATGCCTAAATCGATCACCACGACGAGCCCGTTCTATCTATGTAGTCCTTGTTCTGAATTGAAGCATGCATCATGTCATTATTAAAAATCTGAACTGCATATGGCAATAAAAATTGGACTAAATAAATAATAAAATGCTTTAATTCTTGCACCACACCTCACCCTTGCCATGCTACTTTAATGCCATGTAAATTGTGCATCACTCATCATGACATGCTTGTTTGCTTGTCGCATTTGAATTCATATGCTTGTGCACTTTATTTATGTTGGCCCTTGTTTGTTTGGTTCTTCTTCGAATAGACGCCCAGCAGGAGAATTACCAGGAATCACAGGAGTACTACCCAGATCCATCTCTCGCTTCAACTGAGCTGCCAGGCAAGCACTACCACATGCTTGCATACATACAGTACCTATTGCCTCTATCTTATTCTTGCATCATTGAGTCGCGATTGCATTAAATTGAATCCCAAGTACTGCATAGCCTTTACTTTTAAACCTCACCGAAGCTTGTTCCTCCATCCCATGAGCCATTACTACAGGAGCTGTTTGAGCCATGCGAGTCGTAGCAAAGCATGAGTAGGGTACATGAGTGTCTGATGAATAACGAGATACCTAAACAACTTAACCGGAGTAGTAATGGGATAACTAATGAAAGAGGCACCAGTGGGCAATATCTGCTATTTGGTTTTTCATGCTGACTTGTGTCCCGTAGGATCCCGAGTACCTGATTCGTGTTCCTTGACTATTCGCACTATCCACATCCGGGAGGCCTTATGGACCCCCCTGAGCTAGAGCTTGATTCATTCTTATTTCTTGGGGCTACAATTAGTTTGGGGCTTTAATACTACCCTATACTTATGCCATGTTACTACTTTATTTAAGATTGTGCGAGGAGCACCTGTACTGTTTTAGATCGCTCCACGTTTTCGCGGTATCGACAGGCCTAGTCACATTTTCGGGTTCCCAGTCGTTTACAACCATCGTCGCAAACCCTGGGTCCGTCTCGGAGCCGGCCAACTTCGTTGCGGGTAGCTTATTGGGGTGGCCCCCTGAAATATTTCTGAATCCTGTGATTGCTTTATCGTGAATGCCTCGTTGGGTTTTGATTTGGTTTTTCGGAGGTTGATCGAGTGTGTGTTGCTATTCGTGCACCCCTGCAGGGTAAATCTTTCTGAAAGCCGTGTCCGCGGTTATGGATGACTTGGAGCACAGTTTCTCGATCATAGACAAGTATAACTAAAGTACCGCTTTTAAATTGACTAAGTACCTGACTAGTAAACAGTGCAATACTCATGGAACGATTAATAAAACTGCCAACGGATGATGGGGGTTGTTCGTCCGCTTCCTCATCAGTAAGCGAGGAGGAGGATGGATCTGTTAATTATACTGTTATAACTGTTGTTCTTAATTCACGGACATCTGTCTATCATTGGTTAGGCGGATGGTTAGCGAGTATCTGTAGAATTGATAGGTATTATCTTTTGCTGCAATTGCGTCACCCAGGTTGTGTCCCCTTTAGTGGCATAAAGACTTGCTGAGTACCCCTAGGATCTCACACGATGAATTGTTTGATTCAGATGAACAGGTGTACCCGCAAGATGGATACTGGGTGGAAGAGACAGATGATGTTGGCAACGATCATTCGGTGTAGAGATTTTGGGAACGGGGATCCGTGAGATCTGTGGGCGGGATGTGTTTATTTATGGGGCATCTTATGCCGATTTGCTTCTTATCCGTACTCGGATCTTTTTTTCCGCTTCCGCCTGATACTCTGATGTTTGTTGTATGAGGAGTTATCATAAATTATTATCTCTATCTAGGATATTTGAATCTTGCCGTATGGCGTTGCAATATTTCTATTTCTTTTAGATGGAATGGCTCTGAGGACTGTTGTATGTGGCTTGCATACATACTCATTTGTGTATGTAGTTGATCCCTTCGCCTGCCGATTACGCCGCTCGTTCTTGTCCCGATGTCTGAAAGTGGTTAGGATGGCCGAAAGGTCTACCGTGAGTGGCCCTGGGCCCCACCGTACTATTTTAACCACTTTCGTTCATCCAGGCATGTAACTAAGAGCGTAATTCACCGAGGTAGTTACACTGGGGAAGGGTGGATGGGGACGACACTTGTGCCAGCTGCTGCTGGGGCTTGCTTTAACAGGAGGGAGCGAGAGCACGCGCAAAGACGTGGCTTGGTCGATCACGTGCGGCTGCCAGGGAGAAGAAAAACAGGCCAGGTTGGGAGGGGTCGGACCAGAGAAGGGAGGTGCAGCCCGGTGCAGCTTGCGGTTCGGCTCAGGGAAGAGAGAGAGGCTCGGCTAGGTTCAGGCTGGGAGGATGCAAAGTACAGAAACAACTCAGCCGGGCTGTTTCCGATAGCTGGTGCATGCACATGCAAAGTAGGAATTGAAAACAGAGAGTGTGTAGATGGAGTGAGTGTGTGTATGATGCACACACGGTATGGACATGAAATATAAAGGCCTTAGCTAGAATAGCTAGATATGACTTGGTTTGGCTAGAAAAGAAGAAAGAGAGTATATGTGTGTCCAATTGGTAGAAGATGGATTTAGCTAGGTGAGAGTATGGTGTGTGTACGTGAATAAAGAAGAAGGGCATTAGTGTTTTTATATAGTCATAACTAGACTAGATAGGACTAGTTTTAGGCTAAAACTTTAGACCAGCTTTTTGCCTATTTTATTTTAGCAAAAAAAATTAATAGAACCCCCCTTTTTTTAAAGGGAGGGATATAGTGTGTTCGTGCATGTGGTGGCAAGTATACCACGATTAGGATTCTAGAGTAAAGTGTGGAGTGTATGAGTGTAGATAGATGTAGCCTTAGGAATGCACCAAAATAAAGAGGAGTTGTTATTGTAGAATTGAGGATCAACTTGCACAAAGATTAGATAGAGTTAAAACAGATAAACCACCATTCAAAATTAAAAGGAGAAAAGACAATGAGAAGATAGAAATATTGCATGGGCCATGCAAAGCAATTATTGCACCCCATGTTGATGTAATTGGGATGTGTAGGAATAATACCACATGGGTTTGAATTAAAATCCAAATGATCCCCATGTTGGTAAGTGGTGGAGTAGAAGGATTTTAGCACTAACAAATAGAACCAAACACTCCAATGAAATTTCAAAGGAACATATAAAAGCACATGCATGTCTATTATTTCATGTGACTAGAGTTGAGGGGTTATGATTGCATGTGTCACTAGAAAAGATAGAGCTAGAATGGCACGTGCATATTTGAGAAAAAGGGAATATGCACTATAATGAGAGAGGTGGGAAAATATTTGGATGGATCCACACATAATCAAATGAACATGATTTGAATCACAAGGAAAAATAAGAAGATCCCACTGTCATATATGTGGTAGATTTGAGACAAGATCATATGGACAAGAGATAGTAGCATGTTAGTAGGTGGAAAGAATTTAAAAGATATGCCCCCAACTCAACTTGGGCATCTAACATTATATCAAAAGTCAGATACAATATGTTAAGAAGCAAATACAATATAAATGCATATGTGATAAGAACCAAATAAAAGTGTTTTATATGATGCTCAAATGCAAGGTGGCATGATGACATGAGCATGCTATAATTATGATGCAACAATTATGTGTAGGAAGTAGCCATTATATTACTAGACCAATAGCATTACATATGTTAGACAGATGGGATGCTACAACTTTCTTGCAAATCCTAGTATAGTCATCTAACACCAAAAAGGGTGAGATTGAAAGAACGTTTCATGGTTCCCTATGTTTTGTGTGTTAGATAACAATACCATGGAGTTTCTAATGTGCACTAAGTGTTGCAGGAATGTTTTGGGTGTTCTGGGGGCCGGATTATCCGCCCCCATCATGGGCCGGATTATCCGGCCTGACCATCTTGGCCAGGGCTGACTGCGCGTGTGCTTCTGTCGGGGGGTGGATTTTCCCCCGGACAGTCCATCTCTGGGGCGGTTTTTCACCCTGGACCGGATAATCTGGCCTCCCTCTAGGGCCAGATAATCTGGCCCCAGGGGAATCGCCCCAGGGAGCGCCTGCGCAAGCTTCTGTCTGGGGCAGAATTTTCCCTGGATATTCCGTGGCTGGGGCTGAATTTTTCCCCAGCCAGATACTTTGGCCCTACCCCAGGGCCAGATAAGCCGGTTCCCAGGAGAAGATGCCAAGGGCCGCCCTGTGCGTGCTTCTATTCGAAGGCGGATTATCTGCCAGATTATCCGAGTCTGGGGTAGAGTATTCCCCAGGCCGAATAATCCGGCCCTCACTTGGGCCGGATAATCTGGCCTCCAAAGGCTCCAATGGCTTAGTTGGGGCAGGGGTATAAAAGCCCCTTCATCCCCTTCAGGTAGAACACTTGATTCATTCAAAAAAGACCAGACATGTTGCAAGAGCTCTCTCTCTAGATCTCCCACTTCAACCACCCAAAGGCTTCGATCTTTGGGGGAATTGAAGGAGGAGACAACCTACATCGTCATCATGAATCAAGTGCATCAACTTCTCTCCATTCACTTGGAGAAATCTCCGATCTAGTATTCTCGTTAATATCTAGATCTTGTGTTTTGTTATTGATAACTTGTTCTTGTGGCAGCTTGTTGTCATTACGGGAGACTCCAATTTGGTTGTGGAGTTGTGCCCCACTAGTTGTGTATAGGCGCCGGTTCCAGCCTCGAAGGGTTCCTATTGTGGAAAGGTGGATTAGGCCTTTGGTGGCGGGATCCATCGGAGAACAGGGTGAGGCCTATTGTGGCGTGGTGGTCTTAGTACCGCCCACCCCTCCAACGCAGATGTACTTCCCTTAACAAGGAAGGAACTGCGGTAAAACAAATCCTATGTCTCCGCGTGCTTCACTATGATTCACTCGTTCCTCTTTCTCATTCGCCTTTACTCGCTAGTAGTTAGGTTTACATATAGGGAAATTCTTCATAATAGCTTATCTAGAGAATTTACCTTTTGTGTCAAGCCTAAAATTGAAAAAGCATTAAAATTTGAAGTAGCACCTATTCACCCTCCTCTAGGTGCCCATACGATCAATTTCAGCGTTGATTACACCAGCTTGAACAAAGCGTGTCCAAAGGATCCGTTTGCTTTCCCTCGCATTGACCAAGTCATTGACTCGACGGCTGGCTCGGAACTTCTGTGTTTTCTCGATGCCTACTCAGGTTACCACCAAATCCTCCGGATGCAAAGTCGGACCAATTGGACACTTCATTCACCACACCCAACGACATGTACTTCTAAGTCAAGATGCCCTTTGGGATGGAAAACCGCTGGCGCTACGTACCAGTAGACGATGCAGCGCTGCCTACACGACCAAATAGGTCGCAACGTAGACGCTTACGTCTTCGGGGTACCATGCGGCAAGCTGTTGGGCTTCATCGTTTTGCACCACGGAATCAAGGTGAACCCAGAGAATATCAAGGACATCCTCGACATCAAGCGTCCGACATGCCTGAGGACATACAAAGGCTCACGGGCTGCATAGCAGCACTAAGCCGATTCATCAGCCGACTTGGGGAGAAGGCTATGCCGCTCTACAAGTTGCTCAAGAAGGCGGACAAATTTATATGGACAGACGAGGCTGACGCAACACTTCAGGAGTTGAAGAGAATACTCTCCTCCCCACCAATACTTACAGCACCAGTGTCAAGGGAGCCTATGTTAGTTTACAAGGCGGCAACCAACCGAGTCATCAGCATCGTCATCGTGGTGGAGCGCAAGGAACCAACGCACGAATACGGGATTCAGCGACCTGTTTCTACGTAAGTGAGGTCTTGACAGAATCCAAGCAGTGTTACCCGAACTACCAGAAGATAGCTTACACAGTTTTCCTTGCTTCACGGAAGCTAAGACATTACTTCCAAGAGCACCCCATCACAGTAGTGAGCAAAGCTCCACTGTCCGACATCATCAACACCAACGATGCTATAGGAAGAGTGGCAAAGTGTGGCATTGAACTTGCCGCCTTTGAAATCACCTACAAGAGACGCGACACTATCAAATCACAAGCATTGGCGGATTTTATTGCAGATTGGACAGAGCTGCCAAAAGACACCCCTGTACTAGAGCCAGAGTTTTGGATCATGCATTTTGATCGATCCAAGTTACTCAATGACTCACGGGCTGGTGTATTACTACAGTCACCAACTAGGGAGAAGCTCCAATACGTCCTGCAGATCCACTTCAACGCCACAAACAACATGGCGGAATATGAGTCCCTCATTCACGGACTTCGTGTGGCCAAGGATATTGGCATCAAGCGCATGGGTTGTTGTGGAGATTCCGACTTGGTTGCCCAGCAAGTAGCCGGCACCTGGAACACGCGGAACCCTATGATGGTGGCATATCGGGACGAAATAGACGAGATTGCCAAGTGCTTCGACGGCTACGAAGTCAAGTACGTCAAAAGGGAGGAAAATAGGGCAGTAGATCTGCTGTCAAAGCTTGGATCAGCTCGACGACCAATTCCGCCAGGCGTTTTCCTGGAGCATTTACGGACCCCATTCGTGAAGGGAGTGGACCCCGATAACTCGGATAGAATGGACTCATTCAGTAACGTAGTAATAGTGACCTCTCTGGCTTGGATGAAACTGCCCATGGACTATCTACAAGGCGGAACTTTTCCCGCTGACGAAGTCGAAAGCCGGAAAATAGTATGCAGAGCAAAAGGCTATGTCATTATTGATGGCCAGCTATACAAAAGAAGTACCACATGAGTTTTCCTTTGATGCGTCTCCCAGCAGCAAGGTATTGACATCCTTAGAGAGATACATCTTGGAGATTATGGGCATCACATCGCTCCCCGATCGTTGGTGGCTAAGTCCTTCCGACAAGGATTCTACTGGCTAACTGCCAAGGTGGACACCGACAAGTTGGTACAAACATGCCTTGGGTGTCAGTTCTATGCAAGACAACCAAGTTTTCCCGCTGAAGAACTGCGAACCATACCAATAACTTGCTCACTTGCAGTCTGGGGGCTTGACATGGTGGGACCTTTGCAGACAACACCTTGTGGATTTACACACTTCCTAGTAGCAGTGGATAAGTTCACAAAATGGATTGAAGCTAAACCCATTAAAAAGCTCGATGGGGCAACAACCCTAAAAATTTTCAGTGATCTAGTGGTGAGATTTGGTCTCCAACACGGCATCATCACTGACAACGGCAGAAATTTGCCTCTCTGAGAAGTTGAGGAGTACTGTCATGAAAAAGGCATCCGCCTTGACCTAGCATATGTGGCACATCCACAGTCTAATGGACTAGGTGAACATGCCAATGGACTAATTCTGCACGGAATCAAGCCACGCTTCGAGGCACTATTACATAGAGCAGCTAGAGCCTGGGTGGAAGCATTACCATCTATATTGTGGAGTTTAAGAACAACACTCAACAGATCCACTGGCTTGACTCCTTTCTTCATGGTTTACGGAGGAGAAGCTTTCCTACCATCCGACATCCTCCATGATGCACCAAGAATCACCGCCTGCGAGGAAGATGACGCTGAAGAATCCAGACGCTTATCTGTGGACCTACTCGAGGAAGAGCACGTGCTGGCATGCTAGAGATCCGTCTTCGACCAGCAGAAGCTACATGGCTACCATAGTCGTCGTATTAAGCATCGCTCGTTTAAAGAAGGGGCTCTGGTGCTTAGACTCAAGCAGGACAAATCACAGAAATTATCCTCGCCTTGGGAAGGACCGTTCATCATAAGCAAAGCATTGCTAAATGGTTCCTATTACCTCATCGATATTCGCGAGTTGAAAGATATGCCAAAAAATCGCAAGCGCAAGCAACGTGACTCCGATGATGATTACCCAAAGACAGATCGGCCATGGAACATAGCATAGCTACGTCCCTTCTACACTTAGCACATTTATATTTTGTAATAAGTTTCTTATATGATCAATGAAATAAAGCATTTGGTTCACTCATATTTTCTAAGTATTTTAGCTCCTTTAGTTTTTCATTTTTTGGATCATATAAACCCTTTATGCACAAGTTTGCATTTGCACTTGTGAAAATTCCGCCTACCGGCGTTAGCTTAATTTTTTTTGTCTACACGTTTTTTGAAGTTTTAAGTGGATCCCGGAGTAGTGACTTCTCGGCACTCAAAGCCGGCAATTTTGTTCTAGGCTCTTGACGGTTCTATTAAGCATCATCACCTAAGAGAATGGTTCTGTGCTACGAGTCTTTCGTCTCACGAAAGATCAAGCATACGAAACAGAATAATGGATAAGCTAGCACTTGCTTAAAAAACATATACATGCTAGAAACAGATAAGTAGCAGGAACATTGAGTGCAAGTTTTTTCTGCCTTACAAACACATAAGTTTTTCCGCATACACACTTAAGAGATACATTTAATACACATATTTTTTTATGGCTCTAATGCAGGGGACTTCGTTGTGGCATCATCAGCAACAGGAGAGTCGGGTCGGGAGAGATCGTCAAACTCAGAAGGAGATGGGCTAGACTCAGAAGAAGCCATGTGCGCATCTAGTATCTCAGTAGGCACGAAGACGTCCGCCTTGACCATCTTGGCAACTCTGGTGTCGTAGCCATCAAGGGAGTTCCAAATAGCATCGCTATCGATCTCTTTACCTTCCTCGCCTAGCTTGGGCATGCCGCATGTCACCAAGTTGATGTCAGCGTTGTCATAGTGTGCTTTGACCAAGGATAGGGTCATCCTTGCACCATCCCGGACGCACTAAGCTTTCCAGTCATCGACTTTCTCGGGGGCTTGGCACAGGATTTCCGCATACTTGGCCGCTGAGTCTACCGCCTTGATGTTTATCCCTAAAGGCTGGGCTATCTCCTTGGCCAGCGTGATAGCGGTGTTGATGAAGTTGCTGGCAACAATCATGCATTCTTTTGGATATGGAGCACCTTCACCCATTTTGGTTAAACCAATGGGGGATATGTTTTTGTCAGAGACAAAAGTTCATGAGTACAAGTAATATAATTGCACATCTTATAGAAGTTGACAGAGTTAGAGGAAAGTTACGAAAGATGCTGTTCTCCGCTTGCTTGCATGTCTCTGCCTTGATGTCATGCTCCTTCTGAATAGTCTTGAATATCTCAAGGTTCCTCTCATTCTGCTCTTTGGTAGATTGGTTCTATTCCTTGAGATGAGCAATTTCGTTCTTGAAGCGCTGCATCTCAGCGTCAGCAGACTCTTGCATAGCCTTCATCGCCTCCTCATGGCCCTTGATAGCATCATCCAGGTCTTTCTTCAAGATTTTGTTCTCATTGTCAAGCTCCTAAATATGCTTGGATTGCTCAATGATGCTCTTGGCTTTGGCAGTGGCTTCTGTAAGACAGAAAATACAAAGCATTGTGAGAAGACAGTAGAAATAAATCCATGAGGAAGAGTAAGGAGCTGCTAAGAGAAACAAACTCTGGCTATTTTTGATCTGTTGCTTCAGGAAGGTTGTTTTACCCTATTCGAGGTCCAGTTTCTTCCGCAAAGCAGCAAACCTCTCATTGGCGGCTATTCTCTGTCTATTCTCATTCTGCAAAGAGTAAACATTCTTAGTTTCTCTAGAGCATCTAGTCGGAACTATCTAGTTTCAACTACACGCTCGGGGGCTACAATATAAGATTTTAATCAACAAGTGTTCTCTCTTAGAGTGTCTAGTCAGAATTATCATTCCAAACTAGAAACTTGGGGGGCTACATGGACAAGTTTTACACTTAGTTCTTTTGGAGCACTCATGCCAAACCTATCAAGCTTTCGCCTAAGAGCTCAGGGGCTATAGTGGAATACATTACAAAGTAAAAGAAGTGAAGTTTAAAAAATTTACAATGGCAATAACTTTGTGATTATTGACCAAATTGGCATATGCAGTACGGAAGATGTCGGCATTGTTATACATGACATCTTCTTGTGCAATAAGGTCTCCAGGCACAATGTCAGAGGAGTCACGGCTAGAGGAGTTGTTGAAGCCGGAGGCATGGATGATGCCCTAGTCGCCTGCTGCATTATCATAGCAGTTGATGGCCCAGAGGCTCCCTCCTTGTCTGTGGCCAAATTACCTCTGCCTCCTCTCCTTCCATTACATGTTTCCCTTTCTCGGTGGCATCCTTAGCCAGAGCTTTAGCCACTTTGGAGGAAGTACTCTCCCGCGTTGCCTGACCGCTGGGAGTGACGTCCACCCCGGGAGAGTCTGAGATATCAAAGATTGGATTGACATCTGTCTCCATGGTGGAGATCTCAGGGATGACGGGGGACGAAGGCCCACCGGGACCAGCAGTGGGCTTGGCGGCAGGAGTAGGGGGAGCAGTAGCGGGAGAAGGCTTGGCGGCCACATCCCTGATCAATATGTCATGGATATTTTTTGACTCTCCGGCATCTCTAGAGGATCGCTTTAGGCTAACACCAGCTTTCCTCCTGAAATGTACAAATTATAAGTATAGGAGTTGAATAAGGTGCGAGCTAAAAATACAAGTCGGAGAATAAATACACTTACTCCATGGCACGGGCCTTGGTTAGGGGAATGCTGGTGGATTTCGTATTCTCCGCCTCTAAGGCGGTGGTGGATCATTTGGAGACTCCACTCTTCGATTTCTTCTTCTTGGCCTCGGTGGCAGCGTCAGAGGTGGAGCTCTTCCGCTTTCGTGCTGCCGAAGCGTCATCGTTGGACACCACTTGGATATCCTTTAGCTTATGATCATAAACCTAGGAGGCCATTTGATCTTCTGCCAAGGTTGCCAGCTGGGAAGCAAAGGTGTGTTAGAATGATAACTTCAAGACGGGAAAGCCTTAGAGTATATATGTAACGAGCACCAAAGGAAACATAAGCTACCTCTGGGCACTTGCCGCCTTCGAACATGTCATAGGTGATCTTGAAGCCACGCTTCCTGTCTTTCACCTTGACTATGTCCTTTAGCCAGAGCTTGATGGAGTCAGTGGAGAAATTGTCCTGCAAAATACGCATAGGATCCTTCTGTCTCTTGGTGTACTAGCACATCAGCTCGGTGCGGTGCTCTAGAGGCTGGATCCTCCTAGTGAACCAGCACATGGCTAGGTCCAAGCCCGTAAGACCTCCATCTACGAGCCATTCAATCCACCTTACAACGCGTTTGGCCTCATCGTCAGATGGAAGGGAGGCTGGGGTCCTCCAGGCAGGTACTTTGGCGGTGGCTCCATCGACAAAGTCGGGATACGTCTCAAGACGGTCAGGTAGGAGAATATCTGGGTCTTAGAAGTATGTGCGCTGCCAGTTCTTGCATGATTCATGCCCTACGATGTCGGGGAAGCGCCGGCTAGGCTGGATCTTAAAGCTAATGGTTCCACAAGTCCGCAATTCATCCTTGGACTCTACAGACTCTCTCTTGACGGTGAAAAAGTATACAAACATATCTAATCTAGGTTTGATTCCTAGATATCCTTTGCACAAAGCTACAAAATTGCTAAGACGAGGATGTGTTAGGAGAGTGGTTGTGGGGAAGTACCCGGAAGTGCTGGAGGACGTCCAGGAAGAAGTCGGAGACTGGCAGGCTTACGCCTCGTACCAGCTGGGCTTTGAGGTACACCTTCTCTCAGACTTGGGGAGGAGTCACCTTGGCGGCCGGCGCCGGCTGCCAGACCAAACCCTCCGCCGCGGGGAGATACCCCTCGGTGATGAGTTCTTGCAGATCCTCGGCGGAGTGGTCGGAGCCCCTCCACACTCCCTTGTGGGAGACATTATCCTCTTCAGTAGCTTCTGGTGCCGCCCGTACTATGTAGTCGCCGGTGGTTTCCACCACGGTGATGACAGGGATGACGACCCCCTCTGGTGGGATCGTCACTCCTTGAGATGGTTCCATTGTAGCCTCGGGAGTCGCTGCTGTCGAGGGAGCAGAGCTGCTGGAGGCCATCACTTAGATGGAGAAGGATGGAGAAGAGGCGAAGCTCTGGCTAGGGTTTTCTGAGGAGGATCTCGAACAGGCGCGCGGTTGGAGGAAGACAAAGATTAGGTGAGAATGCGGGTAAAAGAAAATAACCGAGCCGCAGTCAAAATATATAGACCCAGCGTCAAGATTCATGCAAAGCGATCCGATGGATGGAGCGTTGTCGATGTGGAGACGAACGTCCGCGGTAATTTTACCATGTCCTTTGTCTTTGCCGCTTTACTGTTTTGGATTTTGCGCGCGTAAAAATAGCTAATGATTAATTCCTTGCCTTCTGTGAGTTTCGAGGTAGCGTAGGTTGTACCCTACATCATGCTCCTGACAGTTGTAGTGAAGAGGTCACATCTGAAGATTCCATCGAGGATGGAAGTCATCTGCCTCTGGAAACTCCGACTACATTGCGAAGCCGGAGAGGATTGCAGGGTTCTTTGGGAGATCTTTGAGATATTGCTTGACAGATTGCCATCATCACATAGACAAAGCATTCAAGATTAATAAGCAAGACATCGCAAGATCTCGAAGTCCTCTGGGGGCTACTATTGGGGATATGCTAAATGGGTATCACCATAGCATGTCCTTAATCCGGATAACGCCCACAGTTGGTAGCGAGGCCTATGGCCTGCTGGGCGGCCCAGTTAGATGGATCCAGAAGGGTTGCTCATGCCGGATAAAGGAAGGCTATGTAGGAGTCACCGACATACTCGGAGCCTTAGAGTGCAAGACATGAAAGACTAGTTAGTATTAGTGTAGGAGTCTTTACCTTGTCCAGCAAGATACTTTCCCTGTAACCCTAGGTTCTGGTGCCTTTATAAACCGGACCTGTGGGAGCCTTTAGGGCACAACCAATCAGATTGCTATGTACAACGTGTAACACCTCGCACAACGAACCTATCTCTGTAACTCAGCGTATTGCCATTATAGTGATTTATAGCAGGAGTAGAGTTCTGCCACCGTTGTGGGACTTGAACCTGGGTAAGATATGTTACCTCGTACCCGCAAAGTCTGTGCCTTACCCCACGTCTCTAAACACGCACTGTGAGGACCCCTCCATGGCGTACTCGTCAGCAATACCACGACAAGTTCTCTTGCAGAATAGCCTTGTTTACCAGACTCTAGAAATTTGGAAAATCATGGGACACAAACCTATCCTTCAGACATGGGTTTAATCCCCTCAGGAACCTAGCAGTCTTGTCGGCCTCAGTGGGAATATCTGCTTTCCCATAGTGTGACAACTTAGTGAAATGATCCCAATATTCCGAGACTGACATCTTTCCTTGGACTAGAGCTCGAAATTCATCCCTCTTCAGCTCCATGAGACCAGCTAGAATGTGTGTAGTACGAAAAGCTTCAGAAAAGTCATTCTAGATGATTGCCTCAGCATCATCATGTGCATCATAAAATCTCTCCCACCAATCTGTAGCTACACCCTGGAGTTGGTGCGCCGCAAACTTCACATGGTCTTGTGCATCAACATTGACCAAACTGAGCTTCCTACGAATGTCCTTCAGCCAATCCTCAGCTTCAATAGGGTGCGCAGACTCTGCAAAAGTAGGTGGCTTTATCCTCATGAAATCTACTAACTTGGACTGTGGTGGAGGATGATGACCTTGATTTTGATTTAGGTTTTTGTTTTGGTTATTAACATAGGTATGATTACTCGGATGCTTATTATTTGCTGCCCTATGCTAGGTAAAAGGCTTACGGCCCATAAAGGTTTCAGATAACAGCCCAAGGAAGCAACCGATAAAGGCTTTGATTGTATTAGGAAAGAAACTATGAACCAACATTGTGTTGGTATTGCAATTACGCGTGTATGAAACCTATCGCCATACATCTTTGAGACCCGGCCTATTATATATAGGATGGGAGAAGCCTAAGCAGGGGTACCGAAATCTAGAGGACAACTTGTAATAGTGCGATTACTCAATATTCAGGCGATTTTGACTCCATTGTTTTCCTGACATCCAATGAAATCCCCAACGTTCTGTTTTCGGCGAGACCCTAAGTCCATCACCATGGGCATTGCTGAGGTTACCCCTCGTCAATTGGCGCTGTTTGTGGGAAACCTGATAGCTGGAACCTCGGATTCGGTGGACCGCTCTCCACGAAGCATCAACTCGACAAAACCAGATCCACGCCCACCCACCCCTGTATTGGTACCCGCTGATTTCAACGGCGGATCCGATCTGATCATCGGAAGTTTCCACTTCCAAGTAGATGACCCGCAAGAATCGCACCCTTCGGCTCTGATCACATCAGAACCATCGGTGCAAAAACCTGCGCCCATGGTAGTACCAGCATCTTCCATCGGATCCTCCACGAACGTCACAACACAGATCGAAGCAGGTGAAGAAGGTGAGAAAATCGAGACAGATCTAGGAGACCTTGATGGCCCTCATGGTATTCTCTCCCTCGGGTCAGGTCATCAGCCAACCCCACCACGCAAAGCAAACCCGACAAACTCAGAACCCGAAGAAAGCAGCGAAAACATCGACTTCGAAGAAAGGATGGCGAAGATCTATCCAGAAATACAATCTCGGAATATTATCAGCACATCCTTTGAAGAAGAAGATAATGCCATCATACCACGCATAACACGCCACCAAGTGTGCATGATCAATGGGGATACCTCAACACCACATGACAAAAATGATAATCACATAGTACAAGGAAGAGGCGGAGAACCGCACAGAGGAGAGAGACAAGGACTTTGGATACCAGCATCGGCATGGCAAAAAGCAAGGGAGGCAATTTTGAGAACAGTTCCAATGAAAGCGGATGCTTCACATGAGGATCTACTAGCATACCAGTACCCACTTCACCACAAGAAGAGAGACCTACTTAGGATGTAGAGGCAAGTCGACGAAAGAAAGTGCTTAGCCGACGAATCCAGCTTACGACGGGCACAGTTAAGCTCTACTCGAGGATCAGGGAGCATAACAGGAGGAGCACCACCAAGAAGGGCAACATATCGACTCTGGCATATCCCTGAAGCAGAAACAAGTGGACTCATTCGAGATCTCGACCTATCATTCATGTCAATTGACCAAGCAGGAAACATCAAGGCAAAAACAGCTTAGGTAGCCATTGTAACCGCACAAACATATCTAATCACCACTCAGCCCGCACCCGACGATCCCCGTGCGGCCCTCCACCACTCCTCCCTAATAAACCTTGGCATGGTGGGAGCCTCTCTTGCGGAAGCAGAGCAAGGAATCATGCGACAACCCGATAGATCTCCACGCCGTCACAGTAGTCCTCTGCAAGTGGGACACACCTGACGATCTCGATCGCCACACCAGACACATCTCGTAGCACCCGAGCCGCAAAGCAGCACGAAACAACAACACACAACATAGGAACGATGGATCAAGGGACGAAAACCGTAGCTGATGATATCATGATGGATACAACGAAGATGATTAAGAGCTATGCGGAGCCAATTGTTTTACGTAGCGGATTCGCAAAACCTCAGTACCCAAGGACTTCAAACTTCCACACGACGGACACAAGTACGATGGACTATAGGGAACCCGAAGCATGGTTAGCAGATTATTTAGCCACTGTAAAATTACAAGGCGGTTCCACAACTACCGCAATGCAAATCCTACAATTACATCTGACCAGCACCGCAAGATCATGGCTCAGGCAGTTACCCGAAGATTCCATCGCTAGCTGGAACGACCTAGAAGATAAGTTCATCTAGCACTTCCAATCCACGTTTAAATGACCAGCATCCTTGGAGCAGTTGCGAGCGTGCAAACCAAAATCTAGGGAATCAATAAGAGAATTCATCCAACGATGGAATATCATAAAAAACTCAGCTGAGTCCATATCCGACGAAAGAGCCATCGATGCCTTCAACGATGGCCTCCATCGTCGAGAATTCATAGAAGAACTGGGATGGGTTAAACCAAAAACAATCTCACAGCTAATGGAAATAGCAAATTGTTGGACTGATGGAGAAGATGTGCTGCATAATAAGCGCACGCGATCACCCGAAGAAGATAGGGATAAACGCGGCAATGACAGAAGGAGAAGGAACAACGATGGAAACACGGGACCAAGTTATGTCACAACGGGTTTTTCGGGTGAAGGTAACAACATAAGCAACGACTACAACGACGGATACCGCTAGAACAGGGACGACGTCGGAGGAAGCCAGTCAGCACAGCGGTATCAGCCAAGAGCACGATACCATCCATGTCAACAATGCAAATGCTGGAAGGACCCTGTAATATGCATTTTTACGTCGACTCAGCAGGCAGACGACAATCTAACCACCTCATGAAAGACTGCCAAACATTCCTGAAGATGCAGGAGCTTTGTAATGCAAAGGAAACGAAGCGGCAAACCAAGGATATGCATCTACGCCTGGCACATTAGCCATTGGCGCATCACCACCACCATCAGCGGCACCACCACAAAACACAAATGATCAAAACAATGAGTATCCTAGGTCAAAAGGAGCAATGTCCATGATTCAGAAATGGCGTCCATCCAACATAATTCAGAAGCTCATCACAAGACAAATCAATATGGCAGAAACAGCAACATCAACAACACCCGAATATCTTCACTGGTCCGAGCAAGAAATCACATTCAGCAGAGCCGATCACCCGCTTCAGGTCCCACGACCAGGCCACTCAGCCTTGATAGTAGAAGCACAAATTGGCGGTTTCGATATGTGCAAAATATTCATGGATGCAGGAAGCAACATAAATCTGATCTACGCAAAAACGCTGAGAACAATGGGCTACCCACTGGACAATCTCGCGCCAATAGAAACTGTTATGGGTCTCCTTGTGGAATTACCCTTGGAGTGGCCCGATCTTCACGGATTTGAGGCAGAAGTGAGGGAAAACACGATGAACACGATGAACACAACTCTAATGCAAGGTAAAGATACAAACACACGCCAAATCACACCCAATTCGATTTGCTCCCATTGGTTCGAACAACTAATCCAATAGAATCCTCGGCGAGAGACCTTGCGGTAGAATCACCAAAGGAGAGATCGGCAAGTGGATGGTAGAATCCAAATCAACGAGAGAGTAGCAACCAAGTAGAATCCCAAAGGGGAGAGACCAAGCACTACTAGAATCCTTGATAGGGAGAGACCAAACACTTGAGGAGGGTCTTGACAACTTGGAGAAGGGCACCGACTCCAAGGCCTTGTACAACTCATAGATCTACTAATGAGAGGGGGTTCCCATCTAGGGTTTGGCACATGCCTCAATTCATCATCATCTCTAGGGTTTCAAGGAGGAGGTGGGGACATATATATAGGCCAGCCACGAGCTAGGGGTAAAACAGGCATAAGCAGGAAGTTTAGGGCATTACATGGGCCAAGCCCAGCCTAAGGCACGCAGGCCCATGATGCTTGGTCCGGAGACTCCGGTGTAGGCCGGAGACTCCGGTCTGTCTCCGGTGTCACCTTCGGAGGGGTCGCAGACTGTCCTAGGCACAGGTTCGGGGCTCGGTCCGGAGACCAGGCCGGAGACTCCGGTGTGGTAGACCGGAGACTTCGGTCTGCTGGTCCGGAGACTCCGGTCCTGCTTCAGCAGCTTCTTGCGTCTTCTCTTCCAGGCCTCTTGCTTGGGTGTCTTGGCTCCAGACCCATCCTTGTTGCATCTCCTTGGCATCATGTTCATGGACCTAGTCACATCATGGGTATTTGTCTCAAGTAGGATTCCATTCGCACAATAACCAACGAAAGGCAAAGCATGGAATGAGTTCACCTTTGGAGTGATGATTAGCGTGTCATGATGTGGACCAAAGGTGGTTTCCACATGTTGGGCTACATCATCTCCCCCCGCTTGAAAACGAGTCGACCTCGACGATGTTCGATCATCATGTAAGGAAGGAGGTGTATCCTTGGCCTTGGTCTTGTACACGGTCGGATCACCGGTGTCGAAGCCATTCTCAAACTTGTTGAAGAGCTTGTGGTATATCTCGCCATCATGTTGTGGTTGGAGATCTTGTAGCCTTATCCTTGTAGTTGTTGGTGTATCTTGGGTACCTTGCAAAACCGACAACAAAGAGAGAGAATTGTTTGAATGATTGTTAGTATGGGTCACACTCAAGGCTCTCCTCTCACATTTTGTGGCTTGCGCCGTGGCACTCATGATTTGTCCACTCATTTTTGGATTGTGGCACTCACTCTCTTGATGGTGGTTAACTCTCTCACCACTCGTCTCACAAGGGTATTTAGCTTGCTTTATCTTGTTGACGGGTGTCATGTTGAAAGCGATGACTTGGCTTGGCGTCATGGGTTGGAGCACCAATCTCTTGTCATTCCACTTGAAGGAGTATTGGTTGGTGGCACCATGATGCATTGCTCCTTTATCGTATTGCCATGGCCTTCCAAGTAGTATGTGGCACACGGACATTGGCACGACATCACACTCGACGGTGTCTTCATACGGGCCAATCTTGAAGGAGACTTGGACCTTGGATGTTATCTTGAGGGCTCCATTGTGATCCAACCATTGGACAAGATAGGGGTGAGGGTGCTCTATGCATTGGAGCTTGAGTTTCTCACAAAGCTCCGTACTTGAGAGGTTTCGGCAACTACCTCCATCAATGATCACTTTGATTGACTTTCCATCCATTCCAGCACGAGTTTGGAAGATATTGAGGCGTTGGTCCTCTCTTGGGATGGAGTTTGTTGTCGTGATTTGAGCTATGACAAGTGCGGGGCCCGGATCATGCTCGCATACAAGTGTGTCATCCTCTTCCATTGCGTATGTCCTTGCAATAGCTCGTTGAGTGAGAGCTTCATATTCCTCTTCACTTATGGAGTAGGTGGCACCATTCTCATCCGTAAGCATCACTCGTGAGTTGGTGCACTCATATGACTTGTGACCTTTCAATCCACACTTGAAGCAAGTGACTTGACTATCCGATGTCGTGTTGGAGGAGGGTGCTATCACAGTCTTTGCTTGCTTGGATGAGGTCGTTGCTTGGTTATTTGGCTTTGCGGTAGCATTTGCATTGATGGATGCAAAGTATGGCTTGGGCCTCTCGTATGCATTCTCCTTTTGCAAGTGCCGCTCAGCTTTGGTAGCTTGGTGGAGGAGCTCGGTGAGGTTCTTGTACAGTTGAAAGTCAACAATCTTCCTTATTGGGCGGCTCAAACCATTGAGGAACCTTGCTATGGTTTGCTCTTCGAGTTCTCTCACATCAGCTCGCATCATTGTTTTCTCCATTTATTTGTAGAACTCTTCAATTGACTTGGTGCCTTGTTTCAAGTTTTGTAGCTTGTCGAAGAGATCTTGGCGATAATGTTCGGGGACGAAGCGTGTGTACATCACTTCCTTCATCTCAGTCCAAGTTTCAATTGGAGGTTCCTCATTCTTCTCGCGGTTCTTTTGGAAGTCTTCCCACCAAACATTTGCATAGTCCTCAAACTCAAGGGATGCCATTGCAACTTTCTTTTCTTCGGAGTAGTTGTGAACTCGGAAGATCTTGTCAACTTTGAGTTCCCAATCAATGTATGCATCGACGTCTTCTTCTCCCTTGAACTTGGGCATAATGAACTTGAGCTTCCCAAACTTGCCCTCTTCATGTTCATGATGGTAGTTGCGGCGATCTTGCCTTATGCTCGCTTCACTTGGTGCACGTGGTGGCGGAGGAGGAGCTTGATTTTCTCGAGGACGCGGTTGAGGAGGAGCTTGATGCGCAAAGTCTCTTCTACGCCTTTGCTCGGAATCATTTGCATTCATTGGTTGTTGATGACGATGGTGGGGTTGAGCGTAGCGGTTGTTGTGTCGCGCGCGGTGTGCATCCTCGTCATCATCACTCGTATCCCATTGTGGTGCTCGATGAACTTGTTGTTGATGGCGATGGTCATGGTTCGGGTGTTGGCGCCTATCAACGCGGTTGTGTTCACCATGGCGTTCTTGATCTTGGGGTGGTGGTGGCACTTGTACCATAGCTTGTTGTGGAGGGCGACCATGTTCTTCTTGGTGTTGTGGATGCGCTTGGTGATCATGGTGTCGATGACGTCTTGCGTGGTGCGGTTTTTGATGTTGTGGCTCAACCATTTGTACATGGTGATGACGAGCTTGATGTTCCCCATTGTGCTGGTGGGGTTCTCCATGATGAGAATGGGAGCGCGAGGAGTCGCCATGATGACTTGAGGAGCGCGCGCGAGACGAACTTGACGAGCTTGAGTGGTGTCCATGACGGTTGCCGAGGTTGGCAATAGCTTGGTGAAGAGCTTGGAATTGAGCATTGTGCTCCACTTGGCGTTGCCGATCACGGTAGTCGAATTCTCGAAAAGTTTCGTCAAGCCGGTTCTCAAGCCTCTCAAATTGGGCATTGAATTCTTGGCGTTGCACCCATAAGTTGTGGCGCGTGGCAAAGCCATCTTGGTTGTTGAAGTTGCCATCTCCACTTTCTCCGCTTTCCCTAGACATGTTATGTGATCACAAGTGAAACGAGGGTGGTATTGGTGGTATGGTATTTGCTACCTTGCCTCACCAAGTCAAAAATTGGAAAGGTTGTTCTTGCTGAGAGCAAAGCGAATACACAAGACACACACACACAAAGGCCTATGGTGGATGGGTAGGAAGGTGGATAGCAAATGGAACAACCAAACGAAAAGGTTATTGTCAAAAGTGGGTAAAATCCAACCAAAGCAAAATCAAAGGAAAAGGTCAAAAGGGTGACGAGAACCTACGACTATGCACACACGGTGGAGATTAATGTGGCTAACACGACTATGAAAATGAGCAACGAACAAAATTGGTCCTAACGAAGACTAATGATCGGTGTCGTGCCAACACTATGAGAGACCGTAGCCCGTTTGCCAAAAGGTGGAGAAGCAACGGATTTGTATGCTTGCCTTGCTCTTGCACGCACTCTTGCTTAGAAGCTTTGGACTCTCTTTTGTATTGGTATCTTTCTCTTTTTCTTTTGCTTATAAGCTTTTTTTGTACCTCTTTCTTTGCTATGCTATGGATTCAAGTTTTTGCTATTGCCTCTACACTATGACTTATGCAAGAGCAAGCGCACAATGCTTCGGCAAACACAAGATGAGCTACTCTCGATAGGTTAGGTAACACACAAAGGAAGAAGGGGTTAATAAGGGTGGTGCAAGTTATACCTTGTGGTGATGTCGCACTTGCAACCGTTGGTGGAGGGATGGTTCGAGTTTCGTGGTGTCGATGTCGAGTACGAGGCGATGCGGAAGCTTTTGTTAGTTGACAGACACGCACACGAAACACAAACGTCAAAAGGAAATCAGTCGAAAAAGGAAAAGGGGGTAAATTTTTTTGTCAGGGCCGGAGACTCCAGTGTTGTTGGTCCGGAAACTCCGGTGTGGGCCAGAGACTCCGGTCTGCCGGTCCAGAAACTCCGGTCTGGGCCGGAGACTCCGGTCTGCCGGTCTGGAGTCTGCACGACGAACAGCTCGTATTCTTGAGCGGAAATTCGGCCCTTGAACCCTCAAATCCAGAAAATTTCGACCAAATTGGGCTGGGAAATGCAGGGCACAAGTAGACCAACTCCAAAGACAAGTTTCTATTGGACTAAAACCACAATCAACTCACCAAAACGAGAGATCGATCCAAAAGCAATTTGGGGCTATATTTTTGGTATTTTTCAGTTTATGTTGGAAATCGAAGGGCGAAGTCAAATCCGTGGCAACCAAAAGCTGCTGATACCAGTTGTTATGGGTCTCCTTGTGGAATTACCCTTGGAGTGGCTCGATCTTCATGGATTTGAGGCAGAAGTGAGGGAAAACACGATGAACACGATGAACACAACTCTAATGCAAGGTAAAGATACAAACACATGCCAAATCACACCCAATTCGATTTGCTCCCATTGGTTCGAACAACTAATCCAATAGAATCCTCGGCGAGAGACCTTGCGGTAGAATCACCAAAGGAGAGATCGGCAAGTGGATGGTAGAATCCAAATCAACGAGAGAGTAGCAACCAAGTGGAATCCCAAAGGGGAGAGACCAAGCACTACTAGAATCCTTGATAGGGAGAGACCAAACACTTGAGGAGGGTCTTGACAACTTGGAGAAGGGCACTGACTCCAAGGCCTTGTACAACTCATAGATCTAATAATGAGAGGGGGTTCCCATCTAGGGTTTGGCACATGCCTCAATTCATCATCATCTCTAGGGTTTCAAGGAGGAGGTGGGGGCATATATATAGGCCAGCCACGAGCTAGGGGTAAAACAGGCATAAGCAGGAAGTTTAGGGCATTACATGGGCCAAGCCCAGCCTAAGGCACGCAGGCCCACGATGCTCGGTCCGGAGACTCCGGTGTAGGCTGGAGACTCCGGTCTGTCTCCGGTGTCACCTTCGGAGGGGTCGCAGACTGTCCTAGGCACAGGTTCGGGGCTCGGTCCGGAGACCAGGCCGGAGACTCCGGTGTGGTAGACCGGAGACTCCGGTCTGCTGGTCCGGAGACTCCGGTCCTGCTTCAGCAGCTTCTTGCGTCTTCTCTTCCAGGCCTCTTGCTTGGGTGTCTTGGCTCCAGACCCATCCTTGTTGCATCTCCTTGGCATCATGTTCATGGACCTAGTCACATCATGGGTATTTGTCTCAAGTAGGATTCCATTCGCACAATAACCAACGAGAGGCAAAGCATGGAATGAGTTCACCTTTGGAGTGATGATTAGCGTGTCATGATGTGGACCAAAGGTGGTTTCCACATGTTGGGCTACATCAGAAACATCTTTCCATGGAATAGTACCAGGTCAAGTCGAAATTCCTTTAGGCAAAGTATCTATTGACGTTGTTTTTGGTTCCAAAGTAAATTTCAGGCGAGAAAAACTCGAATTCGAAGTCATGGACTGGCCATCACAATATCATGCGATCCTGGGACGACCAGCCTTCGCACGGTTTATGGCGGTGCCGCATTATGCGTACCAGATCATGAAAATGCTAGCACCAAATGGAATATCACGGTAAGAGGAAGCTTCACACGTGCCAACAGTTGCGATCGAGAGTTCAACTAAATTTCTGAATCTTTCGGGATGGCAACGGAGTTTGAACAACACAAAACTTTAGCAAATGCACAACCATTGGAAGTAGCACATGTCAACCCCGATCAGGCTTTTGACATGGAAAAGGACACAAAAGAAGTACATATCCACCCCGTCGACCCGGCGAAAACAACATTTATGGCTTCCAACCTTGACCCCGCATAGGAAAGCGCGCTCATCAAGTTCCCCCGTGAGCACTAGGAGATCTTCGCATGGCTATGTTCTAACATGCCGGGGATTCCCGTGGAATTCGCTGAGCACGCATTAAATTTGGATCCAAAGGCGAAGCCAATAAAGGAAAAGAAACTTTGAGACTTAACTTGAAACTACGGTTCAGGTAGAGTCTCGGGGGCTACTGACATAGGTACGATTAATCGGATGCTTATTATTTGCTGCCCTATGCTGGGTAAAGGGCTTACGGCCCATAAATGTTTTAGATGACATCACAAGGAAGCAACCAACAAAGGCTTTGATTGTATTAGGAAAGAAACTATGAACCGACATTGTGTTGGCATTGTAATTATGCGTGTACGAAACCTATCTGTATACAACTTTGAGACCCGACCTATTATATATAGGACGTGAGAAGCCTAAGCAAGGGTACCGAAATCTAGAGGACAACTTGTAATAGTGCGATTACTCAATATTCAGGCGACTTTGACTCCATTGTTTTCCTAACATCCGACGAAATCCCCAGCGTTCTCTTTTCTGCGAAACCCTAAGTCCATCACCATGGGCATTGCCGAGGTTACCCCTTATCAGTTCTGATTCGCCATGTTGGCGGCCATCTGCTGTAGCAACTGTGTTTGCATCAAAATTATTTGCGCCATGTTAGGTGGCGACGGCGGTGGTGGATGTTGTCTCTCATCCTCAGTATCGTATCAATGTCATGGACTTCACCCTCAGCAAAGTTCTCCTCGAACGCCGGTCCATGACCGCGTCCACGTCCGCGTCCACATCCACCGCGACCACGACATCGGTTGGCGTTCATCCTGTTGTCGCTCAAGGTTAGAATAGACGAGAGGGAAATAAACTACCCCAAAACCAAACTTGCACGGACAAACAATTGAAACATTAAAGAAATCCAAATAAGAACCAAATTTGTCATAAAATCTCTCACACAAAAGGTTCAAGATAGAGTAGTAGCCATACCACATATAGATCAGTATAGTCTACTCGACACACATGAAATTATTTAAAAATAACTAATGTCTCACGTATTATTAAATAAAGTCTCTCTCATGGTCCAGTGTAGTTTACTCGTCCAGGTACCGATGTGATCCTGCATTCGGCTAATCAGGTTCAAAGCTAGACTCCTCTTCATCTGAGCTTGCTGGAATCCTTTTTAGGCTGCGTTTCTTCTCCATGTGACTGATCAGCAGGCTCTTGTTGTACTGATGGTAGTGTGGGAAGTGCGAGCATCGGTGCAATGGCCTGGAGAGAAAGACGACGCCTCACTACATGCTGACACTTCTTCTTCTTTGTGACCCGCACACGCACATGGTACCGTATGCTGCGCGCATTGCCGTAAAATGTTCTGTGACGCTGTGCATCACGTGAAGGTTGCGATAGTTCCAGTCCTTGTCCTTTGCCGTCATCATTGACTGCCAGCGTGGTCTCCGTAGCGGCCTCGGCCACATGCATCGCGGCGATGACATCTTCAGCAGTAGCTTTAGTAGCTTCACGTGCAACACTGATGACATCTAAGGTTGTATTAGCTTCCACCAATCTCTCCTCCAAAGTATGAGCTCGATCCTGATAGTGACGGATAAGGTGACGTGCATCCTCCATCATACCGGTGACTCCGATCAAGCGATTGTCTAGTTTGAAGTTGAGTGATGCCATGCGAGTGAGTGTGGGATCATTCTCATTCTGGTACCTCATGTTCTTACGGAGCGCACCTCCCTCATCTCGTTAGGCAAAGTAACAGAACTATGTGTTGCGTAACTCATCTTGGTAGATATCGGCCATCCTCTACATCGCCTAGTGAATGGTATGGATAGTGGCATCCAAAAAGTCCTCTCCATCAGCAGTGAATTGGTGTCCTCTTTCTCCTGTGTCGCTTCCACGGAGTGATAGGTTTGGGAACACCACCAAGGTAACTCTCACTATCTCCTCGCCCCAAATATTCCAAAAGGTGTGTCTAGTCGCTTCAGGGTCACGGTCGTAACCCAACCTTGTCAGCATGTCATGAAACTCCTGACCAAGGTTCCTAAACTCCTTGATCCGGCGTGTCGCAGGTACGGCCATCTACGCACATTTGAATAAGAGAAGAATATCAGTAATTTTTTTTGTAAAAGCTAAATAAATAGAGCAACAGTACGGAATCCTATTTTTTAACATATGTTTTATTAATATATGCGTACTAAAGGCTTTCCATTTTATCTAAGGCCACGTGACTAGGTTGACGTCTGATCTAATACCACTTCTGTGAGGACCGAAACTTAACTTCTAGACCCCCCTGTGTTTATTCGTCAATCCCAAGATCAATGTTGACGACACGGCGAAATGTATATCATTGCAAACATACAAAGATAATTTATTACAAAGTTTGGATAACAACATAGTAAAATGTCTAGTGACATTTATTACATCCAGAAAAAATAGCGGAAATATAAAATGTGTAGCGACTCCATCTCAGCCACAGGCAGTTGATGTAGTCTACGAGGCCTCACTCATCAGCGTCATCATAATAGTCATAGTCATCTCCTTCTCCATAGTATTCTGAAGTATCAACAAAAGCATTGCCATGAGTATATAACTTACTCACATATCCCTTACACAAAACTTATAATATCTGCATGTGGCTTTATGTGGAGGTTATATTGTTCTTTTGCATAAAGCCAATTTTATTTGCAATATGGTAATAGTTTTGATAAAAGCAATTTCAGACGAAAACATGTTTATCATCAATGTGGTATTTCTCAATAGTGTGATTGTCCATGATAACTCACACGATTCATAAATTCCAAGATAAGGATAGGGGCAAAGAGAGAAGTAGCAAGACAACTTCCCGTATGTCAAGAAAGATTCATGTGTCGTCCATGACCATGGACACGGCTATTCGAATATTTTAAACTTTGCAGAGGTTGTACACTTTTCCTACATGACACAATCCCATCCTGAAGCCCACCAGTCGTCACTAGTTTAATACTCTCTCCGTCCCAAAATGTATGGCGCCTAAGCTTTAGTCAAAACTCAACATCTTTTAAGTTTGACCAAGTTTATACAAAAAAGTACGAATATCTACAATATTGAATGGACATATTGAGAAGCTATACTTTATGCTGAATCTATTGATATTGATTTGATATTGTGGATGTTTATATTTTTACATATAAATTTGGTAAAACTTAGAATATGTTGACTTTTGACTAATGCTTAGGCACCTTACATTTTGGGACGGAGGGAGTACACACCAATTTGTGTACCTGCAGAGGGATTATGACAATGTCTTTTAGCTAGATCCTCCAAAGATATGACATGCCCACCCGGTATGACACACAAAACTGAGAGTATGTGCCCAAACCGGTCCCCCCATCTATGCCGAAGGCTACCCCACAGGAAGACTCCTTATCAGCGGTATGATGGCATCGACACCTACGGCTGACTAACTTACTTGACCAAGCCAGTGCCCATTATAGCATGTGGTTGTACAGTGGTCACAATCTTCAAATCCAAGACTTATATATTAGGCCATCAAGCGGCACGGACGACAAATTTCCCCCTTCAACAAGTGAAGGGAAGCCAGTCGCTCCTTCCTTTGCTCCAGCAATCGCCCGCGCTAGTGTTTAGATGGTAAGTTTCACCCAGAGTAGAATAGAGTAGAGGAAGCAACAACGGCTAGCTCAGCGAGCTCAACAAGTTTCAAAAGTATATATGTGACCCGAGGGTCATCCAATTCCTGCGAAGAGGGAAGATCAAGGATCCTAAATATTATTTAGCATGGCTAAGCAATTCTACTCTACTGGATTAATATATAATCTATACTCAGGGTTGTGTATGGCGACAGGCGTATCAAGGTATATGGGTAACCAAAATGGCAGTAATATTTGAAAAAAAATAATAACATGCACTTGTAAAACGTGGGATAATTATGAAAGGGACATGCCTTCGTTGTCGTGAAACTGTTCTTCCTTGTAATCCTGATTCAGCTCGAACCTGTCACGCCCTACTCGTCATAATGATGAAACACACATAAATACAATTTTCAACAAACACAAATAAAATCTAAATAAAATATCCAAATAGAAAGTGTGCGTCGGCGGTTCTGCATATATAGCGTAAAAGAGAAGAGGCCGGTGTGGCTTGAATGGGATTTGGGTTACTAGGACATACGACATACGACATACTGATTGCCCCATTTTGACTAACAAAATATTTCAGAAGAATCAATTTATCTAACATGTATATAAATATATATGACAATAGCGTCGATATGCAAATCGTAAGAAATTCATGCGTCAACTAGACATACACATGCATGCGTGGGTAATCTAGCATTATAACAAATTTTCACAAAAGGACAATGATCCGTATCTAAATAATTTAACATGCAAAGAACTAGGTAAAATGTGATGGTAGGAAGACGTTAATGCAACATACATGGTTTGCTAGTACCAAAAATTATACGCCAAATTTGATAACCAATCATGGTGAGTAGCATGCAATAACATAAATCCTACAATGGCTTACAACCACGATGAACAACAACACTAACTAAGATCTTTTTTTTCAAATAGCCGTACTCTACAGATAGCAGCCAAAATATTTTACACCCTGAACTAGATGAAAGTACATCCTTGATTAAGTCTAACAATTACACCTATTACTAAGCATGTGTAAATAAATTCAAAAGCTACGATCGGACTGGAAATATTCCTCTGTACACCACCAACTAGCAGTACTATATCCAACGCGTGCAACTATACATACATAATCATTTGCTCTACCGATGCATGGAACTCAAATTTCTTTTCCAAAATAGTTTGACCAATATCGAAGATATTCACATCTATAAGCACTAATGGAATCCTAGAATTATTTTGTACGATCTGTATGTTGTCTCCAATCGATCCAAGGTGTACAGGGTAGTTTACAACTCAAAGGGTAGTTTACAACTCAATGTCGCAGGATGGCATCCGGTTTACCCGCGACAGTGCTTACTAGAGAACTAAGGCCGAAAATCATGTCTAGGAGGTAGGCATATGTGCGAATAGGGTGTGGGTGTAAGGATTTGTGACGGATCTCACCGAGTGCGACGTGAACGTCCGAAGAAGATGATGAACTGAGATAAAACAGCGGCGGAGTATGTCGTCGATGATCAGCGGCTTGTCCTTCTAGTCCGACGATTCAGCCCTGCTCCTCCTCTTGGTCGCAGTGCAGTAGCTCATCCTTCTAGCAGCTCGTCGTCTCCTCGCCGGATCTGTCGCAATTGTGGCCGATGTCTAGCAGCGATCGGCGGAGCTCTCGCGAAAATGGACAGCTGGGTGAGCCTATGACTCGCACGGGTATGGGGTTAGGATGCAAGAGGAGATACTGGGAGATGTAGGGGAGCTTTGTAGTCGGAGGTTTGATGGCAGCAATTTTTGGTGACGTTTTCGCTATGCGTTGGCCGTTGGTCTCATGTCCGTGCATGCGGTACTGGGGGATGAAGAGCAGAGCAGCGTTTGACATGCAGGAGTGGATGCATCGCTTGGTATAGCCATACGTGCATACTAAATAGGATCACTAGCTCGGCTGGTTCAGTACGAGGTGTGAGTGAATCCAGGGGCGAAGCCAGGAAAAAGGGTTGCCGGGGTCAACACGAACAAGTTGGAAAAATGTGAGCGTACCAACCTACTAATAATGTACATATTATAGCTCGCATGTATACATCCACAGCTAGTATTAATTTTATTGGCCTTTACGGTGTTTCATCTTGAGAAAACGGTATATCACAACCTTACTCGGAGATGAATATATACAAGTCTTTGCTTAGAGACGCAAATGATGAATTGATTCATGAAAGCATCACTAATGTGATTATGTAGCACTGTTTTTATACTATTTTTATTGCTGAAAATAAGGATGGAAGTGGGTAACCCTTATGGTACCCTCTAGCCCTCTACCCTCTTTCGTATAAAAAGATGAACTAAATTTTTGTAAATCAGAACTTTTTGAAAAATCTACTCCCTCCGTCTCAAAATAGATGTCTCAGATTTGTCAAAATTTAGATAAATATGAAAATAGTGTCTAGATTCATCCAATTTTTGACAATCCAAGACATCTATTTTGAGACGGAGGCAGTAGTTCATGTGTTTGTACTAGACTAAAAAAGTGGTCCCCTAAAGGTTCCAAACTGCCATCTCTAGCTGAAAAGTACTTCTCGACAGATGAGGTGACGACACACAGAATTAAAATTAGCTTGATCTGTAAGGAAATGCCAAATGCTTGTTTGTACTAACCATTACCTTAGCAAGTTTGGAAATCGATTTCAGACTCGCAAATCTTTCCACTGTTCACACATTATCAATTGAGAATGAAAGGTTATGGCAAAGATCCATCAATTGGATGGAATTGAAATCATTGATTGGTTGTGGCTGTTTTTCTTTTCAAATTCAACAAACGCTCTACTACATGTAGAATTAGCAAGAGATTTGTACAAACCAATATACATGTGAAATATATGGTACAAGGTCTTGTTGGACTGTCTGGCATCGTGGATGCTAGGGGCGATTTGAGGATTATTATAGACTATCTAATCCATGTGGTCACGCATTACCCCACCCAAACGGCCAAACCTTCAATTAAATAAATCAACACATTAGGAATCCCTAGATGGAGAGACAAGTTTTAGTGACACTTACATATCATAGAGAAGGAACGTTGATTTGGCATGGCAACAGAGGGGAGTGGCAACGAGGGAAGGCCGGCGATACACACTAGCACACGATACGCTAGGGATCGTGTTATCCAGCGAAACGTGGGCTTGCACACATGAATGGAGTCCAACGGGGCAGTGCTGGGGTGAAATTCTATTCTCACGGGTCATTTTTTGGTAGTGGGCTGGGGTCAAATTGTATTCTCGCTGGGTCACTCCTTTGTACTGGGCTATACCTATGGAGTGTTTGGGCCAAATTCATCGGGGTCAACTGGCCCAGTGAAACACTGTAGCTCCGCTCCTGAGTGAATCGATATAAAAGAAAAACGAGTAGAGAGAGAAAAAACAAAAGAAACAAAAGCAACGGTAGGACTAGATATATGTATATGGTACAGTGCAACGCACAAGAGTCTCGCATGCAACTTGTATATATATGTCTATAGAGAGAAATTAGTGAGAGAAGAGCATATATATATATATATATGTATATGCTACAGTGGCCTAGATTCATTGCAGGTTGTGAGACAATCCCTAAAGAAATTATTATAAGAAACCAATTGGCAATTCAAAGACTAACACTTGAAGAGAAATTAATCTTCTTCTTGTTGTATATCAATTTAATTTTAAAACACTTGTAAATAATTTAACAACTCTAAATAAAATATTATTTTTATTTGACCGTGTTACAACATTCCTTGCTTTAAAAAAATTCAACCCTAAAAAATCAGGATATTACAAAAAAAGTCCATTAAATGCACGTTTCATTTATAGAGAGGTTGATATGATCAAAATAGCGGATGGGGCCAAAAAAAAGTCCATTGTAAGAACCCTAATTTTTAGACATTTAATTAATTTGATAAAAAACAAGTATCTTCTGAATAATTTGATTTTGGCCATTCCAAGTGTTTAATTTGGAGGTTAATATTTGCATATAAGAGATAACAGAGGAGCTAATTAAACATGAAGATATAACATGCCTTGATTGTGCATGTACACAAGTAGTACCATTGCATGCATGTCGATCAAGCTAACTAAATTGTGTAGCAGCTTTTTTGGTACATGCATGTACAGATGCATTGAGCCATGCGTATAGCTAGTAGTAGATATTTTGCATGAGAGGCCAACGTGGCTAGAGTAGCTAGATGATGTGCTGGCGGTAGCTCTTTGCCTAGTCATGAAAAGCTGCTACGTGGACTTCAGCATGTAGGACAATCGGTAATGTCTAGTTGATCTTTGCTCACACCTTGTAAGTGGTGGTAGATGCTTAGCGTCGAAGGGACCACGGGCTCAGATATTTCAGCAGGTATAGACGGTGCTCATGCCTATAAATAGGAACCCCTCTGGCTGGAGCAGTACGCATCGATTGAGAGCAAGGGAGCGACATAGAGTGAGACGACCAGAGTAAGATAAGAGAGTGAGAGAAGTCCGCCGAGCATATGCGTACATTTTGGAGGCGATAGAATTATAGTATATAGAGAGAGAGAGGGGCGGGGAGATGGAACTACTTAGTGCAGGAGGCGCTAATGATCCATCGTAGAAGAGAGCCGAAGCCATGCATAAATGTTTGATTGATTTTTATAGTGCATCTAGGTTTCTTTTATGCTGCCGTGGATTATATTTGCTGGCTTTCAATTGGAGTATATTAATTTGTATATTTGTTTTAAGGCAAGCTTTCTCATACATCTTCCATATATTTTATGTATGTTTTTTATTAAAACCCAAGTTTAGCTTATTTGTTATGAGATGTGTATATTCGGTGGGCTAACGCCGGTGTCGGTATACGGTGATGGATCCGTTTGGAGTCACCAATACGAACCGGGTATTTGTCATAAATATGGATTTGAAGAATAACATGAGAATTAATATAAATGCTTTTGTAATTAAAATTTAGTGCTACGAAGGTAACCGTATTGTATCGGTCATAGTCCAGGTATGGGACTGGCTGAGTTCTCCGCTAGGGACGGCCCTGAAACGGAACGTGTCGGTGATGGATCCGTAGGAACGATCGACATAAGTAAATTCAGGTGTCCGGATTCTAGTGGGTTAAAAGGCTCTGCTCTTCTAGAGTTCTGTATGGTTCTAGTTGAGTCTGTTGACGTCGGAGTACCCCTCTGCAGAGTGTAAAAACGTTAATATTAACCCCTGTGACTCTCGGGTTTCGGAATGCTTACTTTCATGTGTGGCACCATGTTTTTAAATTTCCTAATTATTTTATTCACCTATTTTTGAAAAGCAAGTCTATTTTACAATTTATATAATTGCATGTATGATTAGTTTGCTGAGTACTTTTTGTACTCATCTTTGCTCCTTAATTTTTCTGGATGCAGTCGATGCTAAGTAAGCCCGTACAGAAGATGCGCGGTCGTTCGGAAGATTAGCTAGATCGGTGGGCGGGAAGCGAAAGAGAATCTAGTTGTAATTCATATGTAAATATAAAAGAAATTTGTAATAAAATTATGTAAATGGAAGATGCGCGGTCGTTCGGAAGATTAGCTGGATCGGTGGGCGGGAAGCGAAAGAGAATCTAGTTGTAATTCATATGTAAATATAAAAGAAATTTGTAATAAAATTATGTAAATGTGAATAAAATTGTAATACAATTAGTTCGAGCTTCTCGTGATCCACTGTACCGGCTTTTGCCTATATTTTTAGCCTTACGGGTATATAGACCTATACGCGTGGCGGTTGTCATTCTACCAGGCCGGGTCTCGGGACGTGACATCCATCATACGTACATTTTATTTACAGAGAGGCTGATATGCGGGACCCAGCAGCAAGACCTTATACAAATGCTACATCGAGCAACGTTGCCAGTTCGAAAAAAGGAGGCGTGAGTGGGAAAATAGTTCAGCATGCACACGTTTCTTGTAATGAGAGGCTGAAATGGGGGACCCAGCTGCGTGACCAAACAGTAGATTCGTCGAGCAACGCTATCTAGTTCGGAATAGGGTAGCACTAGATAAGAAAAAAAGTTTAATCACACCCATGATTCTTCTAATGTGAGGCTGACATAAGGGACCCACCAGTCTAAATAAACGGTTGATGCAGCGAGCAACGCTATCAAGTTCGGAACACAAAGGCGCGACCGAGGACAAAAAAACCCATCATACACACGTTTCTTCTAATGAGAGGATAACATGTGGGGCCTAGCAGTGTGATTAAACGGTAGATGCATCAAGCAACGCTATCAAGTTCAGAACAGGGTAGCACGAGGAAGGAAAAGTTCCATCATACATAAGTTTCTTCTAATGAGAAGATGACATGTGGGTCCCAACAGCCTGATTAAATGGTAGATGCATCGAGAAACACTATCAAGTTCGAAATAGGGTAGCGCAAGTGAGCAAAGGAAAAAAATTCCATCATACATATGATTCTTCTAATGAGAAGATGACATGTGGGATCCAGCAGCCTGACTAAACAGCAAACGTATCAAGAAGCGTTATCGAGTTCAAATCAGGGAGACGTGACCGAAAAGTATGGTCTGCTAGAGACAATGACATACCGGACCCACATGCCTGAAAACACTATGGTGAGCCAACATCACGCGAGGAACCGAAAATCTGGCATCTGCCACGCGCTGGCCGAGCTTCCTCCATGGTTTTAGTTGTTTCGTCGTAGTAGAGGGCTATGAAACCAGAAAAAAGTTTTCCATCGGCCCCGGTCAAGCCAAGAAATTCGTCGCAGAAGACGCGCCTTCTATGTCGACCGACGTGCCAAGTCGTTCCGGATGGACACTTTTCTTGTAGTGGAGGGCAACCATCAGGAGCACCACATGGCGGTCCCCGGGACACGTCCCACCTCCAACCGTCGCCTAAGATCACTTGTGCCGACCCAATGCGCGCAGAAGCTCCAGCGGGCGGTTCTCCAGACAACGTGCAGCAGCTCCCGACACGAGACGCGACGTGACGTGACCCTACGCGTCGCAGGGGCGTAATGATGGCCAACTGGCGCGGCTGGCGTCAACGCTGACGCAATTGAGTATCTCAACCGCCAGTTTCTAGCCGGATGCAAATTCAAAATTGTGGATAAGCCCACACAAATTTCCCCAAAGGCGAATTAAAATGATTCTGGGCTAACTCGGGGCGAATGCCCTTTCGACAGTGTGCTAGGATTGCGAGGGTGTGGTTCTTCTCTTCTTTGACAGTGTGTTTATGGTTGTCGTAGGCACGGGCGTTGTCCAGCTCTTTCTGGGTCACATGCAACATGAAGTTGAGGTGATCCACGTGATGCTTCAGCTCCGGATGTCCTGGCATGGCCAAGGGCTCTCCCATGGAGTCGTGTCTTGCGTAGTGAGCGAAGCGAGTGCCATTGATCTGGTTTACATTCTGCCCACATAGACGGGCAAGTGCTTCTTGCATTGCTCTAGCTAGTCCATCCAGCCAGTTGTTCTCCCTCACAGTAAACTATATCTTCTCTGAGGTGGGTGGCTCCATCTTCCCTCTCAGATCTGCAGCGACTAACCACTGCAGTTCTCCTCCTAGCTGATCATTGAGTTGCGGTCCATAGAACTTGGGATGCGGGCGTCCAAGAAAATCCGCTAGATGACTTAAGTCCCTCCCAAAGATGAGTTCTCCTCCGTTGCCAAGCTGATAGAACTTGCTGTACTTGACTTTATAAGCAATTAGGATGAGTAAGTTGGTGAGGTGATCAAGTGTGTCAAATTTTATGTAGGATTGTAAGAATTTTGAGGAACATGTGAACTCTCTTTTTTGAAAGAATCTCAAGGATAAGAGTGAGAATAGGTTTTCGTAAATACTCACTTCCCTTGTTTTGAAACTAAGTTTTTTGGACGTCCATTCTAACTAGGTTCTCCTATGGTTAGGATGGCTCTGATACCAACTTGTGAACACCCGGATTTTTAAGTCTAGATGCCTGTTATGCCGTTCATCGCAATCCTAGGAATACTATTTTTGCGAGACATAACATAATTGATAGCACAGTACCTCATCCATTACAAACCATAATAGTCTTACAAATAGTTGATCTCATGATCAAGTCTTAATACACATCAAAGCAACGGAAATAAACGTAGTAGAGACTCCATCTTCATTGTCGTAGGCAATGCTGACGATGGGAAATGATCCTAGTTATCGTAGACATCTTGTTGTCCGTCCTCCGTATAGTCCTCTTCATAGTCTGGCCATAGGAACAGCTAGGGACAAATCCATGAGTACTTTTAATGTACTCGTAGACTATCACTAATGCAAGTAAGACAATTCTAGTAGGAATCCTAATCTCTAGGCTTGTTTGAAATAAGCTAGTTTTATTTCAGAAGTACTTAGTAGTAAAGACCTATTTTAGTTATCTAGATTACTCAATTGAGAACCTATTTTTTATTTCCACAACCCTGTTGTTGTCAAGTCAAAGTCATATTTGAAGTCACAAGTCATTTTGAAAACATATGACAACGGAACAGTATGGCCATCCAACTGTCTGTGACCGTGGACACGGCTATTCGAATAGTTTGACACTCTACAGAGGTGGTACACTTTCACCACAAAATTCGATATATCCGTCAAGGATAGCCCTAAATCATCGCACTTGATATGCGGATAATCAATCCTAACCTTTCAATTACACACCCTAGTATCGGCACCTCCCCTATGAGCTTAGCCTCCCAGCCATGGCGATCCGCCATCCTGGGAACTACATAGGTGGTCATTCACCGTCACGAGGTAGCCTCAGCTTAACCTCTTTTCCGCGAGGGAACCCATACTAAGACACATAAACTTCCAGTTAAGCCCTACCCAAATCAGGTATTGTGGTTACACCGTAAAGCTAGAATGGTATCGCATCCGAACCCAACCATCCATTTTTTTATTCAAAGTCAAGGAACATGCCTCATTCAACATCATCTTCAAGTCAGGTTTTTCATAACCCATGTCAAAACATTTCAATAGAATGACTTATCATTCTAAGGTTTTCATAATCATTTTCTCCAAGTGTTCCCATCTAAAGTGATCCTGATTAGTTTAGCACTAGCAACTACCAATAAGGGTGTAACTATTGAAGGGTGCTAATAAAGTATAACTACCTAAGCCTAGTTCATATGCTCTTGATGGCACTTGTCCTATTTTTCCACTAATCACCAATAATTAACTATTTAAGAACTTTGGTAAAGGGAAGAATAAAGCTTGCAGGTAAAACTTAGGATTGGTATAATCAAGGTTGCATCACAATAACATGCATAGTGTGGCTTGCATATGTTAGCTTGCATAGTGGACCTTGCCATTGTTGGTACAGTTGTCGAAGTGCTCCTCTTCTTCTTCGTAGAATTCTTCCTCCTCCTAGCCCGGGTTGGTACTAGTGTCTATAAATAAATACGAGGTACACAATCACCAAAGAATACTTAGCTACTTCTATTCATCACATAAAGGTTCACACTAGATGATCTAGCATCATCTCAATCACCATATGAATTAGTGACATAGTCTTATTTATCTTATTTTAGAAATGTAATTTCTACTCATTGAAAAATACTCAAGATTTAATATTCTCCAATTATAAAATATGGGATCATGTTGACACATGTCATCACCACATATTCCAATACTTGGGAATGTGATTTAAAGTAGATGGCCTATATTACAAAGTTTAATATGGCTATTTAATATAATTAAAATGACTAGAAATGACTATATAAACATTCTTTTAATCTTAGCCCATGACTACTGCTTGTAAAACTAAATATTTTTATATATTCAGGTGGATCATGGCAAATGTGATTTTTGACAATTGGAATCAACTCAAAAGCATTTATGGTTGATTTTAGAAAAATGTTTGAAGTTGGAAAAGTCTCTGCCTTGTTATTTTTGTTGTGGGTGATCTACAAATTCAAACTGTTTGAATCCAATAGAAGTGTTTAGAGATTTTCATTTCCTTTCTAGCAAAATTGGAATCATGAAATTTGGTTTAGTGATTCTTCTTGAATTCAATTTCAAAGTCACCAACTGAATAGGGTTTTGGAATAAAAGAAAATTCTAGATTTGAATTACTGGGCGTGTGCGGGAACGATACTGGGCCGGCCCAACTACACAGCGCGCACGCAACGGGCTTCACTTGTGCTGCCCCACGCGTTAGCGACAGGTCTAACGCGAAGTGGTACATGCTAATCCTAGCCACACGATTAGAGCACGATCAACAGCTCAGCGCCATCGTCTCCCTCACACGGCGCACACGGGATTCAACCCTAGCTCTACAGCGGGGGTCGTCAAGGGCTTACCAGGGCTCCATCTAGGTACGGCGGTGCAGGAAAATGAACTGCTCGATGATGGCGGTTTGAACGGTGGTCGCGGCGGCTCCTAGCGCCTACGGCGGCGAGCTCCGGTGAAATTCCGGCGCTGCCTGCTTCTTCTTGCTTCGGGGATGGGTTAGAGAGGTTTCTGGGTGAGAGGTGAGTCGAGTGGGGTGCGTTTTGAGGAAAGGGGCGGGATCTATTTATACCCCGGCGAAGGGAGCATTGGGGCATGGCTTGGGCTCGTCGGCGACGTCGTTACAGTGAGCTATGGGCATGGCTGAGGGTGTAGGTCGAAGCATGGCTCCTTGGTGATCGTCATGCGCATAGTGGCACGGAGAGGCGTGGTCTACATCGGTCGGGGACATCCATGCCTTCCTCGGGTACCGCGGGCGTTCGTCACGGCGTATGGTGGTTACAGGTCACGTGGGGTCAAGCGGGCATGTCTGGGAGGTTGCTAGCATCACGACGAGTGCATTGATGCGAGGGAGAGCGAGGCGTGGTGTGGTTGTGTGGGATTTCTCGGTGCTCTGGTGTGCGCGTGGCATGGCGGGCAGAGAAATGGGTGCAGCTGCGCTGGCGTCTCCACGGCCTGGCGTTGGTCGAGGCGTACACGCGCGGGTGCGGTGAGGTCACGACTATCTCCTAATGGTCGTGGGCGAGGGCGGTGAGGTGTGTAGCATCGGGTCCATGTCGGGTCGGCATGGTGAGTTCGGGTACGCGCTGGCACTAGTCCAAAGGGCGAGTGAGCGAGGCTCAGCTGCACGGACTAGTACTGGGGTGAATGTGGGCGAGTAGTGGAGGCCGAGAGTCGTACAAAGATGATCACAAGAATGATCTAAACAGTGTGGAGTTGGGAGCTCTGTACTGTGCGCGTTAAGTGTTCGATCAAATGGCCGCAAGAGAAAAATATTTGAATTTTCAATTTCATTTTAGTGGGTTTGCTAATCATAAGCCTGAGAGTCTCTGGTGGCAAGGATTGGTCAAGTGGAGAAAGTTTGGATGGGTTTGGAAAAGTTGCCATCTTAATGCCTATGATAGATTCAATTTTGAAATGTCCCTCAAATGAATTTGAATTTTTTCTGGTAAGTTTTGAAAGCTCACTTGTGTTAATTGTCACTTAGTATAGCAAGGTGAGAAAAGAAATGGAATTATTTCTGTTTGAAATCATTTATCAGAGATGCTCAAAGTGAGCTAAGTGTTAACATTTACAAAAATGACCATTAGCTCATATGCTTTATAATTTGATTTTCTTTTGGTTTGGTTTGGTTTTGATTTGACCTAGATGATATTTTTTGATCTTTAAATCAATTCTCATCATTTATAACAAACAAATATGGCATATCATGCATTCGTACATCATTAACAAACACCCACAAACAAATATGGCATATCATGCTCTCAGCATATCTTCTAGTATCTGGTTTACTCTTTTCGTTTGTTCATCGTTCTGCGGGTGATAAGTTGTGCTGAAGTTCAGTTTGGTTCCTAATCCTTCTTGGACTTTCTTCCAAAACCTTGAGGTAAACTGGCTTCCTCGATCTGACACAATTGTCTTGGGGGTTCCGTGCAAACTGACTATTAAAGCAATATACAACTCTGCCAGCTTCGGGCCTTGGTAAGTGGTCTTGATAGGTATGAAATGAGCTACTTTGGACAGTCTATCTACTATGACCCAAATAGAATCATTTCCTCTACTAGATGTAGGCAAACTGGTGATGAAATCCATTCCAATAGAATCCCATTTCAATTCTAGAATTTGCAACGGCTGCAAAAGTCCTGCGAGTTGCTGGTGTTCCGCTTTGACTCTCTCATAGATATCACACTTGGCGATATAGCTTCCAACTTCTCTCTTCATTTTGTGCCACCAAATTGCTCCTTCAAATCCTGATACATCTTCGTTCCTCCCGGATGAATAGAATAAATAGTATCATGGGCTTCTTGCAAAATGACTTGCTTCAACTCTGAATCTGCTGGCACATAGATGCGTCCTTTATACCACAGAATGCCTTCTTCATATTCAGTGAATCCAGGTACCTTCCTTGTACCGATACGACGCTTAACTCCGTTGATACTAGCATTTCCTTTCTGAGCTTCCTTTATCTGACTGATCAAAGTGGGTTGAAGTCCAATACTGGTTAGGAATCCTTCGCTAACTACCTCCATTCTAAAATACTCTAACTCCTCATGCAAACTTGGCTGATCTTCCTTAATCATGGTGTTTAATCTACACGGCAGTCTACTAAGAGCATCCACTACCACATTGGCCTTGCCAGGGTGGTAGTGAATGCCAAGGTCATAATCCTTGATTAACTCTATCCATCTCCGTTGCCTCATATTCAGCTCCTTCTGGGTGAAAATATACTTCAGACTCTTGTGATCCGAATAAATCTCACAGCGGTTACCCATGAGGTAATGACACCATGTCTTCAAGGCTAAAATTATGGCTGCCAGTTCTAAGTCATGGGTGGGATAATTCTGCTCATGTTGCTTCAGTTGTCGAGACATATATGATATTACTTTGCCTTCCTGCATCAACACATATCTGAGACCAATCTTGGATGCATCACAAAATACATCAAAAGGCTTCGTGATATCAGGCATGACCAAAATTGGGGCTGACACCAATATGTTCTTGAGCTCTTGAAAACTTGCTTCACATTTGTCTATCCATTCAGACTTCTTATATTTCTTCAACAGCTGGGTCATTGGTCTTGCGATGCTTGAAAATCTTTCAACAAACTTGCGGTAATATCCCGCTAATCCAAGGAATGCACGGACTTCGGTTTGAGTGGTTGGGGCTTTCCATTCGTCAACATCCTTAATCTTGGTGGGATCGACGGCAACTCCTCCTGCTGACAAGATATGTCCTAGGAATCCTACTTCCTTTAACTAGAACTCACATTTGCTAAACTTGGCATACAACTGATGCTCTCTAAGGGTTTCAAGGATGGTTCTTAGGTGCTGCTCATGGTCCTCTTCTGACTTGGAATAGATCAGAATATCGTCGAGAAAAACAATGACAAACTTATCCAAGAAGTTCATAAAAATCTTATTCATGAGATTCATGAAATAAGCGGGGGCATTTGTCAATCCAAATGACATGACATTGTACTCATACAATCCATATCTGGTGGGATATCCGTTGTGTGGATCTTCAGTTGATGATAACCAGTTCTAAGATCAATCTTACAAAACACTAAGGCACCAGGCAGCTGGTCAAACAGATCTTCTATCTTCGGCAGTGGGTACTTCTTCTTGATGGTGACGTCATTCAACTTCCGGTAATCCATACAAAAATGGTTGGCACCATCTTTCTAATCCACGAACAAAATAGGTGATCTCCACGGCGATGCACTGGGTTGTATCAAACCTTTCCTCAACATGTCATCAAGTTTCTTCTTCAACTCCACTAATTTGGCTGGATTCATACTATAGGGTCTCTGAGCTATGGGTCCTGTTCCAGGAACTAGTTCAATGATAAACTCGATATCCCGATCTGGGGGCGTACTAGGTAATTCATCTGGGAACACATCGGGGTATTCACAGACTACTCTAACTTGGTCTAGGGTTGACTGGACTAAACTCTTGTTGCATTTGAATTGATGGGGGAAGCGTCTCAGACACATGCTCTACTGATACTCCCGTGCTACTGGTCATGGTTATGGCTTTCTTGGCACAGTCTATCAATCCTTGATGTTTTGACATCCAATCCATTCCTAGTACTTGATGACCCACAAGTATAGGGGGTGTATCGAAGTATTTTCGATAAGTAAGAGTGTCGAACCCAACGAGGGGCAGAAGGTGCTGGCTAGTGGTATGGATCGGGAATTCTCTGCAAATACTTAGCAAACGCATTTTTAGGGGTTTTTGATAATGCAAGTAAACAAAGTACGAGTAAATAAAAGACAGTAGGAATAAATGCAGCAAGTGGCCCAATCCTTTATGCAGCAAAGGACAAGCCGGTTGTATTACTTAAGATGACCAAACGTTCTCGAGGACACATGGGAAGACTGTCAAGTGCTTTCGCTTCATATTGTTGATTAATCTTCTTTAGCTTGCTAAGTGTTATGTGGGTGAACCTGTGCTAATGTACCGACCTTCCTAGGACTAATACATACTTGTGATTATACCCCTTGCAAACATCCGTAAGTACAAGAAATTAATTAAGGTAGAAACCTAACCACATCTTTAAACTCTAAGACCCTTACGTCCCTTGTGCAATGGTTTCCTAACGAGGGTTCAGGTTTCTGTCACTCCGGCAACCCCTACGATTAGTAGCCAAATACACAATGCATTCCCGTAGGCCCATATAGGTGAAGTGTCATGTAGTCGACGTTCACATGACACCACTAGAAGAAGTACACCACAACTTAATTAACAAACCATTGAATCTTTCTCAACACAATTCTACTACTAACAAGATGACTTCTCCCATGTCCTCAAGAACAAAACAAACTAATCACAAGACATCACATGGATCATGATCAGAGATGGAATAATGATGTATAACGATCTGAACATTAACAATAATTCAATGGTTCACTCAATAGCATCAACTACAAAGAGTAATCAACGCCAGGAAAGTTTCCCCTAAGAACTAATGCAAGATTCAACTCAATTGTTACAACAATATGGAGATGGTGATGATGGTGCTGATGGTGATGATGGTGGTGATGATGATGATGATCCGAATGAAGTCCAGCTTCATGATGGTGTTGATGGCGATGATCTCCCCTCTCTGGGAAGGAATTCCCCCGACAGAAATTTGTCTGCTGGAGAGATCTTTCTCCCTCGGTGTTTTTCGGCCCGCGGAGGCGGTAGAATCTTTCTGTGGTCGCTCCCCGAGTCTTAGGGTTTCGGGAGGAATATATACGCCAGAGGGGAGAGCTAGAGGTGGGCCAGGGCGGCCACACCACCTGGTGGCGCGGCCTAGGGTGGCCCGCGCTAGTCGGTGGTGTGGGCCCCATGTGGCCCATCTCCACTCCCTCTTCTGGTAGCCTTCGTCTTCTGGAAAAATAGGATTTTCCGGATATTTTCCCGGATTTTCTAATCTTCACGAATTTCGCCTCCAAACAACACCTTTTCCATCAGAATCCTGACTGCAGCGGTCCATGCTCCAAAAGTCATCAACCATGCAAAAACATATGAAATAACATAAGTATCACCTCTTACTATGAAATATATGGATGAATAACAGTAAATTATGATATAGAATAGTGATGCAAAATGGACGTATCAACTCCCCCCAAGCTTAGACTTCGCTTGTCCCCAAGCGAAACTAAGCTCAATAAACATGGCCTCAGGTTTATGGAGTGAAGAGTCGATAAAAGAATACGGACAAGAAGCATCACATTTATCAATACATAGATCATAGTAGAAGACAACTCACTATTATATAACTTGACTTGCAATAAGTAAAGGAAACACAATAAAGATACATAAAGTGAATCATAATTGGTAATGGAAAACTTAGCTCTTGGTCGAAGAATAGTTGATGATTTGCCGGAGTTCACAAATAACTGATTTTCAATGATAGCTTTCAAAGTAGTAAACACCAAGATAAGAGCAATGTGCAAAACAAGGAACATAAGAAACATGATTGAATAAATCATCATATGAATGAATGAAACACAAAAACTCAAAATACTTGCTGAGATAGAAGGGAATAGGTTTACTGACTCAACTACAAAGTAAAAAAAAGGCCCTTCGCAGAGGGAAGAAGGGATTTCAAGTTTCATAAAGAGCTCCCAAAAATTATGATACTTATTAGCTTTCAGCTCTCATTTCCCCTATCATAGGCATCTTTAGGTGATTAATGTTAAAGTGACACAACTAAGAGGATATGCTTGACAAGTTATAAATTGAAGTCCCATGCCCCTTACTTATGAAGACCGAACCTCGCTACTCAACTTCAGTCACGAGTAAGCTCTTGTCATTGTAAATACATGTGTATCATCGAGCACCGCCAACGGGGTACCCCTTGCACATGACACATGAGCTATCCCATAATCAAAATGACAACTCAAGCGGACAGTGAGCATCTCAGCGATCTTTTATTTGCTATTTGCATAGGTTTTTATTGAGGATGCTTCATAGAATGCTCACTATAGTTATGCTGCAAGTTTCCACCATGATTAGGCATGGCTTAGGCTAGCGGCCCAGGCGTTTCTCTAACACACATATAAACTCCATGATCTTACAAGTTCCACTTTTATTTCACACCGCCAGGATCCATAAGCAAAAGAACATGATATCAACTAGGTACAAAGTACCAATGCAGTGTTGAAAGCGGTCCCCATGATACATGGTTCTGCTAACTTCAACTCATAAAGCGCAAACATATACGCAACAAAGAAGGACCTAATGGTTCAAGTATATTAAATGCAAGAAAGTAAAGTGTGCCATCAAGTTCGTGAGAGCATTAATCACTAATTTTCACATAACAAGTTTAATTAGGAAGGTAGACAAAAATAGGAATTTACTTGGAATAGCAATAATGCTAATAGGTAGGTATGGTGGACACAAATGGCAGAGGTTTTGGTTTAAGGATTGGATGCACGAGAAGAATTCCCTCTCAGTACAGGTTTTTGGCTAGCAAGGCTGGGTAGCAATTATAAGAGTTGAAGGAAACAAACAAACATACAAGTGATAAAGACAAACATGCAATCTTCCTTGGAAGCACACAAGATCTTAACTAGATAATACTAAACTTATGAGCAAATCAAGAAAGAAAGACGATGAAATTATATTTCTTAGAGTACTTTAATCTTTTCATTCAATTCTCAAAAATAGTGTTGCTACTGACCAAGCCAGGTTTGCCAAAACCAACTAAATTAACTCAATGATCCCAAAGTGCTACCAATACTAACAACAAGATCAATCATATAACCAAGAATTGAAAACTAATATAAAATAAGCAAAATAGTAAATGATAGAACTTCTCATTAATATTCCACAACAGCAACTCACACCAAGGGATACATATCTAACGAGAGAGGGGACACTTCCATAATGCAAACCATCCTACATGATAACTTCTCTATTCATGATATGACTCCACTAAAAAAGGTAAAAAGATAGAAGATAGTGATGTGATACCGCGACACTCCCCCAAGATTGGAACAAACCAAGGGGATGCCAAACCTGATGACGAATTACTCCTTTGGTGGTGGTGGTATCCTCTTGATGAGCTCTTTGATCAGTTTCCCCAAGTCCTCAATCTCGAAGGTGAGATTACGAATAAGCTGTGAGTTTTGCTCAATGCGGCTCATGATCATGTTGGGTTGAGAATCCCAGCTCTTGCGATTCTTTCCCCACTCTACCTCCTTGAAGTCTTCTTTTCCTGCATGGCTATTACGAGGCAAATCCCAATTGGATGGTAATTTCTCCTTGGGCATATTCTGGTATTGATGCTCATGGATAAGAGTATAGAAAGGATTCTTGGTACATGGAGGAAGTTACCAGGGATCTGAACGGTGATGAGGAGGTTTCCCTCCAATTGCCATAGTTCTGGCAGGGTTTGCCACCACTCCAATTCTTGAAATGGTAGTGCCGATGTGCTTTGCCTCCTCTTCATCTTCACTCTTGATCTCCTTCTCCCGGCCGGGGTCTTGGAGATCTTCCTCCATAGGCTCCTTCCCCTTATCCTTGGCGGACACCATTGTGCTTATAAACTTTCAAGAATAGTTCCTGGCAGAAACAGATCGAAACGAAAACATGACGACAACATGATATACGAACCTTGGGGGATCCGGGGGTTATATATTACGAAGTTTCAGAACAAAAGGGAGGTACTAGGAGAAAACGAGTCGGAGGCGGAGTCCGGAGTGGACACACCACCTGGTGGCGCGGCCAGGGGTGGGCCCACGCCACAGGGTGGTGTGAGACACCCTGGCTCTGTTTCCGTCCCTCTTTTGCTTCGTAGCTTTCCTTATTGACTAAAAACTGCAAAAATATAGTTGGATAGTATTTTCGCGGAACGTTTCTGGCTATTTGAAAACGGACTCTGCAGGTCTCTGAATTTGGTATGTAGTACATTCTTCCGGAGTCACCACTTGAATAACATCAATATCTTCATCTTCATACACTTATTACTTGAGTCATAAAACCTTTCACTTCCTTATTACACCATTATCTCCACTACCTGGAAATTTCTTTCACACAAAACTTCACACAGTTCTCATTAGCAACATTAGTATAAGTGAAGTGATAAAACCTTTTGAGTCCAAATTCAACTGAAAACCATCAAAACATAAGCCACTGTAGCAACTCCTTCTGAAAACCCAAAAAAGAATTCAAAAAGGAAATCGAATAAAGAAGCAAATGCAAGAGTGGCAAAATCTGTCAAAACAGACCAGCAGGTAAAGATCAATTTTTTCGAAAATCTTCTGTTGCTCAAATCAAACAGTGCAAAACTAACAAAAGTTAAATAACCACCTGGGGCAGAAGCAAAAAAAATACAGCTCAATCCGACATACAGAGCTCTCTCACGAATTTTTACGGTGAAGCACAAAAATCTGTTTCGGGACAGCAACTTCCCCAAATCTTACTTCTCTCTCATTAGAGGTTGATCTTGACACAAGAACCAAACAAAACTAATAAGAAGAGGTTATTACCGAAGTAATAACTTCCAAGACTCAAAGAAACAAAAACAAACTGAAAGGAAAAATAAACTGGGTTGTCTCCGAAAAAGCTCTTTCTTTATAGCCATTAAGATGGGCATGATAATTTTGAAGATGCTCACATAGGAATATGAATTGAGGTGAAATAGAGCATTAAGAAGTAAAAATACACACATTTAAGTCTAACTCACTTCCTATGCAAGGGAATTTTGTAAACAAACAGGTTGTTGAAACCAGAGGCTACTAGCATAGGTAGGCAAAAGAAGTGGAACATAAAAACTTTCAGCATAAAACGAGGAAACTTGATATTATTGAGATACATAAGATTACTTTTCCCTCTCTCATAGTAACTTTCAGTATCATGCATAAACTTAACAACATAACTATCACGAGGACCATCGTAGCAATGATCACTTATTCTAACAGAAAACACAGGAATACTAGCTCTCATAACACTACTTTGTGAAATAATATTAGAGGTATCCTTACAAAGGATAGTGTGTCCCTCTTCTACATATTTGGTGACAAAATATTTCACATTTGCTATAATAGGTTCATCAACCATTTGTTTATCACGTTCAACAGCTTCATTCGTACTTTCATTAACCATACTAGCTATCATAGAATGTTCCTTTATCTTAACTGGGAAAGGCATTTTCTCAATATAAGGTTTAGGTGAAACATGATTAGCAGTATAAACTTTAGTATGTCTTGCAGGAACGCTCTTAGCAACATCTTTATAAGGTTCATGATACTTATTCCACTTCTTTTTAGGCACTTCAATGTAGGAAGCAAAAGCCTTAAAATAAGAAGCAATAGCTTGAGAGTCTAGACCATAAGCATTTTTAATATTTTGAAAGTCATTAGTTCCCATAAAAGATTCAATGCATTCATAATCATAATTTATACCTGACTTTCTACCTTTGTCATTCTCCCAAGCTTCAGCATTGTCTTGAATACGGTCCAGAAGATCCCATTTAGCTTCTTCTTCCATACGAGTGAATGATCCAGCACAAGAAGCATCCAATAAATCCTTATCATGTAGAGGGAGCCTTGCATAAAAGTTATTGGTAATAATATTGTCGGGGAGCTCATGAATGGGACATGAGCATTAGTAACTTCAATCTCCCCCAAGCTTGAGCTGTACTCTCTCCATCAAGAGGCCAAAAGTTGTATATTTGATTCCGATCTTTATGAATCTCACTAGGAGGATAAAACTTTGAATAAAAGAGAGGCCCTATTTCCTCCCATTCAAGAGCTTGACCATTCTTCAGCAGCTTATACCATTCTTCAGCTCTTCCTTTCAGCGATAATGAGAATAACTTCTTCTTGACTTGATCTGTAGTAATACCTGCACACTTGAACAACCCGCATAATTCGTGTATAAAGAGTAAATGATCACTGGGATGGACAGTTCCATCCCCCACATAGTAGTTATCCATAACACGATCAATAATTCTTGTAGGTATTTTAAAAGCATCATTCTCAGCAGGTGGTGATTCATCTACTACCTTAGCAGTGGTAGTAGCATTACCAAATAAGAAACTCAGCGAATTATCCATAATGAAAATAAAGCAACTAACAGAAGTAAACAATACTCACAGTAGAAGTTTCCTTTACCAGTTCCACTCTCCAATAGCGCTTCACTCCCCGGCAACGGCGCCAGAAAATAGCTTGATGAATACGAACTTCTATTCTTGTAGACAATTGTTGGGCCTCCAAGTGTAGAGGTTCTAGAACAGCAGCAAGTTTTCCCTTAAGTGGATTACCCAAGGTTTATCGAACTCAGGGAGGAAGTGGTCAAAGGTATTCCCTCTCAAGCAACCCTGCAATCAAGATACAAGAAGTCTCTTGTGTCCCCAACACACCCAATACACTTGTCAGGTGTATAGGTGCACTAGTTTGGCAGAGATAGTGAAATAAAAGTGGTATGGATAAAAGACAATGGTGCTAGAAAATATCTTGATGGCATGGAAGAGACTAAAGGCAAACTGAAATAAAGATGGAAGCAAGCAAACATGTAACATATCTAATTGCAAACGGTGTTTCAATGCTTAGAAACAAGGCCTAGGGATCATACTTTCACTAGTGAACACTCTCATATAAATATATTATCTTCATGATACTACGCTGAACTAATCTCCGGTTGGACACTCTAATCCATGGTAGGGCTATAACAGCACACCTCAAAGTTCGCTTTCCGCATCTAGGTAACCCCACACTGTCACCTTGAGCACTAGATGGTTCCAACAAACACCACAATTTCATAGAGACATCCAACTCCAAATATAACTCATAACAAGTATTTGTAATCTCTAGCCTAAGTGCCACCATGGTGTGCATGCTGTCGCTTTCACACACATGGGGAGAGCAGAGATCTATTAAAGCACTTGAGTAGCTAGGTAGATCTACTTGATTACAAAGCTCATGATCACAATATGATCATGCATAGAGAGAGATGAACACATAGCTACCGGTAGAACCCTTAGCCTCGAGGAAGAACTACTCCCTCATCATCATGGGAATCAGCAACGGTGATGGAGATGGTGGTGGAGATTAATGGAGATGGCTCCGGGGGCACTTCCCCGTCCCAGCAAGGTGCCGGAACAGAGACTCTTTTTTCCCCGAATCTCCCCTTTGGTGGCGGCGGCGCTGCGGAACTTTTCGTGGCTGGATGCTTGATGACTTAGGGTTTTTGCCTCGAGAGGCATCTTATGGGCGAAGAGGCAAGGTCGATGGGAGGGCAGGGGGCCCACACCACCTGGTGGCGCGGCCAGGGCTAGCCCGCGCCACCACATGGTGTGGCCGCCCTGTGGCCCCTCTCCGTCTCGTCTTCTGGCTCTATGAGTCTTTCGGTAAAATATCGACTTTGGCTTTTGTCTGGTCCAATTCCGAGAATATTCATTTTCTGACTTTCTGGAACCAAAAATAGTAGAAAACAGGCAGCTGGCACTGTGGCTCTTGTTAATAGGTTAGTCCAAGAAATCATATATAAAGTACTCCAAAGTATGGACAAAACATAAGAAAGTAGATAAAACCAAGCATGGAACATCAAAAATTATGGATACGTTAGCAATGTATCAGTACTACTTCCAAACCTTGTGTTCCAAGTAATATTAAATTGGCATAAAAATCTATTCCATGTATTCTGATAGGCACGACCTTGCAAAATTTTCTAGCTTTGGTGGTTGACCCAGGTATTTGAACTATCATAACATGCTTCAAATTTGTTGGTTGAATCTTACTTGTGCATGCAAATTCTTCTATAACAAATGAGTCCGATGCTCCAGAATCAAACAACACTCTTGAAAGTACTGAGATAACATAAAACATACCAAACACGACATCTGGTGCTTCCTCGGCTTCTTCTGCATTCATGTGGAACAAACCACCAGTACGGTTGTGCAGGTTGCCCTGGGTAAACCTCTTTCTAGGCTGGACACGGCGCTGCTGCTGGGCAGGTGCTGTGACATTGGGGGCTGCAGCAAGCTTTTTGGGACACTCATTGGAGTAGTGACCTGTAACTCCTCATTCAAAGCAGATTACCATTGACTTGTCCTTCCCGGAAATAGGCACATCATTGCTTCCAGTCCTTAGGGCAATATTGTTGTTGTTGTTGTTGTTGTTGTGGTTAGTGGACCTTGGCGATGCACGGTTGAAGTTATGAGGGTTGCCGGTGTTGTTATGGTTGCCTCCTGGCCTCGGGTTTCCTTCGCCACGACTGGGAAAGTTTGGACGGGACATAGGTGGCATGTTGTGTCTTGGTGTAAATCTTGCAGACAAGCTGGGGCGGTACTTCTGGGTATGGTGGGGTCCAGGTTGGTGCATCATACAACACTTGCGGTTCTCACTGGATTGATTGATATTTCCTTCTATCTATATAGCAGAATCCACTAGAGCTTCTAGGTCATCAAAAGGAATGTTGACTAACACTATCTGCATCTCATCATGCAGGCCATTTAGGAATCTTTCCTTCTTCTTTGCCTCGGTGTTGATCTCATCGGGGGCATACCTAGCTAGAGACAGAAATTTGTCACGGTATTCTACCATAGTCATCCTTCCTTGCTTCAACTCCCTGAATTCATCCCTCATCCTCTTGATCAAACCTGGGGGCACATGAGTCCTACTGAACTTGATCCTGAATTCCTCCCAAGTCATCATTTGTCCTCCGTTCATTGTACAAGTGCTGTTCCACCAGGATCTTGCATAACCTGCTAGATAGTGGGTGGCAAACAGTACTTTCTCCGCAGCATCTACTCCTGCAAATTCTAAGTTGTTCTCCATTGACTATAGCCAGCCATCATCATCCAGGGGCTCTTCAGATTTGCTAAACATAGGAGGATTAGTGTTTTGAAAGTTCTTTAGCTTAGACCCATGGTGATCCTAGTTTCCATGGCCTTGGTTGTTGTGTGCCATTTGGGCAATCTGCTGAAGAGTGGCGAGATTGGCTTGACGCTCGGCTCTACCGGCTTCTCGATCTGCTACTAGCATTTGCAGAATCTGAAGCATTAGATCCTAGGATGAGCTGCTCCCACCGGGGTTGTCGCGTGTCATCTGAAGATTGAGATAGATCATAAGATACGAGGGAAATTTCTATGGCTTATGGGTATGGTTCAAAAGCTTTAAATTTGAGTATTGCTAAGGTTTGAAAACCACAATTCTTTTTCATTCATTCCAAGCAACACATTCCAAACAACACACCACATCTACCAAGAAAATGGTTTTAAGAACCATCCTATCATTCTACGATACATTGGGACCAGATACAACCTCACACCTACGACAGTGATCTAGTGACACTACTCATCATCGAAACTGGTGGGTTCTTCGTCATCCAGGAAATCTTCGTCCTCCTCGTCGGTGTGGAACTCCATGTTGGCATCCTCCAGATAGTCTTCATGATCACTTATGAAAGAGGTGATATCCCTACGAAGATCTTCACCTTCGTTTTCCTTCTCCTCAAGCTAAATTTCTTGGTCATAGATGGTTTCTTCAAGGGTTGCCACCTTTTGGCGGAGGCGAGCAATGATGCGGTCCTTCTTGTCATGCTGGCGGTGAAGTGTCTTGCGCTCTTTATCTAGGATGGCGAGGGTGTGGTTCTTCTCTACTTCGAGATTGTGCTTATGGTTGGCGTAGGCACGGTCGTTGTCCATCTCTTTCTGGGTCTCATGCAACATGAAGTCGAGGTGATGCACGTGATGCTTCAGCTCCGGATGTCCTGGCATGACCAAGGGCTATCCCATGGAGTCGCGTCTTGCGTCGTGAGCGAAGCAAGTGCCATTGATCTGGTTTACATTCTGCCCACATAGACGGGCAAGTGCTTCTTGCATTGCTCTAGCTAGTCCATCTAGCCAATTGTTCTCCCTCACAGTGAAATGTATCTTCTCCGAGGTGGGTGGCTCCATCTTCCCTCTCAGATCTGCAACGACTAACCACTGCAGTTCTCCTCCTGGCTGATCATTTACTTGCGCTCCATAGAACTCGGGATGCGAGCATCCAAGAAACTCCACTAGCTGACTTAAGTCCCACTCGAAGATGAGTTCTCCTCCGTTGCCAAGCCGATAGAACTTGCTATACTTGACTTCCATCTATAAGCAATTAGGATGAGTAAGTTAGTGTGGTGATCAAGTGTGCCAAATTTTATGTAGGATTGTAAGAATTTTGAGGAACATGTGAACTCTCTTTTTTGAAAGAATCTCAAGGATAAGAGTGAGAATAGGTTTTCGCAAATACTCACTTCCTTTGTTTTGAAACTAAGTTTTTCAGACGTCCATTCTAACTAGGGTATCCTATGGTCAGGATGGCTCTGATACCACCCGTATTTTTAAGTCCATATGCCTGTTATGCCGTACATCGCAATCCTAGGAATACCATTTTTGCGAGACATAACAGAATTGATAGCATAGTACCTCATCCATTACAAACCATAATAGTCTTATAAATAGTTGATCTCATGATCAAGTCTTAATACACATCAAAGTAGCGGAAATAAACGTAGTAGAGACTCCATCTTCATTGTCACAGGCAATGCCGATGATGCGAGATGATCCTAGTTATCGTAGACATCCTGTTGTCTTTCCTCCGAATAGTCTTCTTCATAGTCTGGCCATGGAATAGCCAAGGACAAAGCCATGAGTACTTTTAAAGTACTCAAACTATCACTAATGCAAGTAAGACAATTCTAGTAGGAATCCTAATCTCTAGTATTGTTTGCAATAAGCTAGTTTTATTTCAGAAGTACTTAATAGTAAAGAACTATTTTAGTTATCTAGATTACTCAAGTGGGAACCTAGTTTTTATTTCCACAACACTGTTGTGGTCAAGTCAAAGTTATATTTCAAGTCACAAGTCATTTTGAAAACATCTGACAACGGAACAGTATGGCCATCCAACTGTCCATGACCGTGGGCGCGGCTATTCGAATAGTTCGACACTCTACATAGGTGGTACACTTTCACCAAAAAATTCTATACATCCGTCAGGGATAGCCCTGAATCATCATACTTGGTATGCGGATAATCAATCCTAACCTTTCAATTACACACCCTAGTATAGGCACCTCCCCTATGAGCTTGGTCTCCCAGCCATGGCCATCCGCCATCTCGGGAACTGCATAGGTGGTCATTCACCGTCATGAGGTAGCCTGAGCTTAACCTATTTTCCACGAGGGAACCCATACTAAGACACATAAACTTCCAGTTAAGTCCTACCCAAATCAGGTATTGTGGTTGTATGGTAAAGCTGAATGGTATCGCATCTGAACCCAACCATCAGTTTTTATTCAAAGTCAATGCACATGCCTCATTCAACATCATCTTCAAGTCAGGTGTTTCATAACCCATGTCAAAACATTTCAATAGAATGACTCATCATTCTAAGGTTTTCATAATCATTTGCTCCAAGTGTTCCCATCTAAAGTGATCCTGATTAGTTTAGCATTATAAACTATCAATGAGGGTGTCACTATTGAAGGGTGCTAAATCAAGTATAACTACCTAAGCCTAGTTCATATGCTCTTGATGGCAGCTATCCTATTTTTCCGCTAATCACCAATAATTGACTATTTAAGAACTTTGGTAAAGGGAAGAATAAAGCTTGTAGGTAAAACTTGGGATTGGTATAATCAAGGTTGCATCACAATAACATGCATAGTGTATCTTGCATAGGTTAGCTTGCATAGTGGATCTTGCATACTGGAGCTTGCCTTGGTTGGTACAGTTGTCGAAGTTCTCCTCTTCTTCTTCGTAGAATTCTTCCTCCTCGTAGCCCGGGTTGGTACTAGCGTCTATAAATAAATACAAGGTACACAATCACCAAACAATACTTAGCTACTTATATTCGGCACACAAAGGTTCACACTAGATGATCTAGCATCATCTCAATCACCACATGAATTAGTGACATAGTCTTGTTTATCTTATTTTAGAAATGCAATTTCTACTCATTGAAAAATACTCAAGATTTAATATTCTCCAATTATAAAATATGGGATCATGTTGACACATGTCATCACCACATATTCCAATACTTGGGAATGTAATTTAAAGTAGATGCATATATTACAAAGTTTAACATGGCTATTTAATATAATTAAAATGACAAGAAATGCCTATATAAACATTCTTTTAATCTTAGCCCATGACTACTGCATGTAAAACTAATTTTTATATATATTCAGGTAGATCATGGCAAATGTGATTTTTGACAATTGGAATCAACTCAAAAGCATTTATGGTTGATTTTAGAAAAATGTTTGAAGTTGGAAAAGGCTCTGCCTTGTTATTTTTGTTGTGGGAGATCTATAAATTCAAACTGTTTGAATCCAATGGGAGTGTTTAAATATTTTCATTTCCTTTCTAAAAAAATTGGAATCATGCAATTTGGTTTAGTGATTCTGATTGAATTCAATTTCAAAGTCACCTACTGAATAGGGTTTAGGAATAAAAGAAAAATCTAGATTTGAATTGCTGGGCCTGCGTGGAAATGACACTGGGCCGACCCAACTACACAGCGAGTGCAGCGAGCTTCACTTGCGGTTGTCCCACGCGTCAGCGATTGGTCTAACGCGAAGCAGTACACGCTAATCCTAGCCGCATGATTAGAGCATGATCAACGTCTCAGTGTCATCGTCTCCCTCGCTCGGCACACGCAGGATTCAACCCTAGCTCTACGACGGGGGTTGTCGGGGGCTTACCAGGGCTCCAGCTAGGTACGGTGATTCGGACGAATGAACTGGTCGATGACGGTGGTTCAAACGGTGGTCGTGGAGGCTCCTGGGGCGGCTCCTAGCGTTGGCTCTGTTCCACCACTGTGGTGGCGAGCTCCGGTGAAATTTCGACACTTCCTGCTTCTTCTTGCTCTAGGGATGGGTTAGAGAGGTTGCTGGGTGAGAGATGAGCCGAGTGTGGTGCGTTTTGAGGCAAGGGGCAGGGTCTATTTATACCCTGGCAAAGGGAGCATTGGGGCATGGCTTGGGCTCGTCGGCGACGTTGTTAAAGTGAGCTATGGGCATGGCTGAGGTTGTAGTTCGACGAAGGGCTCCTTGGTGATCATCATGCGCATAGTGGCATGGTGAGGCATGGTCTCCATCAGTCGGGGACATCCATGCCATCCTTGGGTACGCGGGCGTTCATCACGGCGTACGGTGGTTACAGGTCGTGCGGGGTCAGGCAGGCATGTTTGGGAGGTTGCTGGCGTCGCGGCGAGTGCATTGATGCGAGAGGAGAGCGAGGCGCGGCATGGTTGCATGGTATTGCTTGGTGCTCTGGCGTGCACCTGGCATGGCGGACAGAGAAATGGGTGCAGCTGCGCTGGCGTCTCCACGGGCTGGCGTTGGTCGAGGCGTACACGCGCGGGTGCGCTGAGGTCACGGATATCTCCTAGTGGTCATGGGCGAGGGAGAGGGCAGTGAGGCGTGTAGCATCGAGTCCATGTCATGTCGCCATGGTGAGCTCGAGTACGAGCTGGCACTAGTCCAAAGGGCGAGTGGGCGAGGCAAAAACTGGGGTGAATCTGGACGAGTAGTGGAGGCCAAGTGTGGTACAAAGATGATCACAATAATAATCTAGACAGTGTGGAGTTGGTAGCTCTGTACTGTGCTCGTTAAGTGTTCGATCAAATGGCCGCTAGAGAAAAATATTTGAATTTTAAAATTCTTTTTTGTGGGTTTGCTGATCCTATGCTTGAGAGTCTCTGGTGGGAAGGATTGGTCAAGTCGATCAAGTTTGGATGGGTTTGGAAAAATTGCTATCTTAATGCCTATGATAGATTCAATTTTGAAATGTCCCTCAAATAAATTTGAATTTGTTCTGGTAAGGTTTGAAAGCTCACTTGTGTTCATTGTCACTTGGTCTAGCAAGGTGAGAAAAGAAATGGAATTGTTTCTGTTTGAAATCATTTATTAGAGACGCTCAAAATGAGCTAAGTGTTAACATTTGCAAAAATGACCATTTGCTCATATGCTTTATAATTTGATTTTCTTTTGCTTTGCTTTGGTTTTGATTTGACCCAGATGATATTGTTTTGATCTTTAAATCAATTCTCATCATTTATAACAAACAAACATGGCATATCATGCATTTATACATCATTAACAAACACACCCTTGCATTCATATAGTTTTTAAAATTAAAAGCTTTTGTTAACCCTAATTTTGGTTGATTGGAAATTGTTATTCTCCTTTCGATATTTTTTGAGATGTTACACTATGTTTGGGCCTACTGGGTCCGACATGTCAGCTTCTCTATAAGTAAAATGTGTGTATGATGGACTTTTTTTCGGCTATGTCCGCTGTTTTCACCGTGGCAGCGGTGTATGGTCTTACTGCTGGGGCCCTTATGTCAGCCTTTCTGGCATGTTCTGGCTTGTGGGTCCCTGATGCAGCCTTGTATGTTTTGTCTGGTGGATCCTCGATGCAAGCCTCTCTGTATAAGTATTTAAACTTTTTTTGAACCCACCCTCAAAACAAACTCGAGGGACGCTGCATGCTGGTGGGTCCGTGATGTTAGCCTCTTCGAAATGCGATATTGCTAGAAAAAATGTAAACCCAAGATACACACAGGCGATTTGAACAAAAGACCTTCAAGTCAAATAAACGTAAACTGAGAGCATTTCCACTACAACAAAGATATTTATAGAATAAATATCATTAAACTTTTATTAGTACTACAACTTATGTATTAGTATTCTTAAAAATATTTTATGTCTCTATGTTTATCTCTTTTAAAATATAAAAGGGTAGCGCTCCTGGCTTCTCAATTTATAAAATGCCATATAATGGAGTATTTTCTTAAAAACATGGGTAGGCAGAGTTTTTTTTTATTTTGAGAGGTGGGGGGGCAATGGTCAAAAGGCCAAATTAAAAAGAGTTTGGCTATTCTACATAGGTTACTCCACGGGGGTTATACTCCATGGGCTATGCTCCATGGGCTTCATTCTCAACTTTTACTGGGTTGTGCTTAGCAATCCCCTAACCCCTAAAAGAGAAAATTAATATGTTTTCGGCTATGCTCCATGGGCTCCTTTCTCAAATTTTACTGGGATGTGGTCAACAGTCCCCTGACCCCGAGAAGACCAAATAAAAATGTTCTAGGCTAAAGAGGGGCCGAATGAGCTACTAGATTTCTTCTCCTGGTTAATAAAAACGCATTGTGATGTACTCGGCTAGATTCTAAACAAAGACCTCAGAGAAGGAGGGGAAAATAGATAATTCTTTTTGGCCGGTATTCATGTCAAAATTCAGTAGTACAGAATAAGGTACTCCCTTTGTCCAGAACTAACTGACTTAGGTTTGTCTAAATTTGAATGTATCTAGACACGTTTTAGTGTATAGATACATTCGTATCTAGACAAACTCAAATTAGTTATTTTTCGACGGAGGGAGTAGAACATTATCAATAGATTTGAAGTTCATATTTAGGAGCACTTGACAAATTCAGCAGCATTTCAAAAATGACCAATTCAGCAATATAGACAATAAATACAATAGCAGTACAAAGATAACCAGTTCTTATTTCAGCTCTAAAAACCTTGTCGCCTGATTAGTTTGTCCTTTTCACCAAACATATTCGACCATTGGAGCAAGCAAAAATGACGATCAAGTCTCCTTTGAGTACCTTCTTCTCACATCAATGCCAGTGTGACCCCCGTATGCAACCAAAATGCCGAAGTCTCATCTAGATTGTGACACGGCCATGTTTCAAAAGTAAAACAAGACTATCTACTACCCTTGATTTAAACAAGTACTAGTACATCAGTATTAGTTCCACAAAATGGTGTAGTAATAGCAACAACCGAACATTTGAGAGATTCAGTAGCTTTATTGCTTGAAATTCAATAGTAGTACCGAGAGAATCGTTTCTTGTTCTAGCTAAAAAAACTTGGTGCACAATCAGTTTGGCCTGTTCTTCGAAGAGACTTGATCATCGAAGCAAGCAAAACCGAGTCTGCTTCTATGTGAATACCTCCTCCTTACGTCAATGCCTATGTGACAACCCATATACAACCCAAACTACCCAAGACTCATGTAGATAATTGTGACAATGCTAACTTTCAAAAGAAAAGCAAGACAATCTAATGCACTTCATCTAAACAAGTACCAGTACATCACAATTCGTTTTACAAAATATTGTACTAATAGTAACAACAGCGCATTTGATAGTTTCAGCAGCATTTGAAAGATCTAGTAGTACAAAATAAGACTGTGAAAATATCAGACAAATTCCCGATTGATATTCAACAGCACTTGACTGAGTCAGCACAACATTCAAAGTGACCGGTTGGCAGTACACAGACTGTGACCAAAAGAATTGACAGATTCAGCAATGCGGATATTGAAATTCATTAGATGTAGGAAGGCCTGATTCAAAAGGAAAGCGAGACCATATTCTCCACTTGGCTGGTCGATCTGAACAAGTACCAAACAAAACTTTTGATAGGTTCATCAGCATTTCAAAGATTCAGCAGTACATAATAAGAAAGAAAAATATCGACTGATTCCCAGTTCGCATTCAACGGGACTTGGAAATATTCAGCAGCATTTTAAAGTGAGAGATTCAATTTTCCCTTTTCTCTGAACACTCGTCAATGGAAGAAACAAAATTGACGATCAAGTCTGCTTTTGTGTGCATGCCTCCTTCTCACATCAATGCCTGTGTGTGACCTCCATAGGCAACTCAAAATGCCCAAAGCCTTGTCTAGATTATGAGTTTATGACAAGGACAAGGTACAAAAGAAAAGCAAGACCATCTACTGCACTTGATCTAAACCAAGTTATCCTATTACATAGTATTATGATTACTTATGGTAGTTTGGTTCCAATCGCGGGCATTGGCAAAGCTCAGGATGAACCATAATGAAGTCTCTGGAGATTTCCATGCAACGTTGGTAGAGAAACCAACATCTGCTTCTTCAGTATTTAGACTGAAGCAGCATATTTCAGGAAACATCATATATCCAAGTCCTATTGCATGGTGGGAGGTGTAGACACAGTTGCTTCTCGTCAGATATCCTGGGGCAACATCTGCACCACCTACCGCAATGTTATTCGGATAGTTCAATCCAAGGAAAAGGGAATATCCTCCCAGGTCAGCAATCACTATCCATGGCTTAGTTGGATACAAGTAAGCAGTGTCCTTTGAGTACACCTTGCAGCCAAACTCAATAGCATAGGTGCCACAAGTGCGACCGCAATGATCAGCACTATGATCAGCAACAGGATTGCCATGACCATAATAAGTACTGCCATAAAACTCCTCATCAATAACGCCCACGGTATGGATAAGAAGAAGGCGACATTCATCTATAGATATTGCTAAGAACCATAAACCAGGTTCGTTGTCGTCATCCTCCATGGCATCAAGGTTGCCCTCCTCGAGATGCGCGGTAGGTGGTGATGGGAGCAAAATGGGACCTTGAAAAAGAAATGATGGCCAAATCAGCCAACACTAGTTTACATCCATTAAAACTGAAGCTAGTGTTTAGAACAGGAATGGATCAAACTTACCAAAATGTAGATGATTCCAGACATAAACACTGCCACTCTCAGTGGATGCAAACACCAGACCCTCGTGGATAAGTGCATCGTTGTATCTGAAATAGCACTGGAACTGGTTCTCAAAAACTGTCCATGCATACTCATCGCCATCAAGGGTAGAAATTGAGTAGTCGAAGATAGCAACAAGAGAGAAATCTAAAGAATCTGTCGTAGCTGTGGGAGCTCGGTAAATAGCAATCTTCCGAAGGAGAATAGGGTGATCATTATGCATGAATGTAAACGGATCGTTGGTGGGTACAAACTCATTGACTCGTGGGAGAGGAACACGTGGATGAGTGTACACATTGACAAGCTCCCACTTGCACTCGGACCCAACAGTGGCGCTCCAATCTCCATTGGCACCTACCCACTGCTTACCCATACAACTCGGGAACACAGCATCGCAGGAGAACCTATCTAGCAGCGTCAACTTGCATGTCGTACCATTGCCCTCAAAGTACTCATTTCATTCCCATGGTTTCTTAGTCGGATGAGAATGAAGAACACAGGCGAGGCCAAACGGCTGAGAAGCATGTAAAGTTGCATTATATTTTGCCGAGTCAAGAAGATGTTTGGACGAACCGGCGAGGCTCACGGTGGTGATGACGTCCCATCTGGTTATGAGTTCTTCAAGCGGGCCTTCGGTAAAAACATCCTGGAACAGCTCAGAATGATCACTATCGTTGCTCGGTCTTGCCATCGCAAGGGAGTTGATGGAAGTTGGGATGGTGGATTGATTTGGTTTTCTAGAAAAGAGGGAAGATCGATGGCGGCACGCGGGATAGGGATAAGAACAAACACTCTCATATTGTGTGGTGAACAGGATCGGAAAGCGGCATTGTGGAGGAGAAGAATGGTGGCGCTTAGTGTAGAGGTAGGGTAATGGGGAACTGGGGATAGAGCATATAGGCGAGGTCGAATAAAATGAAAACGGACGCATGTTCCTCTGCTCCAGTTCCCTTCAGAATTGTACTACTCTGCTCCAATTACCTCCACAATAAATCTTTCTTGTAAAATGAAAACAGAGTAGTACTGAGTACTCGAATGTAGGGGTAGCTATAGGAGTAGCGATCCACCTATAATAATAAGTTCCCCCGTTCTCAAGCTCTTTTGTGGTACTAGTTTCCAACAAAAAATTCTTGTGTACATATAGTAGGCCATATTGCGACACATGGTTTTGAAAGGCTGCAAAAAATTGTCCTTGTTTTAAAAACAATCAAACAAAAAATAATGAGTACTAATAACAAAAGAATTCACACGATGTTCTCCTGGCTATTTTTTAAATAATATGAAATATTTAATCAATATCACGAATAAACACAAAATTAGTAATTTTTTAAAGTAGCGCGGCTTCGGTACTTCAACCACCCACAAAAACTCGTTTGTAGTTAAACTACCGACAAGTACTAGTTTGTTGTTGAACCACCGTCAAGTACTAGTCGGGGTTTGAACTACCGATAAGCTGGCCGGTGGCGGCGCAGGGTGGTGCATTGTTTGAGTGCTTCTCGGTGGTTCAAACACCGCCTAGTACTTGTCGGTAGTTCAACTACAAACTAGTACTTGTCGGCAGTTCAACTACAAACGAGTTCTTGTCGGTGGTTCAAGTATCTGCATGTACTACTTTCCATGAAGGTAAACATGAGTTTTGACAACTATTTAAAGATAAACGTGAGTATGAACATTCTTGGATTTCAAGCCGAATGACCAAGTTCAAGGCCATATCTACATCATACTTTATGTTGATGGCCCCGTATCCAAGAATTTGCATGGCGATAAATTTGGCCATATTTTGAAAGCAATCGAAGAGGAAGTAGTATGAAGAGTATGGCCCGATCATCTGCTCTCTCGAGGAGCCGAACCCGACTATTTTCTTTGCTAAATTTTATGGTCCTTTATGCTAAATGTATGGACCTCCCTACAATTTTACCTTTTTACGTCCTTGATGTAAAATGTACTCCCACCATCCGTGTAAAATTCTAACCAAAAAGTGTAAGTGGTGAAATTTAAACAAATTTATCCTTAGTTCTCAACGAGTATGAAAATTCTTGGATTTCAAGCCGAACGACCAAGGTCAAGGCCATATCAACATCATACTTTATGGTGATGATCCTATGTCCAAGAATTAGCATGCCGATAGATTTGGACATATTTTCGAAAACAATTGAAGGGGAAGTAGTATGAAGAGTATGGCTCGATCAGCTGCTCTGTCGAGAAGGAGCTGTACATGACCGTTTTCCTTGCTTATTTTTAGGGGGGTGCTAAATATATGGACATCGATGTAATTTTTCCTTTTTTGGGTCCTTGATGTAAAATGTACTTCCACCGCTAGTGTAAAATTCTTACCTAAAAGTGTAAGTGGTGCAATTTTGACAATTTTAAGCTTACTTGTCAACGAGTATGAACATTCTTGGATTTCAAGCCGAACGACCAAGGTTAAGGCTATATCAACATCATACTTTATGCTGATGATCCCATGTCAGAGAATGTGCATGGCAGCAGATTTGGCCGAGTTTTGAAAAGAATCAAACAGGAAGTAGTATTAAGTGTTTGGCTCAGATCATCTGATCTCTCGAGGAGGAGCCGAACCAAAAATGTTTCCTTTTAGGGTCCTTTATGCTAAATGTATGGACCTCGATGTAATTTTTGCTTTTTTGAGGTCCCTGATATAAAATGTACTCTGATCGACCATGTAAAGCTCTAACCTAAAAGTAAGTGGTGAAATTTAAACGAATTTAAGCTTAGTTGTCAACGAGTATGGACTATATTCTTGGATTTTCAAGACAAACGGCCAAGGTCAAGGCCATATCTACATAATAATTTATGCATATGATCCCATATCCAAGAATTTGCATGCCAACAAATTTGGCCATATTTTGAAAACAATGGAAGATGAAGTAGTATGAAGAGTATGGCTCGATCAGCTACTCTATAGAGAAGGAGCCAAACCCAACTGTTTTCCTTGCCTAATTTAAGGGTCCTTTGTGCTAAATCTATGAACCTCGATGCAATTCTCCCTTTTTAGGTCCTTGATGTAAAATGTACTTCCACGCCCGTGTAAAATTCTAACCTAAAAGTGTAAGTGGTGAAATTTCGACGATTTTAAGCTACCTTGTCAACGAGTATTACCATTATTGGATTTCAAGACAAACGACAAAGTTCAAGGCCATATCAACACCATACTTTATGTTGATGATCCCATATGAGAGAATTTGCATGGCGACAAATTTGGTCATATTTTGAAAACAATCAAAGAGGAAGTAGTGTGTAGAGTTTGGCTTAGATCAGCTAATCTCTTGAGAAGGAGTCGAACCAAAAAACTTTCCTTTCAAGGAGCTTTATGATAAATGTATGGACCTTGATGTAATTATTTATTTTTTCAGGTCCCTGATGTAAAATGTACTCCAACCAACCGTGTAAAAATCTAGCCAAAAAGCAAGTGGTGAAATTTAAACGAATTTAAGCTTAGTTGTCAACGAGTATGAACCATTCTGGGATTTCAAGATGAATAACTAAGGTCATGATCCCATATCCAAGAATATGCATGCCAACAAATTTGGCCATATTTTGAAAACAATCAAAGATGAAGTAGTATGAAGAATATGGCTCGATTAGCTACTCACTAGAGAAGGAGTCGGAACCGACAGTTTTCCTTGCTTAATTTTAGGGTCCTTTGTGCTAAATATATGGACCTCGATGTAATTTTCCCTTTTTTTAGGACCTTGATGTAAAATGTACTTCCACGCCCGTGTAAAATTCTAACCTAAAAGTGTAAGTGGTGAAAATTTGACGATTTTAAGCTACCTTATCAACGAGTATAAACAATATTGGATTTCAAGCCGAACGACCAAGGTCAAGGCCATATCAACATCATACTTTATGTTGGTGATCCCATATGAGAGAATTTGCATGGAGAAAAATTTGGCCATATTTTGAAAACAATCGAAGAGGAAGTAGTGTGTAGAGTTTGGCTCAGATTAGCTGATCTCTCGAGAAGGGGCCAAACTAGAAAATTTTCCATTTTGGTCCTTGGCAGTAAAAAGTATTACTACTCCAATAGAGTAGCAATTCAAACTTTCGCGGTTTTGAAATTTTCACTTCCTTCACAAACATTCGGGGGGAGGATATTCAAAAGATAGCCATTCACAGTACTACTAGTACAAGTACGAGTACTACTTAAGTGTTGGACAAGGGATTGGTTGATCTAGACAGCCAAAAAACAAAAATGTCCCACCACATTAGATGCTCACCATTATGATCTGGCCAGCCTTCCTACTCCACCTCCATACCCTAAGAAGAGGAAGCACCAAGCACACCCGCAACAAGCTAGTTCGAAAGTGAGGAGCTATCCTTTTTTTCATGAAGCAAGTAGTACTCCCTCCTTCCCAAATTTGGACGCGTATTACTTCTAGTTAGAGTAAAATTTAATAAACTTTGATTAAGTATACGATATCAACTCAATGTTATTAGAATCGTCATGAACTATATTTTCATATTATATGCATTTTTCATTAGAAAAGTCAGTATGTTTTTACATATAGTTGGTCGAACTTTATAAAGATCGACTTTGACCAAACCTAATATGCGTCCTAATTTGGGAAAGAGGAAGTAGTATCAAGAGTATGGCTCGATCAGCTGCTCTCTCTCGAGGATCCGTACCCGATTGTTTTCCTTGCTTGGTTTTAGGGTCCTTTGTGCTAAATGTATGGACCTCGATGTAATTTTCCCTTTCTTTAGGTCTTTGATGTGAAATATAGTCCCACCATCCGTGTAAAATTCTAACTAAAAAGTGTAAGTGGTGAAATTTAAACGAATTTAAGCTTACTTGTCAATGAGTGTGAACATTCTTGGATTTCAAGCCGAATGACCAAGGTCAACGCCATATCAACATCATACTTTCTATTGATGACCCCATATGAGAGAATTTGCATGGAAATAGATTTGGCCATATTTTGAAAATAATTGAAGAGGAAGTAGTATGAAGAGTTTGGCGTAGATCAGCTAATCTCTCGAGAAGGAGCCGAACCAGAATATTTTCCTTTTAGGGTACTTTGTGCTAAATGTATGGACCTCGATGTAATTTTTCCTTTTTAGGTCCTTGATTTAAAATATGCTCCCACCAACCGTGTAAAATGCTAACCTAAAATTAAGAGGTGAAATTTAAATGAATTTAAGATTATTTGTCAACGGGTATGAATTTTCTTAGATTTCAAGCTGAACGACCACAAGGTCAAGTCCATATCTCGACATCATACTTTATGCTGATGATCCCATATCCAAGAATTTGCATGGCGACAGATTTGGCCATATTTTGAAAACAATCGAAGAGGAAGTAGTGTGAAACTTATGGCTCGATCAGCCCCACTCTCGATAAGGAGCTAAACCCGACTATTTTATTTTCTCAATTTTAGGGTTCTTTGTGCTAAATGTATGGACCTAGATGTAATTTCCCCTTTTTAGGTCCGTGATGTAAAATGTACTCCCACCAACCATGTAAAATGCTAACCAAAAAGTGTAAGAAATTTAAACAAATTTAAGCTTAGTTGTCAATGAGTATGGGCATTCTTGGATTTCAAGCATAACGACGAGAAGGTCAAGGCCATATCTCTACATCACATACTTTATGTTGATGATAGATCCCATATCCAAGAATTTGCATGGCGACAGATTTGGCCATATTTTGAAAACAATCAAATAGGAAGTAGTATGAAACATATGGCTAGGTCAGCTACTCTCTCGAGAAGGAGATGAACCCGACTATTTTATTTGTGCAATTTTAGTGTCCTTTGAGCTAAATGTATGGACATCAATGTAATTTTCCCTTTTTTGGGTCCTTGATGTAAAATATACTCCCACCACCCGTGTAAAACTCTAACCAAAAAGTGTAAGTGGTGAAATTTAAAAGAATTTAAGCTTACTTGTCAACTAGTATGAACATTCTTGGATTTCAAGGCGAACGACCACAAGGTCAAGGCCATATCTCTACATCATACTTTATGTTGATGACCCCATATCAGAGAATATGCATGGCGACGGGTTTGGCCATATTTTGAAAGCAATCAAAGAGTAAGTAATATGAAGATTTTGGCTCAGATCAGCTGATCTCTCGAGAAGGAGACGGACCAGAAAGTTTTCCTCTTAGGGTCTTTGTGCAAAATGTATGTACCTCGATGTAATTTTCCCTTTTAAGTCCTTGATGTAAAATGTACTCCCACCGACCGTGTAATATGCTAACCTAAAAGTAAGCTGTTAAATTGAAATGAATTTAATCTTAGTTGTCAATGAGTATGAACTTTCTTAGATTTCAAGCCAAACGACCACAAGGTCAAGGCCATATCTCTACATCATAGTTTATGCTTATGATCCCATATCCAAGAATTTGCGTGGCGACACCATATTTTGAAAACAATCAAAGAGGAAGTAGTATAAAACGTGTGGCTCGATCAGCTGCTCTCTCGAGAAGGAGCCAAACCTGACTGTTTCCTTGCTTAATTTTAGGGGGGTTTGTGCTAAATGTATGGACCTCGATGTAATTTTCCCACTTTTTAGGTCCTTGGTGTAAAATGTACTTCCACCGCCCATGTAAAATTCTAACATAAAAGTGTAAATGGTGAAATTTACACAATTTTAAGCTTACTTGTCAACGAGTATGAACATTCTTGGATTTCAAGCCGAATGACCAAGGTAAAGGCCATATCAACATCATACTTTATTCTGATGATCCCATATGAGTGATTTTGCATGGCGACAAATTTGGCCATATTTTGAAAACAATCGAAGAGGAAGTGGTATGAAGAGTTTGGCTCAGATGATCTGATCTCGCGAGAAGGAGCCGAACCAGAAAATTTTCCTTTTAGGGTCCTTTGTGCTAAATGTATGGACCTCGATGTAATTTCCCCCCTTTTGAGGTCCGTAATGTATAATGTACTCCGATCGACTATGTAAAATTCTAACCTAAATGTAAGTGGTGAAATTTAAACTAATTTAATCTTAGTTGTCAACGAGTATGAACCATTCTTGTATTTCAAGACAAGCTACCAAGGTCAAGGACATGTCTACATCATACTTTATGCTGATGATCCCATATCCAAGAAGTTGCATGCCGACAACTTTGGCCATATTTTGAAAACAATCGAAGATGAAGTAGTTTGAAACTTATGGCTCGATCAGCCGCACTCTCGATAAGGAGCCGAATCCGACTATTTTATTTTCTCAATTTTAGGGTCCTTTGTGCTAAATGTATGGACCTAGATGTAATTTCGACGTTTTTTAGGTCCTTGTTGTAAAATGCACTCCCACCGACCGTGTAAAATTCTAACCTAAAAGTAAGTGATGAAATTTAAACGAATTTCAGCTTATAATGTCAACGAGTATGGACATTCTTGGATTTCAAGCTAAACGACCACAAGGCCAAGGCCATATCTCTACATCATACTTTATTCTGATGATCGAGTATCCAAGAATTTGCGTGGCGATAGATTTGGCCATATTTTAAAAACAATCGAAGAGGAAGTAGTATGAAGAGTATGGATCGATTAGCTGCTCTCTCGAGAAGGAGTCGAACTCGACTGTTTTCTTTGCTCAATTTTAGGGTCCTTTGTGCTAAATGTATGGACCTCGATATAATTTTCCCTTTTTTGGTCCTTAATGTAGAATGTACTCCCATCGAATGTGTGAAATGCTAACCTAAAAATAAGTGGTGAAATTTAAACGAATTTAAGCATAGTTGTCAACGAGTATGATTTTTTTGGATTTCAAGCCGAACGACCACAAGGTTGAGGCTATATCTCTACATCATACTTTATGTTGATGATCCCATATCCAAGAATTTGCATGGCGACAGATTCGGCCATATTTTTAAAACAATTGAAGAGGAAGAAGTATGAAACGTATGGCTCGATCAGCTGCTCCCTTGAGAAGGAGCCGAACCCGACTATTTTATTTTCTCAATTTTAGGATCCTTTGTGCTAAATGTATGGACCTCAATGTAATTTTCCCTTTTTAGGTCCTTGATGTAAAATGTACTTCCACCGCTCGTCTAAAATTCTAACCTAAAAGTAAGTGGTGAAATTGAAACTAATATAAGCTTAGTTGTCGATGAGTACGAAAAATTCTTGGATTTCAAGACGAATGACCAAGCATAATCAAAACAAATTTAATCATACATCCGTATCTAGACAAATTCGAGTCAAGTAATTTGAGGGAGTACAATAGAGTAGCAATTCAAACTTTTACAGTTTTGAAATTTTTACTTCCTTAACAAACATCTAGGGGGAAGGATATTCAATAGATCACCATTTGCAGTACTACTAGTACTACAGGGTACAGTGAGTAGTACCGAAAGAAACTTCATTCAACAATTAACATAACTACACGAGTTTACATATATAGGACTCGCTGCTGAACTAGTACAGGTCCGACGCCTCCTAGCACCTAGTCTGTGGCGCGAGCTGCAGCTGGTGACATCGGCACCAATGCCAGCTTCAGCGACACAGCCAGCTCCTGACTCATCGTCACCTCCGGATAACACGGTGGCATCTCTGGATAAGGCGGCGGTACCTCCTAAGCCATCGACGGCATCTCCAGATAAAGCGGCGGTAACTCCTGAGCCATCGGTGGCACCTCCGGAGCCATCAGTAGTTCCGGGAGGACACTGTGGATGATGTTGCCATTGTGGGCGAAACGGTCCCAGTAGTTGGTGAAAATGTTGGCACCGATGAACACCACCATCTCGCAGCCGCAGTGGAAGGCCTGGCCATAGAGGAGACGGGCGTCCCTAAAGTTGACAAACCTGACCTTCAACGTCCCATCTGGATTGTCGTGGAGGCGGTTCATACAGTACTTGCAGCGACCATACCTAGCATCTAGGAAGGCGCACGCCAGCTGCCACGGTGTTCTCTGCGGGGAAAAGGCCCAAATGCGCAGGGCATTGTCCTCCGTACGGCAATGTCGGGGTCTTTGCGCTCCGCTACAGTGGGCAGCAGCCGGAAAGTGGCTATGGATGATAGACAAGGACATAGATGGTTGCTGGAAGTGGGGGATTAGAGATGGTTTGGTGCGAGAAGGGGGGAGGATAAATAGGAAGGAGATGATCCGAGATTAATGTGGCAGATTACCGAAGCAAGGGGACAATCAATGTCGCTGATGAAGCCGATGCGTGTGCCAAATATCGATGAGGATGACTAGGGTAAGCGATTGGATGGAATGCTAACTCTGCTTCCCGCACTCGATGGCCCAGTCATAATTTTGTGGTCCGTCCAAGGTGACCACGACCTCTCCAATCTGTGGGCCCTACGTGGATAACTGAGTTGATGTGTGAAACAAATTGATAAAGTGAGCTCTTTCCTACTCCCTCTAGTCCTATTTTTTACTTTATTACTCAATATATTCCATTTCTCACCCTGCACCGAGGAAGCACAGCTACATACATGGACCCGACACCCCTATAAATCAGCATTTTCTACTCTTCCCACCTCTGCATTGCCAATCCGTCCACCATCATCCAGAAAACACACTCATCCTCTCGCCGCTGCCTCCTCTCACCGCCGCCGTCATCTCTAGCGCTGCGTAGAACAATCTGCATGTCACTGCTACACGGACTGCGACCTAGAACAACGAGGTATAATCTTCATCTCTCCCTTTTAAAAAACATTCGCAATTCCTCTTTTTATACTGATTCCACTATCTATCTCTAAAATGATTTTTTCGGATCTCTTTCATTCCGCTCTATTTCGTTCCTCATAGTTTAAATCTGCATAAATACAAATATATTGAGATTGATGTACTTTTTATAAGTGAAACCTTGGAGAAACATGTTGCTTGTTGCTGGGGATAGCATTTTGTCACTTGAATTGGTTCTAATTCCATGCATTTTAGTTCTTTAATAAGTATTTTTCAATGCCATTTATAAGTTCCAATTCCACGCAAGGTAGAAAATCATGGACAGTTCGAGCGATGATGAGATGTGCTACATAGACTATTATGTAACTGATAGTGACGAGGAAGAAATTGCAGCTGTAAGAGGTAAAGTTTTACTAGGATTATGAAAATCGAATTAGACTATGCAAAAAAATATAATACTCTCTAAGATTTATTTTTCTTTCATGTAGGTCCTTCTGATGAGAAAAAAGATTGGTTCAAAAGGTACATCATTTACAACAATAATGTGCATTTATCATATAGAAGGTGGGATTTTCTCGAGAATAAAGTCTCCTAGATCGAACCTTACATACCTTTCTATGTCCGCGAGCTCACCTCTTCTTTACTTGGCAAAGGAGGGGGAGGATGGTAAGAAATTTTAGTTTTTTTCTTGAAAAGGTAAGAAATTTTAGTACTCATCTGATTCAAAACATTTGACTACTCCCAAGATGGTTGTTGTAGGATTGATTCCCATAGGAATTATTCCTAAGTATTCCTTTGCACTAGATTTTGTAGTAAATCAAACATCCACTCACACCTCTTTTTTAGAATCCTCTATTTTTCCTAGTACGATAGAGTCAAACAAACTTTGGTTCATATAGAATTCCCGTAGGATTGGAGTGGGAATGACATTCAATCCTACATTTATTTTCTCTATCATAGAAATCAAGCAGATATCTATTTTACTACTATTTCACTAGTTAACAAGTCGTAAACTTCTGATAGTTGTTTTCTTCTAGTTCTAGTACTTCTCACTAGATTACAGTCAGAATGTCTTGAAGAATCATCTGCGTGAAGAAAGAAATCTGCGTGTGACCAACGAGTTGTACAAAGGTTATCTTGAAGTCATGATCGCCATGGGCTATGATGGGCGTGTGGTGAGAACTACTGGTACGAGCTGGCGAAATGTTGTCAGGGACACGGAGCTCTTAGAACAAGAAATGGCTATCTTCTGGTTCAAGGAACGTGCACATGGACTTCGTCTCAACATGTTCAGTGGTATCTCGCTTCATTGGAAGTTGATATGAATATCATCAAACGTGTATTCAAGCCTTAAGGAGGCATTCAAGGAAGCAAGAAGGACCCTGACAAGCTATTGTACTTATACTACTAGCCACTATTGCTCCTGGATGAAACTATCGAACTTATAGCGACTAGTACTAGTAGTACTCAAGTATTAATCCTGTTTGTATTATTAGTACTCAGCTTTTGGTGCCTAGTAACTCTCGTACTGTTGGCAAGGCGAGAAAGGGCTCCTTCCATCACAAATCTTTTGCCTTGTTTAAAAAAAGTCTCCTCCACCCAAAATTATGTCTCATCGCTGCCTTTCGTGAGAGAAAAGGCTCCTGGATGAAGGAGAATCATCCTCCCTCTCTCATCCTCAATGTGGCATTAACTTCTATGCTCCACTCATGCATCTATGCCTGGCACTTGTTCACGTAGGAATCCTCGCAACAGTCACCACTTTATTCCCATGTAAGCTTCCGTGCAATGGAGTACAACTGTGCAGGCGCAGTAGTGCAGAGAAAGTTGAGGCTCGTGGTGGTCTAGCCCAACTTTCCTTATGTTTGCCTCATGCTTTCACCCAAAAATGAGCTCTGGCTAGATGTTTTCTTTCTCTTCCATATTAGGCTGCTCATAGTGCTAAATAACTTAGGCTAGTAAAACTTTCACATGTTACTACAGTACCTTCAAAGTGTATTGGGTAATAACATGTGTCTAGTGTCATGCACGGCCTAGTTAATTAGGCCTACTTGTAGGAGTATATCATATCTCCTGGATGAAGGAGAATCATCCTCCTTCTCTCCTCTTAAATGCAGAATTGAATGCTCTGCTCATGCATCGGTGAATCTATGAATTTAATGGGACTTGTTCAGGTGAGTGGCATCGCAGAAGTCACCTCTTCCTCTTTTTTGGCGAATCACAGTCACCTCTACCTTCCCATGGAGTACGGAGTACAACCGTGCAGGCACAGCAGTGCAGAAGTTGGGGCCCTTGGTGGTCCAGCCCACCTTTCCTTCTATTTGCCTCGTGCTTCCACCCATACTTTAGGCTGCTCAAGTGTTGAATAACTTTCAAATGTTACTACCTTCACAGTATTGGGTAATAACATTTATCTAGTGTCATGCAAGGCCTAATTAATTACTCCCTCTATTTGGAAATATAAGATGTTTTGGATTTGCGAATCTAATGTATCTAGACACGTTTTATGTTTAGGTTCAAGTGAATCTACATAGTAAAAGATGTCTAGATACATTTGCTTCACAAATTTAAAACATCTTATATTTTTAAACAGAGGGAGTAGGCTGTAGGAGTAGCTCTTATGGAACTTGGTTTCGTTGACTCGACTCCACCACAATCTATAGGATTCAAAGGATTTCCAAAGGAATTCTATAGGATTCTAATGCATAGGAATTTTTTCAACAGAATGTGTTTGTTTCAAAGGAATAAATCCTACAAAACTCCTATGCATTTCTTCCCTACACTACAATCCTTTAGGATTTATAACAAGAGGTGCGACCTCTTGGAAAAATTCCTACGTTTCTATGACATGTACCTAAACCGTATAAAATTTCCTGCGTTTTTCCTGCGGTGCAACAAACACCTTATCTTACCGATTCCTGCATTTTTTATTTCTATAGGATTATAAGTGAGAACAAGGCAATAGCCTAGTTGTTGAGTCACAGTTGGTGCATCCCAACGACTAGAGTTTGATCCCTGTCAGGGACAAATTTCTAGAATTCTCACGCTAACCCGCTTCTACTATATCAAAAAAGTGTCTAGTTCCTCCTAGCACTGTTTCATCTTTTTTTATAAGTGTCACATCATGTTATTCTTGCACTTCTCCTATTCTTATGTTTTACAGATCCTTTGAATCGAACGAACCCTAAATACATGGTGTACACGTCCTACTATTTTACTTATAGCATGCTGACTAGTCCTTAGAGCAATTCCACTAGTATAGCCAGCAACTTGTTTGTACAATACACCAATTACCTCTAAAGGTTTATTGTACTTACACATGACTACTTTATGTGTAAATGACCCACCTCACATAATCATAAAGTGCCTAGGAGCAATATGGACAACCATACAGTAGGAACATACTACCTTGGTTGCCACGAGGAATGATAAACACAAGTTTTGGTAACTTCCGTAAAAAATCCTTCGCAATATGGCCTAGTGGCCTACCATGTAGGAACATACCTTGGTTTGAAGCCAAATAACCAAGGTATGACCATATTAACATCGTAATTTATGATAAGGTCCCCTTGTTCGATATATTGGCGCATCTTGACATGGTAAATAATATTTATTACAATTGTAATTTTCCAATTTTTATGACTAGAAAAATCAGTTAGAATTTTCCAAGTAACTGTTTTTCTAAGGAAGCACACCTGGAATAAGGCCCATTTGACAACCCCATTTTTTCACACATAGTGCACACAATTTTATGGGCAATTCTAAAGTTACATGAATTTACGAGCTAGATAATTTTGCCACTTAACTCTCTCTATCCATTTACCAAAATTATCTCAAATTTGAACTACGTCATATGATAGGCTGCTCGCTCCTAAGCTTTGCCTACAAAGTGGCGGATCCAAATGGTGGCTAGGGCGATGAATGGACCAGCTTAAGATTTCTAAATAACATATGTATTATAAATAAAAAATAAAAACATTATTAAATGAAAAATTGCCCTGTTGGACTGCCCTCACATGTTGAGCTGGATCCACGAAATCATTTTAAAGGGCCCAAGTTAGTCAATACAATATCGACAAACACTTGGAGGTTTGAAAGATTCAACTTGCAAAGAATTTACATGTTGGCTGACAAATTCCGGTGAGTTTTTAAAAAACAAGAAAAAAACTATAGTACTTGCCCACGATATCCTCTTGTGTGAATCCCCACCTACCATGCAAAATAATGGCAAGCTTTAGTTTGGATAACTCTTGAGAGTATTTATTCGTAATATAGCATACCATGTACGAACATGCCAGGTTTCAAAACAAATGTCCATGCTTATGTGGGCACCCACAATGTGTAGCCAAAAGTAGTTTCATATTTTCTTTTTGTCTTTTGGAACTAGTTCCCTACACTATGGAGGTGGTTCCAAATGAGAGGAAACGAGCAAGTAGTTGCTCAGATGCCAAATTTTCTTTTGGAACTAGTTCCCTACACTGTGAGGGTAGTTCCTTATTTGCTTCATGTGTTGTTTTAGCTATATGGTGGGATCCACGTTATAAATATTTGGAACCACTACATTATGGATATCCTGTTATATTTTATACCAAAACCAAATTTACCTTTACGTCAGATTTGGCAATGACAACATTGTGGGAATAATGTCTGTATTGGGTAAATGTGCATCTGGGCATGATATGGTAAACAATGTTTACATTTGTATATTATTTAACAAAGTACATGACAAATAATTAAGGCCCATAAAGCTAGCTACTAGCCTTCCATTTCTACACAAAAGCGGACCATGTTTTATGGGAAGTTCTCCAATTAAATGAACTTTTGACTTTTCTAGCTAATTTCAACCACTTCAAGTACTTGTTGTTGATTTATCAAAATCAGATCAAATTTTACCTATGACTGCATGATAGGTTGCTAGCTCTCTAATTTCACGTAAAATCACGTTAAGGTACTAGAGTAGTCAACTTATAAAAAACTAGAGGTTTGAAACCATCAAATTCTTTTGAAAATTACACAACAGCTGACAAGCTTGAACTAGTTATGATTTTTTCAAGAAAAATAAAGAAAAATCAAAATAATGTATAACTTGTGCATCACGTTATCTTGAGCGTACTAGTTGTGATAAGTATGAGTTTTGATTACTTTCGAAAAACTTGCTTAACAATATGGTCTACCATGTTGTGAAGATGCTTAGCTTCCAAATCAAATGACTAGGGTTATGGATATATCTACATTGCAGTAGACGAATAGTGTGCTCATATTTAGTAGATGAGAGCATGTTGGTATGGGAGAATATGTTTACAATCGTAGTTTCCAACTTTCACGAACAAAAAATAGTTTTCAATTTTGTAACTGATAGACAATATTTATTTGTTAAGTTAGTACACGAAGAATAAGGCCCAGAATGGTAATACCCAATTATTTGCACATAGCAGACCATGTTTATGGGCTATTTTCAAGTAATAACATGAATTTCCAATATTTCTAGTAGCTATTTTCTCTGATTGGAACTACTTCATGTCGATCTACCAAAATTATATATATCAAAATTGCACGACGAGTGCTTTATAGGTTCTAGAATCATTTAATGTACCCAAGATTTGAATATCTAAAAACCACCATCAGGTTTGAAAAATTCAACTCCTTACAATGTCTATGCACATAAAATTCATCACTATTCATCCTTACAATCACTATAATTATGTCATTGCTGCCGAACTTGAAGGAAAGTCATCATAGATCCCTGCTCTTCCCTCACTTCTCTACATGTCCCCTCTTAGAAAGCTTCGCAGGACCTATCAGGTACACGTAGTGCTTTCGCACATGATTATAGTTCAAAGAGTACTAGTCTGGCGGTTCTACTAGATATGAAGCCTCGCGGTAGAGAGAAAGCACACCTCTATCGTGTGAGCCATGTTTGTTCTACGAGATAAAATCTAGCATGATTCAAAAATTTATCTCCCAATCCCCATATTTGATTTTTATTCTCGAATAAGATCGCATAGAACATCACACGAACATTTAGTTTTCAGTTGTGGAGATGCATCAAATCTTACCATAATAAAATATAGGCATAACATTGAATATTCAACGTTGGATCAGTGTCGGACAAGCTTACAGCCAAGTCAGATAAGTGTATTTTCGTTGGGTATCCGAGGGAAACCTTGGGTTACTACTTCTACAACCGAGAAGAGGGCAAAGTGTTTGTCGCTCAGAAGGTCGTCTTCCTTGAGAAAGAGTTTCTCAGTCAAGAAGTTAGTTTGAGTACGGTGCAGCTCGAAGAAATTCGACAGGAACCGGTCAGTAGCGATTTGGTGAAAGCCTTGGAGGTTGAGCTAGTCATCATAGTTGAGCCAACAGCTGCACCTACATTGTGAAGATCGGCCAGATTGCGAAGTGTTCGTGATGTGTTACTATTGGATAGTTATGAGCCGACAACTTATTCAGAAGCAATAGTGGGTTCTGATTCGGAGTTATGTCTTAGAGCCATGAGATCTGAGATAAAGTCCATGGATGAAAATCAAGTTTGGAACTTGGTTGATCTGCCAGACGGTGCAAGACCCGTCGAGTGTAAATGGGTCTTTATGGGGAAAACTGATATGGATGGACATATTTCTATCTATAAAGCATAGCTTGTCAATAAGGGGTTCTAGTAGGTTCAAGGAGTTAACTACGATGAGACTTTCTCACCCGCAGCGATCCTTAAATCATTTCTGATCATGTTAGCTATAGCAGCCTATTTCGACTATGAGATATGGCAGATGGATGTCAAAATGGCTTTGCTTAATGGAAAATTAAACAACGACGTGTATATGATATAGCCCGAGGGTTTTGTCGATCCAGCTAATGCTGACACGGTATGCAAACTTTAGAAATCCATTTATGGGTTGAAGTAAGCATCTTGGAGTTGGAACATTCGCTTTGATGAGGTAATCAAATCGTTTGGCTTCATCAAGAGTGATCATGATTCTTGTTTATACAAGAAATTTAGTGGGAGCAAAGTAAACTTTCTAATATTATATGTGGATGGCATATTATTGATTGGAAATGATGTCTAGATGTTGCAAGAAACCAAGGAGTTGTTGGAAAGGAGTTTCTCAATGAAGGACTTGGGTGAGGCAACTTATATACTAGGAATCAGGATCCATAGAGATAGATCCAGGTGGCTCATTGGATTGAGTCAGAGTACATATTTGGACAAAGTGTTGAAGAAGTTCAACATGGAATCATCTAAGAAAGAGTTCTTACCGACGTCTCATGGTATAAAACTTACCAAGACTTAGTGTCCTTCGACAACTGATAAGCGAAGTCGAATGAGTGTGATTCCATATGCTTCGGCAGTTGGATCCATCATGTATGCCATGATTTGTACTAGGCCAGATGTTTCCTATGCTCTGAGTGTTGTGAGCAGATACGAGGCTGACCCTCGAGAAATCCACTAGGCTGTAGTTAAGAACATTCTTAAGTACTTGAGAAGGACTAAGGATGTGTTCCTAGTTTATAGAGGTGAAGTTGAACTCAGTGTAAGGGGTTACAGGGATGCGAGTAACCTTACTGACTCAGATGATTCTCATTCACAATCTAGATACGTGTTCGTAATGAACGGAGGGGCTATGAGCTGGAAGAATTCCAAGTAAGAGACCGTGTTTGCATTTACAACAGAGGCTGAGTATATTGCTGCCTCGTAGGCGGCAAAGGAAGCTGTTTGCATCAGGAATTTTCTGATTGATCTTGGTGTGGTTTAGGGCTCGTCCAATCCATTAGACGTGTATTGTGACAATAATGGTGCTATTGCACAAGCCAAGGAACCTAGGCACCACCAAAAGAACAAACATATACTCATGCGATACCACCGGATTCGCCAGTTTGTGGATCAAGGTGATATCAAGTTATGCAAGGTACACACGAATGCAAACATTGCAGATCCGTTGACAAAGCCACTTCCACAGCCTAAGCATGAGGCGCACATAAGAGCCATGGGCATTAAATTCCTAGACATGTGATGTCGGGATGATTGACTCTAGTGCAAGTGGGAGACTGTTGGGAATATGCCCTAGAGGCAATCATGGTTGATGATATTTCCCAAAGTATTCATAAAGTAAAGTTGTCCTTGTATGAACATCAGATATGTATCACTGAATACGTGATTCAGTTGTGGAACTATATATTCATGATTGTTTATACTAAATTATCCTTGGTCATTAAGGTTGTGTTGGACACACAACTTAGACCAATGTGCGAGTCGGCTAATGACACGTTTCCACTTGTCATGGGCATGGTGATGCTATTCTGACTTACACTGATTCAGCTAAAGAGTTTAGCGATTTGGAATGGCCCATAGTTGAGATGCAATGAGCATGTTGTCATTTGCAGGCTCAAGCAATGGAATCCTTTGACCTGAGGTGATTGCATGATCTGAGCTGTGGATCGCCAACTTAGGTTCTATCAAACAATGTTTCGTAAATGGGAAGTTATAAAGGTAGAGTTTGGGTTGGTTGTGAAGCAAGTTGCGTGACATGGATTATCAAGATGGGATTTTGCCCCTCCAACTGGAGATATATTCTCTGGACCCTCTCGTGTGATATGATTCGGAAGCATGGCCATGCGCTACTCAGTTAAGTATTAACTAAGGAGTCAGACTAAGAGTTTTTCCAGTGAATCACATATCATGGTACGAGAAGAGAGTTAAGCTATTAAAGGGATGGAAAACACCCGCCTATATCTTAACAGGTATATCGTGAGGCAAAGGGACTTGGAAGAAAGTCACATTGAAGGTTCATCTTCTGACTTTACGGCACTTGCGAGTTGGCACGTCTTGCTAAAGGCCGCTACCATCTATCGACTTGAGACCGAGTGTTCATGGGAGTGAGTTGGAATCAAATCCATGACGGGATACTTGGAGGAGCAGATCATGTCGTGTCCAGGTGTACGTGAACCTACAGGGTCACTGATACGTTGCTAACGTATCCATAATTTTTGATGTTCCATGCTTGGTTTTATCTACTTTCTTATGTTTTGTTCCAACTTTGGAGTACTTTCTATACACTTTCTTGGACTAACCTATTAACAAGAGACATCGTGCCAGTTGCTTGTTTTCTGTTGTTTTTGGTTCCAGGAAAGTCAGAAAATGAACATTCTCGGAATTGGACCGGACAAAAGCCAAAGTCGATATTTTACCGGAAGACTCACGGAGCTAGAAGACGAGACGGAGAGGAGCCACAGGGCGGCCACACCATGTGGTGGCGCGGGCTAGCCCTGGCCGCGCCACCAGGTGGTGTGGGTCCCCTGGCCGCCCACCGACCTTGCATCTTCGCCTATAAGATGCCTCTCGATGCAAAAACCCTAAATCATCAATCAGAAATCCACGAAAAGTTCTGCTATGCCGCCGCCACCGAAGGGGAGATTCGGGGGACAGAAAGTCTCTGTTCCAGCACCCTGCCGGGACGGGAAAGTGCCCCCGGAGCCATCTCCATCGATCTCCACCACCATCTCCATCATCGTTGCTGATTCTCATGATGAGGAGGGAGTAGTTCTTCCTCGAGGCTAAGGGTTATACCGGTAGCTATAGGTTCATCTCTCTCTCTATGAATGATCATATTGTGATCATGAGCTTTGTAATCAAGTAGATCTACCTTGCTACTCAAGTGATTTAATGGATCTCTGCTCTCCCCGTGTGTGTGAAAGTGACAGCGTGCACACCATGGTGGCACTTAGGCTAGAGATTACAAATACTTGTTATGAGTTATATTTGGAGTTGGATGTCTTTATGAAATTGTGGTGTTTGTTGGAACCATCTAGTGCTCAAGGTGACAGTGTGGGGTTATCTAGATGGGAAAGGCTTACTTTGAGGTGTGCTGTTATAGCCCTACCATGGATTAGAGTGTCCAATCGGAGAGTAGTTAAGAGTAGTATCATAAAGATAATATATTTATATGAGAGTGTTCACTAGCGAAAGTATGATCCCTAGGCCTTGTTTCTAAGCATTGAAATACCGTTTGCAACTAGATCTGTTACATGTTTGCTTGCTTCCATCTTTATTTCAGTTTTCCTTTAGTCTCTTCCACGCCATCAAGCTATTTTCTAGCACAGTTGTCTTATATCCATACCACATGTATTTCACCATCTCTTCGCCGAACTAGTGCACCTATATGCCTGACAAGTGTATTGGGTGTGTTGGGGACACAAGAGACTTCTTGTATCTTGATTGCAGGGTTGCTTGAGAGGGATACCTTTAACCACTTCCTCCCTGAGTTCGATAAACCTTGGGTGATCCACTTAAGGGAAAACTTGCTACTGTTCTACAAACCTCTGTACTTGGAGGTCCAACAACTGTCTACAAGAATAGAAGTACGTAGACATCAGTCACACACTTAAGGGTAAGGAGCCCATGTGGATTAGATCCATGTGGAGATTGGGGTACGACCTAGATGGGCCTCAAGCGTTGATCCCAACTAGGGGTGTATATAAGCAGAGTGACAACGGATAGTCCCTGACCTAGCCGTCTCTTTCTCCACTTCCATTTTGGACTAGACAGGACCTAGCAATCTTCTATTCGAAGATCCTTCCTATGCGTGTGGATACCAGTAGAGGCGTTGCAAGTGCGGGGCTAGAGATAGGGAAGCTCGTGGGGATCTGTTGGAGGACCTATCCGTGGGATCGTTCGACACTGCTTCGACGTGCTACATCAACTTCCGCATTTGCGCATCTAGCGATAATCTTGTGGCCTATAACCTGAGCTAGATCTTGGGAGTATTTCTTAGGGGAAAATGTTTTGTTTATCTCTGCATGGCCCAACAAGCATGGTCCCCCTTGTGTCTGCGGTTTGTGTTACGACCGCGATGTGCAACATGCCAGTGTATAGGGTGAGGATGTGGGCGGAATGCTCGCTGCTGCTCTCCTGGACAAGGGGCAGGAGGAGGACCGGCACCGTGATGGTGGAGATCGATGCGTCGAGCTCCGCTAAGCCGGGCGACGTCACGTTTGAGGACCTTACGTCTTACCTGGCGGCGCCGCTGCATTACCTGGTCGGTCCTTCTACGTCGAAGGAGTTGCGTTTCTTCTTTCATGTCGAGTTTTAGTGATGATGTAAGCTGTTGTTAATTGGTTTAATTGCAGAAAGATGGTTTGCATACCAGGAATGGTGGATTTTGTAGTACTAGTACTCTATCTCCGTCCCAAGAAATAAGGCTCCCTTGTTTTTTTGACCAAGATTAACTCTAAATATATATAAAGAATGTTGGTAATGTACAAATTTAGCATCATTGGAAAGTGTGTTTCAATACAAATTCAACGATACAAATTTTACACAATATAAGTAAATTTTAGTTGCTCCATTTATTCAGTCAAACTTTACTTTGGAGTGCGTGTGCGCCTTATTCCTTGAAACGAAGGTAGATGAGTTCGGTTGGATATACTCTCCTGACTATTTTTCATGAAATCTTAACTTTTGATGGGTTGGGTGGATGTACTATGCTGAGTAGTAAGATGAATAGGATTATAAGGCTCACTATTTAGGATTGTAAGGCTAGAGGGCCATTTCGCAATACTACCAAGTATATGAATTATTCACTCTAATTAATTTATGCATGCACCACTAGTTTTACATGTATGAGATGCTATATAAAAAAAGGGACATGATGAGAGATGAAACAATATGCATTGCGAGATTGAGAGAAAAGAGAGATCTAAATTAATGAGCCATGGGAATTAAGACAATAAATAAGATGGGTCTTATAATTTCTAACAATTTTAAAAAGCTCTCTGGCCTAATAATCCTAAACAGGGGTAGGAGTACTGCTCAACATACATTTTAAAGTACTAGTATGTAGTAGTAGTACAATAGTGGAGTACGGTAATAGTACTCCCCTCCGATTCATATTAATTGTCACTAGATTGGATGTACTCGTATCTAGTACTAAAACATGTCTAGATACATCTATTTTCGCGACAAGTAGATATAGCCATTTTTGGAGTAGTACTAGTTTGGTTGGAAGAAATCATATTATTTCCGCAGTAGGGATGGTGAGTTTTTGCTAGTAGTAGTACTACTACATAGCAAGTAGTAGTACTATATATGTTTATATTGTATTCCTCTACATACATTCAGGCAATCGACAAAAGTTCATCTTGCGGTTCTACTGCTAGAGTGCTACTAGTAGTTTTTTAGGTGCGCATTCACCCTCTGTCTTTCAGCAGTACTCGGCCCTTCAGCACTATAAATGGAATTACTCAAAGAAAGTCTGTACCACTATAAAATTATAATCTGCCATGGTTGTTGATTGACAAGACAATTCATTGATGAGGTGGGGTGGGGTGGGGTGGGGGTGGGGTTGGCTGTTGGCATGCTATGATGCCTACTCCTACTATCACTCTGCAGTGAAAATATAAGAAACATATGCAATTCCTTGCATTAATTCTTGCCTCCACCCCTTGCATGCCTACAGTATATACATGCATTAACTTCTGGGAGTAGTAGTACAAGTAGGAGTACAATCAAGCAAGGATATACCTAAACACAAAGATATACTCGTAGGTCACATGGTGTACCATTCCGAGTCTTCGTCTTATTCTTCTTCTTAGGTCTGCTTGCGCTTGCCCTTGACCTTGCCCTTCTTCCTTAGTTCTTTTTTTGTTGAACATTTCGATAGTTTGTTGACCCCTCTCGAAGTTCACTATCTGCCTATATACCTCGTAGGTCGCGTATGCGTTGAGGCTTGCATACTTGATCTGCTCTTCGGTCAGGGGCATGTTCCCCACTACTTATGGTCCACATCCTTCTTCTTCTTCATGAGTTTGTAACGGATGTCTATGAGGGCCATCACACAGTCAGCCAAAGAATCCTTCTCATTCGTGGAGCTGGTAGGCTTCCACCTCTTCTAGATGTCCGTGGAGTTCATCACTGACACTAGAGAATGCATAAGCCTGATACTGTTGTTGCCGATGTCGACGCCTACAAAGGAAATGTTAGGGTTGGCGAGGAACTCTGCTAGCTTGGAGCATGGCTGGTTGGCCTGGCAGATCTGGTAGACTAGGCAATCCATGCCCACACATAGCTCGTTGGTGTACTCGATGTCGAGGCCAACAATCTTGTCGCTGTTTCCTCCAAGAGCTTTTGGCTTTTCTCGATGTAATCGTTCACCACCGACGCTCTATTGGTACACGCCACCTATAGTGCGGTGTTGCCAGGGTCCAGGAAGTAGTACATCTTGTCAAACGGTGCCACCATGGACAGTGATTAGCGCCTTGTTTTGTTTTGCACAGATCCAGCTGAGTGATAGAAAAGGAATGGGATCGAGAAGAAAGGAACCACTAGGAAGATCGGCAGATGCATGCATGAGCGGTTCTGGACACGAAAGGGCATGTAGTTTCCCCTCGACCCCGCCCACGTACTCCTATAGAATAGAATTTATTTACGCATCAGTTTTACGGACATGGATTATTTAGGTAGCTATAGGTTGATTTCTAGATTATACAAAAAGTACAACAACCAAACACACGTGATACTTTATGAACGTGGCTCGAAATTATAAATGTTTTTTGAGTTTCACCTGCTATAATTTTATATAAAAATGACATGTCATACTTCTATTATCTGATTCTCACATGCAAGGAACTTGCAACTCACTAGTTATTTCTTATCTTATCTTACCACTATATAGTGTACGAATAACTTTAAATATTGACCATTGGATTAAGATTCGCGAATCCCAACCTTTCCAGCCGTTGGATCTTCTTTTCCATTCTAGCATTTAGAAGATTCTATTGATAGTCTTCATCACAATAAATGCTATGCACAAAACTCAAAACACACTTCTCCATCATTTTAGAATATTCTCCCTCATTTCTCTAGACCATGTTACCAAAATTTTCAAGTTTTAGATAGCTAATAATCGTTCACTTCTACATGATATACAAAGTACAAGAACAAAATATACATCCATACTTTATAGATGTTGATCAAATTTATATTTTTTCTGTTTTATCTATTATAATTTTATATAGTGATGATATGTCAGACGTGTATTATCCGAGTCTCGCATGCAGGGTACGTGCAATTTACTAGTTACATACAGTGTATGAATAACTTCGAATATTGAGCGTTGGATCAAGACTCTGTAATCCCAACATTGCCAGTAGTTGGATCTTCTTTTCCATTTTAGCATCCACAAAATACTACTCCCTCTGTCTATAAATATCTGACTTGGGTTTGTCTAGATTCGAATGTATCTATACACTAAAGTGCGTTTAAATATATTCGAATCTAGACAAAACCAACTCAGTTATTTCTGGACGAAGGGAGTACTTTTGATAGTCTTTAGCATAATGTATGCATATTACTACTCCAAGTTACTTACCACTCAGACAAACCTTAGAGCATCTCTAGCATGGAAAAAATAGCGCACTATTTCATGCTATTTAGCGTGATATAGCATATTTGGAGAGTCCACGGTATTTTTTAAAGATTTTGCTCGCTATCGTGCTATTTTTTAAATAGCTTGCTATATCGCGCTAAAATATCATAGCGTCAACGCTATTTCAAGTATAGGACGTTATTTTTTTGTTGGCGGGTGTGGAGTAAGATAATATATGATGAATGTCACGAGTCAGCAAACATAGGATGAAAATTTGATTGTTAAACTTAACTGATCGCGTCAATCCGCCGCCTCCTCCTATAGCACCCGGCGATGGACCTAGATTTAGTCCTACCGGTTCTCCTCCAACTTGGATAGCGACGAAATTGATTATGCATGTACAAGTATTACTCTAGGCAGTTCATTAGATGCTGAAATCCTTTATATTCATGATATACCTGATATATTTTTATTTTTTTACAAAAAGATGTTTTATAAAATAGCGTGTTATTAGCATGCTATAACTTTCATATCGTCTAGAGAAAAGCCACACTAAATTAAATAGCACGCTAGTATTTTTTGCCTTGAGCTCTAGTGGCTTGTCTAAATTTAGTAGTCTACATCTTCACATAGATAATGGTGTAAAAAGATTCCTTTTTACACGACTTTAATTTTCTAGTAGATAGTCTAAATTTGATAGTCTATATGTCCATCTGCACACAAATAGCCAATATGCGCAACAAATCAGTACAACAAATGCTCTGATTTGGCATAGGAGCGAGCTCGCGAGCGACCAACTTTTTTTTTAGACATGGTGGCTCGGTTGTCCAAATATGGACAACGAGTAGCTAGTTTGGAGGATGTCTAAATTTTAGACCACCGGATAAACAAGCCACCGGAGGCATTTTTTGGTCCATGGTGGTCTATATTTGGCTTAGACAACCGGATACACTAGCCACTAGAGATGCTCTTAGGCTGGTCATAGTGGGAAACATAGTTCACGTTACTACCTTCATGTGTGTACGTAATTGAGCCGAAGGTAGAGACCCTATTTTTTATAGAAATGGCTCCAGAAATACTCCGTACCTAGAAAGGCTAGGACATCACAGTAAAATATTTTTTTTAGTCAATGGACTATAGCTACTCCTAGGATAAAATATTATTATTCTATATCTTTTGAACTGTATAGCCAAATTCAAAATCCTAGAGCGGCAAATTCTCCTGCCTCACCTCCACCGATATATTTCGAGTGGTCACATGCTCCAAGTTATAGCCGTACGAATATCCTTTTCTACCCCTGACAATGGCCTATCTACTAATGTCGAGGCGTCCGTATGGGTCGTAGTCCACCCCCCGGGGGTCCCCACAGCTCTGAAGTTGGGTAGTCTAGCTTCCCCCGATGCCATTTCCCCCATAGCACTCCGAAAAACCCTAACCCCTTTCTCACCTCCGGCTCCTACACCACCGCACCGGAGAATCCCCGCAACGCTTCACCGGCCTACACGCCACGCAACCCCCTCTAACCTCCAGCACCTACACCACCACACCGTAATCATCTCCGCCACACTTCGCCCGCCTACATGCCACCTAACCCCCTATCTCACCTCTAGCTCCTATACCACCTCACCGGAACATCACCGCCGCACTTTGCCTGCCCACACGCCACCCCCAATCCCCTATCCCACCTCTGGCTCCTGCACCATCGCACTTCACCAGCCTACACGCCATACCTCGATGCCATATACTCCTGACTAGCCTACTGGATCAGCCGACGTCCACCTTACCCAACCTAGTTCATTGACACCCTCTTCCATACAACCGTGTTAATTTTGCCGACTTCCTCGTCCATAGCACCTGACCTTCTTAACCTATGCCGGTGTGCGCTGCATTAGATCTGCTTCACGGACTCAACAGTCCACTACACTAGATCTGCTTCACGAATGCTCTTGTGCAGCACCTCGAATCCATATCGGTCGTAACAAATCTGCTTCACCGACGACGTCGTGCACTACATGAGATCTCCTTCACCAGCCATCTTGCCAAGCAAGACAGACCCATCAACAACCTCCACAGATCTGCTTCACAGACGCCGCTGAGATCTATCTGCTTCAGCGCGACTCACCACTAACGGGCACCCTCGGCGCCGAGATCTATCTGCTTCTTCCAGGTCTGTACTGCCTCTAGCTCTCTTTCTTTTCTTAGTAGCATGTCTTTGTTTGACTGGGCACATATCTGTTAGATAGTAAGAACCATTGTGCAATACTCGACTAACTAAAAAGGGCCCTTCCCATACTGGGGACAGTTTGTGCTTTCTTTTCTTCACAAGCCGAAGAACCAAACCGCCCTTATTGAAAGACCGGTTTCTGACTCTCTGGCTATGATACTTGCGTAACTTCTGCTGATAGGCTGTTGATCTCATCTCAGCAATGATGCGAACTTCTTCGATTAAATCAAGATCATTTTGTCGAGAAATTTCGGCATCCTCTTCAATATACGCAACAACTCAGCGAGAAGTATGAATCAAATCACTAGGAAGAACTGCTTCTACACCATAGACCAAGAAGAAAGGTGTCTATCTAGTTGACCTGTTTGGAGTTGTTCGTAAACTCCATATCACAGAAGGTAATTCCTCTTCCCAAGCCCCCGCAGCATGTCGTAGTGGTGCTTCGAGTCTTGGTTTTAGGCCTTGTAGTATTAAACCATTTGCTCTTTCAACTTGTCCATTAGCTTGTGGATGTGCAACTGACGCAATGTCAAGCCGGATATTTTGTTTGTCGCATAACTCGGCAAGCTCTCCCATAGAAAAGTTACTCCCGTTGTCCGCGATAATGCTATGCGGATAACCGTATCGGATTATGACATCCTCGACAAATCTTCTGGTTGTTGCTCCATCACAACTGGTGACGAGTTTAGCCTCAATCCATTTTGTGAATTTATCCACCATCACTAAGATATGAGTAAATCCACTTGGAGTCTGTTTAAACGGTCCTACCATGTCAAGCCCCCAGACCGCGAAAGGCCATGTTATAGGTATTGTTCGCAGCTCATCAGCCAGAACATGAGCTTGCTTGGCATACTTTTGGAAGCTTTTGCACGTCTTGACAAGCCGTTTGGCATCTGCCTTGGCTGTTAAGCCAGAAAAAACCGTGTCGGAAAGCTTTTGCCACTAAAGATTTGGCTGCAGCATGATGGCCGCATTCGCCTTCGTGGATTTTTCGAAATATTTCCACTCCTTTCGAAGATACACAGCGCTGAAAGACCCTAGACACACTCCGCTTATAGAGCTCACCATTTACTATAGTATAGGTTTTTGCTCGTCGGACGATCTTCTAGCTCAGAACCTCATTTTTGGGTAATTTGCCATCTACCAAGTAATCAAGGTAGGGTTGAGTCCAGCTAGGAATTACAGCCATAACTGCTACTAAAGGTGAGTCAGATTTGGTTGGATATTCCTCGTCTACTCCTTTTATAGAGGGAACTTTGAGGTGCTCTAAAAAAGCGCCATCCGGGTCCTTTTTCCATGCAGAGCCTATTCGAGATAATGCATCTGCTTCCTCATTTTCTGTTCGAGGGATGTGTTGAACCTCAAACCCTTCGAATGATTTAGATAGTTCATCCAGGACAACTTTATATGCTGCCATGTGCTTATTTGCATTACAGATATCCGACACTTGTTGAGCAACAAGATCCGAATCTTCATAACACATTAATCGTCAGATGCCGATGTCCTTAGCAATCCGGATTCCATGCAGCAATGCTTCATATTCGACTATGTTATTTGTTGCACTTTGCATGTCATACCAGTTGTGGATGGTATTCTCCGGAATTACATTGAGCCATGATCGTGCCATCTTCCACCATGATCGTGCCATCTGAAGCAGATAGATCTCGGCGGCATCTGTGAAGCAGATCTGTGGAGGTTGTTGATGCGTCTGGCTTGCTTGACAAGATGGCTGGTGAAGGAGATCTCATGTAGTGCACGATGTCGTCGGTGAAGCAGATTTGTTACGACCGATTATGGATTCGAGGTGCTGCACAAGAGCATTCGTGAAGCAGATCTAGTGTAGTGGACTGTTGAGTCCGTGAAGCAGATCTAATGCAGCGCACACCGGCATAGGTTAAGAAGGTCAGGTGTTGTGGACGAGGAAGTTGGGAAAATTAACACGGTTGTATGGAAGAGGGTGTCAATGAACTAGGTTGGGTAAGGTGGACGTCGGCTGATCCAGTAGGCTAGTCAGGAGTATATGGCATCGAGGTATGGCGTGTAGGCTGGTGAAGTGCGATGGTGCAGGAGCCAGTGGTGGGATAGGGGATTGGGGGTGGCGTGTGGGCGGGCAAAGTGCGGCGGTGATGTTCCGATGAGGTGGTATAGGAGCTGGAGGTGAGATAGGGGGTTAGGTGGCATGTAGGCGGGCGAAGTGTGGTGGAGATGATTACGGTGCGGTGGTGTAGGTGCTGGAGGTTAGAGGGGGTTGCGTGACGTGTAGGCCGGTGAAGCGTTGCAGGGATGCTCTGGTGCAGGAGCCGGAGGTGAGAAAGGGGTTAGGGTTTTTCGGAGTGCTATGGGGGAAAGGGCATCAGTGGAAGCTAGACTACTCAACTTCAGAGCTGTGGGGACCCCCGGGGGTGGATTACGACCCATACGGACGCCTCGACATTAGTAGATAGGCCATTGTCAAGGGTAGAAAAGGATATTCGTACGGCTATAACTTGGAGCATGTGACCACTCGAAATATATCGGTGGAGGTGAGGCGGGAGAATTTGCCGCTCTAGGATTTTGAATTTGGCTATATAGTTCAAAAGATATAGAATAATATTATTCTATCCTAGGAGTAGCTATAGTCCATTGACTAAAGAAAATATTTTACTGTGATGTCCTAGCCTTTCTAGGTACGGAGTATTTCTGGAGCCATTTCTACAAAAAATAGGGTCTCTACCTTCGGCTCAATTACGTACACACATGAAGGTAGTAACGTGAACTATGTTTCCCACTATGACCAGCCTAAGAGCATCTCTAGTGGCTAGTGTATCTGGTAGTCTAAGCCAAATATAGACCACCATGGACCAAAAAATGCCTCCGGTGGCTTGTGTATCCGGTGATCTAAAATTTAGACATCCTCCAAACTAGCTACTCGTTGTCCATATTTGGACAACAGAGCCACCATGTCTAAAAAAAAGTTGGTCGCTCGCGAGCTCGCTCCTACGCCAAATCAGAGCATTTGTTGCACTAATTTGTTGCGCATATTGGCTATTTGTGTGCAGATGGACATATAGACTATCAAATTTAGACTATCTATTAGAAAATTAAAGTCGTGTAAAAAGGAATCTTTATACACCATTATCTATGTGAAGATGTAGACTACTAAATTTAGACAAGCCACTAGAGATCAAGGAAAAAAATACTAGCGTGCTATTTAATTTAGCGTGGCTATTCTCTAGACGATATGAAAGTTATAGCATGCTAATAACACACTATTTTATAAAACATAATAAAAATATATCAGGTATATCATGAATATAAAGGATTTCTGCATCTAATGAATTGCCTAGAGTAATACTTGTACATACATAATCAATTTCGTCGCTATCCAAGTTGGAGGAGAACCGGTAGGACAAAATCTAGGTCCATCGCCGGGTGCTGTAGGAGGAGGCGCCGGATTGACGCGATCAGTTAAGTTTAACAATCAAATTTTCATCCTATGTTTGCCGACTCGTGACATTCCTCATATGTTATCTTACTCCACACCCGCCAACAAAAAAATAACGTCCTGTACTTAAAATAGCGTTGACGCTATGATGTTTTAGCGTGATATAGCAAGCTATTTAAAAAATAGCGCCATAGCGAGCAAAATCTTTAAAAATACCGTGGACTCTCCAAATACGCTATATCACGCTAAATAGCATGAAATAGTGCGCTATTTTTTCCATGCTAGAGATGCTCTAAGGCTTGTCTGAGTGGTAAGTAACTTGGAGTAGTAATATGCATACATTATGCTAAAGACTATCAAAAGTACTCCCTTCGTCCAGAAATAACTGAGTTGGTTTTGTCTAGATTCGAATATATTTAGACGCATTTTAGTGTATAGATACATTCGAATCTAGACAAACCCAAGTCAGTTATTTATAGACAGAGGGAGTAGTATTTTGTAGATGCTAAATTGGAAAAGAAGATCCAACTACTGGCAATGTTGGGATTACAGCGTCTTGATCCAACGCTCAATATTCGAAGTTATTCGTACACTGTATGTAACTAGTAAATTGCACGTACCCTGCATGCGAGACTCAGATAATACACGTCTGACATGTCATCACTATATAAAATTATAATAGATAAAACATAAAAAATATAAATTTGATCAACATCTATAAAGTATGGATGTATATTTTGTTCTTGTACTTTATATATCATGTAGAAGTGAACGATTATTAGCTATCTAAAACTTGAAAATTTTGGTAACATGGTCTAGAGAAATGAGGGAGAATATTCTAAAATAATGGAGAAGTGTATTTTGAGTTTTGTGCATAGCATTTATTGTGATGAAGAATATCAATAGAATCTTCTAGATGCTAGAATGGAAAAGAAGATCCAACGGCTGTAAATGTTGGGATTCGCGAGTCTTGATCCAACGGTCAATATTCAAAGTTATTCGTATACTATATAGTGGTAAGATAAGAAATAACTAGTGAGTTGCAAGTTCCTTGCATGTGAGAATCAGATAATAGAAGTATGACATATCATTTTTATATAAAATTATAGCAGGTGAAACTCAAAAAATATTTATAATTTCGAGTCACGTTCATAAAGTATCGCGTGTGTTTGGTTCTTGTACTTTTTGTATAATCTAGAAATCAACCTATAGCTACCTAAATAATCCATGTCCGTAAAACTGATGCGTAAATAAATTCTATTCTATAGGAGTACTTGGGCGGGGTCGAGGGGAAACTACATGCCCTTTCATGTCCAGAACCGCTCATGCATGCATCTCCCGATCTTCCTAGCGGTTCCTTTCTTCTCGATCCCATTCCT